>OX387397.1:2292602-3022170 GCA_947563765.1 Anarsia innoxiella
ATGACTACAGCTTACAATGCATATGAGCTGCCTGACAATGTATGTAAAAGTTTACAATAAAATTCTAGATAATTTAAAAATGTTGCCGCTACAATTGTTTAAAAAAAACTATATCTATGGCTAAAATATTGCAATTTCGGCATTACGGCAAAGGTCTATCTAAACACATCCAGGCCGCGGCCCGTCAGGAGGGAAAAAATACGTCGTCATGACAACGTGTGTGAACGAATCCATAGAAAATGTATTGAATGATATATTTTCACTGACACATCCCGGACACGGCCCGGATGTGTGTAGATAGACAATTAAAGGGCTGATAAGGAAAGGTAACATCCCCGTGGGTTATAACAACACTTTTCTCATTCGATAATGTTAACAGGTACGCACCCACGTGAAACGCGGCCGTCATGACTTAGCAGCTAGATTACTGATCAGAACAGCGGCCGAAGTAGCTTTCTTTCCTACACAACAGCGTAAGTAAATAGTTTATTGCGAGAATCATATTACTATTTATGTATTTAAAATTAAAGGCTGCCCGCGATTTCGTTCGTAGGCATTTATCGTCATAACGGAGAACTTAATTTAAATATAGCGTATGTATTAAATAAGCTACAATATTGCCAAATTTCATCAAAATCTATTCAGTTCGTTTTTTCTAGAAAGAGTAACAAACATCCATCCATCCATCGGCACAAACTTTGACATTTATAATATAAATAGGAATAGGATAGGATTATATCAGATTTTGCAAAAAAAGTAAGAGCGATACAACAGTGAAATTCCACGCTTTATTTTGAATTCCAGATCAAGTGTCAATCTTAACATCCACGGTGATAGAATGCAGTCGCGCGGGACTCAAACACCCCGCGTTCCATTGGGCGAGGGTGCTGATGCAGCCGGAATATAGATCTCAGGTACATCTAGGTTCACCTGGAATTTATTACTCATCAGAGCCACGTTCTTGCCGGTAGAACTTCTTCCATTCCGTTCTGGCCTTTTTTCCTTTTGATTTGTTGACACCTTAAATCTCCGGAAACATAACTTTCATCTTATGACTTCGTTGAATTTTTTACTAAGTTTTATACATACATACATACATATCCGTCACGCGTCTCTCCCATTGGGGTAGGCAGAGACCAGAGACCACTTCCCTCCACTTGCTACGATCCAAATACACCTCTTTCGCTTCATCCACACTCATCAGTCGCCTCATACATGCCCGTCGGTCATATACGTATGTATAGTTTGGCAAAAAAGTGGCAATACTGTAGTGTGGTTCGTTTTACTTAGATTAATTTGAAAGGACGACGTTACAGTGAAATGAAATATCATTTTAATCCTGTAGGTTTTGACAACACTTAGGACGGGTAATTTTTTGAAGTTAATGCTAGATTCACAAGATTGCAGTTTTCCCCAGAGAAGAACTAGTGTTGCCACTTTATAATTTCTTTTCCTTTTTGCCAGACTGTAATTATGCAAAGCCTGAGGTGTCAATCCGATTTGCGCTTTCGCATTAATAAACGAATAAGGGCCCGTTTATTCACAAGCAGATAAAAAACTGATATATAAAACTATTTCTATTTCTTTAATATTTTTTTATGCAATAAACATAAGTTTATCTGTCAGTTAAATTTTATTTGTAAATGATGATACGGGCCCTAAGTATCTTTATATCCTAACAACAGATAGATCCGAAATACAGTAAGAAGATAGAGTCAGTAGTCCGGCACGCGGCCCGCGGCGCTCCGCCCCCCGAGCCGACGTCCCCGTGCCCGCAGTGCGACCAGCCGCTGCCTATCGCTGACTTGAGGTGCACGAACTGCGAATTGGATGTACCTTTCTGTTTGGCCACGGTACGTATATACTATCTACTATTTGATACTGTGGTATAGCTTAATATTATTAGCAGAAATAAAATATGCCAAAATGTATACTTTTTCATTTAGGTACTTTAATAACAAACAATCAAGCAACTATCACTTCACTGTC
This sequence comes from Anarsia innoxiella, assembly GCA_947563765.1. Taxonomy (NCBI): domain Eukaryota; kingdom Metazoa; phylum Arthropoda; class Insecta; order Lepidoptera; family Gelechiidae; genus Anarsia; species Anarsia innoxiella. The sequence continues at coordinate 2,294,592 of OX387397.1, forward strand.
ATCTTCAGCACGTAAAAGGCAGAATCCTTGACGGTATTTGCACTAAAAAAAAACAGATGCCGTGCCATTACATTGGAAAAAACCGGCCAAGTGCGAGTCGGACTCCCGCGGGAAGGGTTCCGTACCATTCACTATTGATATCGCGCAGAAATGACATCATCTTTGAAAATTCCAACGCTCTAGCTATAACGGTTCACGCGATACAGCCTGGTGACGGACGGACGGATGGACATACAGACAGACAAGACAGACGGACAGCCAAGTCTCAGACCTCAGTAATAGTGTTCCGTTTTCACCCTATGGGTACGGAACCCTAAAAACGAAGCCACGGCCGCCGTCGCCGTGCTGTTGTAGTCGAAAAATGCCCATTATAAAGGCAGACATGCTCTTGTCATACCTACTATGTATGTTTTAAGCTAAAGGAATTTGTTTCAGGGTCTCCACATTGTAAAAGACGATCTGACAGCTTGCCCCGAGTGTGATTTCCCGGCTATCATGACAGAGTTTGTTGAGTGGGTACCTTTGTTATAATAAGCTAGAATACATATATTATATTTAGGACACACCGGTCACACGAAATGCAAAGCTATCCCACGTGTGCGTCTTTTTAAACAACTTGACATGTCATACATGACTGTAGGAACGGAAGTACTATTTAGTTTGTGGTTGGAGTGTTGAGGAGTAACCTAGCAACGATGTAAATGGCGGAGGTTTTTTTTTTCTATCGGTTGTTATTTAAAAATAAACGAAGTGAAAGAGCATCCAACATATTGGTATAGTAAAAATTTTCGTTTTCAATTACACTACACATCCCCTATTCGAGCTATATGGAGAAAAAAAAGTTGGCGGCAACTGATGAAACTAACATCAATCGATAGAGAAAAATATTATAAAACGATATTATTTGGACAAATGTCGAAAGTGATATACTTTCGGAGATATAGAACTTTGAAAATGTTCGCATGTAACAATTTTCAAAGTTCTTTCATTATATGTTCGATGCCATTGTAACAATGTTTTACTCCCATAGTCGTGGATTGGATACCTTAGGACATTTTCCTAAGCAAATGTCAATGTTGACTGTCACCATATTTTCTTTCCTTTTTTTCCGGTCGTTGTGCAGACCCTTGGGGGAAGCTTTTGTCCAGCAGTGGACGTCCACAACTCAAATGATGATTTGTTTATATTCTTATTATTTTTAGGTTACTCCAAGAGGAACAGAAATGTCCAATGTGCGGTGAAAACGTCGATCATAGAAGACTTGTGAAGATTCAAGATGTATCTGTCTATTTGGATCATAATACCAACGAATAAGGTTCACATTGGCATTTAATTACTTTATACAGTAAGGGCCTGTTTCAACGGCTAAAGATAAAATTTATCTGACAGATATTTTATACCTGTCTCTGTCTAAAACGTCATGTTTTATGAAATGGACATAGGTTTATCAGTCAGATAAATTTATCTGTAGATGGTGATACACGCACTAAGTCTATTTTTGTTTCTGTGTTAACGGTTACTTATGACATTACTTAAGTAACCATAATTTAAATATTTTCTACATGTGTTTTTTTTTACTTAAAGAAGTGGTCTCTGCCTATCTCAGTGGAAAAGAGAGGTGATAGATATGTATGTATGTATGTATGATTAGTTGTTTTCCGTATTCATTTTGTAGTACAAAATGTAGGTACAAAAATGTGATTATATTCCGTCCATAAATAAGCATAGATAATATTATTATACCTTGGATTATAAGCTTTTATCTACAAGGTTAACCTTATAAATAGGAATAATGAAAGATAAGATAAAATAAAGATTTATGTCCTCGAATTTGTTTTTTTTTAATTTCCTGATTTAAAGTACCCTTAAAGGTCGCACTTGATTTTACTCGTCGAGTGTTATTGTCATCTCTGTCTGATTTTAGCGGAAAAAGGTGATAGAGAGAGATAGAAGTAGTTTCCGATGTGCATACGCTAACGCCACTAGATACTGTATCTTCTGAAATATTAGGGGCTGTTTCACCAACTAGAGATAAAATTTATCCGTCAGATATTTTATACCTACCTGTCTAAAATGTCATGTTTTATGAAATGAAATGAAAAAAATCATTTAATCCTGTAGGTTTGACAACACTTATGCAATAGGAATAGGTTTATCTATTAGATAAATTTTATCAGTAGATGGAACATCCCCTTAGATTATCGAGCTATTTGGTAGATATTATTTTGAAACAGAATGATAATAAAATTCGGATAAAAAAAAGAAAAATCTTTTTAGTGATGAAACATTTAATTTCATTTGAAAGTATACCAAGTTGTAGTTACACGTTCGATACTGAGATTCAAATGAAACGATAAAACAATATTGGTATTATACAAAATTACATTTGAAGAACAACCACGAATACTCACTAACATCTCGGTCAGAATTGAGACTTACAAGTGACTTTCGAGTGAGAACTCACAGTTGCCCTTTAAGAACGTTTCGTTTGAAATAAACGATTTTGATTGGCCGATTAGCTGTCAAACCTGACCAATCAGATTCCAACGAAATACGTTTTACAATTAAACTTTCAGTTACCGTCTATCGATGAAGTATTGCCCTAAATATATTACCACTACCTATCTATGCCTTAAGTAGACAATACATTTATACAACTTAAAATAATGACAAGATGATTATAATAATATAACGAAATAATACATTTTTAATAGAAATTAATTGTGCTAATAATACAATGCGTCTACATCAACTCTTAAACGTAGACTCGACTTTTAGGTACATTACAGAATTCCTAGGAATTACGGAAGTTAGAATTATCTTAAACGCTGTTAAATATTAAACAATATATGTTTTAGTTAAACTGACAGTTTAGGTATAACCTAACTTCCAAATTATACAGTGTGAAATAATTATGTTCTCTATTTGAAATAGAGAAATAATTGTCGCACATTTATACGCTAGGACAGCAAGAAGGAAAGTTTTTTTTTTAAATTTAGGATGTAACTAAGTTTGGCATTCAATTTCGATTAGCGATGGACAATAAAAAGCCTAAAAATTAGATTTTAGCATTACAATTATTGTTACACCCTATATTTATACATCCTGCAATATTTCACTTGATACCTGAGCAGTATTCGCGCTCATACAGATGTAGACTCAAGATAATTCTTGCAGATTTATATCCACATTCTGTATTAACTAGTCGATCTATATCTAACATTAATACAATGATTCTATGTGAATTGATTTTCAATGAAAATGATATTAAGATTGCTATGAAACGATTGTAATTGTTTTTCTCTTTCGAACAGAGTGGGGTTTCTCTAAGAGCGAAAGAGACGCGGCGAGTTCATGCATTGTCGCGATTTCTTCGTGTGTAGACAAATGTAAACCCTAACTATAATTATATTAAATTTCAGTTTATATCCTGCTTGACTTTTTAATTTCTGGGTTTTAAAAATATTACAAAGTTAATTTTTATTCCTTAAGTACCTATTTTTTATAATAAGTGTAGGTTGATCGTCGCAAAAAATCTCATATTTTCATTGAAAATGTATCACACTACAATAAGCCGGTCTAAACGCATTTACCGAGTTGACAACAACAACTTATTCAAAATACAAACTTAACGCCTTTTAAATAAGATTCCAAATCGCTGCGCACGTTCAAGTGTACAAGATTAGTAAAACAAGATGGCGCTCATTACTAATGACTTTGACAGTTTCTCAACCAATCAGCGATGACTTCAAGTCTGACGTTTTACTTTTTAAAACTGTAAAGCATGGCAAAGGAACATTACAGTTAAGCCACAATAATACGTTTATTTTCAATTCATCGACAGTTTTCGAGCTAAAGCGTTGTCTTTACAAGTACTTAGACTAAACAATGTCTAATAAAGATAAAAGAACTAGTAACATGTGGAAATCTACAGGCCGACTAATGGAACTAACATTTTGTAAGAAAGCTTAAGAATAATAAGTTTTGTATGAAAAAATTGAAAACTGTCAATAAAATGATTGCGTTTGTCTCCTTTTCTATTATAATAAAAGAGTAAGACAAATACTACAATTGGGCTCAGTAAATATGCACACAAAAACAATAACGCAGCAAAATACCAGAATTAACAAATTACTTAGAAAAAAACGTTAAACATTGGTGTTTATTTAATAATTTCTTGCGTTTAAAATACTATAATCTAAGAAGATGCACGGATGTTTTCGATTTTAGTCTGTTTTAGGTTATGGTGTGGCGGCCATGTTGATTTTTTGCTGTGCTTTTGATTTCTACAGGCAGACCAACTTATCTGCGAACGGCGTCGCTAGTAGTAATACAAAATTGTATTTCTACTAATCGCAGCAGTTCTGGAATTTGACATTTCCGTATTAGAGGCCGTAGTTCCAATAACGGCCGTTTCACAGATAACTTGGTAGCTCTGTACTTATAGCACATAACTGATTTCAGATTAAATAGATATTTATTGTACATTTTATTTGCAATTAGTCAAAACAAATATTTAATATTTTTTACCACACCACAAAACAGACTTAGGGCCCGTTTTACCGTCTTCAGATAAAATTTATCTGACAGATATTTTATTCCTGTCTCTTTCCAAAACGACATGTTTTATGAAATAGACATAGGTTTATCTGTCAGTTTAATTTTATCTGTAGATCGTGAAACGGGCTTTTAATATAAAATATACAATTCATGGAACGGATGTCGCAATTAACAATATGTAAAGCGATAGTATAATAATTTACGAGAACACATTTTAGACGGCTTTAGGCCATCAAATTATTTAATAGCTAAGCAAAAAGAGTGGATTTATAATATTACTGGACGAATCAAATTAATATAATTATTTACATTCACATAATCACTCAATAAAGGATGAAATTAGACATAATTTGTTTTTACCTCTCTTTTCGTCTTTATAACCCCTGATTGAATGAAAGGTTCATTAAAACCCAGAACACACGGGGAAATGCAACTGCAACGTAACTGCAACTGCTAGTTACTTTTGAGTTGCATCTACGTTTCTGCTATAGGCTCCTTTAGAAAACCACACACGATGCAACTAATCTGAAACGTTTCAAACTAGTTGCGTTATGTGTGGTTTTCCATTAAACATCATGCTATCTTATTCTTATTTTTGAAAATGATAGAGACAGCTATAGTAGTAATGGAGTGTAAGCTATTGACTTTCTTTGCTGCTGTTTACATGTCAAATGTGGCTGCAGTGTGATTTAATAATATTAACGTTGAAAAGTTCGAATTGGTTGGTGATTATGTAAAATGATTTTCGATTTATCGAACATATATTATTTCATAATTAATTATAATGTAAATAATTATTCGTTTATAAATATTGCATATTTTTTATAGTTTCTCAATATAATATAATTTAATCTGAAAATCACATAAATACATGGCCGGATAAACTTTTGTGTATTAGAAAACCACTCTTTTTACCAGCAAAATAGCTTTTTTATATTTACAGATAAATATAAAAATATTTTAATTAATAAATCATACAGACGATGGCACTTGGTTGCGTTGTTAGAGGGTGGAATAAAAACGATTAAAAAAAAAAGAAAATAATAATTTCACATAATGAACTATCATAATCGAAATATTAAACTATTGAATAAAAATTCGTAAATAATTCTAAGCCCCTGTTCCACCATCAATAGATAAAATTTATCTGACAGATAAACCTATGTCCATTTCATAAAACTTGACGTTTTAGACAGAGACAGGTATAAAATATCTGTCAGATAAATTTTATCTGTAGGTAGTTAGAGAAACAGGTCCTAATACTAATTAATAAGAAGGGAATGTATACAAAATTATTTCAAATCATATCCGTGTTAACCACAACAATAAATACTATAATTCTTTGGTTTCATTTAGTCGTTTGATTACAAAAATGTCGCTTACTTTAAATGTAATATTTGCAAATTAAATTCATAATTACAAATGTGATGCCGAGAGTTGTTTATAGAAAACGCGGGGCGGTAAAAGTCGCGTCGAGCGATTTTGATTATTATTTTATGAATATATATACGGTCGAATCGAGAAACGTCCTCCTTTTTTTGAAGTCGGTTAAATAAAAAAAAATGCAAGCTCAATTATTTTCTATTGTTAAATAAAGCCAAGTTAATTTTGAAGTAAATAAATTCAGAATTTATCAATGTTAATGTGAACACTGCCATACAAATTCATGTATTAAAATTAAACGCTCAACGATCTACGGCGCCCTACGTCTCCTAAAACAAACACTAAGAGCTTTTCGAAAAATGTGAAGATAGGCATCGACCAGGATAACTCTGCCAAAAAAAACCATAGACGTTTTTACTTTTTAAAAATAATTATGGTAACACACAGTATTTTAATTTACATTGCGTGTTACAAGCAAATTTAAACGTTACCATTATATTTTTTTCAATATAGACTATTTTCTTTTTAAATTGGCAGAGTTGAAAACGGTCTGAATCTATTTCTATTTATAATAATAACCTACATTCATAAGAATTCCATTCAAATCTTAGCTTTATGTATCCGTGCTTTACAATGAAATACTTATGTGGCTACGTGAAGGGAAAATCTTATCAAATCTTTTGGCACTATAAAAGACGTGAGCTCAATTCGTAGGTACTCCATCTAGTGAGGGTAAGTACTACCTATCAGTTCTAAAATCGCTTCGAGAGCTGGAATTTCATCGCTTACGGTGCGTTCTATCTATATTAGGACCGGTTTTGGTACGGCAAAGCGTCGAGAATAAACAATTAGTATTACGTTTCGATTAGGACGCGAAATGTGGTATTTAAAAATAATCCGCGCCATTTCGTTTAAAGAAAAACTAAGTCGGCGCCATTTTGACAGCTGTCAAATTAGGCCTAAATTGCGCCCTTTTTAGTTACGACACGATCTGCTTATTCGAACACCGCTCTTTGTCGTGCAAAATACGTTCCTAATAAAGATCGAAATTCGTAAAGAGCTCGGAAGTAGGCGTTAGGGTGTCGGCCTCACTGTAGATGAGCGAGCTTGGGCAGCGCGGCGACGACGCGCACGCGGTCGCTGAACTGCGGCGGCGGCGCCAGCACGGGGGCGGCGGCGGCGGGCGGCGCCGGCTCCTCGGGCGGCGGGGGCAGCTCCGCCAGCAGCACCGCCCCCAGCGCCGCCCGCCGCCGCGTCGGCGCCAGCGCCGGGTCCACGCCCAGCCGCTCCGCCGCCGACCTGCCGCGCGCCGCGCCCACCGACCCCCGCAGCAGCGCCGCCGTCGCCCGCTTCCGGGTCAACGAGTTGTGTCGCTGCATCGGCGGCGGCGGCGTCGCCAGGCTCTCCGACGAGCTGTGCACCGGTTCGGTGCTGATCACGTCGTTTGAGGATTTCACCGTGACGGAGCTGCAGAAGGATACCTTGTCTCGACGCGGCGGCGGTTTCGCCTGGGCCTCCTGGTCGGACGATACTCCCGACGAGGAGTTGTCGCCGTCGTCGCGCTCCGCCGTCGCCAGCTCGTCGCCGCACGACTTTGACGATTTGAGCCGCGTTCGGATCTTCTGTATTTCGTCTACGGAGAACGAGTGCTGCATTGAACTTGAGCCTGAACTGCTGCCGCTGAAAAAAGGACGTTTTGTTAGTTTTTTTCTTGGTTACGAACGACACATTCTATCTCTAAAATTAATATTATTTCAGTAGCTTTCGTTCGTAAAATAGTTAAATTAAGTTTAGGTACCTATGTATTTTTGGAAACAATCGCTTTTTTCAATACTTTTTCCTAACTCAACCGGAAGAAAACTAATACTCAAATACGTTACAAACGTGTACTTAGTAGTATAAAAAGCAAAAGGCGTAGAAGGTTAAGTCGAAAAAATAGGAAGAACACAAAATGCAAAATGTGATGAAAAGAATGGGTAGAACAGAAAAAAAGTGATATCTTCAATATGATCGTCTTTTGTTTACAGTGATGGTGCTTTTTGCGTATGATTCGTTTCACAAAACAAACAAATAGTTTCCCCTTGGCACAAAAAAACTATACCTTATATTGTAAGACTTTTGTTAACTAGAGAAACGCATAATTTATGTCCCCATCGTTTTCTATAATTGTTGCATATATTGGTGTCCTGAAATTTTAAATTTGATGTTGTATTTGTTCCTGAATTTGGATGGCGTATGCCTATTTAGGCACGCAATTCGGCATTTGCCAATTTGTACACTTCACTGAAAAAGATCTTGTTACGTAATAAAAAATATATATATTAAAATACTTATGCACCTTTCATTACTCGCTACTACTCGCAGTGGTGTAATCGAGTAAAAAGCGGGAAAACATAATAAAAAAAAAATTGGAAGACTGATATCTGGTACGAGAAATATAAAAAAAAAACTTTGAAAAAAATCTCACCTAGCAAAAAATTTAAAAACAAATAAAATCAGGTAGAAGAAAAAACAATCCAAAAAGATTTTTTTTTTAAACTTACCTAGCATTGCTGTTAGCGCTAGTTTCAGCTACGGCTGCGGGTTCGTTCTTAGGCTTGACAGAATTCTCATCATCTGACTCCGACATGCTGTAGTCTGGCTCCGGGATCGGCGGGGCGGGGGTTGAGTTCTGAGGAGGTTTGAACTTTAAATTGTAGCTATTAAGATTTATATTTCAAATGTTGAGTAATTGTTTATTATATTTATTTGGTAAATGTCTATGATTAAAAACGTTACCTATTTAAGAAGTAAATACCTACTTAAAATATTTTTTTTGCACTAAATTAACTGACCCGGCATATTATTTCTTATAAACCCCGAATGGACTGAACGTACCAAAAGTACCGAATGAACCCCATAAAACCCGAATGCACCCCAAAAATCCCGAATGAACCTCATAAATCTGGAATGAACTACTTAGGTAAATCCCAAATAAATCCCTTAAAGCCCAAATCAACCCCTTAACATCTCACATCCCACTGACCCATTATAAACCCAGACACAATTGATTTTCTATTGTTCTTTTTTTTCTGGGATGTGAAAGATTAAATCCCGAATGAACCACTTAAATCCCGAATTAACCTCTTAAATCCCAAATAAACCCCGAAAGGTACCAAATCAGAGTACCTGTCTCATGAATCCCTTGCTGTTGAACGGCTGCGCGTACTGATTGGTGGGTTCTTCAGCCGAGGCCGCGCGTGTCGGTCCCGTCCACGACCGCAGGGAGCCGGTCTTGCGGACCTATGGGCAGGGTTGGTTTAGTTGCCATATTGACAGGCCAGTTAGCATAGTCGGTAGTGAGTCTGCCTATATAATACGCACGGGTCGCGGGTTTGTGTAATGAGCATAAATGTTTGTTCCGTGTCTGGTTGTTATATATTTATCTATGTATGCTTATCAGTCCCTGATACCCATAGTACAGGATTTGCCTAGTTTGGGGTCAGGTGACCGTGTGTGAAATGTCCCCCAATATTTATTTACATTAATAGCGGTTACGCACTAAATCTGATCCGATCCGATCCGATCCGAAAAATATTTCTTATATTAACTATCTCGGGTCTGAAGAATCTGATGCAGTCGGTCTAAAAGTAAGGTATACTTACTAGTAATTGGCACATTTTTATTATTTTTCTATGTCGTATATGACATCGAACTAAAAATGTCTGTGGTTTAAATGGGGCACCCTATTTTTTACTGTTTCTTTTTTGCAATTAAGACATGAAAATGAACATGTTACGATTCCCACGTTTACATGAATTATTTGTTCTATCCAATAAAGAGACTCGCTTTCTATCTTAAAATCAACTATTATAAAAACTATATAGATTTATCGTCAAACCTGTTGGCAGACTGATATACTTACAGCATGTGCATTTTCTGGTCGGGGTCTATAAGCCACGGGCCCGAGGTCGCGCGGCGACGCGTAGAGCTTGGCCTGCGCGGCGGGGCGGAACGTGGACGCCGGCGGGGGGGGCGGCGGCGGGTGCGCGGGGGGGGGCACGCGCCCGCCGGCTGGGGGGGGGGAGATTTACTTACAGGTCTAGGTATAAACTTGCTAAATGTGACATGTTCCCTAAGTTATGGCAAATACCTAAAGATACTTAGCTCACAAAATAGTTGATGAAAAAAAAGCTCAATAAATCAGCGACTGTTTTGGCTCCCGGGAGATTTTTATCTGTATAAACTTTAAGTAGGAGCCTTTATTCAATTCAATAGACTAAGGAATTGTTTCACCTACATTACATTACTGTTTCATTTACAGATAAAATTTATCTGACGGATATTTTATACTTGTATCTGTCTAAAACGCCAAGTTTTTAAAACAGACATAGGTTTATCTGTCATTTAAATTTTAAAGGGCACTTAAGCCTAAAAAAACCACATACCATGCACATCCTCACTAGACCTCGTCCGAGGCGGATGCGCCAACATCTCCGCAGCCAAGTCCGGCGTGGAGTGGAAATCCCTTCTCAAACTCCCATTAGATTTGGCCCACAGTTTGCCCCGACATCGTTTCATTTCAGCCACAGACGCGTAGACCCGCCCGGGGGTCTTGGCCGGGGAGTACGGGGGCGAATTTGACCCCCCTGTGAACGCTGAGCGCGTCATCATTGCGTTGTTGCCGCCACTGAAATATTACATCAGTTGAAATGTATATTGAACACAAAGATTAAACTAATATGTTGACGTTTCAAAGCCAAGTGGACATAATACACATTTTTGTAGTTTTCAGTAACAAGTCGAATAGCTAATGTTTTGTTACTCGTAGGAATATTTTAACACGCTTAAGTATGTTCTATAGTAATTCTTATTTTCAGCCAGGACTGATGAAGCGAAAGAGGTGTGTTTGGATCGTATCAAGTGGAGGGTAATTTCTGCCTACCCCGATGGGAGGGAGGCGTGTCAGATATGTATGTAGGTATGTAATATAAAATATAGTTACGCAGTATCAGCGTCAGCCTGCCGCTGAAACAGCTCCTCCAGCTCAGCGGCGGTGATGCGTCCGGACGCGGGGCGCTGGCGGATGGACGCCGTGCGGGGGGCCACCGGCGTACCGCTCACGGGGGTACCGGCTGGATGGGGGGATATTACATGTGAGAAACAAATAAGTAGGTAGGTACATACATTAAGTTTTAAATTTTGTAGGTACCCATGCTAGAATAAAGCTGTTTGTTACTATCAGTCGGAAATGTCTGCGCACCTGGCTTAGTGACGTCATGCAACTCGTACGTACTCCTCACTGTACTGAATATTGTATTCCAGCGAGATGTGCAGATATTTCCGACGGATTGTACCAACGGGTTGAACTCGATTTGCTAATTTCGCTTTGGTATCAATGAATACTTTTTTTAGGTTTGTGGTGCCAGGAATGGAATGCTCATTTCACTTTGCCTTCGCTTTTGCCTTGCTTTTTCCTTTCTATTAATTAGCCTTGCTAACATCGAGATACGAACAAGTATGTAAATTGATGAATCTTAAAATTCCTATTATTACAAATATGAACTTACTATTACTTCCACCGTGAAGCTGAACAGATTCCGCGGATGACGACTTTCCAGCTACGCTTAGAGGCTCACAGCTTTCTTCTTTTTCACCTCCGTTTTCTGGAATAATAAACACATTTTTAAGTACAAGCGGGAAAGCAAGTATGAATTAAATATTTTTTTTGGGACTTATATAGGTACGGGATTTTAGCAGACATTTTTAGATTCCAGATAAAAATGCATCCAGATCGTCTATCCATCTTTTTCGAGGTCTACCTCGGCGACTGTGACAATCTAGTGGCGCATATGTAGTTATTATTTCGACCCAACGATCTGAATGCATTCTACAAACATGACCAGCCCAATTTCATTTTAATTTGGCAGCTTGGTTGCCCGCATTAGCGATTCTTCTACTCATTAGTATTCTTAGTTCTTACCTAATCCAGCAACCATAGACTTGGCTCTCGCTCGGCCAACACTCAAGGTCGTTCGAGGATCTCGTCGAGGCGGCGCTGGGGCAGGGCTGCGACCTGAAATTATATTTAATACTGTTGCAAGTTTCTATAGAAGGTTAGCGTAGGTATATAAACTTTTTTTATTTAACTATTTTTAATTTAAAAAGATGAACTGTTTTAAGATGTTAATATTTTATAATGAGTTTATACTGGATGTAACAGAAAGGGGGTATAAAACCGAAACACAGCGATAGTCCCAAACAAAATGTCCGATCAGCTGATCAAGTAAGTACCTATGGGCGATACAAAATTTTTTTTCGAGCTACGACCCTTGTTCCTTGCGGAAAGTGGTTCAGTTTCATGAGGACTATTGTTGTGTTTCGGCTTTATACCCCCTTTCTATTACACCCTGTATAACACGTATTTACAGTTTGGTAGCTTTTTCAGTTTAATACCTACATTTGAAAATATTAAATCACTTCCTATATGCCTCAATTTTATATACAAGTTATAATTTTCAATAAGTTTCCATATACCTCCTTTTATAACATATTTACAAGACATAACCTAACATTTTTAAAATGCTTGCTATTTTAGCTCTGTTTGATCATCTTAACTCTGCCAAATAAGAAAAGAATGCGGTAAAAAAAATATTTTTTTTTCTTAATCCTTTATGGCAACTACCATAACTGATTCTGCCAATGTAAAGTGAAGTAGCCGCATGTAAAAATCAGAGAGAATGAAGACAATCCGAAAAGTATTTTATCCGAAAAGTACCTTCCATTAAAGTAAAGTGAAATAAAATGGAGACTTGTTCAGTCGTCATGTCATTTTCACAGGCAAGGCAAATCTCAAGATTGGTGCAAATGACAATTTTCAGTGTTAAGTACCATAATTTCCTTTTTTACCCGACTACGGCAAAGCCAAAAGGAAGGGTAATGTTTTTGGCAGTCTATGTATGTATGTATGTATGTATGTTTGTATGTATGTATGTATGTATGTTCCACCGTAGCGTCTAAACTACTGAACCGATTTTGATGAATGAGGTGTCAAAAGATTTGTAATAATACGGCGGGTGACATAGGATACCTAGTTTTGCAATAAGTTCAATACTTTGCCCACTAGTGGGCAAAAATTCACGAAGAAAAAAATAAAAGTTTGTAAATGGTGTTGTGTGTGGTATCAAATTCAAAAGCTCAGCAAGTACATTCCAAAAATATATATATCACTAGGTTTTGCGCACGGATTTGCTTGTAAACTAGTGGACAAGAAGTCGCGACGAAAAATATTAAATTTTACAAAGGATAATGTGTGGGGTATCAAATGAAAGGGCTCAGCGAGTACATTCCAAATATTATATATATCACTAGGTTTAGCACGCGGTTTTACTTGTAAATATGTCTTTTAACGTCTTGTCTTTTCTATCATAATTACTTCGAAACTATTGATTACTTACCTACAGCTTGCCAAATCAGGCCTTTTCAGAATTATGTTGACTGTTTTGGCTAGTTTTAAGCTAAATTACCTACAACTTGTACTACCTATGGAATCAACTTTGTTGGCATTCAAACATTTTCGGTCCCTCAATAGGTACATTTTGCCCACGTAACGTGTACGAAGAAGCAAACATTTTTAGACTCTGACAAAGATCCCATATTCAAAGTTGTTTATTATCATGAGTTCAAGCAGTGATTTTAATTTGTAAAGCGTGTCTTAAAAGGGAAGTTTGAAATAAACTACAAGACTTCTTGAACTCACATTCATACTATGAACAAAGTGTGTAGGAAAGTTTGGGGGGCGCAGCCCCCCGCCAAAATTAAACAAAACACTTCTTGAATTCTACTAGACAAAGCTGTCACTGTATGGGGGGGTTTGGGGGGCGTAGCCCCCCGCCAAAAGACACGAAACACATCTTGAACTCTACTACGGATAAAGAAGTCACTGTGTAGGGGGGTTTGGGGGGCGCAGCCCCCCGCCTAAATAAACAAAACACTTCTTGAACTCTACTGTGGACAAAGAATTCATTGTGTCAGTTTGGGGGGACGCAGCCCCCCGCTGCAATAAGGAAATAGATACTTTTTACATATACTCGTACTATGGACAGATTATCAGTGTGAGATTATCAGGCTTTGGGGGCGCAGCGCCCCGTCAAAATAAAATAAAAGGCATCTTTGATCCACACTCGTACCTATCCGAAACGGATTACGCTACTTACTTTGGACCAGGAAAGCGTTGAGCATCTCTGCTCAAAAGTAGGTACCTACCTATCTAGGTACTTTTTGTGTAGCTTTTTTAGTGTTATGTACTCTATCAAAAAATTTGCAATATTTTAGGATTGTTACCCTATAATTATTATCCACTTTGAAAAGTAACTGTGGTGTAGATGACTATGAAGTCGCGGATGCCCGCTAGTACAATATGTTGAGATGAAAAGATAGATTGAAAGTGTAACATGGAGTTTGAATAGTTGTCATGTATGTGTTTGTATGAGTTCTGTAGTATGTACGTAGATATCACTGGTTTAACCAAAAAGTGTGAAATAAAAAATAAGTTCTAAAAACTAAAACCCGCCTACGGAAAACCTGCGATCTTAAAAGTAAGAAACAAGAAATAATTCTTGTCTTCTTAACTAGGTACCCCATAAATGCACAGACGTAGCGATTTTCAGAGGAAAGCCGTGGTCGTATGCCTCCATATAACTATAAATGGCTGCCTGCAAGCAATTGATACCTACCTTATTACAAAGGTACGTTAAACAGGTTCCGACGTTGCACGGTTATTAATATCAAGGCACAGAGGCATACGACCACGGCTTTCCTCTGAAAATCGCTACGTCTGTGCATTTATGGGGTACCTAGTTAAGAAGACAAGAATTATTTCTTGTTTCTTACTTTTAAGATCGCAGGTTTTCCGTAGGCGGGTTTTAGTTTTTAGAACTTATTTTTTTTAATTCATTTGGTATTACCACACTTAAAAAAAAAACACTCGAATTGCGAACCTCCTTCGTTTTTTCTTTGTTTTTAATTTGAAGTCGGTTTAAAAAAGGAACCTACACAAAATATTTGGCAGAGTTTAAGACATCTATAACCTATCATCACTACAATTTCTAGCAAAGTACAAAAGACTGAGGTGCTACCTCCAGCCGCCTTCCTTGGCAGTGTAGCGGCATATGGTCTCCCTGCATTCAACAGCTGATTCTGTGATTTGCTCGTCGGCACTGTACACTGGTTGTTGTCGTTACCTAAAATGCCGTTTTTTATATAATTTCTTTATATATATGTATATTTATACAATTTATATAACAGCCATTTTTTCTGTCGTGCAAGCGGTTTTGTGTGCGACAAAGCACGAAAAATCTTGCACTTTTTACGGGGTAGGTACTGCTTTGTTTCGTGCAAGCGATTGTTTTGCGACATATTTGTGCAATACTGTGCATAAATATTGTGTTTAGTATTCATAAATTTAGTGAGCTGATTTGAAATAAAGAATCGTTTTTGTGTGGCTTTAGTTTTGACCGTTTTAGGTACCCCTGATTTTAGGTGTGTTGTAGGTAATAGTTTTGGGCTCCGCGCACACGGCCGACGCGACTGCGACGGCGGCGTGGAGCCTTACTAAATTGTAGGTTTTTAAGAACTTATATTATTGTTATAGGTATTCCTTCCACCTTAATGTATATAAATGCAAATGTTTAAAGCCAAACCATTCTAAGTATTAAAATTAAGTCAAAATGCATTTTCAAAATATCATTTCTCCGTGTTACATTAGTTACGATTCGGGTTTTTCCCTCCTAAAATGCTCACTTAATTTACGGACACTGCCTTCCAATATATTATATAAATTTATATACAACACAGTTTATATATTTGTTATCTAATAGGCGGTAACATATCGAGGACAAGCGAGATTCTACGAGAAATTGCAGTTTTTGGAAGCTAAAGAGTAACTAATAGGAATATGAGGCATTTGTACGAAATAATATATATTTTTATTAATATATAGATAGGTAATATAATATCATACTTAATACTAAAAGCTGTAAGCCACATTTCACAGTTTACTAGGTTAGCTAGTTTGGGTTAAGAGGTATTCGTTTTTTAATAGAACCTAACACGGAGGATTTGCGACGGTGCCATGCCTTATAATATTAGAGTAGTTACAGAGTGCCATTTTGAAAAAAAAAAAAAAACTTTTTTTTTCATAATGGCGACTCTTTGTAGAAGAGATTTGTTAGTTTTCGAATCTTTTTTAATCTTTACAGCTGTCCTATGAAAAAATATTTGAGTTTTTAAAAGTAGGTACCTACACTACATATATATTTTAAGAAATATACGCTAGCTTATTGGGTTATAATAACCATTTACGTTAAGAAAATGAAGTTAATTTTTGAATAATCTTTTTTTATACTTTAAGTATTCTACAATTCTAACACATTCTTATAGGGATGCGTAACAACGCTATTGTAAATAGATGCAAAGAATTTCCATCTTCACCTCGATAAAGGATAAGTTCTATACTTTCGTCACAGAATAAATATTAAATAATTGCTAAGTACGTGTTTTGTATTAACGATATAATATTTTCTAAATAAATAAAATAAAAAGTAAGTTTCTAAATAACTGTTACTTTAATCCGATTGAATCTTAATATATTGGTTACATTTGGTAACAGCGATTAAATAATAGTTATAAGCAATAACTCATCCGGCCGTTATGTTGGCAACACTTTTTTTTGAACTACGGGTTAAAAAGCGTTTTCTGTAGAATGAAAAAAAAAATCGCTTTAAATAAGTTCAAAGACTTGTTTGGGTCTTTATGACCAATTTTAATATTTGTCTTGCGGAAAATCATTTTTCAACCCTTTCAAAGCATAGGACAGCTATAAAGATCAACTAAGCAGTAAACTAAGCTATACATATATTTCCTTACCATTAGATCCGTGTAACGTCACAACAGTCATAGAGACGAGCGCACCAGAACTCCTGATCAGCTCTACAACTCTTTCATGAGACGCTGCTGATACATCTTCGCCGTTTATCTTTAAGAAAGTATATAAAACATCTTTAAATACAATATAGATTTCCTTTTAGAAATATGCTGTACCTTTTGTATAACTTCTCTTTTTTTTCTGTCTCTATGTACTATCATCTTACAATAAACTGTTAAATAAATAAATAAATAAATAGAGTTGTGAAAAATCTAGCGTGGAGACCACGTACTACAAGCGCAGCGTGGGACGGCCACCTACCAGATGGACCGAGCAATTGGAGAGTCCTATGCTCAGCAGTGGGCAACTATTTGCTGGGGTGACGAAACAAATAAACATAGACAGAGACCATTTCTCTCCACTTGCTACGATCCAAACACACTTCTTTCACTTCATCCCTATTCCACCTGCATCCCAGACGATCTCTATATACTTATTGTTATTAAACTTAATTATAGCTAAGTATATATAGAATAATAGAATGACTTACAAATTTTCTCAAAGTTTTTTTGAATCTTGTGAAGGCAGACATTTTGAATTTTAAAAGATATGCTAAGTATGAAGTTAGATGCGACTGTGTTCTTGCGAATGTAATGCTTGTTTACGCACAAAAACTGCACATTCACTTTAAACTGTTAGTTTAAAAATACGCATTTTTTCTGTGCACAGTTTGTAAACATGCTTTCGTCCGATCAATAACACAAATATGTTGTACATTTTTGGAAAATTGCAGTTTTGTGTTCGACTGCGCCAACAGTTTAAAGTATTTCTTATATATCAAGTATTTACGCTTAAAAAGCATCGCACATTTTTTCAAACGTCCCATGGGACGTTCCATAGAACATTGAACCTCGATGCCAATTTCTTTCCTATATTTTCCAAACATTGAACACACATAGTTACCTACCCCACATCTAAGTAGTTTGACTCTTCCCTCAATTGTCGGGATATAAGTATTGAGCTGTTACTGTAGCAATTTTAACGAATTTTGTGCGTAACAGTCATCGATCTACAGCCTAAAGGCTGAAACTATAATAATTTTTTTTTTTCTTATTCTTATACCTACTTTTTATGATTTTGTTTGTAAAGTACAGGAGGTAGTGCCTTTCTAAAAACATATATATATAATTTATTCATTGCTATCTTAATACTTACCGCAATTAAAAAGTCCCCTTTCTTCAACCCGGCTCTATCGGCGACACCGCCAGCATCCACATCATCCAAGTACTGCAACCCGGGACACCGCTCTGAAGGGCGGAGCTCCATCAGAGGAGATGACGCCTTCGCCCCTCGGAGGATGAAGCCGAAGCCTCGACGGGCGCGGTGTAATACCACTGTGCGGGTTTCCATGTTGCCGTAACTGAAAAAAAAAAAGTTTTTTAGCATTATACCTACAGTGTTACAAGGATCTTTTGGTACCTGGCGGATATGGGACTGTATGTACCATCTGTAACATCTTGTAAAATGACATTACCCACCAAAAACATTCTGTAAGAACAGGCCAAATGTCGAAGAAGCTGCTTGTTTATCTCTTAAAAGTAATGAAATCTAAACAAAGTCGTGCCAAGTTTAAGGATCCTTACTGCGATTACTTTTTTATTATAGTTAATGTTGTGGACTTGGCCGTACCAACACCGGTATGGTTGTTACAACAATTATATATAGGTAAACAAAATGAAGGTAGGTATCCATTAACGTATAAAAATTGTTTCTTTTTATTTGTTCCGGTGATCGCTGAAGCTTGCTGAATACACTTGAAGTTAACATTTATGAGGTGCACCCCATGAAGTACAGCCAATCACACAACATTAACTATAATAAAAAGTAATCGCAGTAAGGATCCTTAGACTTGGCACGACTTTGTTTAGATCTCATTACTTTTAAGAGATAAACAAGCAGCTTCTTCGACATTTGGCCTGTTCTTACAGAATGTTTTTGCTGGGATACTCACTTACTTGAGAACAATTCACGGAAAACATTCTTATACTAACAACTTGGATAATTAACCCCTTTTGTGTCTTGTCACGAAAGTGATGCATACACATGTCGCCTTAAAATGTCATCACTTGTCATAATTAAAATATTTTTGTTTAAAATTAGAATATTAGTACACTTTTGTTACGTTATTTTTTGTATAAATGTATTAGCCATTGGCTTCCTTATCCCGACTTAGTATTTGCCACGATTGCCTGTTATTGGTTGTCTTTGACTTAACAAAGTACAAGATGTCACTAGACTATTGCATAGCTGACGTTTTTTATCCAGTACTAGAAAAAGATATTATAAAAACAAATAGGTACTTAATTTTAATGTCATTTTTGCAACTATCCCTTCGAAAACAAGGTTCAAAACTTGTTCGAAACTCACCCCTAGATGGCGCTTATCTATATTTTAGTCTTTGATGGGTTCTGATACACAGGTAATACATCATGTAGGTACATACCTATCTATCATCAACCCCCAATCTACCCTCCGTGAGGTGGCGCTGTCCACCTTTTTCTAAAACGCGGTGTTAAGATGTGTTAGCGATTTGGTTGGGTTCGGCACGTACATTCTCTCGTCACGGCTTGGTATCGTGATGGACTAGTTTTTTATAGTTCCCTCGCGATACCAATCCGAGAAAATATCTGTTAAACTAGGGCCCTTAGGACTTGCTGCATACTTCATGTGTGGTAATGTTCCTAGATTGTTAAGACGGTTTTCTTTGCCGTTTAGTCAGTTCCTTACCTTGGTTAGGGAGGGACGACTTTCTTATTTGACTTGTTATCTCTTGAGCGTCACTGGTTCATAAAACGGTGTCACAATCCTCCTATTTGAGTTTCGTGACGCACAAGAGGTTAAAATAAAAATAAACTTGTAATTACGTATCTGAAACTTTTTAAACTTAATAGGAAATGAATGATATAACAAGAAAACTTTCGTACTTTTGTCAATGTGATCCCACCAAAAACATTCTGTAAGAACAGGCCAAATGTCGAAGAAGCTGCTTGTTTATCTCTTAAAAGTAATGAAATCTAAACAAAGTCGTGCCAAGTCTAAGGATCCTTACTGCGATTACTTTTTATTATAGTTAATATTGTTTCGCATTTTAGTTTTTTTTAAAAAAAGCATGGTTTTTTCTTTGCCTCTGTTCACGTCATATTTTGTAAATAAAGTTTTGTGACTCGTAAACGTTATTACTTATAATTAAGAAGTATTGAATTGTCTATTAAACACAATTTATTTCATTAAGCTAGCATTCTTGAGTCGCGAGATTTTTGGATTTTTAGAGACCCGGATTCATTGCTCTCGAGTGTATATCCGATGATTTTTGTCTGTAGGTCCATTCATATTATCTGCCCTGTCACGCCGCCGTTTGCCCATCGGCGTAGACAGAGATTTCCCTCCACTTGCTCCGATCCAAACACACTTCTTGCGCTTCATCCACAATCATCAGTCGGCTCATTCATGCACGTCTGGTTACATACTCGTAACATAATGTTAATCAGGTACCTATTGTTTACACCATAAAGTAAGAGTATAATAAAAAAAATCGAATTACCGGACTCGAACGCACATTGTGTTTTGTTTTCGATGCAGTTCATGTAACTTGTATGACAACTTCTTAGATATTGAAATATTCGGCCATGCTTTTTGTAAGAAATATCTTGCGGCTCTCGCTTTTAATGATTTTCGTCCCATTGTGATAATTTAATGGAAATCAATAAACTATTTATACGATGTTAAAAAAATATTTTATCGCTGTGCTTCTCATAGCTTCTTTAAATTAGGGAAATGAAGGATACTTAAAAATGTAAGCTAACACATTTTTGCTATAATCTTATATTTTTTTATTTAACCCACAAAGTAATATTTTCGTTAAAATTTCAATAACAACACATATTATTTAAAAAAATAACCGACTTTAATAAAACAGGAAGTTATTAAAAGAGATCTTATTTAACGTAATTAACTACTTGTCAATATCAGTATTAATCGACAACTGACCTCTAAGAAGTTTAACTGTCTGTAGATTTATTTACTAAATAGCTTTGTTTGTTAAAACACTTCTATTGTTTTATGTGTACACAAATGATCGTGTTTACATTGCTACAATGTTATTTATGTATTCTGTGTTTATCAACTTTCGATTAGATGGGTGATTTTCCCAACGCGAAATTTTGAGTGGCGCGCCTGAAAATCATAGTTTTAATTGATGCAATTTAGTAACAAAAAATTGTTTTGGGTAGTTCAGAAGGCCATCTACTTGGGGCAATAGAAATAATTTTGCTGAGTAATCGAATTCATTAAGAAAAAGACAATAAAAGGCTCATTTTCTCATTTTGGTGACCTGTCCTAACTCCATTTTTGAACCTTCTCAAGCTTGCCATAAGCTTACTATTTATTATTATGTTATTTGACTTCTTTAATTTTGTTGACAAATGTGTAAGGTATCATAAACAATGATTAATGTTTAATTAACTACTCTACACGAAGTTTGATAGGCTTAAACAAAAGTGTCCGACGAGCTCAAGTCATTTCGGTGGCGATTTTGTTTTTTGTCATAGTACATTCCACAGTGAACATAGATTTTTCTGGTAAACCTTAATTAGCAGGATAAGTAATGCTAAATAATTTGGCATAAACGGATGTGTCGCAGCTTGCTTCAGTTTCTCACCAAAGAGGCAAATAGGATCATTATGGTGGTTGGGGACAAAAAAAATATCATTTGTGTGTATGCTATTATTTCTAAATTGATAACTTTTTGAACTTGATATTTTGATATATAACGTGTTTCATGGTTATCTTTTCACATGTCATAGGATTTTTTTATTAGTCATAGGACTCAGTTTTTATTTAGAAAAAACCTCCCGGTTCCTCATTCGGCTGTCTCATTCCGGTGGAAAAATACACCGGAATGATACACCAGAATGAGAAATCTCCACCTCAATGAGACTAACGACAAAAATGACATTTTGGGTCAATTTTTTTAGGGTTCCTCATCTTTATTGAACATGTGTATTGTAAAATAATTTCCAAACTAAGAATATTTTATAACGACGTACCTACCAATTTTTTTTTATTGTTGAATGTTCTGCGTAAGTGTGATATTGTATGGTATGGAATGTAAGACGGTATGTTATTGAATGTTAGGGTAGGTAGTATGTATAGAATGCTATGATAGGTAATACTGTTTGATGTTGTATGAATGCTATTGTAGGTGATACTGTATGACGTTGTATGGAATGCTATGGTAGATGATACTGTATGACGTTGTATTTGTATGGAATGTTATGGTAGGTGATGCTGTATGACTTTGTATGGAATGCTATTGTAGGTAATACTGTATGACGTTGTATAGAATGTTATGGTAGATGATACTGTATGACTTTGTATGGAATGTTATGGTAGGTGATACTGTTTGACTTTGTATGGAATGCTATTGTAGGTGATACTGTATGACGTTGAATGGTTGATGATACTGTATGACGTTGTATGGGATGTAATGGTAGGTGATACTGTATGACGTTGTATGGAATGTTATGGTAGATGATACTGTATGACTTTGTATGGAATGTTATGGTAGGTGATACTGTTTGACTTTGTATGGAATGCTATTGTAGGTGATACTGTATGACGTTGAATGGTTGATGATACTGTATGACGTTGTATTTGTATGGAATGTTATGGTAGGTGATGCTGTATGACTTTGTATGGAATGCTATTGTAGGTAATACTGTATGACGTTGTATAGAATGTTATGGTAGATGATACTGTATGACTTTGTATGGAATGTTATGGTAGGTGATACTGTTTGACTTTGTATGGAATGCTATTGTAGGTGATACTGTATGACGTTGAATGGTTGATGATACTGTATGACGTTGTATGGGATGTAATGGTAGATGATACTGTATGACGTTGTATGGAATGTTATGGTAGGTGATACTGTATGACTTTGTATGGAATGTTATTGTAGGTGATACTGTATGACGTTGAATGGTTGATGATACTGTATGACGTTGTATGGGATGTAATGGTAGATGATACTGTATGACGTTGTATGGAATGTTATGGTAGGTGATACTGTATGACTTTGTATGGAATGCTATTGTAGGTGATACTGTATGACGTTGAATGGTTGATGATACTGTATGACGTTGTATGGGATGTAATGGTAGATGATACTGTATGACGTTGTATGGAATGTTATGGTAGGTGATACTGTATGACTTTGTATGGAATGCTATTGTAGGTGATACTGTATGACGTTGAATGGTTGATGATACTGTATGACGTTGTATGGGATGTAATGGTAGATGATACTGTATGACGTTGTATGGAATGTTATGGTAGGTGATACTGTATGACTTTGTATGGAATGTTATGGTAGGTGATACTGTTTGACTTTGTATGGAATGCTATTGTAGGTGATACTGTATGACGTTGAATGGTTGATGATACTGTATGACGTTGTATGGGATGTAATGGTAGATGATACTGTATGACGTTGTATGGAATGTTATGGTAGGTGATACTGTATGACTTTGTATGGAATGTTATGGTAGGTGATACTGTTTGACTTTGTATGGAATGCTATTGTAGGTGATACTGTATGACGTTGAATGGTTGATGATACTGTATGACGTTGTATGGGATGTAATGGTAGGTGATACTGTATGACTTTGTATGGAATGCTATCGTAGGTGATACTATATGATATTGTATGAAATAGTTTAGTAAGTAAGCCAAAAATAAGCTAACCTTTCATTTAAAGAAATACCCGACTGCTTTAAAAAATACGCATTTTTTATTTTAATGTACCTAGTGTAATTTTCACTGTAATTACGAATCAAACGACACCTCTCAAGCTAAAATCTATCAAGCCGTTTAGGCTGTAGGGCGTGCCAAAGAATTCTTCATACAAACATACATTACTCTCGAACATAACACTCCTTCTAGCGCAGTCGGGTAAATAGAAAAGTAGTTTGTTAAATTGAGTCTAATTACCTATTTAAGTTTTGTATCCAATAAGACCCTACAGGTAGGTATATGCATTTTTCTTAAGATACGGAACCGACGTACAAATAAAACTCGCGCTTTGAAATGAATATTTTTGTCATTTCGGTGAAAATGTGTCATTCCGGTGATTTTTTCTCATTCCAGTGGTGAATTATCATTTTGGTGGCACTGAAAAAAACAAACCCCTATATTTCCGTCATCTTTCATGGGATATCTGTCCCCTTATCATATGTTGTTTTTGATGGCCAAAAGTATAATTTGGCATAAAAAAACTGAAGAAAATAGTAAAAAAAAAATCTGCCACCAAAATGATAAAAAAAATACGCTTGTTGAAATTCACCCAGATACTTGTTGATCATTTAACCTTTTCATCATCGTTATAGTCTGCCGCATGCCAGGCCTAAGTATGCTAAGCTAATTTACTTTATTATCAGTTGTGTGTCGGCAGACTGTCAATGTCATGTTTTGAACTTTTGACACATTTGGTCGCAATCAGTGTAAGCCATTGTTTAGCAGAATACCAAATGTGTCAAAAAATTAGTAGACTGCCGAAACACAACTGAGGCTATTTTAAATTAGCAGACTTGGGGCCACAGATACCCAATGGCTATCGACTGCCAAATGACGTCGCGGCACACCAAAGAAAAGGTGGTGGGACGAGCTGCTAGCTTAGCATGGCACACCGTGACAAGACGTTGTCATGCGTTTGTCACGCTTACGTCTCTGTCTATAGTTTTAAATGTGATAAGGACAGCATGCGTGAGATAATTGTCGCGGCATTCCGTGCTAAGCCCCCTGGACACTTTTTTAAATACCTGGGCGGAGGTAGCTCGAGACAGAAAGTCATGGCGGATGAGGAGAGAGGCCTTTACCCAGCAGTGGGACATAAATGACCGTTTTTTGACAGTCCGTTGTTCGGTAAATAAACAGATGTCTACAAGCGTTCTAAGTGCCCGTTTTACCACCTATAGATAAAATTTAACTGACAGATAAACCTATGTCTGTTTCATAAAACATGACATTTTCGACAGACAGGCATAAAATATCTGACGAATAAATTTTATCTGTAGGATAAATTTTATCTATAGGTAGTGAAACAGGCCCTAAGACAATTTAGCACTTTTGTTGCACATTGACACTATAGCATCATTTCATCATAGAACAACAATAAAACATACTCGTTTTCAATAAATACTTACGATTTCTTTATCCTAGGCGCTGTGGCACTGTATGTTTTACTCAGCGCCATCTCCCTTCGACCTGTGACGCGGGAGTGATGTACTGGACCCGCAGCGAGGACCTGGAAACCATAGAACTATCCGTCAGATATATACATACATATCTTCTTTAAACGTATATAAAATAAAGTCGTGTTAGACTCATTATTATAAATCGAGCACAACTGAACCGATTTGGCTGAAAATTGGTAGGGTAGCTAAGAACCAGGAGAAGGACATAGGACGGCCTGCGGCAAGGGTCATTACCTAGACCTACCATACCAACTAGCTAGTCATGTTGAATTTATCTCGCTCATTAAATCATATATTTAAGAGCCAGGCTCTTGTCGATATATTAAATCGCCATCTTTGCCTTTCTTTTGCCAACAATTTGACTTCTTGATGCGACACGACGTCA
This sequence comes from Anarsia innoxiella, assembly GCA_947563765.1. Classification (NCBI taxonomy): domain Eukaryota; kingdom Metazoa; phylum Arthropoda; class Insecta; order Lepidoptera; family Gelechiidae; genus Anarsia; species Anarsia innoxiella. Next base: position 2,320,135 of record OX387397.1, read on the forward strand.
ATTTTTTCTTTCACTCACTGAAGTAATTACGTTTTGGTCTTCTTTTTTTCTCTCTTTCCTTCAACACCCTTAAATATTGTTCTGTTGTCTCGCTCACCTGATGCAAATGCTGTGTGTTCTGTCTCAGTCGCACTTCTTGCACGCAGCGCGCGGGGAAGAGCCCCGTGGCCCCCGAACCCCGCACCGTCCCCTCTAGTAACCCATCATCTGTAGCGCCCGTCACTGGAAACCATTTGGTGTTATGTTAGAAAGGGATATGTTAATAAGTGCTACAAGGATCTTTTATCACGTGGCGGAAATCGGAACTAACGATATCATTTTGTAAATTGTCATTAGTTTGAGTTATTTATTCACCACCCACGCCCTCCAAAGTTAACCAAGTGCCAATAGATCCTTGAAGCACTAAACATACATATCTGCCACCCCTCTGGTGGCCTCTGCCTACCTCGATGGGAAAGAGACGGTATGAGATAATTCTGAGATTTTAAAGTTACAGCATTTGTTAGCATATTTAATAAATAAGCTAGAAACAAGCTGATCCAATTTACGGAACGAACGCAATGCATAAGGAAATATGCTCTATGGAAATTAAATGATTAAAAGCTCACTAGTCTTATGCAACGTATATCTCACGTCGCATGGACCGTACTATGGAGCAGATTTCATAATGTATTGCGTAACGACGTTGTTTATGTGGGTTCAGTGTGTTTCTAGCTTAAATATACTTTGGATATTAAAACTCAGTACCTAATATGAGTAAAAAATAAAATGGCTACAGTTACAAAAGGAGCATACATACATACATACATACATACATATCCGTTACGTCTCTTTCCCATTGGGGAAGGCAGAGACCACTTCCTTCCACTTGCTACGATCCAAACACACCTCTTTCGCTTTATCTACGTACACTCATCAGTCGCCTCATACATGCCCGTCGGTTTACGGTACAAAAGGAGCAGATATTAATATATTCTTTTAAATTAAAATTACTTTTTAAATAAGTAGTTCTCGACTTACTTTTAATACCACTACACTATGAATACCACATTATAAAATATGAACGTATCAGGTACAAAATTGTTATAAAAGAACATCTGTTAACATAAATGTCTTGTAAATAATGCGTTGTTAAATGGTATGAGTCATTTAAAATCTTTGTTTAATATTTAATTGTTAGTTAAATTTAATGATTTTTTGGTGATAATTAGTTTGCAGTACATTTACCATTAATTACAATGTTGCCTGCCTAAGGTCTGGTATTATGCCATTTTTTAAACCGTAATTTTGCTAAAATAAATAAGTACTTCTTATTTTACATATTCTCACTTTAATTATGTAGCTAAGTACCTTCTTAATGACTACTATATGTATTAAAATTTTCGAAGATTACGACAAAATGTGTATTTATTTCGTTAATTTTTGCGTAATATAATGAAACACTAATATGAGTGAACTTAAGAAGGCCTTCTGCTTCTTGGATCAAACTTAATCATCTCGATAAGGGATTTACATTAGGGTAAGAATTATTGTCGTAATTTTCAAAAGTCCACCATATTACTTTTCACCCTGATAATTACTTTTTTCTTATCTTACACACCTTCAATAATATCGCCTTGATTTAACCGGATGTGTTTTGGCGCGACAGGCTCATAGGGCTGCAGACACACGACAGTGGCGCCCCCAGTTTGAAGGGAGCACGTGGTCGTGTCAGAATTGCTGGTGCCAACTCCGCTCGAGTCAGAAATGATGTCACTTGTGTCTCCCGCGCTTTTATCTGTTGACAGCGCGGCGTTTTATTGGATGTTTTTTGGGAGGAGAAGCTGGTCACCCCTTTTTGCACGTTTAGGGTTGCCACTTTATTATTTTTCTTTCTCACTTTTTTGCTTTTATTTTCGTCTCAATTTATTTTAGGTTAATTAAATATATTTTGCAAATTGTAGATACATAATCGATATAGTTAACTGCTGGACTAAGATCCAATATTGATATGATTGAATAGCTTTTAGATTAAAAACGATATCCGAAACATTTTTCCAAGTCAATTTAAAGAATACTTACTTAAGAATAGTCTGTAGAAAGGATTCTATTATCGCAAACAAAGATCACTCTTACAAGTTAATAAAATCTTATAAATAATCTAGTTACCTAATCAATACAAATCTATTTAACAGAGGAAGGTACAATTTAAAGGTAAATTTTAAAGGTGATCTAAAGGGTCATAATCTCCAAAAAATATCGGAAAAAAGCTGAAAAGCGGATTGAAAACATCTACGGAACAATAGGCACATATAACATGCATCAGATGATCATTTTTGGTGATTAAAACTGATAATTTGTGATGAAAAGTGATCAGTGCATGGTGATTTTTGGTGATGGTTGTTTTCCATGGACTCGTGTCGGATTGGTTAGTGCTTTTGTGACAACCCTATTCACTCTTTTACATACAGTTGGTCTCTCAAACGCTAAAGTTTAGAGAGGCCAATTATAATGTAAATGAGCTTTAATTTTGCATCAACTTTTTCTTTGTTGGTGCAAGTGTACGGGGTTGACTGTATTACTTATGGCGCTTTTACACATCGTGTTTCTAAAATTCAGAGATCATTTTTCAGATTTTAAGAAATCACTGAGTTAGAAGATAAAAAAAAACTTTAATACCTACTTCTAAAAGATTGATTTTTTAATCTCATTAAAATGCAATGTCGAAAAAAATAACCTCCAAATTTTAACCTAACAGCGCCATCTATCCGCAACGCTCGACAACTTCAAAATTACCTGTTAAGATACTGGCATCATCCTCGTGGCTGGGGTGGCTTGCATCACTGATACTTGACGACGCAGATGAGAAAGGTCGTTCAAGACTGCAAGGTGACGCCATAGGGCCTTGCCTTCGGAGCATAGCATCAAATTCCGCTGGAATCCTTGTAGATGATGCTAGTGATGACCTGTCGCCAGCAGTCCACCAAGCGCCCCAAGCGGCCGAGCGGCGTTTGGGATTATATCGAGGGGGACCCCTGAATGGCACTGAAATGACCCCGCGACCAATCGAAACAAATAAAGTAAAGTGTGAAAATAAAAGGTAAAGTTTGAGGTTAGAAAAATAAGTTATGAAAATTTTTTGACAGCTGTTTATAGGTTAGGTTCAGAATATAGTAGTGGCAAAAAAGATTGTCTTCTCTTTCTTCTGTTTAGAGATAAGATGGAATTATGAGAAACAAAACGATATCTCTTTTTTTATTAATTTTATGGCCTGGTAGCTATGACTTTTAAGCCGGAAAATATCTCGTATTAATTCAATGAGAGTTTACAAAGACAGATAGAAAAAACAATAGTTAATTCTCACAGCTGCATCTTCAAAATTAATTTAAAACACAAAACTCACATCTTATTGTAACTGAAATTGTAAATTAAAAATTATTTTATAGAGAACTAAACAAAAAAATAATATAAACATTTTTTCGTGCTATACCCAACACCCATAAAGTGCCTGCTAAATGAATAAGTATTTATACCTAATATATTTTTTTATTATTATACAATACATTATAAACCTGCTAAAAATATTGTTAATAATAAATTATACATAGAATAATATAACATTATAATATACACCAATGAATATGTATATGTACATTTTGGGCTGTTATTATGTTTATATGTGTAGATACCTAAAATGTATTTATATTATTAGTAATAATGTAAAAATCTATTAAAATATGTATACAACCACCACCATTTTAAAGCTATGATATAAATAAATTAATAAAGTGATAGATGGATGATGCATGCAGTTGAAATAATAATAAAGTTATTAACGAATATATTTTAAATATGGCGTTAGTCAACATTTCAGCGATATATTTATAAAAATATAATTTTGTAAGATTCTCAAATGAGTTAATTTAGGAAACATTCAGTTTGTAGTTACTAATAAATATTTATATCGATTATTATTTTGAGAAGCTTACAAATGAAAAATACGGTTCTTAATTTAAATATAGGAAGTATTTAATAATTGTAGGGCACCAGCAAAAGCCATGCATAAAATATATATTTGAAACTTACCAATTTCTTCTGATTTATAATTCTTTATTACTTCAGCTAGTTCTAGATTCCCTGCAATTACAGCCACCTGCAAATATACAATTAAATATATTAACAACTAATTTTAGTTATTTTCAATGGGGATGATGACTACATTCGAAAATTCAAAAAATAATTAGTTCGTCTTTTAGGTTATTAAAAAAAAATTGAAACACGTTTTTTACCTGATCAAATACATAAATAAATACAAAGACACAGAGCATCAAAGTTAAGGAGTGGGGGGTATTGACGTCACTCCTACGTAAAAATCGTACCTACTAAGGCATGACGTCATGAGCAACTTTAACCCAGTGTATCTGTGTCATTTTTAGTTTCAGAGAAAAAAGGAAAAATACGTGTCGAATATTTTAAAATAATCTATGTGATGACTAAAAAAATTTTTTTAGTCGTCATACCCATTATCTTTAAAAAATACATAAGTAGTTATACCCCTATTTATTTGAAATGTTCACTACGCTATCTACTTTTAGGATACCTCATTGAATTAACGGCTGGAGGCTTTTGTCCAGTAGTGGCATATCAAATAATAATATTAAATTAAATTAATAAGTATATTTTCTGCTACAAAAACAGCCTATTACTTAAATGACACATTTTGCAACAAAAAGATCCAATGTTCCAATACATTTACCCTTTGAGTATAGAATATAATATAAGGAAGTGCCAAATCGTCTGGATCTGCGTGCCTGGTCTGGCGTAATATGGCTACCTTTTTGTATGGAATTTCTTATCGTTTGACAGGCAAACTACCTACCAAGAAAACTATGAAAAACTTGCGCCAACCTTGGCACGCTGTCATAAAATCATTTGTATATGAAAAAAAAAATGTGGCTACTCCTTATATATTCTATACTCAAAGCATTTACCTGATAAGGAGTTTGGTTAGCAAAGTTCAGAGCCTCCTTGTCGCACCCACGGAAGAGAAGCTGCCTTGCGCAAGAATCCTGCGCGTTCACTGCGCATACGTGAAGGGGGGTGTTGCCTGAAGCGTTCCTACTGTTCATGTCTGCGCCGTAGAACAGTAAGTGGTCTAAGTGCTGAACCAGACCGTTACGGCATGCCTGGAAAATTTGAAAAGAATTTGAGGTTATAATTTTTGGAAGTTAGTTTGAGAGATATTGATTTGTTCAGTGTTGAAACATTTTTGAAGTAAGTATACGAGTATCTATTGATTGTAAAAGTTATTTTTTTGATTGTTAGCAAAAGGAGGTACTCTTTAGGCCAAAAACTACTGAATAACTTTGTAGCTTGCATATCAGAATAAGACATAGGCTATATTGAATAAAGATATTGTGAAGGTATGACGATAGATGCATACGAAGTCTTTAGCAATCTAAAATCACATAGATATCGGTCACGTCTCTCTCCCATCGGGGAGGGCAGAGACCACTTCTCTCCACCTGCTACGATCCCAAACATACTTCATTCATTTCATCCACAGTCATCAGTGGCCTTATACATAGCCATTTTTTTAAATCATACATGGATAGGGAATCATGGAGGAAGAGGAGAGAAAAAATAGAATACCTAATAATAATAACTAAGGGGGCAAAAGACCTCGCGGCAGACTATGAAAAAGGTGGCGACATGAACTTGACACCTTCATGCATGACTGGGCAGAGGCGGCTCAGGATAGAGAATCGTGGAGAAGGAGGAGAGAGGTTTTTGCTCAGCAGTGGGACACCGATGGCTAGATAAGATAAGATACAAACCTGATGTACTTCCTGCCACCCTTGCAAATCAGTCGCCCCGATCGACGAGTGGTCGTGCAACAGCGTTTCACAAAGCAAAGGATCTGTTTTATTCGTGACAGACAGATATAAAGGAGTCAACCCTTTCCCGTCCTTGTAATTCGGAGACGCCCCAAGTTCTAGTAAAGTTTTCACTGATTCTAGCGAGTTTTTCTCCACAGCTCGATGGAGGGCTGTGCTGCCGTCTTTGGTGCGGTAATCTAATAATGCCCCGCCGTTTACGAGGGCTATTAGCACTTTTGCGGGGGTCTTTTGGCCGGCTGCTATTGTTAGGGGCGTTTCTGGAAGATAGATATAAAAAAAAAAATATTGTCAAAACCTGAAATACAATAAGAACGATTTAGAATATTTTGTCCCGGTAATATTTAATTACGTACGGATAGTTTAGAAACTTAACGGATACCATCACGAGAAAATAAAACACATAGCGATAGTGTTTTAATTGGGGAATGAACAATTAAAATCTTGTATGTGATGGGTGACAGATTTTTTTACACAAAATCCCAGTTTGACGTTTCATGTGGAAACAAAAACGCAATCAAACGTCAATATGCGAAAGATATAAACTATACAACAGACACCTATATTAACAATAAAATAAGTGGTCTCGATACAAATTGTATTTTAATTAAGTAATGAACAGTAGAACAAATAAGTTTTAAATTAAATTGTAACAACTCGAATCAATCCGACAATTTTCTTTCTTACTCTCCAATTTTTCACAAATCCCTTTTTTAATTAAATTCTTTTTTAATTCTCTGACTGTGTTGCCACTCCAATTCATAATAAGATTGACTATTATTGATTGATTGACTGATGACTACCCAATATTTGAGCTTTGAAATTACAGAGTGACAACACATTGTGAGAAACTATTATAAATAATCAAGAGCGACAACGCCTATGTATAAAACCTCATGCTATTCCACTCGTTCATTAAGAATAAAAAAAGACGTCGCTATTAAATCCATCAAGTGTAATTACGTTTTTGTTTTTATTTCCTACGATCGACAACAATGTCTGACAACTACAAATGTAATCTAGATCTAGGTTAATTGTGAGCTGAGACCTAGGTACCTATTTAATTATGCAGAAAAATCTAGGGCTTTATTGCAACATTGTATTATAGTAATAAGTTAAGTTTTGAGGTTAGAGAATTCGAGAAATAATTACGAATGAAAAAAGCCATTCTACTACGTTAAATTCCATAGCAATTTTCTGCTATCTTTGTCTAGTTTTACCCGAAACACAATTACAAAACAATCTTACAATGCCAAAGAGCGGAATTAACATATGAAAGAAAATGACAGGTATACAGTATTGAATAGTATATTGTAAGTTATTTTACATATTTTAGTTCAAGGTTGCTATTATAATACTTTATATACACAGGGTTATCACACGTCAATCAAAAAATCAAAAAATTTAAGAAAAAAATACGTCTTATCGATTTTCTTTAGAGAGTTAAGACCAAAACACAACGGATGCGTATGCGTTGCGTACCTCTGAGTTGTAATGTATGGAACTGTCACCGCTTGCGTAACGTAGACGTACACGTCGACATGACGCGTAGCCCGGTGACACATCGGGTTACACCGTAACTACGCGCGTGGCTACGGCGTGCTTACGTCTACGTTACGCATACGCATCCGGTGTGTTTCAGTCTTTAGGTACAGGCAGACCAACTTATCTGTGAAATGAACGGCGGCGCTAGTAGTAATACAAAATTGTAATACTACCAATCGCAGCAGTTCCAATAACGGCCGTTTCACAGATAACTTGGTAGCTTTGTACCTATGTGTTACAAAGAAAAGTCATAATCAATTAAAAGTGGTCTTGACCGGTTATGAGATTAGCAGTCAAAAGTGTTTTTGACCGGTTATGACTTTTGACTGTCAAAAGTGTAGACCGGTTACGACTTTTGACTGTCAAAACTGGTTTGGACCGGTTATGACTTTTGACTGTCAAAACTGGTTTGGACCGGTTATGACTTCGACTGTCAAAAGTCAAGACCGGTTATGACTTTTGACTGCCATTGTGGTTTTGACCGGATATGACTTTTGACTGTCAAAAGTGTAGTGTGTGTGTGTATGTGAATGTGTGTGAGTTTTGACTTTAACTTACACACATAGAATAAGAGTATTGAACACTTACCACCAGTCTCCTGACAATGAAAATTCGGGTCCAATCCTTTAGAACAAGCCTTGGTGATCTTGTCTACTTGTCCGTGGGTGACATGCTCCAAGAACCGGCGGAGGTTGGCCCTTGAATGCAGTGCTTTCAACGTCTTCTCGTCTAGCTTCAGCATCTTGTACACCCGACGTTTGTATTTTAGCTGAAAGGGTTTATTTATTTATTTATTTAATTAGGTTTGCCAACAGGTAAACACACCTTATATTCTATACAGAACACTATAATAATTAGAACGTGCTAACCCAATAATAGGTAAACACAACTTGCTTACAAAACTGTGCTTAAGAGTAAATAAAAATGAATATCAGAAACCTAATATAATACTATAAACTTAGAACATATAGATATAACTATCTGCGAGTTTGCGAGAATTTTAGAATTTGTTTGGTTAAGATGATAAATGGAATAGGTTTCATATCTTGGGATCTACTTTGCAAATTCTTTACTTGGCTGGTCATGATCATGTATAAAATCTATAGCGAAGAATTTAGCAAGAAACTTCTGTTCAATTGCTGTTTTCTCGCCTACTGTTTTAAGAGAGTTATTAGGCAGTACTTAATTTACTAAGCTGGTGTCCATTTTTCTTTAAAAGTACCTACATACATAGATAGTTACATAAAAAACAGAACAATAACCTTATTCTATTCTATTTACAGGGTTGCCCGGCGATTGAAGTCCAACAGAAAAAATTGTATCAACGGGCCAGCCACACTGTATAACATTCAAGCCTGTATCCTATCGGGGTAGGCAGAGACCAAGTTCGCTCCACTTGCTACGATCTAAACACTTCTTTCGCTTCATCCACATTCATCAGTCGCTTCACACATGTTTAGGGTGTATCTACTATTAACCTAGCCTTTCTTTAAACCTGATATGATCAACCCCAATCACTCTCGTATGAGAGTAGGCTCGTGCCCCCGTAGTGGGGATTTCTTACCTCAAGATATCCAACAGGTCCGTTGAAAGGGTAGTCGCCGAGGCGTCGCTCCTCGTCGAGAAACTTGCCGGCTTTACCGTTGACTGGCGGACAGAATAGACCATAGTTGAAGCTCTCTTTCAACTCCTGCAGACAAACAAAATAATTCGATTAGATACAAGATCCAATTTGTGCTGGAATTAGAGAAAACTAAGTAAAAGTAAATATTTGTGATTTATAATAATAGGGCCGGCGCACTCCTGACGGAGCGCAACGCAGAGCATTTTTAATGGTCGTAGTATTATCGAAATTGTTCTCATTAGAATACAATTCGAAATCAGTTGACACAACATTCGTATGTAGTCGCTTCGATGCTCATTTCGAAGCGATCATTTGGTATTTTCTTCTAACTTCACAAAACCTTCTATGTACCTATATTTATATGCTACAATATTGCCAAGTTTCAATAAAATCTGTTTAGAAGTTTTTTCGTGAAAGAATAACAAACATCTGTACATCCATCCATACATCATCAGCACAAATATTGACATTAAATAATATTAGTAGGAAGTAGGGTAACTCGTAACGTCGCGTGAAAGTTTAAAGTATACTACCTTAACGTAATACAACGTCAACAAAAGCCAGTAAGCAACATTTGTCTAGAAGCTAACTTAATAAATCTTCGCGAGAAATCGATAACCAATTAAAAGTACTGTCGCGTACAGAAGTGTTGTCATATACAACATACCTAACTGTTCTTATTTTCGTTGTGGTTTCTGCGTTTTTTTAAATAATGTTAAAGGTTTGTTGTGGTTAATTTAACAGTTTTTTTTCAAGGGGAGTGTTTACACATAAATGGTTTATAAAAAAGGTATACCTAATGCATTTAGTAAAAAAAAAACTTTTTTAAATTTTATTTTAGTGTGACAATTTCTTTTTTTATTTCCTAATAAGAATATTTTTGCGAACAATAATTTATTTACCAAAATTTTTTAAACCTAATTGTTTTAGGTACTGAAAATAAATCTACTAATGCTAAAGTTCATCAGGGAAAAAAAATTGTGAAGTATTTACAGCCAATTAAAATCTGAGTTTTATATTTCCGTTGTACAAAAGTACAGTAAAAATAGATAAAATCGCAGGAAAAATGAAGTTCAAGAATAATTGAGTACAGTTAATCAACGTCGAGTCAATAACTACTATAAATGTCTTGCTGCAATTTTAAGTGTCTGTCGACTGATATTTATTGCATATTTTACGAGGATATATATAAGCTTTTGTGCTTTATTTTAATTTACGCCTTGTTAGACTGGACTATTTAACTACCAACAAAGATTTTTATTCAGGCAGGTTTTACTGAACTGTCATTTTGACAGTCCGCGGTTTCAGGCGGGAAGTTACGAAAAAAATTACGACCGCGTTTCAAAATAATTGTTTTATTGCTTTTTTTTAATACTTACGGGATTTATTATATTTTTTGAACGGAGAATCAATGATTACTTAAAAAAAGCTGAACAAAACTAGAATTAAACCCTAACAGATTTATTAAATGAAATATTAAAAGATAGATATTATATTGATGATGTTGTGCACGACCCACACACGACCAATCAAGTGTATTACAGCGAAATAGAATCCTTTCAATTGATCCGAGATTGATTGCTGCAGAATACGATTGATGGAACAACTAGGTTTTGGAGAGTTGGTGCAGAAAGGATACAAATAGGTAGTAATATCCTTTATGCTTTAGCTGTAGAACCTTTGATCTGGGACCCAAGTCTGCTAGGTAATTTACAATACTCTCAGTTGTGTGTCGGCAGACTGTCAATGTCATTTTTTGACACATTTGATCGCAATCAGTCTTTGACAATCAGTCATTGTTTAGCAGAATACCAAATGTGTAAAAAAATGCCAGTGACACTCTGCCGACACACAACTGAGGCTATATTAAATTAACAAACTTAGAGGCCTGTTCTTCAACGTATTTCATTTATTTCTTCTCCAACTATCCAACAAAACGATGCGCGTCAAAATCGATTGCATGCAGTTCATGATGAAGCTTATAAATGACGCGGCGTATGCAGGATTATTGATAGTTCTATACAATGGATGGACTTTAGGAATGTTGCGGTAATTAGAGGTCGCGTTGAGGTTTTGCTAGCACTTAATAGGTGTTAGGATGCTTGAGGTAGTTTGTATTTATTGTTAAGAAGTAGATTTTCTGATGATTTATTGTGGTATTTTATTTTTGTTGAATACGTGAGAGGAGACAAGCGAAAAAACTAACACTTTGAACCGTTGCGAGCTTAGGTTCTAATAATTATTTTTGGATATTGTGTAAATTATCCAAAATTTTACGACAAATGCGTACGAAGTCGCGGGCCGCTTCTAGTATTCCAAAAATGAAGGAAAAGGTTTTTTTTTTTCAAATTATTTAAGCTAGTAGAAGTACACTCGAGAGTTAAGAAAACACTTTTCTTCACGCCAGTACATATTGGATAGGCTGCAAACACAATTGGAAACAAGTTAGCCACTGTTTCCTACATAGCCTTAGATTACCAACTTTGATATATTGACTAGCCTAGTTGCCACGCTGATAGGTATTATAGGCCAGGCGGTTTAGGATTTTACAGTGGTGATAAATTCAATGCGTGAAATGGCTTGTTTTGAATTACTTATTGTTGGAATTAGCTACTTTCAGAAGCTGTAGGTAATAAGATAATAATTACATTTTTAAAAGATGAATTCTATTATCATTCTTAAAATCTATCTGTACCTATTTCGATTCAAATTTTTTTAGACATGCATTTACGAGGCGATTGATAAATATAGATGAAGCAAAAGAAGTGTGTTAGAATCGTAGCAAGTGGAGGGAAGTGGTCTCTGCTTACCCCAATGGGAAAGAGGCATGTCAGTTATGTACGTCTGAGGCTCTTATTAGCACCTTTGAGTATAGAATATTTAAGAAGGTGCTACATTTTTTTTTCATATACAAATGAGTTTATGACAGCGTGCCAAGGTTGGCGCAAGTTTTTCATAGTTATCTTGGCAGATGACCTGTCAAACGATAAGAAATTCCATACAAAAAGGTAGCCATTTTGCGCCAGACCAGTCACGCAGATCCAGACGGTATGGCACCTCCTTTTATATTCTGCACTCAAAGCTTAGCACGGCTGGACTATAGATGAGAAATATTGAACGATCTAAGTCATGAGTCTAAAATGAAATACGGTGCGCTATAAATACTTGATATCTCATCTTGAATAAATCTCGCAACGGTACTAGTGGCGCCCTTGACAGTGACAGTTATTTCTGCTAGACTCCAGAGTACACAGGGGCCCAAGTCTGCTTATTTAAAATAGCCTCAGTTGTGTGTCGGCAGTGTCAATGGCATTTTTTGACACATTTGGTGTTCTGCTAAACAATGGCTTACACGGATTGCGACCAAATGTGTCAAAAATGACATTGACATTTGGCCGACACACAACTGAGAATATTTTATTGTAAATTAGCAGACTTGGGCTACAGTTTGCTTGCCATACCAGTGGTCGTGGGTTCGATTCCCACTAGAGATAAACATTGCTGTGACGTCATTAAATGTTTGTCTTGAGTTTGGGTATTTGTGTGTACCTCTCCGAACCCAGCTCATACCTCAGAACTTTGAGTATAGAATATATAAGGAAGAGCCATACCGTCTGCATCTGCGTGCCTGGTCTGGCGCAAAATGGCTACCTTTTTGTATGGTACTTCTTATCGTTTGACAGGTCACCTACCAAGAAAACTATGAAAAACTTGGCGCAACCTTGGCACGCTGTCATAAACTCATTTGTATATGAAAAAAAAAATGGGGCCACTCTTATATTCCTTCCTCATTGCCTCAGAAGTATAAAAACCACGTCCTGGGGCCCTTAAAAATTCTGAACTATAATTAACTTTATGTACCTAAGTAATTATGTTTATGATTAGGTATATACGAAATGGATCACGCATATCTAAATCTTTATTATAAAAATGAATCGCAAAATGAGTTGCTAAGCGTATAACTCAACAAGGCATGGACCAATTTTATCAATTCTTTATTTAAAATGTTCATTGAAGTCCAAGGATGGTTTTTACGGTGAGAAAAATTCGAATAGTTGCCGGGAAAGCTCTTTCTAAGGTGGAACAAAGTTCGCCGGGACAGCTAGTTAATTAAAATTAAATTTATTGCTTAAAATATTAAATATGTGAAGCATATTTCCTTTTCACAGTTAATTAACTAAAATCACGTGTTTTACGTCACGTGTATTTATCGTATAGAACTCAAAAGCGTAACGATAATACTTTAATGCCGTTTTTAAAACAGGAAGCGAAATGCAATAAAACTAAGATTAGCAAGATTTTAATTTCAAATGCGACATTTCCCGAAGGAAGGTGTCGTTATTGGCCGGGAATCCATGTAGGTACAGTCAGCATAGAAACATAAAATATATAAAGATTTTTTTTCTTGACGACCCTTTTTTTACATATACCTATGTTACAAATTAAAATATTATTGTCTGTTGATAAAATGAAGAAATTAGGAGCTGCTCACGACTTCGTACGCATATCTATCGTCATATTAAAAAAAAAAGCAATATCTTTAAATAAGCAATATATAACAATGTGTAATTCTAATGTACAAGTTAAGTTTAATACTGTAAAGTTTTATTAAAATCTGTTCACTGGCTATTGTGTGAAAGAGTACAGGCCAAAACACACCGGATGCGTATGCGTAGACGTATGCGTACCTCTGAGTTGTAATGTATGGAACTGTCACCGCTTGCGTAACGTAGACGTACACGTCGACGTGACGCGTAGCCCGGTGTCACATCAGGTTACACCGTAACTACGCGGGTGGCTACGCCGTGCTTACGTCTACGTTACGCATACGCATCCGGTGTGTTTCAACCTTCATACTTAAACATCCTCATATACATTTCATCCATCAGCACAAACATTTATTCAACTTTCTTGCTAACCGTACACAGGTAATATGGCTTCCCGTCCCGTACCGGCACGTATTACATAGCAGGAGAATGTGGGTATCTGGCACCCGGGATATTCAGATTACGAGGGAAATTTACAACATATTGAGGTTGCTTTTTAAACGTGTTGCTTGAAGGATAAGATGCTCTTTTGTTTTTGGTGTGTGGAACTGCGTAAAAGACCATTTTTAGGGTTCCGTATCCACAGGGTGAAAACGGGATCCTATTACTAAAACTTGGCTGCCCGTCTGTCCGTCTGACACCAAGCTGTATCTCATGAACCGTTATAGCTAGAGCGTTCAAATTTTCACAGATGATGTACTACCGTTGCTGCTATAACAACAAATACTAAAAATAGAATAATAATTAAGGGGGGCTGCCATACAACAAACGTGATTTTTTTGCCTTTTTTTTGTTCGATATCATTAGTGAATGGTACGAAAGTCGGAACCCTTCCTGCGCGAGTCCGACTCGCATTGGGCCGGTTTTTTTGTTTACTTTGTTTTAAGAACTTTTTTTTGAGATAAGTTTTATTAAGTTATCGTGGTAGGTACACACGGATGCAAATTCTAGAGCAAAATCTAATAACATGCATCTTTGCATACTTTACCTACCTAATAATTAACCAAGTAGGTAAATATCCTACAAGAGAAACCTAGAGACCTCATTTGTACCACCGCTCCTACTGACAAAGTTTCTACTTGTCTATTGCAAGTTAAAGTATAATGAACTAGCATAAAACCCCCGTTCTGCCTACATGTCAACTGGTCGTGTTAACATAAAAGTAGGCTGTGTAGGAGTACCTGTTTACAAGCGACAATTAAATGAGTTAGCATACAAAGGTGGTGTCTAACGGTTAGTAGGTCAATGGATTGATAGGTCTATGTATTAGTATATCTATGTACTTTATGATGTCACTTTGCACTGGGGTTATAAAATTGTAGAATTAACTTATGGTGTTGGAAACATTGTTAAACTTAATTTTTTATAGAGAAATAGTTTTAGTTGTAAAAATAAAGATGCAAGTTATTATTTAATGACTTTTTGGAATCAAAACGCAGAGACGAATCAATCGCGCATGCGTAAAAGCCCTTAATACAGATGATTTTAAGTTTAATCAATTATACGCTGCCTGCGACTTTGTATGCATTTATCTTCAGAAATTATACGCAACATCTGAAAATATTATAAGCCTATGTGCTATTCTGACGTGCAAGCTACATTATTGTAAAGTTTCATTAAAATCTGTTGAGTAGTTTTTGCGTGAAAGAGTAACAAACATCCATCCATCCATCGACACAATGACATTGAAATGAAATGATCATTTAATCCTGTAGGTTTTGACAACACTTAGGACGGGTCATTTTTTAAAGTTAATGCTAGATTCGCAAGAGTGCAGTTTTCCCCAGAGAAATCTTAGGTATAATGAATGTGTAAGTAGGATAGTTTCCCACAACTAAACATGAATCCAAATTGCTTCTAATAAATAAAAAAAACAATATCAATCCAATATTACCAAACAACTAACTAAAGCCAATAGAAACCACAAATCGATCAAGATATTATAGTGCGGCCGATGTGTTTTGACCGACGGAATGGCCCGTTTCAAGCCGAAAGGGAAGCGGTCAATTTATAGCGGACACATACTTGATGTGTGGTTTGGCGGGTAGTGACAGCTGCTGTGTTTTCATGCAGTAAGTGATGATAGTTGATGGGCAAGTAGGTAGTACCTACTTGAGAATAGGCATGATGACAAAAAATTTTTTTTAGTCCATCACATAGATTATTTTAAAATATTAGACACGTATTAGACACGTACCCGCCAACTTAGCAGCCACAACTAACCTTAACCAGAGTAACGGCCGTGGCCGCACTTGGTGTCACGTGAAAAATGTGCTTCGAACGGTCCACAAATCACAATACGTGGCCGCAGGAAATTTCACATGTATTTTTTAAACAAATCCACATTGAGTTGGGCTTAATTTCCTAAACACATCGTGTGTTGGGTTTTTAGGTGCAAAAAATGTTTTTTTGTTAGCTTTAGTACTTACTCGTACGTTGACTGTAGGGTTTTCTAATATTCTGTGTGTTGTTGAAAGTTGAAAGTTGAAGTTGAAATCCTACTAATAGGCATGACGACAAAAAAATGTTTTAGGCCCATCACATAGTTTATTTTTAAATATTAGACACGTATTTTTTCTTTTTTCTCTTAAACTAAAAATGACAAAGATACACTGGGTTAAAGTTTCTCGTGACGTCACGTTTGAGTTCGATTTTTACTCAAAAGTGACGTAAAAACCTCCCACTCCGTAACTTTGATAGAAAAGGATATGCATGTACTCGTGATAACATACAACTATTAGTATGGGGCCAAGTACGAAATCAATTTAAAAAAAAATGTTGTCCCATATCAGCTGATGCATTTTGTATGGAGAGTTTAAAATTTTTTGAATGATTTCGTCCTCAGTCCCATAATAAAAATTGTTTGTTATCACGAGTACATGCATATCCTTTTTTATCGTTCACTAATTTAAAGTCACTCTATATTTATAGAAATAAGTTAAGTGATGTAAACTTTATATCCTAAACCGACAGCATGTCTTGTAAGGGCCAAAACATAAATTCACGACACGAAACGACGCGACGCGACACGACACGACGTCGTTCGACGCCGTACGACGTCGTTCGACGCCGTACGACGTCGTGGATTTTCACGATGGATTTTCACGTCGCATCGTGAAAATCCACGACGTCGTACGACGTGGTGTTGCGTCGTGTCGCGTCGCGTCGTGTCGTGTCGCGTCGCGTCGTGTCGTGTCGTGTCGCGTCGTGTCGTGTCGTGAATTTATGTTTTGGCCTTTATAAGACATGCTGTCGGTTTAGGATATAAAGTTTACATCACTTAACTTAGTCGTGTCGTGAATTTATGTTTTAGCCCTAAGTGCAAAGTACAAGTTGTTAAATCTACTTGCTAATTACTGTTTAGTAAGTTAGTAGTAACTTTGTGGTTGGACTACGAAGCTGTTGCCCTAATATCTTAGTTGACAAATGATTTGGGCTCGGTAATTTAATTTCGATCTTAACCTCTCACATCCCACTGACCCATTATATACCTAGACACAATAGATTTTCTATTGTTCTTTTTTTTCTGGGATGTGAAAGATTAATAAGCTGAATATAGTTTTGAGTATTATACAGAACAATAATGATTATTGAAGTAAAACAATAATGATTCAATTAATCAATTTAGTTTTTATTTTAGAGGTAAATTATATAAAACTTTTTTTTAGCATTTTATACCTCCATTGAAGCAAGATATTTACTTCTCGTCTTCGTAAGCTGAAGATCTCCCAAATAACAAAAAAAAAAGAGAAAAATCTAGCAAGAAACTTTGATTGTGTTTTCAAAGTATGAAGTGTGTCCCATGTATTTATTATTTTTTATAAGCACAGACAAGAAAATGTAATATAGAGACATAATAAACACAAAAAAAAACTTTATAAAAAAGCTTGCCAATGCCCTGACCACTAAACTAAAACATCATTGTTTTGAAAGTATGAAGAGTGTCCCATGTATTTTTTTTTATAACAAGTACAAACAAGAAAATTTCATAAAATTAGAGACACAATGAACACACAAAAATCTTCATAAGAAAACTTGCCACTCTCCTGACCACTAAACATAAACTTGTCAATTACTTGTCCATTACTAAACGAGGCACCGCCAATAAGTAGTCCAGTGGCTAGCTGATCGATGTGTTTTGTCACTATGCCCCGTAGATTGCCTAAGCTCATTATAGCACAGACCACTTCTAATAAAGTTATTTGTTATCAGCTCTTGCTCAATGCTAGAAGTTTGCGATAAGAAGGCTTAAATTTATAGCATAAGAGTTAGTTGTAAAGTGGACGTGTATATTTTGTAACAGGTAGCGAAATAGGATATTATATAAACCGAAGACTTGTATGTTTGGAATTCAAATAAATAAAGATAAAAAGACAAGTACGTATAGTAAGCGGAAAATTATTTAGACAAAAAGTGAACCTATGCCCCGATTTCGAATTCCTTATTTACCCGACTACGGCGAAACCAAAAGAAAACGTAATGTTTTGATTTTTGTCTTTGGATTTAGAGAAAAAGGGCTCTCCCTTTTCCAGTTACACATCTAAATAACTAAGGTTATATTATTTTTATACATTGTGTAAGTTTTTCAAGATATGACGAGAAATGCGAAGTCGCGGGCAGCCTCTTGTTTGTGTATAGGAAATAGTTTTTTTATCTGATTTTTTTTGTTAAGCAAAAAGATTACACAGCAACAACTATTCATCACTCACAATCTTATTTCACTTATTACTCACTTCACTCCGCTCAATTACCATTGAATGTTGAAGACATAATCGGTCTGAATTTAGCCGCGGGCTACGAGCCTGTACTTTGGTAACCTCATTCGTTACAATAAGACTTTCTCTATCTATTTCATACGGATGTAAACGTGTTCATTCATTTGTTTATTCATTCACTAGCACGTGTTTGTGAAAATTAATGTTAATTAGGAAAGTTCTTTGGGCATTTGATTCACTAGTCACCATTGCTTTTGCAGGTTGGTCTATCTACACAGATCCGGGCCGTGTCCGGGACGTGTCAGGGAAAAAATATCATTCCATACATTTTCTATGGATTCATTCACACACGTTGTCATGAGGACGTATTGTCGCGACGTATACGCCTCCCCATACAAAATGTACGATCAGCTGATCGAGTAAGTATGGGCGAGCCAAAATTTTTTATCGAGTTACGACCTATGTTTCTATGTTCCTCGGGGAAAGTTGTTCAGTTTCATGAGGACTATCGCTGTATTTCGGCTTAATACCCCCTTTCTGTTACACCCTGTATACCTAGAAATATTCGCCAGTATACCTATAACCAATCTAGAATTCCTGTAGCAACAAAACCAATCGCCTCATGCTATCTATTCTGGTCTATTCAATATCTATGTCGATTCCAAAACCACATACAATACCGTTATACTTATTATTTGCTATTGATTCCAACGTAGGTCTGGTTCTAGTTCGATATTAGAATATTAGAATTCCTAGTGTTTGTAGATGTCTGGACTATCCAGACATCTACAAACACTAGGAATAAAAAAAGAAGAAGTATGTTATTGAAGTATGTTATTCAGAATTTAAGAGGTAGTAGTGATGCAGTCAATTAAGTAGCTAGTTTATTCTTCCTATCTATAAAAAAAGTGTTGGAAAAAATACTCATATAATCATGGCAATGAGGAAGGAATATAAGGAATGGCCTCATTTTTTCCAAAGACAAATGAATTCATGACAGCGTGCCAAGGTTGCGCCAAGTTTTCTTGGTAGATGACCTGTCAAACGATAATTAGTACCGTACAAAAAGTAGCCATTTTGAGCCAGACCAGGCACGCAGATCCAGACGGTATGGCTCCTCCTTATATATTCTATACTCAAAGAATCATGGGTATTTTTTTTGATTAGTGGTAATGAATGTCAAATGATAAATTAATTTGAAAAGCGTACATCACTTTCTGAATAAAAATTGCCTGCATCGTGATACAATAAAATCATGTTCTAATAATATCCACGTAGAAATACAAAAATACTTCACATAATAAATCTATTTATGAAACAAAGCTTGGAAATGTGTAACGCGTCAGTAAGCCGTCACATAAGATCATAATTGCATGTTTAAAACGTGCGTGTGGGAGGACTGTAGGGATGGGAATATTCGCCAATACCTGGGTATTTATTCATATTTTATTAAAGTACAAGTTAAGAGATGGAGAGGATTGGTTGGGCAGAGAGGAAGAGTAATGAGGAAGTTTTAACCTCTCACACCCAACTGACCCATTATAAACTCAGACACAATAGATTTTCTATTGTTCTTTTTCTCTGGGATGTGAAAGATTAAGAATGGACTCTGACGGCGAGAAGCGCTGCTTGTTGAGAACAGTAGAAAATAGAAGATAAAAGATGATAGGGCACTTAATCGACGTGACGATCAAAAACATCATTAAAGGGAAGATAGGAAGAGGAAGACCAAGATGTACTAACTTACTTCGCATAAGTGAATGTAAAAGTTAAAAGTCGTGTCGTATCAAGAAGTCAAAACGTTGACAGAAGAATGGTGATTACTCCACCGACATGAGCATGACTCTTATGGTATACACACCAAAGCTGCCGGCTTTTTTGACAGCTGCCATTCGTATGACGTAAAGCTGCCGGCCTAGCTCGGCGGCATGCCGGCGGCTTTGGTGTCTAGATTAGATAGCATTAAATACATGAAGTAAGTAATCATGTTTGTTGTAGACTTTTGTTGGTATTTATTTCCAACTTTGTTTACCAAGTAAATACCTATTCTCATCACTAGTGCGTCATAAAGCTTTTTGTACTTTGACAAGAGCTATTAGTGACATAAAAGGAATTCTCGCGGTGGATTATAATGTGAATATTACAAGGAATTTCATATTAATTTACGCGTTAATTTATTAATTTTGTAAATTCGTCGACAATTCGTATTTGGGGGAATACGAGTAAAAGCTTCAAAATATTATTTATTTATAATATAGTCGGAGCCGTGTCCGGGATGTGTCAGGGAAAAAATATCATTCCATACATTTTCTATGGATTCGCTTACACACGTCATGACGACGTATTGTTTTCCCTCCTGTCGGGCCACGGCCCGGACACGTCCCGGGCACGGCCCGAATCTGTGTAGATAAACCTTAATACCCGCTCCTTACAAACCATTCATTACATTTATTAAACACCATAAAAATAAATTTGAACTCAAAGAATGAGAGCAAAAGTTTTACCTGAAAGAATAATCTTAGCACTTCAAATGTACGCGAGCTCATACAACTAAGGTACCAAGTTAATTCTTGAGAAGTATAATCTTGGTAATTGCTGGAAAGTTAGTTCTTGATTATCTTGATACTTGACCTTCATTCACGTCACGTCATAAGCGTATTTTTTTTATTATGACTCTTTATGGAGTAGTCTTGACACTTGAAAAGCCACTAATGGACTTTGGGGCATAAAAGTGTGTTTTTCATGAAAGTCATGTTTGGTTTGATGGACTAGTTTTTACTACTCTTTATTTATTGTAATAGACATCTACCGGAATTATTATTGTCAAAATAGGAAAAAAACCGGCCAAGTGCGAGTCGGACTCGCGCAGGAAGGATTCCGTACCGTTCACTATTGGTATCAAGCAAAAAAATCAATTTTGTTGTATGGGAGTCCCCCTTAATTATTATTATTATTTTATTTTTAGTATATGTTGTTATAGCGGCAATGGTTATGCATAATCTGTGAAAATTTCAACGCTCTAGCTATAACGATTCATGAGATACATAAAATCTGATAGATATTTTATACCTGTCTCTGCCTAAAACGTCCTATTTTATGAAATAGACATAGATTCATCTGTCAGTTAATTTTTAGCTAAATATATTGAAACGGGCACTAAACTAAAGAGTCAATGACCCAAAAAAACTTTGACCGAGTCAAACAAAAGAAAAACGCCTCAAATTTCAACCTGTAGGGTGCAGTAGAGGTATAATGTATGTAAAGGGATCTGTGCTGTAATGACATGACGTGCGGCTAAGTAATAAACGATAATCAACCCCTAAGGACGAATGTAATCGGACGACGGGAGGGAATGTTTACTAAGAATTAGGGTTAGTGGAAGTGGCTACAGGAATATTGATGTTATAATGTACCTATTTACTAGATTCTCGTGATTTTGTATGTATTTATTATCTTAGAACACTTTCAAAATATATATCATCATGTGTTATTGTCATACAATATTTAATGGATGACTTAAGCATATAGATCGCCACTATGCATAGAAGGTCAGCATAAACTTTTACTATTATAATATAAGTACGATCTATTATGCTTGCTAGAATAATGTATAACTAACTGGAAAGCCAGAAAAGGCATTTGCCCAGCAATGGGATCGAAATTAAAAAAAAAAAAACCAAACGTCTGTATACTTAAACCAAATGTGAAACAGCGATTTTTATACGCCAGTCATTGGCTTTTTAGCAATCTCAATCTTCAGTTTCGGTTTGACGTACCGTTTCATAATGAAACTGCAGATCTTTTTTTCATATGCCAAATTACAACTTCTAAAGCGCAAGAGGGGGTAAAAGGTATCATAGATATATAGTTAGAAAGAAAGACTTTACTGCACACAAAAAGATACAGATAAAACTTAAAACTTTGTGTGCAAAGGCGGCCTTATCTCTAAAAGTGATCAATTTCAGACAACCTCTAAACCAGTTTAAGAAAACTGTAGAGTAGAGCATGGCATAAATAATATCATCCAGTACTTTATATCTTGGTTATTTGTAAATTGTAACAGCACCGGCAGCGTAGGACGGACATCGGCGCACGTCCTTTCCTTAGGCTAACATGCCATGCTTTGCCTAACATGCAAATGATTCTCGATGTATAGGCACTGTATAGGTTATACAGCCTATATAGGATATTGAGGGCTGGGAATACCTAGATATATATGTATAAATGGACAGGATGATCTTTCCTTAAAAGGGATTATAAACCTTATCCCCCTTTTTACAAAACGAGGTTCAAAGATAGTCCGAAGTTAGTTCGTTTCTTTTGACGTTCCGGCTCCATAGCCGTTTGTTTAGTTTGACGTTTTGTATGGACAAAACGTCAAACTAAAAAAACTAACGTCGGACTATCTTTAAACCTCGTGTTGTAATAAGGGGGAAAGTCTTTGTTAACGAAACAACGATTTTAACTATAATTATGCAACTATTAGCGATATTTTTTTATTGTTAAAAAGTAAAAAGAAGATAATATTTTTAAAGCCTGGCAACCAACTGCCAAAAGGCCTCTCGGCAGACCACGGAAAGTGTCGTGGGCTAAGCTGGACACCTTCATGAATGTCCAGACATCATAAATGTCTACCCAGGTAGAGGCGGCTCGGCATGGCATGGAGAAAGATGAGACAGGCTTTTGCTCAGCAATGGGTTTCAGACGGCTTATTAAGATAAGATAAGGCATTCTAAACAGTATATAATACCAACTAATCCGAACATCAAAACACAGACCTAATAATTTCTAGACCTAATTATTTTTGCATTCCAAAACTCACTTGAAATCTCCTAAAGACTAATGAAGATATAGAGTTCAATCTCTATTAGAAGCGCCCACAGTCTTTGATAAATAGCCAAGCGTTTTGTACCGAGTCTTAAGATCCACACAGAGCTAGCAATCTCGCGAGGTAGATGTTTGGCCACTCAGGAAAGATCTCGCTACCTTATTAAATTGGCTAGTTCTTACGGGCCTCTTTAAATTGGCCAGGCCAAGCGAGGTTTCTCGCTCTGTGTGGACCTTTTAGCTAACTGATGAAGTGTCATGCATTCCTACGTGAGTTTCAAGAGAAATGTCTCTGTCTAGGATTTGTGAAGTCTACAATTTATGATGGAGTGTGATTGTGATTTTGTAAGATGGTTAACTAATTTGTTAAGTTAAATTGATCATGGTTTACAGTAAGATATTTAGTGCCGTTTTACCACCTAGATACTGATAAAATTTAACTGAAACATAAACCTAATGTATATTTCATAAAACATGACGTCTTAGACAGAGACATGTATGAAATATCTGTCAGATAAATTTTATCTGTAGATTGTGAAACAGGCCCTTAGTTAGTTAGATAATCTGATGTAGTCGAGACATTTCAGTTTTTTTTAGGAATATGGTTAAGGAGGAAACAGTTGCTCAGTAGGGTACAGTGACTCACCATAGTTTTGTAAAGAAGGAAAAGAGATACGTTCATCTCTTTTGCACTTGCGCGTGCGCATGCCAAAAGCTTCTGAAAAGTGCAAAAGAGATGAATGTATCTCTTTTCCTACTTTACAAACCGATGGTGAGTCATTGTACCCGACTGAGCAACTGTTTCCTCCTTAACCCTACACAATGTGATCGAGCTTAAGGGTTTTTCCTCACTAGCGGTTGGAGCGCGGTTGCGGTTTGACGTTTGACATGAATAAATGCGAAAAGCGGTTGATAGGTGTCATTTCAAACTGCAGCCGTGCCGCAACCGCCATTGTGCACAGTCCCTAACGTAAGGTTTATCTACACAGATCATTTTTTTGTAATGACGACGCGACGTATTGTTTTCCGTGCTGACGGGCCACGACCTGGACACGTCCCGGATCTGTGCAGATAGACCTTTATGAGGTAGGTTAGGTACCTTTAAAAAAAACAAATTCAATCTAGGTCATTCAGGTATTTTAAATGCGTAGATAACAGCTAGAGACAGCTCTAAAGTACCTACCTACTTATTTTCATCTTTAAGAAAATAACAAAAAAACTTCAGAAAGTCAGATATGATTTATTTTAATGAAAACCTTTTAGAATAGCCACTAAAGGCTATACATTTATTCAAGACCTACCGAAAGCATTCACATATTCATTCTTTAACAATACCAAACATACAAGCAGTAAGATTTAACTTGATACTCCATCATTATATACTCACGTATTGTCCAGGCGTCAATTTGACTAATGCTGGTAGTTATTCGCAGAACTAGACATAAAACTGGCTTTGAATGTAATAAAGTATTTGCATGAATAAATGGCAGTCGGAGCAAACTTGAAACACCATGTAAGGTTCGATTTAAGAGCCGCCTGTTCAATTAATAGCCTAATTTGAACCGCCATTTTGTGGTCGCGGCCATTTTGAATTCTTTTGCGCCTATAGAGTGCCGACATTTTGGTAATGTTTTTCTTTTTTAATAGTTTTCTTTTAATAACAATAGTACATGGTAGGTACATAAAAATACACAATATCAGGTCACTCTTAAGCCACTTATTTAAAAATAATATCCCCATCTCGAGTAAAAGTTGGCGGAAAAGTGCCGAGGATACCGGCAGCATTGCCACGCTGAATAATTATATTATATTCTTTAAATACGATACTTTATTTTTTCTATATTATTGGCTATCTCAAAAGAGCTGATTATTTTTTCATTTGTAAAAAAACGTAGTACTTTAACGTTTTTTTACAAATGAAAAAATAATTCGCAATTTAACATTTCCTCAAGAAACTGGTAGAAATGTTAAAAAAGAAACATTGCAGGCGTTTGAAAGCCAGGTCAACATAGAGGGAGCGGCACTCACAAATCACGGGTAATCTTTGGACACATCACGATCTTTGCTGTACTACTACGATTGTGATACTCACTTTCATCTCTCTCTTCCGCCAGTTTCGAGTGAGTTTAAAGTCATGTAGATCATTTTGGAACATCAGACAAGATTATGGAACATTTTCGAACTTCATATTTTTTTCTACTTTATGAACCACTCTGAAAGTAGGCTCGTGCCCCTGTTGTGGGGACGTTAAAAGGGTGGATGGCGACAAATTCAGTTTATAATTCCCAAATTTTCAGTCAATTCTTCAGTCAGTTATGTCCCACTGCTGGGCAAAGGCCTCCGTCCTTACTCTCCATCCAGTTCTGCCGTGCGCCAGGACTTCTGATCTTATGACTCTTTCAAATTGCTGTTACGTAATATATATATGGATGGATAGTCCATATTTTTCAATCGCGAACCAGTAGTACCGCATGAGCTGCGTCCGCGGTGAGAGATCTCGTTTGGGTGCGCAAGCGTCGGTGACCAAAGAATTGTCTCGGGGTTGTATCTGACGGTATAGCTAGGCACTTAAACTGTCAGTATTTAGGTATTATTTTCATCGTCATCATATATTTAAGAGCCAGGCTCTTGTCGGTGGAGTAACCGCCATCTTCGCCTCTCTTCCGCCAACGATTTGACTTCCTGATACGACACGACGTTAATTTTTTCCTTCACTTGAGCGAAATAAGTACGTCTTATTATTTTATTTGTGCCAATTTTCTCTCGTTCAAAATTACTCACCTTTATAACCCGACTTACAATAACAGAAAGCCTGCATCAGTCGGCATAAAGACTACGACATTGACAAACGTCCATTTCAAAAGTTGGGTTATACAATGTGTCTTTTAAAGGGACTTGTTTCGGTTGCCGTCAGCAATTATTTAATTACGTTCAATTTAGGAGAGGACACATCTCGATTCGTGCACAAACTGTTGCTTAACTAATTAACTGGTTAAGCTAAAGTTGGATATGTATTTAGTTAGTTACGATGATTGGTGATTTGTTCATTTAATGCTATCTACACACCAAAGCCGCCGGCTTTTTTGACAGCTGCCATTTGTATGACGTAAAGCCGCCGACCTAGCCCGGCGGCTTTGGTGTGTAGATAGCATTATGGACTTTAATATAAACCTTTTATAAAATTTAAGTACCTATATTGAGTTTTCTTTCTATTTTATTAACGTAGGTAATAGGGCTGCTTGCGTCTTCGTACGCATTTGACATCATATCTTTGAAAAAAAAAAGTGATACTTATATCTGGAAATAAAATTTGTGTTTTTATTAAGTAAGCTACAATACTGCAAAGTTTCATTAAAATCTGTTCATTGATTTTTGCGTGATGAAGTAACAAACATTCATCGTCACAAACATTGACATTTATAATATTATTAGTATTCTGAGAACATATCCAGTTTTTATACTTTACCTAATCTTTATTGAAACGTCATCGATAATTGTAACCGTCCAGCAGTAACAGTGTGCGTCTGAACACACAATATGATCTTATCATCATTATCATCATCATCATGTTCATCAAGTAACAAACGGCCTTGCATCCATCTATCGACACAACATTGCCATTTATAAATTAGAAGGATAAAGACCATTTATTTCACGTCACGTACCAAAAATAGTTAGAGTAGAGGTAAAAGTAATATTACTATATACTTCTTTAATCAACTTTATTTATCAAGCGATGAAATCCAATAATCGCCAAATCCATAATAGAGTTAGCTGACCAAGTTAGGAAAACTCTTTTATTCATACTTTGATAAACTAATAGAATACTTTCAGGTACTTTTCGGCGGGTTGTCTTTACTTAGGGCTGTGTTACTTCTGAATTTGGATTGTTTAGGTTCTGTTCTGTACTAAACTAAAAAAGTTTTCGTAAGTAATTAAATATTCATGGATTTATTTTACAAAGATATCTATTTCATTTGACGAATGGCGGGACGCTACCAGAGACCGTGTAAAGTTGAAAGTCGCGGGGAGGCCTTTACCCAGCATTGGGATCTAAATGGCTAATAAAAGAGAGCTTGGATAAGCGACTTTTTACTGTTTTCTGGATAGGCAACGTGAATCTTACTTATATTATAAATGTCAATGTTTGTGCCAAAATTGATGGATAATGATAATAAGAAAATGGACACTCCTTCAAGCAAACACCACTGATCGACCGGCCTCTAACCTGTAATTTTTTGGACGTTTCAAAGATATTTAACTACGTTCCTTACCTACCGCAAATAGCTATCTGTCTTTACTAAAAAGATTAACACCCATAAAACGAAAACAAAAAAATAAAGACGTGAATTAGGTAACGATAAAATGGTTTTTCAGAATAAATGCTTATTTCAGGCTAATAACTCCAAAAGATTTGTGACGCTATAAAAGTAGTGTAAGCAACAATACGAATGGTAAGTAGAAAAGAAAATACGCAGATACCTTGTAAATCTTATAAATAACTATGTTTTCTTTTCTGTTTAGGTTGTAATCAGATCTTTTTTCGACAAAAAAGTTCATAACTTAAAAAAGAAAAAAGTAAGTAGTTTAATAAGCCGATTTTATAAAATATTGTTTGAATTGAGAATGTTAAGAAAACGATTTACTTTTTTCGAATACAAAGTTCTAAACATATTTAAGAAAAGAAATATGTAGTAAGCCGACTTTCTTTGTTTTCTGAATCCAAAATTGAATTTTACTTCTTAGAACCAATTTTCATCCTTACTAGGCATTTTTATGAAAAAGTTACAGAAAATTTCAGAGAACTGTTTATTTAGTTTGAAGTTACAATTTTTTACGCTAAGTACTTTTCTTTTCTAACAATTCAATAAAGGCCTCAATCTATTTTTACCCGACTGCGCCAGAAGGAGGGTTATGCTTTTCCATAGTATGTATGTATGTTAGTAGGTATGTATAATTCTTTGGCACGCCCGACAGCCTAAACGACTTGATGGATTTTAGCTTGAGAGGTGTCTTTAGATTCGTACTTACAGTGAGAGTTACACTGGGTACGGTCAGCATCATAAGTCGATGAACACATTCAGATTTTCAAAAGTAAAATACACTATTATTAGACAAAATCGTTTAGCAAAAATACTCCAGAGTTACATGAACATCCAATAAGGTTCAAAATAAGGGAAATAAGTAAGGTTTTATGTCTAATAATGGTGTATAACTATTACTTTTTAAAATTTGAATGTGTTAATCGACTTATGTTGCTGCCTGTACATCAAAGTAAAAAAAATGCGTTTTTTAAACGCAATCGGGTTTTTCCACAATTAAAATAAAACACGGAAAACCTGTGAAAAATTTGCTCGTTTGTTAATTTATAATTTTCTATTATGTATATTAAAGCTGAGGGAGGTTAGGTTATTCAGTTAAGTAACAACTACTTACATAAGGGGAACGCAAAAAGAGCAATTCTGCGACACTTGGCCCTTTGCAAAATGAAATGGGAGATTGTACAGGATCTGCTTTCAGGAAATATGTATATCTGATTATTTACTGGCATTTCGGGCTCAGCGGATTTCGGCTCGATATCGCGAGCGAAAATAGTACGCTACTTTTTAGGGTTCCGTAACCAAAGGGTGAAAACGGGACCCTATTACTGAGACTTGGCTGTCCGTCTGTCAGTCATCAGGCTGTGTCTCATGAACTGTTATAGCTAGAGCGTTGACATTTTAACAAATGATGTATTACCGATGCCACTTTAACAACAAATACTACTTTATAGACTTTATTATTAGGTAAGCTATTGTTAACCTAGTGATTGGTACGGAACCCGACGTGCGCGAGTCCGACTCACACTTGGCCGGTTTTTTACGTAAACTTATGGTTTCAATGAATATTTTGCTTGATATGTCTATGGTATTGAAATACGTAACTGTTTACGTTAAGTTATGGTTTTCGACTTGCATTTTTTAAAACAAAAGCCAAGTCAGGAGTACTCTCGACGAGGATTTATGAGGCCACCCACAAATGAATGTGGATGAAGTAAAGGGTGAGTTTGAATCGTAGCAAGTAGAGGGAAGTGGTTTCTGTCTACCTCGATGGGAGAGAGGCGTGACGCATATGTATGTATGTATTTACGATAAAACTGATGAATGTGGATAAAGCGATGGTGTGCTTGGATCGTACAAGTGGAAGGAAGCGGTATCTGCCTGCCCTCATGGGAGGGAGACGTGACAGATATTATGTATGCATTTACGAAGAAACTGATGAATCGGGATGAAGCAAAGGTGTGTTTGGATCGTGCAAGTGGAAGTGGTCTTTGCGTACCCTGATGGCCTCAGTTGTGTGTCGGCAGAGTATCAATGGCATTTTTTGACACATTTGGCATTCTGCTAAACAATAGCTTACACTGATTGCGACCAAATGTGTCAAAAAATTACATCAGCTGAGGATATTATAAATTAGCAGATTTGGGCCCCTGGTTGAAGCGTAGGTGTGTTTGGATCGTGCAAGTGGAGGGAAGTGGTCTCTGCGTACCCTGATGGGAGAGAGGCGTGACAGATATGTATGTATGTGCTTGGCCTTTCTTATTTTAAAAGCAAGCTAATTAAACTCAACACAAACTTTTAAACTTTACAATGACTCTGTAAAATGAGGATCTCATTATGAAATGAAAATCTCATTTCGCAACAGCTTTAACTTTTGAACTAGGCCGAACAAAAGCGAGGCCTTTGCATACAAATTGTCGAGTGAAATATTAAAAATGTTATCTGCGCTAGTAATGGAGTTTTAATGCAAACAGTTGAATTGCATTTGAACATCTGTTTTAAGCTAGGGTTATAGGTTTCGGGAACTGTCATAGTTTTTTTTAAATGGCACCTTCTGTTGCGTATTCTGCCAACGTCGAGTGAAATAAGCTTATTACATATAATTATACATTTTAGATAGGTAGGTATTGACTCTAATTAAGTATACAGGGTGTAACAGAAAGGGGATACAATGCCGAAACATAGCGATAGTCCTCATGAAACTGAACAACTTTCCCCAAGGAACATGGGTCATAACTAAAAAAAAAATTCGCGTCCTCATACAAAATGTCTGATCAGCTGATCGAGTAAGTATGGGCGATCTAAAATTTTTTTTCGAGTTACGACCCATGCTTCTTGTGAAAAGTTTTTCCGTTTCATGGGGACTATTGCTGTGTTTCGGCAATATACCACCTTTCTGTTACACCCTGTATACCTCTAGTTTACTATAAGCACAAATACCCAGACTTAAAACAACATCGCTGTACATCAGCAATATTTGTCTCTAGAATCGAATCCACGACCTATAGCATGCAGGGTCACTACCAACTGGCAATACCACAACATAATATGTTCCATCGGATGTTTTAAATCAAAAGAATACTCATTGTTGCCCCTGTTATGTGAGAAACGTCATTTACCATCGCGTTCCTGTGAGTAAATCACAAACAATTAACAATATCGTGGGAAATGGAGTAATGGAATAAAAATTACGAACTGCTACTCTGAATAAGTAATCTCGAGACCTGAGTTATATAAGCGGTCATACTTATCTAGTGTCAAGTTAATGGTTACGTTACGAGTTGTGTGTTATAATACGCGAGTGCTTATTATTAAGACAGTCTTTTGTTTTGTAGGTAAAAAGAAAGGTGTTTGAAATGTTACTGTATGTGGTTGTAATAGACCCCATAGTGGGTTTAAATTTCAATCACTAAATTACTAAAAAGAATACCTACTAAATTTAATCTTTTCTATTATTAACATTACATTAAGTAAGTTATTAAGTATAAGTAGTATATAAATTACCTATACTATACTTTACTTTATATTAAATTATACTATACTAATAGTATAGTATATAAATTATACTATTAGTATTATTATTTGTTGGTACATCTTTAAAGATC
This sequence comes from Anarsia innoxiella, assembly GCA_947563765.1. NCBI lineage: Eukaryota > Metazoa > Arthropoda > Insecta > Lepidoptera > Gelechiidae > Anarsia > Anarsia innoxiella. The sequence goes on from OX387397.1 coordinate 2,351,193, forward strand.
TCGGGTCCATAGCGACCCGGTCATTTGGGAGGCGTGCATGGGGCCGAAGCCAACATGTAGAGGCCCTTTTAAGTACCATTTATTATAAAATGAGAGATGGCATGCACCTACCGGGGTCTATCCCCCAACACACTATGTAAATGCATTGGAGGAGAGTCCCCGGTAGCTGCAGAACTATTGCCGGGAAAGGATGAACGTTGGTTTGGGCTATGGGGATGGGATTTGGTGGACTGGATAACCGGGCTATTGGAGTGAGATAACGGACGCCTGCATGTTAAATATCTCACAACTTTAAATCTAGCAGACGGTGACTTGCCACTCTTATTAAATGGGCCACCCAAAGGGCCGCACGCACGGTGCAACAAGCAGCAACATTGTCTAGAGTGGCTAAGGGTGCGGAGAGGTGAGACTGCGGGGCGTTAGACGTCGGTGGTACACCTAGTAGAACCCCCGGCGTTATGACATTTTACACTTCCACCCTGGAGCATAGGTTCCGCTCTTGCGCTGTTCACTCGAGGCCGGCCAATGAAGGCAAGCCAAGAGGCGAGGGCTAAGATGGTAAAGTGCCCTCTGAACTCGGGTCCGTGGTGACGCCAATCACCAACAGCTTCGCCACAAAGCTGCCCTGCGGGCGTATTATTATTATTATTATAGTATTACAATATCAAAGTCACACTAAGACTATAAAGTAGATAAATTGAATATTTAAAAAAAGAAGTCCAAGAGTCATGAAATTTTAAGTTGATTCGTACTTTACTAAAGTGAAGGAGGAAAAGGTCATGTCACATCAAGAATTCAAAGCTAGCAGAAGATAGGCCCAAATAGCGAAAGATCTACTGTCAAGAATCTTAGGGCCCGCTTCACCATTTAGGCCCACTTGCGCAGCCAAATAAACCCGGAGTTAGCTACTAACACGGGGTTAAATGAATAATTTGTATTGATTTATCTTGACTTAACCCTGTGTTAGCAGCTAACTCCGGGTTTATTTGGCTGCGCAAGTGGTCCTTACAGATAAAATTTACCTGACAGATATTTTATACCTGTCACTGTCTAAAACGTCATGTTTTATGAAACAGACATAGGTTTATCTCTCAGTTAAATTTTATCTGTAAGTGGAGAGACAGGCACTTTCAGATAAAGAAGAAGTATTATTAAAGCAATAGTTAAAGGTAAGTATAAATCCATGTAAGAAAATCCATGTGCAGGATTTAATAGCAAGTGTCCAAGCAAGATTTATAAGACTATTGTGTGTGCAATAAATAACTAGATATGTCCATTAAAATAGCATTGTAAATCAAAAGTAATTGGCTTCGAAGTAGTTGGGGGTTTGGAGACAAAAATCTTTTATTTTAATCATAATCATTGAACTTCTAGTTACTTAAGGTGTTAATTATTTTTGAGGTTATAAAATTTATGTTTCAAAATGGCCGATCAGCTGATTGACATTAGTTCAGGGGCCCAAGTCTGCTAATTTAAAATAGTCACAGCTGTGTGTCAGCAGAGTGTCAATGACATTTTTGACACATTTGGTATCCAGCTAAACAATGGCTTACACTGATTGCGAACAAATGTGTCGAAAAATTACATTGACAAACTGCCGAGCCGACACACATCTGAGATTATTGTAAATCCGCTAGTTTGGGCCCTTGGAAATGTTTTTTAGGCTAGTTTAGCAGGGGGCGGCTGAATCGCGTACAATTCACCCGCAGTCCGCGTTTAAACCGCTAGTGCGTAATAAACTGCACGGTTCCATTTTTTTTGAGAAGTTGTATGGACTGTAGTTAGAAGATACAATAAAGCTTGCGCATCTTCGAAAACTGTCAATATTTTCTTGTAAAACACAGTAAAACAGGAAGCAACAAAAATACGCGCTTGCAGTTGAGAGCACTTCCGAAAGAAGAAGAAAATATGCTAGGCTAGGTACTTAAAAACTCGTTATCAACCAATTGTCAATTTGACATTAAATGTCAACTGTCAGTTTGACATTATTTTTTTTAATTAAATGTTCGGCAAAGACCAACACTGTCATTTACCCGCAGACCCGCAACTGCGTTTACGGAAGCGCCCATAAACATTCGAACATCCGTAATGTCAATACTAATAACAAAACGTGGGATATAAACGACCCCAGGAAGCCGGCATTAAGTCCCCTACGGGATAAAACTGGGTGATAATAAGATGCTATTATGAGTAACACGTTTGGGTTAGGTACCTTATTAAGGTCTATCTACACAGATCCGGGCCGTGCCGTGTTGTCATGACGACGTATTGTTTTCCCTCCTGACGGGCCACGGCCTGGACACGTCCCGGGCACGGCCCGGATCTTTGTAGATAGACCTTTATGTGATACTATGAATGTGTACACAGGGTGTTTTAGTGTGAAAGTTAAGGAACGTAATCTGAATAACTTTAGCCAAGAGACATGGGTCGAAATAAAAAAAAGGTTTTTCAAAGAAAATGCCAGATCAGATCGATATTAGTTCCTATAGAATGATTTTTTATCGTTTTTCGAGTCATGTTTCTAAGGGGGAGTATTTTTTTGTATAGTTAGGTAAAACTCGATGGAAAATACTATAAACAACAGCTACAAACATATAAACAACAGCTACAAACAGTACAAAAAACGGGGACGATCAAATCGGGGACTTGTTCAAAAAAGGCCAAGTCAAGAGTACCCTAAACCGTCGTGCATGTAAGTATGACTGATGAGTGTGGATGAAGCGAAAGAGGTGTGTTTGGATCGTAGCAAGTGGAAAGAAGTGGGCTCTGGCTACCCCAATGGGAGAGAGGCGTGACGGATATGTATGTATGTGTATGTAAAAACAGTACAATGCAAGATATATGCAATGAAGAAGCAATAGGTAGAAAAAGGTAGTTAGTTGTTGCAGAATAGGAAACTTCCACAAATCTCAAAACAAAACAACGCGTGAATATATCTAATATCAGATATCAGTATCAAGATCACTAAGTTTATCAATATCCATTGTTATAAACGGGAAGTTTTGCAGATGCTTCCACCGCAACTATCAAGATCATACAGCGAATCGATCGATTATCAACAACATAAATCGAGAAAATCGATTATAACCGGTTGAAATCGATTACCGGCGATGTGTGTTCAAAATTTAAAATATTTAAATTGCTGTATGCGTGGATTTTTAGTTTTGATACTGAGAGACGTGTGAACGAGGAAATGATGGGCTATTTGTGATTGAGTTATCGATTTTGGTTAACGGTTTTTTTATACCGTAATTATTACATCATGGGATGGATGGTTAACGGTTATTCTACTCATATTATAATAAATGTCAATGTTTGTGCCAATGGATGGATGTTTGTTGCTTCATCACGCAAAAACTACTGAACAGATTTTGATGAAACTTGACAATGTTGTAGCTTACACATCAGAATAACACGTAGGATATATTATTTTGAGATATCATGATTATTTTTCAAGATATGACGATAAATGCGTACGAAATCGCGGGCAGCCTCTAGTCTTTTAACATGTTTAAGCATATTAAAAGCTACTCTTGTTAAGGTTAGTGTTTGATAACATATTATCTCAACTTTCCGGTGGCTCCAAGTAGTTGTTTTGCACACAACGGCCACACCCCGGTAAACCACGTCGACTCGTGGGCTAAACCCGGTGAGAGCACGGAATGTGAAGACTTCGGTTGACACGTTCCACCAGCGGTTACCTCCCGCTCTGTGCATGAAGTCTAGTTCGGCAGTGATAGCAGGCCACGCTGATAAGCAACGGATACTGGTGGATCTGGCGAGCTAGCAAGGCAATGTTGATGGCCAAGGGCGACAGTTGAGGTCGGAAGTGACTGTCGGCCAGATACTGCATCCGAACCCCCCGCCAGTCGTAGCGGTTCCCGTTCCATTGGATCACGGGGGATTAGGACGAGAGAGGGCATCTGTGGTTGCGCGCCCGCTTATGCACTTAAAAATATTCCTGCGCAGATGACTGCTTTCGAATTTCAGGACTCTGAACGACGTTAAGTCCCGTGGCGATGGGTTGAGGTAGAGAGGTCCAGTTTGATGTAGACTGGGCTTTGTCTGAGACCTGCACATGGGCGGCTCCGGGGGTATTCTTAGAATGCCGTGGTCGCTTTTTCTCTGATCCGGGGAGACAGGGAAGATTCGGCAGCACCTGGAGCGACAAAGCAGCCCTATTCAGGGAAGCACTGCTTTCCCCGCTCAGCCGGGGAGGGGACTAGAAAAGGTGTCCCAAAAATTGCTCACCCCACTTTTAAGGATGGTAGTAACCGTGGCTGCCTCCACATCGACAAACTCGCGGTCGACGTTTCAGAAAATATAATAATAAAACATATAGAAATAAGGATTTGACTTTTGGCGCTTGGAATGTACGTACACTTCTAGATCGTAACGACAATATCTGCCCTGAGCGAAAAACTGCCATTGTTGCGAGGGAACTCCTTCGCTATGACATCGACGTGGCTGCTCTCAGCGAAACCCATCTAGCTGATGAAGGAGAACTGGTGGAGCACGGTGGTGGGTATACTTTCTTCTGGAAAGGGCTCGCTGCCTCGGAACCTCGGCGGTCTGGAGTTGGATTCGCAATTAAGAATACGCTGGTAAAACAGCTCCAAGAGTATCCGGTTCACATCTCGGATCGCATCACAACATTGCGCCTTTACTTAGATGATAATAATTATCTTAACATCATCAGCGTCTATGCTCCAACGCTGGACAAAGCTGATGACGTTAAAGATCAATTTTATGAAGACCTATCCAAACAAATTGATAGCATAAGGCCTAGAGAACAGATACTTCTGTTGGGCGACTTCAATGCCAGAGTTGGAAGAGACTGCGACGCTTGGCCCAATGTATTGGGCAAGCACGGAGTAGGTTGCATGAATAGTAACGGACAGTTACTGCTCAGCTTGTGTGCACAATACCATCTCGCAATAACAAGCACCATGTTTAGGCTTCCAGCCAAACACAAAAATACATGGATGCACCCGAGATCCAAGCACTGGCATTTAATAGACTACGCTATCGTTCGACAAAAGGATGTTTCCCAAGTCCTTATCACTCGTGTCATGCGTGGTGCTCACTGTTGGACTGACCATCAGCTTGTTGTCACAAAGCTACGTCTCCGCCTCCGTCGTCCAAGTAGATCTAACGTATCTAAAATAAGAACTTTGGATGTCGATCGACTTAATGACATCGAGACGAGGAAGCAATATACCGAAGCCTTGTCTGCTGCGTTGCCGGAAAGGAATGCTGGTGACGTCGAAGCTGATTGGGGAACTCTATCTTCTCATATCTTAGACACCGCGACAACTACTCTGGGTCTAAAGGTTCGTAAGCATGAGGACTGGTTTGATGAGAATGATGGAGTCTTCCGAGAAGCAATCGATAAACACCGACGTCTTCTTCGGCAACACAGACAGCCAAATCATCGAGGTATTGCAGAGATAAAGCGGAGTGACCTGGAGCTACGCAAACTGTGTCGGGAAACAAAAGACAGGTGGTGGCAAGATAAAGCTTGCCACATGCAATGGCTAGCGGACACAAACCAGCTTGGGGAATTTTACAGTGAGGTAAGAAAGTTGATCGGTGTGACTATCCAAGCGAAAGTCCCACTAAAGCCTGCTAATGGCGAAGGACTTCTTAATAGTAAGGAAGAAGTACTTAGACGATGGGCAGAACACTTCAACCATCTGCTAAATGTGGACCGGTCAGCTGACCTGGATCACATACTTTCGACTCCTCAGCTCCCCATTGCCATCGAGCTGGATGAACCTCTGTCGCGTAATGAGGTGGTTCGTGCCATTAAGCAACAGCCAAATAAACGCGCGGTGGGCATTGACTGTCTCCCCGGTGAGCTGCTGAAATGCGGAGGTGATGAATTGCACTCGGTAATATGGGAACTTTTTGATCTTATGTGGAAAAATGAACAAGTGCCATCTACTTTTAAAGTGTCATGCATAAAGGCCCTATATAAGAACAAAGGTGACCGTACTGACTGTAATTCTTACCGAGGCATTTCGCTGCTCTCTGTTCCGGGGAAAGTATTCGCCCGAATATTACTGAACCGCTTGATCCGCCTTTCTGAAAAGTTGCTGCCGGAGACTCAATTTGGCTTCCGACCTGACCGAGGCACCTGCGAAGCTATCTTCTCAATACGCCAACTCCAAGAGAAGAGCAGAGAACAAGGTCGAAACATGTATCTTTGCTTCGTAGACCTTGAAAAAGCCTTTGACAGTGTGCCTCGTGAAGCTTTATGGGTTGTGTTAGGAAAATTAGGGTGCACAGAGAAGTTTGTCAGACTATTAAGACTCCTGCATGACGACATGCAGTGCTGCGTCGCTGTCAACGGAGAACAATCGGCTTTCTTTCCCGTTACCTGTGGGGTAAAGCAAGGGTGCGTTCTAGCGCCCACATTGTTCGCGTTGTACTTTTCAGTTGTAGTACAAGAGGTTCTGCAAACTAACTCTAAAGGCATTCGCATCCGCTTCCGCACAGATGGCAACATTTTTAACTTGGCGCGGCTTAAAGCCCGCACAAAAGTTTCATGCGTTGAGATAACTGAGGTTTTGTATGCGGATGATCTGTGCTTCGTAACAGAATCCCCAGACGACCTGCAGCAGCTCATGTCTGATTTCGACGAGTCTTGCCGCAAGTTCGGCCTAAAAATCAGTGTCAAAAAGACGGAAGTGATGTCCCTTGACATCGACGGTCGTGAGGCACTGAATATTAGACTCGGCGGGGACGAGCTGAAGCAGGTTGATAAGTTCCGCTACCTGGGGAGCACAATCACATCTAAGTGCGACCTTGATGCGGAGATCAACAGCAGGATCGGTGCTGCTGCGGCAGCGTTCGGTAAGCTGGATACCAAGGTCTTCTCTTCCCACGACTTTAAGCTCGCTACTAAGATCTCTATTTATATGTCAGTTGTACTTCCCAACATCCTATACTCAGCCGAAACTTGGACCTTATATCGCCGGCATATTCGCATGTTAGACCGTTTTCACCTCAAATGTCTAAGGAAAATATTAAAAATCCGATGGTCTGACTATGTGCGGAACACGGAAGTACTTCGCCGAGCCAATGTAGGTGGCATTGAGGCGTATATCATGAGGCGACAACTCCGGTGGTGTGGTCACGTCTCAAGGATGTCTGAGCAGAGAGTGGCTAAGCGCATCTTCTACTCTGAACTTGAGGAGGGCAAGCGAAAGCATGGCGGTCAACTCCTCAGGTACAAAGATGTTCTTAAGCGCCACATGAAGAGATGTGACATTGAGCCGTCTCATTGGGAACAGCAGGCGGCGAAACGCCCGGAGTGGCGGACCCTAGTTAAGACCAAGGTCCGCGACTTTGAAGTCAAACGGCGCGCTGAGCTTGATGCCAAGCGCGACGCTCAAAAAGCCCGACCAGCAGTGGCATTAACTTATAATACTGTCGATGGTGTGCTTACATGCCCCCACTGTGGTAGAACATTTTCTAAAAAGATCGGTTACATCAGCCACATGAGAGCACACCAACGACAGCAGAGTTCGGCGTAAGCGGTCGCCGTGACCGAAATTGGTCGGATTCATTCTTTCATTCATTCATTCATCTCAACTTTTATGTTACTATCGTGTCAATACATATGGTCTTTTAACCACAATTTATTTAATTAAACTAGCATTCTTGGATCGCGAGATTTTTGGATTCTTAAGAGACTCGGATTCGTTGCTCTTGAGTGTAGTTGAAAACACTGGCAAACTTTAGACAGAGAAAGATCGTTGTGACAAATAAAAAAAAAACATATGCTGCTGTTTTAAATTGTAGCATCAAAATTGACACTTAATGCTATCTACACACCAAAGCCGCCGGCATGCCGCCGGGCTAGGCCAGCGGCTTTTCGTCATACAAATGGCAGCTGTCAAAAAAGCCGGCGGCTTTGGTGTGTAGATACCATAAAGCTATAAACAAAAAAACAACACAAATTAGTAAAGTCGACAAATTATGAAAATAAACAGTTGTAAGCTTGTTAGTCTACGCAATAAACTGTTTAATAGTTTAGCTGTTATAACTAGAGCCGTGACTTTTAGACATCGTCATCAGTCTATTTGTGTTTTTTACGACCGACGACCGCTTTTTAAACGCAGTTAGGTTTTATTTATGATATACCCTCATACGCGTTTTAAGGGTAGTCGAATGACCCGCGGTTTCATTTTAAACGTCAAACCGCAAGTCCGAAAACGCCTTTAGGAGCTCATCGTCAACAAGAAATACCATCATCTTGGCCTCAAGACTAGGGGCCTAAGTCTGCAACAATATTTTCAGTTGTGTGTAGGCAGTGTCAATGTCATTTTTTGACACATTTGGTCGCAATCAGTGTAAGCCATTGTTTAGCAGAATACCAAATGTGTCAAAAAATGCCATTGACAAATCCGACACACAACTGAAGCTATTTTAGATGGGCATGATGACAAAAAATGTTTTTTAGTCCATCACATAGATTATTTTAAAATATTCGACACGTATTTTTTCTTTTTTCCCTTAAACTAAAAAAGACACGGATACACTGGGTTAAAGTTGTTCATGACGTCACACCTTAGTACGATTTTTACGTAGGGGTGACGTCAATACCCCCCACTCCGTAACTTTGATGCTCTGTATCTTTGTATTTATTTATGTATTTGATCAGGTAAAAAATGTGTTTCAAATATTTTTAATAGCCTAAAAGACGGAATAATTATTTTTTGAATTTATGAATGTAGTCATTATCCCCGTTAGCAGACTTGGTCCCCTGGATTAGAAGCTATGGCACTATTGCGAAGGAATCCCAAATATCAGAGCTCATTTTAAACTAGACAAACAATTCGGAATTGTGAATGCATCTTGTATGCTTGACCAATGATTACTGAGTCTTGAATTGACCACTGAGTTGCGAAGTCGATAATGATATGGTCTGTTGAAATGTTGTTCAGGCCAGAAGCTTGTTGTTGTAGTCCAAGCTTTGGCGTTTCGATTGCTTAGGGGAAACGTATTTTATGTAATGCCCACTTTGAGAATTAATTATTTTTTACCGCCTCCGTTTTCTCACCTACTATCTAAGGATCACTCTACTAATGATGGATTTTTGTCACTCTTTCACGCGAAAACCACTGAACAGATTTTAATGAAATTTTCCAGTATTGTAGCTTACTCATCTGAATAGTTCTACTAATATTATAAGGCTCAATATTTGTGCCGATGGATGGATGGAAAATTACTTATATTTTTTTAATTACTTATAATAGATTTTGATGAAAGGCTTATAATATTGCTTAAATATCAAAATAACACATTGGTAGATATATTATTTTGAGATATCATGATTTTTTTCCAAGATACTTAAATGTGTACGAAGTCGCGGGCAGCATCTAGTACTCGTTACATAAGTATGAGTTGTTAGCCGGTTGTGAAACGCATTAAATAATTCACCATAGTAATAGTCGTTCGCCATATTTGTATTAATAATGGCGTTTCTCGAATTTGACAGTGTTTGGTAATAAGAGTTAACGAAGTTGGTACAAGTGGACAAGAAAGTCGCTTTGTGTAATATTGTCTATGACTTGATTTCCTACCTAAAAGATTCCAAATGAAATAGATTCTTTTCGAGTACGTACATAATTAAAGGTGTTTTTGTAGACTATGATGTACAGTCAAGTCACAAAACAATTGAATTCTATAACGCGCTACTTAACATTTAGGGATAGTAACATATTTTCGATTTATTAATTTTTTATTTTAGAGGGACTAAAAATGTAAAGATAGATAACTATTTCAATCTCCAGTAGGGCAACATCAGAGATAGATAGAATACTGGGAACGGCCGTAAGAAAAGAAGACCTAACTAAAATGAGATCGCGACGATCTTGATGCATACTTGGCAAACTGGCTAGAAGTTGCCGGAGATAGGGAAGGATGGAAAGATGAGAGATGAGGAGGATATGTTATATTATGTTATGTTGTTGTGTATTATTTTATGTATTGTGTGTGTTAAAAGTGAATAAATGTTTCTATGCATGCCCAGCAGTGGAACGCAATAGCCCAAATTAGTGTATTTTTAAAATAACAATGTTTAAGTTATTACAGTATTGTTGTAACTGATCTCATTTTAGTTTTAAGTTCGTAGCTTTGCTACACAATTTGCCGTGCCCTAATCAGGGTCCGCATTAGGTACTTTAAGTTGTTTATAAGATTGATCTGTAAAAACCTATGGAGTACAATAAATGATTGAGTATTGAGTACTGTAAACGTAGATTACTTTATTATATTAAAATATATATATTATATTAAAATTATATATTAAAACTAACATCTCATTACTTACATCTCCGTTTCTACAAAGATAATAGCGGACACTTTCCTATATGAATCGTATAAGGGTCAGTTTGTCACGCAAACGTTTTCGTGTTTCTAAATAAGATTTAATTGATTCACAGATAGTTGCACAAAAGCCCATTAAAGTACCATTAAACTATTTTCTTAAGATTATAATGGAATGGTTAAATTAGAAGGCTTGGATATTAACCTTTTCATTTAATTAGTTAATTTCAATCAGATGAATTATATTTTATTGCATTACGATTGATTACAATCAGTATTTTACGAGTAAGTTTAAAGTTCATTCATTTACGCCGTATTTCGTCATTAATTGTCATTGTTAATATCTCAAACTGAGCTTAAATAATAAAAGCTTTTATCTTGATAATAAGCAACTGGTACATTTAAAATATAAATTTTAAGTGCCCTATCGACATTATCATAAGAAAATGAAATTTTCTTGTCCCATTGCGACCTACTCCTTGTACCTACAGTGACTTTTGCGTGAAGAGTAACAAACATCCTCACTATCACACACACTCACTTCTATGCATTGGCACTAGGGTTTTCGAATACCCGATCTTTTTAGATACCCGGGTATCGGGTATGATTTTTTTAAATACCCGGGTAGACCCGGGTACCCGGGTATTGGCATTTCAGTGAAAAAAAGGATGAATTAATGAAAACAAATAAATAAATTAAAAAAAAAACTGTTAGATCAGACAGAATAAAAAAAGTATAACATAATTGCTAGAGATGCGCCGAATATTCGTTTAGTATTCGGCATATTCGGCACCTCACCCGAATATTCGTATTCGGCCGAATATTCGGTAAAAATGACCATTTATTCGGTTATTTTGTTTAGTAATAATTTGCTTGATAAAACACAATATTAACCTCAAATTTAATTATTTTAAACCAAGGAGCAGCTAATTGTATTTCTTCATGTCCCATTTAGGTATTACAAGAGTTATTAGGAGATGATAAAATAAAGATAAGCTATTATGTGACACTTAAAGATTTAATTTAAGAAACCTAGACCAACCCAGACATTGCGCTCTACCTAGTGACAGTCGATGGCGCTCTTCTTCATAATCGTTACCTATTTTTCGAATCAAAAATGATCAAATTGCTGTGACAGAACAACCGAATAGTTCGGCCGAACTATTGCTAAATAACCCCTCACCACAGATAACTAAATTCTCTCACCTTACAACTGTCAAACTGTCATCTGTCATAACCTTACAACCAGTCAATTTGATATCATTTTTTCCCCTTATTACAAAACCGGGTTTAAAGATAGTCCGACGTTAGTTATGGACAAAACGTCAAGCTAAACGAACTAACGTCGGACTATCTTTAAACCACGTTTTATAATAAGGGGGATCAAGTTTAAAACAAATAGTCCTTTGATTGACATTGCTTTAATAGTTTTTACGCATTTCATCGCGCTAAAACATAAAAAGTATTTTTGTCGGGTACCCGGGTACCCGGGTCGTTTGTACCCGGATCCAAATAGTACTAAATACCCGGGTATACCCGGCCCCGGGTACCCGGGTAGAAAACCCTAATTGGCACAAATAATGACATTTGCTCATATTATACTTAAGAATAGGATGTCAAAAGGTTAGACAAAATTAAATATGATAGATAGATACTACCTATGATAGACTTACTTCTCTTTTTTTTCTGTCTTTATGTACTATCATCTTACAATAAACTGTTAAATAAATAAATAATAGACAAAGATGACAAACAATGAAACAAATGACAATCCCGAAGAGCATCGATAAAAACACAGAAAATCGAAAACACAAAAAACATTTCGTCCATCTGTCCTATAAAAAGGTACCTATATTGCGCATCTAGAAAATCGACTTTCGCTTTGCCCTATGTTTAGGGTTCAACTTAAAATTAGCTCAGTGCTTAAGTAAATGTAAGACCATACCTTGAAGAGTAAGTAATAACACTGTACGGAACCCACGGGATATAATCAGAGGTTTTTGAACCAGTCTTGATATACTGGTTCAGATTGTGATGAGTGCATATCGCCGTTTATTGGATGGATTCATCTTTCAATCGGTTTTGAAGTTTTTCAACTTGTTTGGCGATTGATTACGATTGTTAAATCCTACTTCTTCCCCTACTTATATCATAAAGTCAATGTGTAGGAGCCAACGTGTAGGCCCGTATTTCTTTTAATTAGTTTGAGTGCACTGAGTTTAAATCCAAAGCATGAGTTGTCTCGCTAAAGGTTTATTGCACACTGAAATAATTGCTAAGCTAGTACAAAATAAGGCGGCCAAGTAAATAGCCGACTATGCGTTTTTAGTATAACAATTTATAAATATAACAATTATATATAACAATATAATATAACAATTTATAAAATATAACAATTATAACAATTTTTAGTATAACACAAAATTGTTCCCAATATATTTATAAAATAATATCTAAAGAAAATGTACGATGCTAGCTCGTAAACAATGTTTGACCCGATGGATGGGTGAATGGATGTTTGTTACTCTTTCACGCAAAAACTACTAAGTAGATTTTGATGAAATTTTGCAATATAGTAGCTTATATATCAGAATAACACATAGGCTATATTATTTTGAGATATTATGTTTTTTTTTCTAAGATATGACAATAAATGCGTACGAAGTCGCGGACAGCCTCTAGTTCTTATATAACTAGCCCCCAGAAGCATGAAACGGTTATTAAGTAAATAATTCCTTTAACATCGTGCCGTCTTATTCTGATTATTTGATAATGAAAGTGACAACTATAGGTGCAATGGAGCATTAGTTTAAAAAGTGTAGGTACGATTATAGTGCCCAGTATAATATTAAATTCAAATTCAAAATGTTTATTAGTACACCATAGGTATTACAAAGTAGTTACGTGTGTACTTATAGTAAACTAATTATACAGGGTGTAACAGAAGGGGGGTATAAAGCCGAAACACAGCGATAGTCCCCATGAAACTGAACAACTTTCCCCAAGGAACATGGGTCGTAACTCGAAAAAAAAAATTCGCCTCCCCATACAAACTGTCCGTTCAGCTGATCGAGTAAGTATGGGCGATCCAAAATTTTTTTTCTAGTTACGTTACGACCCATGTTTCTTGGGGAAAGTTGTTTAGTTTCATGGGGACTATCGCTGTGTTTCGGCATTATACCCCCTTTCTATTACACCCAATATAGTAAGTTTTTTTTCACCTGACACGTTGGCAGAATTCATAATATTAGTTGCAATCATTTATTTAAAAAAAATCTCATTTGAATAGATCAGACTTTAATTTACAAATGTATAGCTTATAACAATATTCTAAACAACATTTTGAGGTTCATAACAGTAGTTGAACATTATCTATCGAGTGCCGCTAGTAATTTACAAACCCTGTAATTTGCATGACTATTGCGTTAAAAGGAATGCTTAACGTTTCGTAAAGAAATGTGATTGTATAATGCCCTTCTCTGGTTAGTTTATAAGTAATAGGCTATTTGACAACATTTGGAAAATAATTTTAAATTAATGTTTATATGATAATAATTACCCTACATTGATATTTCCGAAATATTTAATATTTTAATGATGAAAAATCAATGTTGAAATTCAAATTTAATAAAACCCGCGAATAACACTGTTTCTGTAATGGCGCTGGTCACATGTCACGCGTGACGTCACATGCAAGTAAACAAACACGAAAAACACTAACGAAGCGCACTATTATGACAGCTGTTTACTAGCGTGTGACGTCACCAGAATGTCAACAAATAACAGGCCGTTCGTGTTCCAGATAAAAATTTAAAAAATATTACAATTTTGTTCATTTTATTTTGTTAAAAATAAACATGTTTTACATCAAAATAAAGTGAAATATACTTCTATATAATATAATCTTTTAGGATGGCCACATTTTGTTGTATATTTTGAATATAGTCAAATACCCTATTGTTTGCAAAGAATATTATGTTATTATGAAACACTAGAGGCTGTCCGCGACTTCGTATACATTAACCTTCGTATCTTGGGAAAAAAACATGCTATCTTAAAGTTATATACCCTATGTGTTATTCTGATATCCAATCTAAGTTATAGTAAAATTTCATTAAAATCTGTTCAGTGGTTTTTACGTGATGAAGTAACAAACATCCATCCATCCATCCATCGGCACAAACATTGACATTTATAATATTAATAGGATTATGTTTCTCGCGTTTTCGCATTTTTATCGTAATATCTTGGAAAAGTGGAAGGAAACGGAAGCGAGGGAGACCACGAATGACTTACATAGATCAAATGAAAGAAGGAATAGAAGTTGTGTCGTATTTGGGGCTCAAAAGGACGGCAGAAAACAGAGCAGAGTGGCGTAGACTCTACCGACAAGAGCGAAACTCTTAAATTATGATAATGATGATTACAATATGGCAATTATGACGTGTAGGTGCGTGCGTGTTATGTTACTACACACATAATCAATGCATAAGTGCTTTGTCAATACTTTATTATGTTTCTATTTGTGAAAACCTGTAATTGGCTCCTTTGTTAATTTATAATTTTCTATTTTGTATATTGAAGCTGTTGGTTTTCCAATAAATAAATAAATAAATAAATAAATAAAAAACCGTGTGTTTCAAGCTAAGAATGCAAAGTTTCACTAAAATCTGTTGAATGGTCAATGATTTACATCCTGTGCTTACATCCATGTCGCGTACGAAGTCGCGGGTGGCCGCTAGTTCAACAATAAAGAAAGTTGCTAAATGTTACCTATATTTTATAGATGTTGAACTGTATTTGAAAGCCCTTTTACTTTCACCTACACAATGGTTTATGATAATAAAGCATTAGCATACATTGGTAATCGATCTGATTAGAGCATTCTTTGTTTAATACTCATTGCTGGGTTACTTTGGGTAGTAAAAATCAACGAGGAAGCAATATAAGGAGTGGCCCCATTTTTTTTTATATACAGATGAGTTTAGGACAGCGTGCCAAGGTTGCGCCAAGTTTTCTCATAGTTTTCTTGGTAGATGAGATGACCTGTGAAACGATAAGTAGTACCGTACAAAAAGTAGACCAGGCACGCAGATCCAGACGGTATGGCTCCTCCTTATATTCTATACTCAAAGGTAAAATTAGCTTCCTATTGAGAAAAAACAATAGGATGTAAATGTATTTTTTTTTAAAAAAAGGTGATTACATTATGTATGTTTTTTTAAATGTTAAATTTTATCTGTAAGTGGGGAAACTAGCCCTTAACCATTTAAAATTCAATCGGCACTTCTAAGAACGCAAAAACTGATTAAAATCTTATTTCGCGGAATTACCTAACACATGCCATCTCTTTTTACGTAATAATAGAGGCAGGTGACAGAAAAGGAAAGCTATAAACGTATCTGTCACACCAAATAGAGCTGTATGGAAGCATTAGACGATTGGTGTTAGAAATAAATCAGATAGAGTTGGGTTGAAAGCAACAGTGATAAAGTATCTGTTCCAGTTTAACATTTATGACTTTAAATTACTGCACGAAATAACAGTTACTAAAATACTAGCCCAACAATAATAACAAAGGTATTCATAAATCTTATTATTATAATAAATGTCAATATTTGTACCTGTGTAATCTTCTTTCACGTAAAAACCACTAGACAGATTTTAACGAAACTTTGTAAGTACCTAATACTGTAGCGACACTTAAAGAATTACACATAGGCTTCCACTTATGTTCATAGAATATGACAGAACAGTGATTTTGTATTACTCATTAAATAAATAAAAAAAACTAGTAAATACTAGTTCCAATAACAACTAAGTAGCAGCACTAAAGCTGTAACTAGTATTACCATAATAGGCAATAAAATGTATGGCGTTAGCAGAAACGATTAAATTGAGTAAGATATATGTCGTTTGCGATTTCCAATACGTTACAAGTTCTAAAGGAAAAGTCGTCGAAATACCAAGTCTTCTAATTTACAATACTCTCAGTTGTGTGTCGGCAGGGTGTCAATGAGAGTGTCAATGTCATTTTTTGACACATTTGGTCGCAATCAGTGTAAGCCATTGTTTAGCAGAATACTAAGTGCCCGTTTGAACATCTACAGATAAAATTAAACTGACAGATAAACCTATGTATATTTCATAAAACATGAAGTTTTAGACAGAGACAGGTATAAAATATCTGTCAGATAAATTTTATCTGTACATTGTGACACAGGCACCTAATGTGTCAAATAATAATAATAATAATTCTTTATTTCGGATTAATCCATATTCTGGTTAGTACTTACAATGTCTCTTAAATAACTAGGGTTAGTAAAACAATAATACCTAATCTTAATATCTAAAATATCTCCAAAGCGTCACTATACCCGCCGTATGAAGCCAGTACAGTGACGCAATAATGCCATTGTGGCTCTGCACACACAAGTCACAACTGAAGCTATATGGGGAAGAATTATGGAAGGCGAAAGAGCGAGGTTTTTTGGTAACAATGTTTTTTTCTAATATAGAAGAAAATGTACAGGACAAAATATAAAATATGACAGCAAGAAAAAAAAACAAAAAACAAATAAAAACGTCAAGAACAAAAATTTTTAAATTTCTTTTTTTTTAAAGTCGAAATAGAATGTATTTACATATAAAAAGTATTTACACGCCACAGCTATTTTAAATTAGCAGACTTGGACCCCAAATAGGTAGTACTTATTTACTTAATACTAGGTAACTATTAAAAATACTAGTTAAACAAACAGTATTCATTAACGGTGCGTACAGACCATGTAACATGTTATTTAACTTGTGTTATATAACACGTCCACACTATATAACCTTGTTAGTTAACATTGCAACATAAAATAATACTGTACATATTAGAATAACAATGCAATATAACAATGTTATATAACAAATGTTAATGTTATATAACATTGTTATATTTTAATGTTGCAATGTTGAATAACAAGGTCATAGTGTGGACGTGTTATAAAACACAAGTTAAATAACATGTTACATGGTCTGTACGCACCTTAACAACAAAAAACAAAACACGCTCAACATAATATTTTAACCTCAAAAGTACGGAACGCGCCTTCATAATATCAATGCAATACCTAGCTTACCTATAGGTAACCTAGGAGTACCTAGGTAACACTGAAACCTACTTACTGCGAGAGAAAGTCCGATGATACAACGTACGTAATAGGTCGAAAGATTAGGTCTTTGCATGGAAAATTTACTAGATATTGTAAGCTAGGTAGATTAAGGTAGACAGTTAAATAAGAACTTATTTATTTATTTAATTATTGGAAAAAACAACAGCTTTAATAAACATAATAGAAAATTTTAAATTAACAACCGAGCATATTACAGGTTTTCACAGAAAGAAACATAATATAAAGGTACTGCCAAAGCACTTATGCATTGATTATGTGTGTCAATCGCCTTATTGTTATATTTATAATCATCTAAAACTAATGCACTAAAGTCTACAGTATAAAATTATTAATTAAGTAATTAACAAAAAATATATATTTAATATAATATTTGTTGTATTGTAAAGTAAAAAAAATGGTGCGATGCAGCCAATGACAGAATCTGTGGAGAAGCTTTTGCCCAGCTGTGGGACAAGAAGAATTTTAAAAAAGAAGAAAAATAAGTAAAAAATTAAAGTTCTTGTTTAAAAATATACGCCGTTGCTACGATACACAAAATAACTAAATCCTACTCATGAACTCTTCACAGATTTAGGTAGAATATTTTGTATAAAGCTATTCACATTTGTCTGGCGTCGGGTGAAGACAAAAAAAATAATCTAATAAGAACCCGGACCAACACAAGGCAAGGGGAAACCCGATCTTACACAAGCTAGGTTATCTATACATCTAGATTCTAGACTTTCATGAACGAATAATTAAATTAAAACAACCTAGGTATCGATTACACGTTGAAACTTTATCGTTATTAGCTCTTTATTAGACCATAATTTAGCCTAAAGCACAGGCTAGTCTATTATCGATATTTTAGGTACCCTAGGCGCCATTGTTTATAGCCTAGTACTAGTAAATATGTTTTTGTTTGGTCCTGAGTTAAATTCTTGTAATATTCGTTTTGTTGGCCTAATGCGGTGACGGCTAACGTAAATTTGTTATTGTCGATTTAGTATTGGTAAATAGCTGTTAATAGCTATTTTGGTGCATAATTTGCATGTCTCTAGTTTACTTTGTGGGTTGAAAATACTTCAAGAGGCATTTAAATTTAAAGACAAAGAATAGGTTCGTTTCTGTCACAGCGAGGCGATAGGCTTTTGTTTTGGAAAAAACCGGCGTTTTGAACTTTGGTTTTGGTGCGGGTCAATATCGCACGTCAAAACGCGAATGTATTTTCATGGCCACAAGAATATTAAAACTGCGAGTAAACAAAAATATATCAAAATGTAATAATAATGCTACGAGTGAATAAAAAGCAGAATGTTTGATATAGGTACTCATGTATGTAATATATTTGCAATCCGAAGATCCAATTTCTCACCCGACCGACCACAATCTGTGGCACAAAATTTTACATGCGATCCCTTCGATCTCTCTTCTAAATATCGGAATATTATAAGCAGATCTCAAAGATTTGGTACAACATTGGGTTTTCGTTCAGATATTTTAAAGAAAATGTGAAAATGTAGGTAAAGGGGCGCTTCGGCACTGGATCCGCAGACGGCGGGTGAAATTCGCGTCGCGGTTCGAACGCGGATTTTTTGGCCGGCTTGAATAATCTTCTTAACAGTTCAAGGCACGAATATTTTCGATCATTCAAAGGTTTAATGTAATTGAATAACCTTTCCTGCTAGTTTTCTTAGGAGGGTAAACAATTCGTCGTTTAGACAACGTGACTGTTAGTCGAAACTATTGTTGTCTAGTTGACTATTTTCTAGTAGTCTAGTCTAGTTGACTACTTAACTATTAGTCGAAAGAAAAAGATAACGTTTTTGAAAACAATATTCTGTTAAATCAACTAATTTATCGAATTCTTAGCACCTAAAACTTACAGCAGTGTTTAACAGTTGACATGACTATGCGGACCTTGACAGTTGACACTTACCTGTAAAAAAAACAAGGGTTAAATAAAAAGTAAACCTGCTTGCCGTGTCGTTGGTAGAGACAAAAATTGCTGTGATAGACAGATTATATGTATGTAGGTATATATTTATCGTAACTAAGTATATAATTGTAGCAAGCTTAACTTCACTTGAAATTGGCCTTAAAAAATAAAATAAAAAAAACATTTATAAATTATTAGACATAGGTAACAATAGATATAAATAAAAACACAAGGTATCAATCACTCATACGAGGAAGAATAATGAAAAATGCAAAATGTCTGTCAAGCGTATAATGTCATGACATGACAATAGTAATGAGCACCTGTCAAAATGACATTTGTTCTTGTAACGACTAAATGTTATTTAAAAAAATATCTTTTAGATTCAATTAAAACAATGGAAAAGTGTAAGACCATTTGAATTATATTACAATTTTTAAAAAGTTGTCATATCATTTTTTTTTCGTCTTTTTTATTTCTTAGCAAAACATCGTTGTTTGACATTGACATGACATTTCTCAATGTTAATTTTTTAAATGTTAATTTATAAATAGTGACTTTTTACGAGATTTTACGAGATTCAAAGTAAAATGATGAGACGAGAGGACGCGAGAAATCTGATTTGAAATTGAAAGAGGGTGTTATTGGACTTAATTATCATTTTGATTGAAAAGCGATGTCATTATACGCACGGAGTGGCCTGATCGTAATTTCGTTGGAGATCACGACTTGGAGCTTAGAGAGAAAATTTTACAGTATTTAAATGTAATATACTCGTATTTAAAATTTATATTAAGTATGTAGAGTTTAAGGCAATAATATTATAAATAAAAGAAACTAGATCTACTAAGATATGATCGAAAATTACAAGATTTGGGTAGGTAATTATTCGTAATAACAAAAAGATATGAATCAATGAGTACTTACTACTCATAGAGTAGGTCCAATTACTTTTATGTAGCTACTCGTATTCGCTTACACATACCTACATATCTGTCACGCCTCTCTCCCATTGGGGTAGGCAGATACCACTTCCTTCCACTTGTTACGATCCAAACACACCTCTTTCGCTTCATCCACACTCATCAGTCGCCTCATACATGCCCGTCGCTTATACAAAATCGATGAATCGAGATGTTATAAAAATGTGATTAACAAAATGTCTCAAAAATTAAAAGATTAATCACTCTCGTTCGATGATTTGAAATAGAAACACCCACCACTGAAATATTTCTGCTAAAGATGCACAATGTCACAAAAAAATTGTCTCGTCATGAAACGATCTTGGAACAAAGATACTCCCATTCTTAAGGTGTAAAGATGACCCCATTATGTCAAGGGACCTGCTTCCATTAACACAGGGCATGCAACTTCCTAATTGTCTCCCTCGGGAGTCAAGTTTCCTTGGAATTTTGATGTTTTCACGACATGCAAAGTTGGAAAAAGTTTGTTGGTTTAAAAAAGCTATGTTTCCTTTGGGAGAGATTGTTTAATAAAGTCTTTGTTTAGATGTAAGGAAAAGTTGTGATAGAGTAGGTTGCGTGATTAAATACTTGGGTAAAGTTAAAGAAAGGTTCAATGCTTTTGTGTTGATTAAGCGTAATTTTTTAATGTTATTCGTTTAAGTGTTATGTTACTTACTGTATTTAGGTTTTTATTTTGTTTTTTTTTTGTTGAGTAATGATAATATAACTGACTGACTTATTAAAAGAGGATTACATACTTTTTAAACGAGTAAGGATGGAAAATTATGATATTTGTAAATAACGAATCGCAATTAGTATGCGAATAAAGTAATTACCTATTCTTTTTTCTAAATAAGTAAGCTTTTTTGTGAGTCAATAAAAGATC
The DNA here is from genome assembly GCA_947563765.1 of Anarsia innoxiella. Classification (NCBI taxonomy): domain Eukaryota; kingdom Metazoa; phylum Arthropoda; class Insecta; order Lepidoptera; family Gelechiidae; genus Anarsia; species Anarsia innoxiella. The sequence continues at coordinate 2,372,481 of OX387397.1, forward strand.
TATGATGTTTTTTATGAAGGAATCATGTCGTATCAAATGTCCTAGCATCTTTCCTCTTCTGTTCTCAATAGATTTTAGTAAACTTCTCTTTTCTCCCACAATCTGTAATACCTCCTCATTTCTCTTCTACGACATGATTCCTTCATAAAAAAACATCATAGAAGGAAAAATTGAAGGGAAAAGGAAGAGAGGAAGACCCAGACGGACGTTCCTAGAACAGGTGAAGGAAAAGGCGGGTGTCATGTTGTATCAAGATGTTAAAAAGAAGGCAGAAAATAGAGAGGGATGGAAGAGGCTCCACCGACAAGAGCTTAGCTCTTAAATAAGAAGAAGAAGAAGAATAAAAGATCTAAAGTATAAAATCTACATTAACATGACATCATACTTATTTAAATACTCATTTATTGATTACAAATCTACTTCTCATAAAAAAGTTTACGAACATACCTACCTACACTTTTGACAACGAAATCGACTTTGGCGTTCGACCAAAACGACAAAAAAAACGTGACAAGAACTCAATTTGGCAATATCCTCAGGTGATATTTAATTTACAGACGTATTTTAAAAGCTAAATTTATGTTGTAATCGATTGAATACATACAACAATCGAACTGATCGAGTATAATTTCGTTCGTCCTGCTATTGAGTGCCACAGGGCAGCATTATTGGTCCCTCCTTCTAAATTGCTTATATATTTAGTCTATTGTGTGTCAAGTACTTGTTATTGGTAAATTGCTGATTCTTATCTGATCTCTGTTGTTTTTTTTCTCTATCGATTTATTTTTAGAAGTATTTATGAGTCGCTGTTATAGAAACTTAGGATACATTCGCACAGTCTTTTTATGTCGTAATTTGTAAAAAAATTTTTTGTAGATTTTAAGTGTAATTAATACGATTGTGTTATTTAAATTATGAAGCCTTGGCAGTTATAAATAGTTTACTTATTTTGCCAAACAGTATATTCAATTTCAATTGCTCACAAGTCGGATCTAAACGGTTTACACATTTTTACGTATCAAACCAATCAAAAGGTACTTCTCTGGGGAAAACTGCACTCTTGCGAAACTAGCATTAACTTTAAAACATGACCCGTCCTAAGTGTTGTCAAAACCTACAGGATTAACTGATTTTTAATTTCATTTCATTTCAAAAACCTGTGCTTCCTAACCCAGAAATATCCAGACATCGAATGGCATTTGTTTTTTAAGTAATACAAACTGTATCGAACGTTCTATTCTTCATAAAGTACGTGGACCTATTTATTGCTCAGTCTCTTGATACGAATCAAGATGATAATCGCGGAGTAGAGTTGAAACAAAAACTTGAAGTGACTAGTTCCTTTTTAGTGTAGGTTATTGTACTGCGAAATTGAAATTGTGGAAACGACTATCCAAAAGCATTTTTATGTAAGTAACATTGTGTTGTTTTTGTTGTGTTGTTTTGTTATTTTTATTTGTTCATTATGTCTTATGTCTTACCTAATAAGTAGACAGAGATCGCACAAGCGAACTGTCAAACTATTTACTACTTCTCATACAAAGATTTTTAAATGGTCTTAGCGCGTGGAGACTAATGTATGTTCTCATTAATCAATCTAGCTCTTCCAACGCGTATTTATTAACACAAAGGGCCAGTTTCACCATACAGATAAAATTCATCTGACAGATATTTTATACCTGTCTCTGTCTTAAACGTCATGTTTTATATAACAGACAAAGGTTTATCTGTCAGGTAATTTTATCTGTGGGTGGTGAAACGGACACTAGATATTATCTATTTAACCCATTTCTTGTCAAAAAATTAGAAGAATATGGCAGTATTTTAAAGGGATACCTACATAGCGAAAGAAGTGTGTTTGGGTCGTAGCAAGTGGAAGGAAGTGGTCTCTATGGATAGCTCTTTTGAAATATTAATTTTATTGTATGTTTCTGTGTTTATGCCTGAGATTTGTAAGACTTAAATTGAAAAGAGCAACCCTACAGGGTTTCTTGCTTTTCTCTGGCGAAAACTGCACTCTTGCGAATCTAGCATTAACTTTAAAAAAATGACCCGTCCTTAGTGTTGTCAAAACCTACAGGATTATTTTCATTTCATTTCTGCCGACTCCAATAAGAGAGAGAGGCGTGACGGATATGTATGTATGTATTACCTACATTTAAAACAGCTAAGCTTCACAATCACGTAACATTAGATTTCAAACCAGAAAGTTTATAATTTCAATCTGACAGGTGTCTATCGATCAAGGTCATCGAGATTTCAAGCGAATGATAGTAACAGAGGTAGTAAAGTTGGGCAATTTGTATTACAGTTTAATAGAATGTACTAGTAGTGGTCAGTTGGCGTGGTTTGTAGTGCTGCTTGCCATTGAATTCGTCATGGGTTCTATTCTCATTAGAGTTAGAAAGTTTAAGTTAAGATCTGTCAAAACAAATGTTTTGTTTTTAATAATTTAAGGGGGCTGTTTCACCATCTTCGGATACAATTTATCTGACGGATATTAACAGGCACTCGGGACCAGGGGGCTTAGCATGGCGTGCCGCGACAATTATCTCACGCATGCTGTCCTTATCACATTTCAAACTATAGACAGAGACGTAAGCGTGACAAACGCATGACAACGTCTTCTCACGGAGTGCCATGCTAAGCTAGCTGTTGTGTCATGACAATCGTCAATGAAAATAAAAATTTTGAGTGTTACAGTAATTGACTAAAATGGAAATAATTTAGTTTTATACCTTTGTTGTCATAATAAATATAACCTTCAAATTAAGTAGGTATTATTTATTGTTTTAATCTTGTTTGATCTCTATCTAAATGTTCATTCACTTCATGATCGGCGATCTTTGAAAAATAAATAAATGAATAAATAACTATGGGTACAGCAGGAACTATACAAAAACCAAATTATACAATATATATTTATATAAATCATAATATTTATGTATGTGTATTTATCGAATATATAGGTAGGTTTATACTATTTATTGTTTTTTGTAGGTTATGTGACTATCTTGCCTTCTTGTTTTGATTTCTCTCTCTGTGGGGTCTGCGGAAAGAAATTTCTTTAAGAAATATGCTGTACCTTTTGCATAACTTCTCTTTTTTTCTGTTTCTATGTACTATCATCTTAGAATAAACTGTTAAATAAATAAATAAATAAAAACCTTCAAACCCCATTCCTTATTTACCAAAAGACATTTATTATGGTTACATTTACGGTAGTATCGTCGGGTTATCTCTTTAATAAATATTTGTTAGCAAGTTGATAATATAGCGCTTGCAATTTACGCTACCAAATAATTTCAGTTGCTATTTGCTTGCAATTTATTTTAGTTCTATTAACATTTTGGGTGCTGTTGTAATATTACTTTACGTTCAAGTATAGCTAGTTGCAGAAAACGGCAGTTAAACTAACGCTTCATTAAATACTAGATGCTGCAAGTTCGTTCGCATTTAGCGTCACATCTTGGGAAAAAATCATGAAATCGTAAAATAATATAGCCTAAGTGTTATTCTGATGTGTAAGCTACAATATTGTCATTTTTTTTTATAAAATTCGTTCAGTGGGTTTTGCGTGAAAGAGTAAACAAACATCCATCTATCCATCGGCACAAACATTGACATTTATAATATTAGTAGGATGAGTTGGCTATTTTCTCGCTCAACGGCTTATGTGGCCAGCATCATGGAAACCATGCCTCTAGGAGATGCCTTACTTAAACGATGTCCTCTTTTTGTGACATTTTATTTAGTTTTGTAATTGTATTTACATAAATTATAATGTTTATGTATGTGTATTTATCGAATATATATATATATATATATATATATATATATATATATATATATATATGTGTGTAGGTTTATACTTATATATATATATTGTTATTGTAGTGACTATCCTGCCTTCATGCTATCACTTCTCTCTCTGTGGGGTCTGCAGGAAGAAATTTCTTTTAGAAATATGCTGTACCTTTTGTATAACTTCTTTTTTTTTTTCTGTCTCTATGTACTATCATCTTACAATAAACTGTTAAATATAATTTAAATATAGCATTTCCAAAGGAATTTCATCAAAGCGCAAAGCTTCTAAAAGCCGCCGTAATCATCGCCTAATGAAGGAAAATTTCTCTGAAATGTATTGATTTTGTATTTATGAATACTGAATTTCATAGAGAATCGCAGAGCAAAATAGAATTTGTTTACCTACCCAAATTCTTAGAAATGTTTACCTTCACTAATGGTTTTTTCCTATGTTTTTCTTCGGTACAAAAATACTTATACAGAATTACGAGTATTTTTGTGATAAGAGGAAGTAAACGACATCAAGGTTGTTTCTTATTGTATGGTTATTTTCAAATATCTCTTTTGCTATTTAGGTAATCTTTCATTGTGTTTTGGATCGGAAATTCTTTATCAATAATATTTATTTTATTATTAGAGGCCGCTAGAGACTTCGTACGCATTTATCGTCATATTTAGGAAAACGTACACTGTTTTTTTTTGTTAGCCATTAAGATCCCACTGCTGGGTAATCCTCCCCCGCGACTTTCCATTTAACACGGTCTCCAGTAGCGACCCGCCATTCCCGTGAAAATGCATCCAGATCGTCTCTCCATCTTTTTCGAGGTCTACCTCGGCGTCTGTGACCATCTAGTGGCGCCCATTCAGTTGATCTTAAATTAATTATCTTGAAATAATATAGGCTATAATTACCACAACAAGAGTAACAACTCTTACGTCTTAGCTAAAATATTGGAAAGTTTAATTAAAATCTGTTCAGTAGTTTTTTGCGTAAAAGAGTAACAAATATCCTCACATTCATCATAGGCAGAACTACTTTTCCTAAAACGCTAAGCGAGAATTGCGGTGAAACTTAATATGCATAATTTAATTTTAACTTATTTTATAGACAAATCCATTAAATAGGTACACCAACAACTCAAATACCTAACAAGAACTCAACAACACATAAACAAAACTGGTCCATACGTCTGTCATTGATTTAAGTATGTTTATTACTTGTCAAACATTTCATATAGGTGTACAATAAATAGCTTAAGTAGACATGAGACATATCTTTCAACTGTCTACAATTGTACCAATGGAACTCGATTTAAATTCGTCGCGTTGAGTTTGGAGACATCGACTGTTTAAGTGCTAGATGTTATTTAAATGTGTCCTGTGGACACAGGCCTAGTCTCATACGAGAGTGATGAATCCGAAATTCCCTACTCTCATACTATTTTAACAAAATTATGTCAGAATGAATCCTTATTTGACAAATTGGGATATACATAAACCTCTACTGATAAACAAACCTAATGGTATCTACACAACAAAGCCGCCGGCTTTTTTAACAGCTGCCATTCGTATGACGTAAAGCCGCTGGCCTAGCCCGGCGGCATGCCGGCGGCTTTGGTGTGTAGACAGCATAAGCCTACTGATTAAAATGTCATAGTTATTACCTGAACAAAAAAGAGTAAGCCTTATTTATTATATCAAACTTTTACTATTATTTAAGATCATTTAAATTATATCCGAATCGTATTTAATACTTTAAAGTTATAAAAGAAACATTTTCGAGTCGGTTAAAATAACGAAACAAATGACAACCTCCTTTTTTAAGTCGGTTAATGTGGAAAGATGTGACAACAGTCGTTGTTCTATACAAAAACAAATACCTTTCAATTTTGATTTTTGAATTACCAAGTACCTATGAATGGATTAATAACCTATACGAAATGTCTATAGAAGTTAATATGTCGATGTAAATTTTCGCCGATTCTCTTTCGAAATGGCTTCAACGCTGATTGATCAAAGCCTACGTGAATGTAAAAAAAAATGTTTAAGGTTATCCAGTTACGATTGACTTCATTCACTTGATTGACTCACTTTGGATAAAAATAAAAAAGTTGGTTGAAATTGTCGTTTTCCGTTAATTTTGTAAGGCCTTGATGGTTTTTGATTGAATATTATATTTTTTGAGTTTTTCTAGGAACCTCTTATGCAGTTTTGTATTATACATTTTGCGTATTTCCTTCCTTCTCGCAACATGCAACAATTAACTTTAGTAGATTGCAATATTATTATTTTTTGTATTAAGAAACAACCGTATGTGTTTTTTAAATTATCATACAAAAATTCAACTGTGTCTTTTGAATAGACAAATGTTAATGTCATAAGTTTTAATGTTTTTAATAAACAATTTTATTTCATAGGTTACTTTCTTTTTTATCAGATGCTGACTCTATTCTTACGTTATTAAGTACCTACCTTCTTTTTACTTCCTGGGACCCAAGTCTGATAAATTATAATATTTTCAGTTGTGTTGTATTGTATGTCGGCAGAGTGTCAATGTCATTTTTTAACACATTTGGTCGCAATCAGTGTAAGCCATTTTTTATCAGAATACCAAATGTGTCAAAAATGACTTTGACACTCTACCAACACACAACTAAGGCTATTTTAAATTAGCAGACTTGGGCCCCAGCTCTTTGCTCCCTCGGGACAAAATACCACACAAAGTCCAGTTACTCAATTAAATTTCAAAACACATACAAAGATGACATAACAAAACAAGTATAGAAACATTGAAATTACTTATGCAAGGCTTGATTAAATCGCAGAACAGCCTCGACTCCAAGAGGTCATAGGTGACAAACGTACCATAGATTAAATAAATTACACACAATAGACTTTGAACCATCATTTTAAAGCACATAATTGAATAACTATCCACTTATGCAGTGCCAGTGGCATGGAATGACCCGAAAATGATATAATGTTAGCAAAAATGAGAGCTTCATTATGTTGTGATGTAAAACTAGAGGCCCGTGTCTTTGTACGCATTAACGGCTATATCTTGAAATAACAAAATGATATCTTAAAATTGATTCCCTATGTGTTTTTTGATATAGATATATTTCTGATATAAGCTACAATATAACCAAGTTTGATCGAAATCTGTTCGGTAGTTTTTGAGTGAAAGAGCAATAAACATTCACACAGCCATCTATCGGCGCAAACATTGACATAATAATATTTAGTAGGATAGAAGTGTTTGGAGCGGTTGTTAAGCTAGTTTTTTTTAGTGATAGTCTTGTTTTACGTCCTATTAAGTTGCGAAAAGGGGAGTCTCGGCAGAAGACCTCATTCTGACAAGATTTTGTTTTCAATGCTCATTTGATTCGCTATTCCGATGCATGTATGAGGCGACTGATGAATGCGGATGAAGCGATAGATGTGTGTTTGGATCGCAGATATGGTGCTCCCACACTGGATGTTATAAAATGATAGTAACTAAACATTTTCTAACTTTTAATATACAAAAAGTTTGTTAGAAAATGTTAGTAATATTTACTTTATAACAGGCAATGTGGGAGGACCATAATGAAGGGAAATGGTCTCTAACTATCCGATGGGAGAGAGGCGTGACAGATATGCATGTACCTATGTTGATCACTTAAAAAACGCTCAAAAATACAAAGAGAAGATTCTAGCAATGTTCTTCTTTTTTCTCTTCTTTATCAGCCCATTTATGTCCCCACCGAGGTCCGAGGGGCACAAGCCTACTCTCATACAGAGAGTGATTTAATAATAAGCTAGCAATGCTAATTTTAAATAAACAAGTGTACAATAAGGTACATCTTTAATAACCAGTGTTACATCTGCCCTTGTAGGTAATGAGTGCAATTTGATGCCTAAAAGCCATTGTTATGTGAATTGCATAACATAACCTTGTCATATCATTTTAATTCGTTGCGATGAATAAGTTGATGTTTAAGTTTAATTACTCTTCTTGTAGGTTTGTTTAAAGCCCTGATGTGTTATTAAAAACTGGGGAAGTGCGAGTCGGACTCGCGCGCAAAGTGTTCCGTACAACACTTTTTCTTTTCATCATATTGAAAAGAAAAAGCGCAGGTAAGTCTTGCTTTTGACATGAAAATATTTTTGTGATTCAATTGCGGCGTACATGATTTGCAACCGCATCCCGCGGTTTGCTCGCTAGTGCTAAATCCGCGAGGTTCATAATAAAACCTTCGATTGCGGGTGAACCGCTGAACTGCAACCGCAGCTGCGGAAGTACCCTACTACTTATATCAAAAGCTTATTATTAAACACTTCGGGGAATAAGAATTAAAAAATAATGTTAACAAAGCCACAAAACATAATGTTTAATTAAATGTTAGTTACTACAAAATAGACCTTAATTTAGGTTCTAGTACTTAAAATGTAGTCTCTTTGTAGTTTTGCAAGCACATTTGAATATTTGATTTAGAACAAAGCTTTCTAATTAAATTCTGGCATTCGGTCTGGTAGCTCTAACACAGATTGCATTGCTCTTTAATAGCTAGCTTATTAAGTTGAACAGAATTGGATATTTGATAAATGAGGAAAAAACACAGACTGTACCAGAAGTTTAAACAAATTTAAGTCTAATAGTTGACTGAGAATTATGAAACTTGTTACTTACAAGATGGTGATGGGAAATCTATTAAAATTCTAGCACCTAGTACCTTGGTGTTACCTGTCACTGTCACACTAAAGGTCTATCTACACAGATCCGGGCCGTGCCCGGGATGTGTCCGGGCGTGGCCCGTCAGGAGGGAAAAAAATACGTCGTCATGACGCCGTGTCCGGGACGTGTCAGGGAAAAAATATAATTCCATACATTTTCTATGGATTCGTTCACACACGTTGTCATGACGACGTATTTTTTTCCCTCCTGACGGGCCACGGCCCGGATCTGTGTAAATAGAAGGTAATAAATAAAGGTAATAACTACTGCGAGTTCGAAAAGGAAGGCTAATTACGAAGGACGTTTCTTTAGAAAGTCTGGTTTCCACTTGTCCTGCTATTTATCGTTATATAAGCCCCGTTACCCGAATAGGTTCATACAAAATGTTCTTCCACTGGAGCTCACGATAAAAATCCGAGGGATTTATAAGACAAGTAGAAATGAAACTTTATATTTATTTATAAAAGGTTTGCGCCCTCTAAGGTAGAGGTACCCATTAATTTAGTACCACTGTAAACAGATTAAAGTGAAAAGTTAACAGTACAAAATAGAACTCGCTTGTTTCAAGTTATACAAAACGGTTATGGCATTTGATTGGCTATTATTTATAAATATTAGTCAAGCAGTTTATATTTTATGATATAGATAAATTTATTTGTATTACCGAAAGGCAGAAAAGGCTTTAAAGTTATTAATACATTAAGCATCGTGCGTGCCGTCTTATTCTGATTTTTGGCAATGACAGTGTCGGCTATAGGTGTAAAAGAGCGTAATGCCTGTTTCACACGAGGGCAGAACAGTGGGCAGCACAGTAGGTACTGCTACTGTTTAAACGCACAGAATAGTACCTACTGTCTTCAACTGCTTTGTCACTACTGTGCGTTTAAACAGTAGCAGTACTGTGCTGCCCACTGTTCTTCCTCACTGTTCTGCCCTCGTGTGAAACAGGAATTAGCTAAAAACGAAGATTGACTATTCGTAAATTCAGTCAAACCATGTCAAAAGCAATATTCATAACATTCGATTGTTCTATCTTCTCCAAATCATTATACAAATATTCACCGTGACAGTTGTCTATCGTCTTGCGTCGTACTGTCTTTATCACATTCACACATGACACAGAGACGAAAGCCTAAAAACGTAAACGAAAAAGTTTGTTATTTAAACAATTCTAGCACTAAATGGCATCGAACATATTTGTATGTAGCCTGGTATAGTAAAATTTTTCTGTATCAATTATACTCAACAACCATATTCAAGGTAGTATGGAGAAAAAAAAGTTGGCGGCCACTGATGAAACTAACATCAATAGATAGAGAAAATTATTTTAATATATGTTCGCATTAACAACGTTTTTAAAGTTTCATTTTCAAAGTTTTATATCTCCGAAAGTATATCACTTTCGACATTTGTCCAAAATACTATCGTTTTATAATAACTTTCTCTATCGATTGACGTAAGTTTTATCAATGGCCGCCAACTTTTTTTTCTCCATACTATCTGTAGGGGATGCTGAGTGTAATTGATACCGAAAATTTTTGCTATACCAATTAGGTTGGATGCTCACACTGACAATCAATAAGAAACCAAGTCATCGAGCCAACAAGTATTCAAACATATCGGCTTATAAATCCGAGGCTCACCAACTTACATACCAGGTGTACATAAGTATGTCACTTGGGCAACGTTCGAGTCGCACGCGCTACTTTATGAGCCCGTTGTGTCTTTACAAGTTTTACCACGTGTTTTAACTTCATTCATAATGCTTACGTGTATAATATTACTAGAGGTTGCCCGCGGCTTTGTACGCGTTTGTCGTCCAATCTTAGAAAACTAGGGCGTTTTCAAATTAGCGTTTTATACTAGTTTTTTGAAGCGCGTATTCTGAAAACTACTGTGTACGCGCGTATGAAACGCTAGGTCAGAAAACGCCCTACACAATACGTACATACATATCTGTCACGCCTCGTTCCCATGGGGGTAGGCAGAGACCACTTCCTACAATCTATTTATAGGCAGACCCTCCTCCTCCAAACACAATAAATAAAAATAAATAAATATAAATAATAAATAAAAATACAAACACACTTCCTTCTCAAACCCATATTCGCTTTTTATATATTTAATTAAATTATACAGCCTATGTGTTATTCTAATGTGCAAGCTACAATATTGCAAAGTTTCATCAAAATCTGTAGACATTTTGCTTAAGTATTTAAAACGTAAGTAAGTACATATTTATTTATTTAACAGTTTATTGTAAGATGATAGTACATAGAGACAGAAAAAAAAGAGAAGTTATACAAAAGGTACAACATCTAGCTTAGCATACCTACACTCCGTGACAAGACGTTGTCATGCGTTTGTCACGCTTACGTCTCTGTCTATAGTTTTAAATGTGATAAGGACAGCATGACGTGAGATAATTGTCGCGGCACACCGTGCTAAGCCCCCATATTTCTAAAAGAAATTTCTTCCCGCAGACCCCACAGAGAGAGAAGTGATAGCATAAAGGCAGTATAGTCACTACTACTACAACACACTACGTACTTTTATCTGCTTCCGCTTTAACTTCGTTTAAACTAAACAGACTAACGTTTAAAGCTTTTTAAAACAAAAAGCTCGTTTAAAAAGAAACTAAAAAGATATATGAACAGTTAATCCAGGCAATCTAAAGAAAGGTAAGGTCGGTGTCGTGATGCGACACTAAGTCGTGGCTAGTTCTAGACTAGACTAGGGGTTCTCAAAGTCTAAACCTAGAAATTATCTTGGAAAAAAAATCAGTTTGGCACTTCATATGAAACTAAAATCTCGATTAAAAAAAAATATATATTGCCCATAACGTAGGGCCCTGTGCCGAAGGTTTCTTGCCGTCTTCTTCCTCTCGGCTATACAGGCAGTAGTTTTAGATTAAAAAAAGGGACATCAAAAAAGTGTAATGAATTTTGCCTATTTTTTAATAAAACACTTTTCATTTTCAAAATGAAAATAAATATGATCTTGCCTTTAAAGTGTCCGATCAGCTAATTGACATAAGTAGGAAGATGAAAAACTTTTGTCGTTCTTTGACCCATTTTAGCATACCTAATTCAGGCGACTGACGAATGTGGATGAAGCCAAAGAAGTGTGTTTGGATCGTAGCAAGTGGAGAGAAATAGTCTCTGCCTACTTCGATGGAGAGAGGCGTGATAGATATATATTTAAGTTTGTAAGTATTTATTTATTTTTTAGAAAACCAAAAGCTTTATTATACATATTAGAAAATTATAAATTAACAAACGAGCTAATGACCAATGACCAATGTGTGATTTTGACCAATGTTTCTTAGGAACCTGTTTAGGTTTATGGTTACATTATATTTTGAACTTGATTTCCTCTATACTATAGAAGTTTTAGAACCACTGCCTCAGAATCAATCTAGCTCCGACTGTAACTCGTTCTTGTAGATAACGACGAAAAACTGCGACGAACTGGGACTTTAATTTTGTTTATTAGTTGTTTTTGTCGAGCTCGTCTTGTCTTTAGTCGTGTCGTGTCATTAGGGCTAAGGCGCCGCTTCCTTTACCTTGTTAGTGGTTCATTATATGTTTCTTATAGAAAAAGTTACAGTAAAAGAAGGTTTTAATGAATTCTCAGCCACGCAATTTCAATTGTTTAAAATCAGTAGGCTGTAAACCCAACTTTTTCAAAAAAACGCTTTTCATCGTTATTATTTTCATGCTATCGCCACAGATTACTAAATATGTAGTTACTAACGTAACTATTGGCATTGATTTGTATTTAGTCGGGTTATACAGTTGAGTGTTCGAGAGGGTGTTATTAAACGTGTGGAATCGAATCGAAAATGCAAAGTTGAAAATTTGGATCATAATATATTTGAACCTGAAATTGGTTGTCTCGTACTTATTGAGTTGTACTCATATATTTTTGTAGCTGTTGGTTTTCCAATAATTAAATAAATAAGGCATATATCATCTCTTAATTTACAATTATTGATCTATTGATTCAGCTTGACCCACAAATATCATCGATTTACTCATATTTGCAATTTAATTTTCATTTCGTCAAAGTCTAGATAACCTAGGATTATCCTAGACCAAAATGAGCCCGAATTGATCCAATACTGGCCACTAAAATCGAACTGTTTGCCATGCATGGAATGGTAATACAATTCGGCTCTACTGTAGCAGCAATCGACTTTGTAATCCTGTAGATATCTTTGTGATTGGTTCTAGCTTTGACTTTGTAGTTCTAGATACTGTTTGTTGTAGAAATTTAAAGAATATTCCTAAGTTTCTTACAGGAAGAACGTGAATGTTTATAGCTCTGCAGAATCAAGCCATTTTTTTCTTCAATATCAACATAACGTGGCATTGTCTAAAACGATATTTCACTGTGAAAATTAAAACTTAACTTTGAATGTTTTTTTTCCTCGCTTGGTATTTTTTTTATACCTTTGTCAGACCTTTGATAAACAGTTTCAATAGAGTTCGCAACTAATATTTTTGATCACTACTTTAATAGGTATATGAATATTTCCCATTTAACTCGCAGAGAAAGCCGCGCTATGAAAAACTCAAAAAACAATTAAAATAAACAATCACACATAAAATTGCTAACATTGAACAATGACCCATAACCTTTTATATAAAAAAGTTTTCAAACCGCGCCCGTGCCTAAACAAAACGCGAAACTAATTTGATTAATGCGAGTTAATTGAACAAATACGGGACAATGACTTATTTAGACGTTTCCGTTAGTCTAGCCGTTTAATTTAACTAGCTATTATTATAGAGCGTTTTGGTACAAACATAGCATAATTTTTCATATATATCTGTCACGCCTCTCTTCTATCGAGGTAGACAGAGATAACTTCCTTCCACTTGCTACGATCCAAACACACTTCTTTCGCTTCAGCCACATTCATCATCGTCTCATACATGCACGTTTAAGGTATAATTTAAATTCCTTATTTTTAAGGTTTTTAATATCTAGACAATATGTGTGTAAATGTTGGTTCGGTTTCGCTTCCCCGTTTACTGCCTCGAACTGACGATATTTTTATTAGGTCTGTGTCATGTCATGTCTTTACGTGCAAATAATAGTAAGTAAGATAGGATTATTTCGAATAAAGGGTAATTGCAAAAATAGTCCTTATAAAGAGTGATCTGTGTATTTTCGGGATTGCCCTTCGTAAAATAACATTCAACATGACCCCAATAAACCTATTCTTTGCTAGTACCAAACTATTCCTTCATATAACGGAAACTAAACAATACAATGTCGTCATAGCTATTCCCACGTCACTCGATATAATTTACTAATTATCGACAGTTAGGAAATGGACGGAAGTTCATTTGACACCAAACAACTAGTTATATTTAGCAACAAGTATAGATATATACCTTTATTGTTATGTTTTTTGGTATGCAAAGTTTCGGAATGTAGCTACTAAACACTAAACACCCTTATAAAAAAAAAATTGTTTTAGAACTAACTCTGATAAATGACGTTTCGGCTATAGACAAAACGTCAAAAAATGACATTTGTCCTAGAACTATATTGAAAACTCGTTTCGTAATAACGGGGTAAAAAATATAGGTGTAATGGAGCATTAGTTTAATTTAAGATTGCAATTATTTAAGGTCTATCTACACAGATCCAGGCCGTGCCCGGGACGTGTCCGGGCCGTGGTCCATCAGGAGGGAAAACAATACGTCGTCATGACAACGTGTCTGGGCCGTGTCGGGGACGTGTCACGGAAAAAATATCATTCCATATTCTATGGTTTCGTTCACTCACACAAGTTGTCATGACGACTTATTGTTTTCCCTCCTGACGGGCCACGGCCCGGACACGGTCCGGATCTGTGTAGGTAGATCTTTAAAAGATTTTACTTAGGTATTTAAAAAAGAACGTAGTAATATAGCCAAGCTATGATTGAGTGTCACAAAGACGTAAACAACGAAATATGAGCTTAATTCTTAAATATTAAAGTCGTAGGTCGACTCTTAACAAAGTTGTCTCGGTCAATACAAGGTCAGGTCAAGCAAAGGTTGTATACGATATTAGTAGGTATAGGGGTAATAAAATACGTGTTTTTGAGCGACGAAAGTAATCACAAATATAAAGTTGAATTGAATTAGGTATACTACTTATGTTAAAAAAAAAATTACAATGTTTATGCCGATGGATGTTTGTTACTCTTTCACACAAAAACTACAGAACAGATTTTGTTGAAACCTGGCAATATTGTAGCTTATACATCAGAATAACATATAGGCTATATAATTTTAAGATAGCATGATAAATTCTTAGACTATAGTTTATACAGTTTTATACCGATAGGTATAGGTACATATTCCATTAGTGTACTCCTGAGTTGGTTTGTCTTTAACAAGTCACCGATTGAATCGGAATATGTTCGTCTTGACTTGCCCTCCTTACATTTCCAAAAACCGACGTGCATGTATGAGGAGATTGATAAATGTGGATGAAGCGAAAGAAGTATGTTTGGGTCGTAGCAAGTGGAGGGAAGTGGCCTCTGACTAACTCGATGTGAAAGAGGCGTGCATATAGATATGTACGATCTAGCAATGTTACATAAGTGAAAAATAACAAATAAGTATTTAATGATTAAGTATAGCACCGGACGACGCAGTGTGAGAAGGCCTCCAACATGGTGGACTAACGACTTGGTTAAAGTCGCTGGAAGCCGTTCGATGTAGGCAGCGCAAGACCGGTCGTCATGGAGATCCTTGGGGTAGGCTTTTGTCCAGCAGTTGACGTAAGCTGATGTGATGATGAAGTATAGGAAATAAACTCAGAAATGAACAAAACGCTTTAAAAGCTTCCCGATCAATAAACAGCGAAACAAAACGAATAATATCTTAAAAAGATCAAAACAATGTGCTTTAAGAAAGCTACGAGCTAAAGCTCAACTATTTTTCTTTGAACTCCCCGCTGTTACTGGAAGCTTTTGTAAAAGCTCTTTGATATTCGTGTCAGCAAAGTGTAAGTAAAGTTTAATTTACGAACAAAACGTGGACTTTGAAATGAAAACAGCTGGGGAAATACATTTCTATGAATAAATATGCTTTAAGGCCTTTTTGCATTAGCAGCTGAACCGCAGAATCGACTTGATGTTTTTTTTTTAAATCTAACAATAGGAAAGAATGGATTTGCGTCTTAAGGACATGTTAACCTTATGACGATGCTCACGGTAAATATGAAAACGTGGCCACTATGATAATATGTATTTGAGGCGAGCGTATCTCGGTTAAATCGGGGACTTGCCTAAGAAAGGCCAAGAGTAGGTACCCTAAACCGACGTCCATGTAGTTATGAGACTACTGATGGATGAAGCGAAAGAGTTTGTTTGGATCGTAGCAAGAAGGCGGATGTAGTCTCTTTCTTCCTTCCTACACTTTATTACCCGACTACGCCAGAAGGAGGGTTATATTATTTTTCGAGCGTATGTATAATTCTTTTGTACGCCCCACAGCCTAAACGGCTTGATGGATTTTAGCTTGAGAGGTGTCGTTAGATTCATATTTACAGTAAGAGTGAAACTAGGTACATCAAGATAAAAATTATTTTATCTTGATGTAGGGTGGTTGAGGTTTTTTTTTAATAAAAAGGTTAGGTTATTATTTTACCCAAATAAATCATATTTATTGCAACACTTTTGTAGCTATTAGTCTATTAAAGTCCCTTGACCACTAGTGGGCGTCAAATTGACTACCACTTGAAGATTACTATTATAAAATAAGCATACATTAGGTCCAATCTAATGCCCTAGGTGTGTGGGTTGAGTAAGTCCTCGCAAATCTAGACTTGGTTATAATATTTAAACCTTTAGCATAGGTCTGTTTTTGTAATTGAAAATTCAATGGGGATGATGACTACATTCGAAAATACAAAAAATAATTAGTCCGTCTCTTAGGCTATTAAAAATATTTGAAACACGTTTTTTACCTGATCAAATACATAAATAAATACAAAGATACAGAGCATCAAAGTAACGGATTGGGGGGTATTGACGTCACTCCTGGGTAAAAATCGTACTAAGGCGTGACGTCATGAACAACTTTAACCCAGTGTATCTGTGTCATTTTTAGTTTAAGAGAAAAAAGAAACAATACGTGTCGAATATTTTAAAATAATCTATGTGATGGACTAAAAAAATTTTTAGTCATCATACCCATTCAATAATTACATAAGTACAAAGTTTTCTTATATTAGCTTTATGAACAAGAGTTTGTTGCGAACTCTTTTGAAACTTTTATATATGTTTTTTATACCTTTTTTGACGGAGTTTGTTATTGTTTCTGGTTTACTTTTTCATCATTGTCAGATTTTTTTGTGGCGTCTTTTCCTACCCTCGATCGAAGACATCGATGTATTGCTTGAGAGCAGAGAGAAGTGGTCACTGTCTACCCTGATGGGAAAGAGACATGAGATATTCATATTATTATGTATGTATCTATACAATTGTTCCTTGTTCTATGATTATGATATAAAACTTCTAAGCTTACACCTTAGTCACTATTTTATCTGGCTTTTCTATCTTACGTTACTGGCTATAAAGTGACATCATTAGTGTAATAAATATATTAAGCCGCCTTCATATAATCCGCAAACATTTGCTGTACTGAACAGCTTTCAAGGATATTAAGTACGTGGAATATAAGTACCTATATATTTGTCGTCGAGTCATCAGAAGTGGCGTTTAAGCTTTTAGTTAAAATAAGACAGTGGGCGTGTACTGAACAAACTGGCTTTATTGCGTAGTTTCCAATCACGATATAAAATAACAAGATGTACGTGATGTCTTCCGATGTCTCTTCATGACCAATATTCCAAAACAGAATCCATCATACATGACAGCAACTCAAATATGAAAGCGCCAAACTGACAACCAGTCAGAAACCAGCCAGTTCTTGCATTTTAGCAGTAAAGATTTTGCAAATGGTTCCAAAATAGCCTTCATGAACGTAATCTCAGATATCTCCGACATATTTTAGTCTATTGCCTAGTAACTGCATACTAGAGGCTGCCCGCAACTTCGTACGCATTTATCGTCATATCTTGGAAAATTTACACTTAGGTAATCTTAATATAACATGGCCTATGTGTTATTCTAATATGCAAGCTACAGATTTGTCAAGTTTTATTGAAATCTGTTCAGTGGTTTTTGCGTGAAAGAGTAACAAACATACTCTCATCCATTTACTCCTACATAACTTACCTACTAAATAAGTAGGTAGTATTATTTTAAGATATTGCGTAAGTTTTTAAGATATGTCGATAAATGTTTACGAAGTCGCGGTCAGCCTCTAGTAATCGTTATTCGATAAAAAAAAAACTGACCGCTTTAACTACGAAAAGAATGAAAGTAGTTTTTTTAATTCACATACCAATACGTAGCAAGAGCAACCTAGATAGCACAATAAAGTACACATTTTTGAATAATAGCACCATTGTCTGTTAGAAAGATTTTAATTGTTTCATTAAAACACTTTTGGCTATTGTCTTCGATCGTTTTAAAAAATAATTTAAATGTATTAGAACTGGGGCTCAAGTCTGTTAATTTAAAAGTTACTTTTTTTGACACATTTGGTATTCTGCTAAACAATAACTTACACTGTTTGCGACCTTTGTCAAAAATACCATTGACAGATATTTATTTTCTTTTGTAGGTTTTTACTTATTTTAAGATTTTAAGGGAAATATTAAAGGATGTGGGGTAGGCCTTTGCCCAGCATTGCGTTATACACTAATAAAAAAAACATATTGACAGCCTAATTTAGACATGAAACTGTAGACCTTTCCCCAAGTATAAAAACGAGAAAAAAATCAATCAATGACATTGCATAAGAATCATTATTGGCATAGCAAACATTGGATTTTACTTTGCCATTACATTACAATCTCTATAGCAAAGGAAATAAAGTTCTAAATAACATACACTTAACATTTTGGTTACAGTTAGGTTCGTAAAGTAGCTTTAACAGAAAAAGCTCTTATGGAGAAGGTAGAGGGTATAGAATCCTTTAGCAAAGTACTCTCTAATCTAAACATAGCGGTTTTATAGGAATGTAAGTTTGTTTGTTTTTACTTCTAATACTGACACGTGGATTTTAACCCGCTAATGTCAATTCACAGCTTTCGAGACGCTAGTGTGAAAACAGCTTTAGTTTGAGGTGAATGAACTATTGGGAAAACTGTTTTAGGTAAAAAAACTTGTTGTAAGTTTGTTAATAGATGAGGTAAGTTTATTGGAAAATTTTGGTTCAATCTTTAGATTGCGACTGTAAATATGGCATTAGGCTTCAGAATATCTAGACACTTCTAGAAATATCTAGAAATCTTTGAAGGTTAAAGGAGATAGGAATCTCAAAGGTGGCGATTAGTCCACCGAAAAGAACCTGGCTCTTAAATATATGAATAAATATTACTTGCATGGTAATTTGGATGATAACTACTTCAAGTCTAGTGCTGCCAAAATATCAATAGCTTAAAAGTCAATCCCCCTTATTACAAAAGGAGGTTTAAAGATAGTCCAACTTTAGTTCATTTAGTTTGATGTTTTGTCCATAGCCGAAACGTCAAAAGAAACGAACTAACGTCGGACTATCTGTAAACCTCGTAATAAGAGGGAAAAAGTCAAAAATATATTTATTTCATAGGCACAAAAAATGCTCTTGAAACCGTTACATTATTACAATATACATTTTTAAAAGCTTAATACTATCGATCGTATTTTTGGTTGCAATAGTAACGATTTATCGATAGAAAACCCTATCATAGTCTAAGTACTACTTAATTCATTGCAGCACTCCATTATACGCTAAAAGCATAAGTTAATCGGCTCATGGCACCCACTCAACACATTTGCATTAGGTACTGCCGTTCTAAGCTAGAACCTAGGTATAATCTAGACTCTAGATTCTAGTCTAGCTGCTAGATTATGAATATGCGACGTTGAACACGGATGTTGAATATGTTTGGCTTTTAGTTTGGTTTATTCTTGAATTATAACCGCTTGCGACTTTGCATGCAATTATCATCATATCTTGGATAAATTATACAATATCTTAAAGACAGCTTATGTCTCTAATAAATAAGCTACACTATGTTAAGTTTCGTCACAATCTTTTAAGTAGTTTTTGCGCGAAAGATTAACTTACATCCGAGATAAGAATTGCTAGTAGGGCTCTGTGCCGGGGGTTTCTTGCAGTTTTCTTCCTCTCGGCTATACAGGTAGTGAACCGGCAGTAGTTTTAGATAAAAAAGTGACTTCAAAAAGTGTAATGAATTTTGCCTATTTTTGAATAAAACACTTTTCATTTTTATTTTCTAGGCTATTAAGATATTGCTGTAAACTCCTATACTATATCCCATGAAATACATACAGCGGCTTCTCTGCTATTAAACCGATTTCGGTATGACCAAAGAATAAATAATAGTACCTACTAATAGCTGCTAGATTATGAATATGCGACGTTGAACACGGATGTTGAATATGTTTGGCTTTTAGTTTGGTTTATTCTTGAATTATAACCGCTTGCGACTTTGCATGCAATTATCATCATATCTTGGATAAATTATACAATATCTTAAAGACAGCTTATGTCTCTAATAAATAAGCTACACTATGTTAAGTTTCGTCACAATCTTTTAAGTAGTTTTTGCGCGAAAGATTAACTTACATCCGAGATAAGAATTGCTAGTAGGGCTCTGTGCCGGGGGTTTCTTGCAGTTTTCTTCCTCTCGGCTATACAGGTAGTGAACCGGCAGTAGTTTTAGATAAAAAAGTGACTTCAAAAAGTGTAATGAATTTTGCCTATTTTTGAATAAAACACTTTTCATTTTTATTTTCTAGGCTATTAAGATATTGCTGTAAACTCCTATACTATATCCCATGAAATACATACAGCGGCTTCTCTGCTATTAAACCGATTTCGGTATGACCAAAGAATAAATAATAGTACCTACTAATAGCTGCTAGATTATGAATATGCGACGTTGAACACGGATGTTGAATATGTTTGGCTTTTAGTTTGGTTTATTCTTGAATTATAACCGCTTGCGACTTTGCATGCAATTATCATCATATCTTGGATAAATTATACAATATCTTAAAGACAGCTTATGTCTCTAATAAATAAGCTACACTATGTTAAGTTTCGTCACAATCTTTTAAGTAGTTTTTGCGCGAAAGATTAACTTACATCCGAGATAAGAATTGCTAGTAGGGCTCTGTGCCGGGGGTTTCTTGCAGTTTTCTTCCTCTCGGCTATACAGGTAGTGAACCGGCAGTAGTTTTAGATAAAAAAGTGACTTCAAAAAGTGTAATGAATTTTGCCTATTTTTGAATAAAACACTTTTCATTTTTATTTTCTAGGCTATTAAGATATTGCTGTAAACTCCTATACTATATCCCATGAAATACATACAGCGGCTTCTCTGCTATTAAACCGATTTCGGTATGACCAAAGAATAAATAATAGTACCTACTAATGGTATGACATATAAATAAGGCTGACCGTACATAAGTCCGCAATGAACTATCTTAACAAACTATTTAAGGCTTACAAAGCAAACTTGTTTAAGATTATTATCTTAACAGAGACGTAATTCAACATTTTGCGCCCCCGTAATATAATTTTGAGGAGGCTGATGAATGTGGATGAAACAAAAGAGGTGTAAGACCCAGAACACACGCTGAAACGCAAATGCAACGCAACTGAAACTGCTAATTACTTTTGAGTAGCAACGCAGTTTCTGTTATAGACTTCCTTAGAAAATAACACACGACGCAACTAGTTTGAAACGTTTCGTTTTAGTTGTTTTGGCGCTAATGGATCGTAGAAGGAGGGGTTTCGCACTACAGCCGATTCTTATTCGATCCGGGATAGTTAATATAAATCAGAGATAGATCCAAGAAACATTTCTACTAAATATCTCAGATCGTATAAGAATCGGATGTAGTGCCTTACCGCTCCAAGTGGAAGTGGTCTTTGCCTACCCCGGTGGGAAAGTGGCGTAACAGTGTATGTATATCTACGTACCTGTGACCTAGTCCTATTACCTATACAAACCTGACGAACTAAATTTCTCTTTCCCTTCATCATATCGAACTTATCGCTCTGAAATAAGTAACTTTAATCGACCCTAACAAAATCATTTAGCGCCCCCTACTGAATCCATCCCACGCTTTAATCTCAACAACTACCAGCACATTTCCTTTGTATTTAATCTTCGATTCTTAATTGAAATGTCAGACATAGGATGTGTTGTTAGGTCTGGATGTCTAGATCCAGGCAGGACCTAGGGCGTCGGTAATAAACTTGTTTGTCGAGAATGACAGAACTTGTTAAGGTTTCCTTTTTATTGTTTCTTGTATTGAGATAAATATAAGCAGTTGGTTTTACACTTTTGGTTTTATTGCTGTCGTGCTCTTACGCATTGGTACGGTCCAATCGCTCATAATGCTTTCTTCTTCTTCTTCTTTATCAGCCCATATATGTCCCCACCGAGGGGCACGAGCCTACTCTCATACAGAGAGTGATTAGGCCGTAATCCACCACGCTGGCCAAGTGCGGGTTGGCGGATTTCACATACACCTTCGAATTTCGTCTCTGGTGTATGCAGGTTTCCTCACGATGTTTTTCTTCACCGTTAGCAAGTGGTAATCGAATAAATTGATCCGTACATGAGAAATAAACTCACAGCTGAATTTAGGGCTTTGAATTTAATGGGAACTTACCAAAAACATAAATAACTATAAAAAGGTGTTCTCTAACCGTTAGATAACATGCGTTAGGACCTTAAATATAAAGGAAATTCCTAATAAATACCAAAACAATTACTAAGCCTAATAAATACAATCGTTTGTAAGACAAGCCGACAAAAGCTGTAATACCTTATTATAAATCTAGGTATTTTAGGTTTAGATTTTATCTAGCTAAACCATTGACTTAGAGTCTTCATGGACATATTGCGGCAAACAATTATTACTTACAAATTGGACACATTTTCACCGCACCTTTGGCATACACTCGGCGACAAAATTGCATGCTTTGAAAAATGTATCATAGTGAACTATGCTGTTATTGGCGTGCAAATGAGAAGTCCTTGGTAAAATGTCATTGATCTAGATCAGATTACACTTGAGACCTAGCCTAGGCTAGGATTTACTATAAATGGCTTGTATTGACCACGACCGGAACTAATATTTAGCGTTTAAATCTATTTTACTAGCTCTTCGTTGCAGAACGATCCCTTAAAATTAAACCTACAGCTGATAATATAGTTTTCAAAAACCCGAAAAAGACGTCGCGATGTTTAATGTATTAATAAATTTAATGGACGTATCTGCAACAAGTATAAATCGAGATCGTTTATTTCACTCGTTTGTTAACGATAACGTTTGAAGTAATATTATGAGTAAAATATTATAGGAAAGTACTTAGGTATCTACTAAATACATAGGTAAATAATTTCTAATAATAGTAATAAAGACTGCTAACTAAATTAGATGCAGAATTCAAATTTAATCATCCGTCAAACATCTTGCCATCTCCTCCTGCTTTTTGTTAAAGAAAGAGCCAGCGATAGATTTAATGGATCGTATCTTAACGATGATTGCTGCAATAGGCTGTTAAAATTAAATGAGTTATTTGTAAAAGAGAATAACAAAAAGATTTACGATAATAAGGTACGTAATTCAGAATTAGACAAGTACTTAGATTAATGCTATAAAACTGTTATTATCTATGAAGGTATAAAATTCTTCATTAATCCTTTTATAATCTTGGTATATAATAAAATGATTACGACATTGCTAGGTGTATAAATAGTAGTAAAGAGTACCAGAGAAGAACCTAGCAAGAAACTCTGTAGGGTTGAAAAGAGCAACCCTACAGAGTTTCTTGTAAGGTTCTTCTCTGGGGAAAACTGCACTCTTGCGAATCTAGCATTAACTTTTAAAAATAGGTAAAAAAACTTTTTAAGTTAAACGGTTTTATGTTAAACATACATTGCAATGTTTAAGATAAATGTACTAAAAACCAAAAAATAATAAAATAGAATACAGTCGTGGGAATTATAAACATATGCATAGACTAGACTAAAATAAAACCGTGGGGCACGTCAATTGTCTACAAATTATCGACTTAATGTGCGATAGAAGAATCGTTTAATTCGTCGTTAGGCAGTTGGCCCGCAGACGGTGAGGAAATTACTTACTATTTTCTTGCTCATGGAAATTCCAATAGTTATACACTCCATGTAAATAAAAGAGATGTTTCAACTAGTTTATCGTTGGACATTCACACTGCTGGCTGGCGAAGAATCGTTTCACTGCTCGTAGTTTGTCTTTAATCGACAAAACATATGATAAAAGTACTACTCGCTCAACACTATGAAACCCTAAAACTCGCTTATAATCGAGCTTGCTAGCTTGTTTCCACATTCTAGCCCTACTTATCACACTGCCTAATTATAGTGTAACATTACAAAACAAACATTTTAATCAACGATTGTAGACAATTGACGTGCCCCACGGTTTTATTTTAGTCTAGTCTATGCATATGTTTATAATTCCCACGACTGTATTCTATTTTATTATTTTTTGGTTTTTAGTACATTTATCTTAAACATTGCAATGTATGTTTAACATAAAACCGTTTAACTTAAAAAGTTTTTTTACCTATTTTTATTTTCTAGTTTTTAGTTTTTATTTCGCATTCTGTTTAATTCATTTAGTGCTTCATTATTGCAAGGTTTCTTGCCCGTTAGTTTATTGCAGTCCAACTCCTCTATACGTAGTCCCTGCAAAGCTCTTACTCTACAAAGAGCCACGTAGGCTTGACCTTCTTCAAACAGTTTCGCACCTAAGTATACGACTGCGTGATCCACAGTGCTGCCCTGCATAAATCTTGACTTGGGTGGTGGATTCAGGCTGGATTAATCAGATACCTAAATTACAGATTCAATTTCTAAATTTAAATCTTATTATTATTCGCCATTTAGTGGCTGCGCCCATCTTAAATATTGTGGTTGTATAGTATAGTGCACTGTATTCTTCTTGGCAAGCCCTTTTATTTGATACCCATATTGGTGGGATTGATAAAAAATTGTTATCAGCCATTTGGTAGCGGCGGCCATCTTAGATTTCAATTTTGCATAGTAAATTGTATTCTACTTGTTGAGACCTTTCATTTGATACCCATATTGATGGGATTGATAAAACCTAAGTTATCCGCCATTTTGTAGTGGCCGCCATCTTGGATTTTAATTTTATATAGTACATTGTATTCTACTGGTTGAGCACTTTCATTTGATACCCATATTGATGGGATTGATAAAACCTAAGTTATCCGCCATTTTGTAGCGGCCGCCATCTTGGATTTTAATTTTATATAGTACATTGTATTCTACTGGTTGAGCCCTTTCATTTGATACCCATATTGATGGGATTAATAAAACCTAAATTATCCGCCATTTTGTAGCGGCGGCCATCTTGAATTTATAATGATAATGAATAAACATAATTGTGTTGTCACCAAAATCCAAAGTGTATACAAAATTTCAGATTAATCGGTTGACAGGAAGAGGGTGAAATTTGAATTACTAAATTTGACCCAAGAATAAAAAATAAAACAAACGGGGTGAGCTAAATAAAACCGTTTAAAAATGACCCGTCTTAAGTGTTGTCAAAACATACAGGACTTGCCACGATCCAAACACACTTCTTTCGCTTCATCCACACTCATCAGTTGCCATCATTATTTTTCATTCACTTTCATCATTAAATTTTTCGTTTTTCAATCATTTTCATTTTACCCTAAAGTTTAGGGCCTAAACCAACGACGTGAATGTATGAGGCAACTAATGAGTGTGGATGAAGCGAAAGAAGTGTGTTTGGATAGTGGCAAGTGGAAGGAAGTGGTCTCTGTCTACCCTAATGGGAGAGAGGCGTGTCGGATATGTATGTATGTATAAATATGTATGTAAGATGGATGTGAAGATGTAGAAAGAGGCAGAGAGAGTGAGTGAGAGAGTCAAAGATGTTTGTCTTGAGTCTGGGTTTGTGTTTGTAGGTAATATTAATGTACTTATAGTAAATAATTAAAGTAAACGTCACTTGACATTGGCAGAATCTAAAATGGTTACCATTTCAAAAAAAAAAAAATGATTCCTACACTTTTGTACCGGGATCTTCATGTCCTACTAAAATTATAAATGTCAATGTTTGTGCCGATGGATGGATAGCTGTTAGTTAATCTTTCACGCAAAAATTACTAAAATCGATTTTGATGAAATTTTACAATAACTTAGCTTGGACATCACGATAACACAAGTATATTTTTTTGTGATATCGTGATTTTTTTTCCAAGATATGACGGATAAATGCGTACGAACTCGCGGTCAGCATCTAGTCACCCGATAAATCAGAAAGAAACAGAAGTTGACAATTCGATTGCAAGTCATGGCTAAAAATTAAAACAACTAAGTTACATTCAACCTCCATGGCAGAAAAACAGCATTATAATTGCATCACTCGATGAAGTCACTACCAACAGGTTTTAACTCTTGTATATTTATGTGTTTGATGCAATTAATACACGTTTTTACCTCCAGGCTTGTTTTGTGGCAGATTCATTTCAATTTCATTAGTTTGACCCCATTGAGACGGTTTTATAGTTAGCTTATTTATGTAATAGTTTATTGATAGAATGATAATAAAGGAATAGCATTTACTGTACTGTTGAGTAGTTTATTATCAGCCGTAGAACGTCTACTGTTGGACAAAGGTTTAAAGATTTCTACTCGTCCCAGACAGAAACAGCTTGTATTGCATACATTTTGAATGTATCTATAGGTAGCCTTCATAACTTTCCACTTATGAAAATAACGAAACTTTACTTATTCTATCATGAGACACTCAGCGGGGAGTTCTTGTATTAGGACCGAACGACAGACGAAAAATTTTGAGTCCCTTGATATCGCGACCCCAATCTCTGCACTAATTTAGTGGTCAAAATCAGTTCTCCTAAGAGCCCAAATCTGCTAATAAAAAATAGCATCAGTTGGGTATCCGCAGAGTGTCAATAGCATTTTTTGACACATTTGGTATTCCGCTAAACAATGACTTACACTGATTGCGACCAAATGTGTCAAAAAATGATAATGACACTCTGCCGACCGGCACACAACTGAGTTTTGTTTAAAAGTGAAGAGATAAATAACATTTTCTTCATATTTTTTTTTCCATCATTTATTATACCTACGGAAAGTATTTCAAATGGTAAACATAACCTTAGCCTACTTTAACACAAGTCGTGTCAAAAAACGACAAAAGGTATTACCAAACACGCCGATTCATGAAAATTGGAGCTTACTTACGTGTAAATAATGAAATTAGATTAGAAACCATAGTTGGTTGACCCCGTTTCTTTAAGTATCTACTTAAGTTGGTTTTACAAATAGTTGTATACGTTTTTTTTTTTTTTACAGTTTAATGGTTTTAACTGGGGCTCAAGTCTGCTAATTTACAATATTGTCATTTGTGTGTCGGCAGCTTTGAGTATAGAATATATAAGGAGGTGCCATACCGTCTGGATCAGCGTGCCTAGTCTGGCGCAAAATGGCTACCTTTTTGTATGAAATTTCTTATCGTTTGACAGGTCATCTACCAAGAAAACTTGCGCCAACCTTGGCACGCTGTCATAAACTCATTTGTATATAAAAAAAAAATAGGGCCGCTCCTCATATTCGTTCTTCATTGGTCGGCAGTGTCAATAAGAGTGTCAATGTAATTTTTTGACATGATAAATGAACCTAAGACCAACAAATTATTTTCTAGCTTTTAATATAGGAGAGAGAAATGAGAGAGCTTTGTCCAGAAGTGGGACACTGACTGTTAAATAAGAAGAATATAAAACGTTTACTAAAAGAATTTTGCTTTTAAAAATAACTTACCTATTATTTTCTTTAAAGTGTTACATGATTGGCCTGGCCTACCTGTACTAGTATAGATAAATCGTGTCATTTATACAATTCAGCATTACGACATAAGTTCATACTATCACGTAATTTTAAAACTAAGACATCATTTGTGCAAAATAATATTGTTATTACTTAGGTATTTGCAATATTATTATCTACCTATTACAATGGGTGAATTCTTCTCGTTTTAAATCACTGTCAAAACCAGTCAACTCTTATCTACAAACTTTTTCAATCTTGAAGTTGGCAGAATCCACAATGGTAGTTGCCATTAAAAAAAAAAACTTTTAAAAAATTGAACTGTCAACGTCATAATTTTGACACTTGACACGGCATTTATTTATTAACCGGGTAATGGTCTATTTACACATATCCGGGCCGTGTCCGGGACGAGTCAGGGAAAAAATATCATTCCATACATTTTCTATGGATTCATTCACACACGTTGTCATGACGACGTATTTTTTTCCCTCCTGACGGGCCACGGTCCGGACACGTCCCGGGCCTGTGTAGACCTTTGTACGGTTGAGTGGTTTTAACTGTGATTTAAAATAAGAAGAATTGACCGGTCATAGAAAAAGCAAAATGGCTGCCACAAGCCCACACAGCAATGTAAATGAGCTCATCAATGCATTATAAATACAAAGTATAATGTGAGTTAAGTTGTAATACATTAATAAGCAGTAAACAAGAAGTGGGTATGCGGATAGAATATTAATTAGGAGAATTTGTGTTACGATTGCAAGGAAGTGATTGTGATGTGTTTACATAAGAGAATTATTTAGAAAATATCACATACCTATAACTTTTATTAAATATCGACGTTTGTGAGTTACCTACGACGATTGTTCGGTTTTCGGACAGAAATTTAGTTACGATTTTTTTCACTCGCTACGATCACACACTTTTTCGGTCAGTTCATAAAAATTCGTCAATAACATTTTATAATTAAATAATAAAGTTGTCTTTTAAGCGCTTTTACTTTAAATATATCCTTTCAGGTTAATAAATAAATAAATAAAACGATTAAACGTAAAAAATATTGATGTCTTTGTTTGACGCATAACTGTCAAAATGTAATAGACGGAAATAGAAATAGTTTCCGATTTTGTTGGTATTTTATCCACTCACTCTTACCTCTCTTTTCATCTTACTTAGATACCTCTTTCGCTTCATTCATCAGTCTCTCACAATATCGTTAACAAAACGCGAGACAATTAACTTGAAACTAGTGCAGTATGCAAAGTCATGCAACTGCAGCTTCAAATTAAATCTTGTGAGCTGTATTACGTCACTGTGACATTTCCATTTAGGTAAGTGGGTATAACAAGCGACCTACGCGGACTTGTTTAAGCTGTCCAGTGAAGGTTTTTGGAGGTATCTACCTGTTATGGCAAGATTTATACATAGGGGTATAAAGTAGAGATGCACCGAATATTCGTTACTATTCGGTATGCGGCATATTCGGCACCTCAACCGAATATTCGTATTCAGCCGAATATGCGGTTAAATTTACCATTTATTCGTTTATTTTGTTTAGCAATAATTTGCCTGATAAAACAAGATATTAACCATATTAAATTATTTTAAACCAAGGAGCAGTCAATCTTATATCCTCATTTTCACATCTAGGTATTACAAGAGTTATTAGGAGATGATAAAATAAAGATAAGTTAATAAGTGACACTTAAAGATAGAATTTAGAAACCTAGACATTCTGCTCTATCTGGTGACATTCAAAGACGAGAAGAAAACCCATATTCGGCGCATCTCTAGTATAAAGTATTATAGCTAGTTGCTGAAAAGATGATTATACTAACGCTCCGTTAGGACTAAAGCAGACCTCCCATGCCAAAAATTTAAAGATACACACGTACATACATACATATCCGTCACGCCTCTCTCCCATTGGGGTAGGCAGAGACCACTTCCTCCCACTTGCTACGATCCAAACACATCTCTTTCGCTTCATCCTCACTCATCATAGCACACGTTCAATAGATAAATTTATTTTAATTTTCTATATCTTTTCTACACCTGACATATATTTGAATACTTATCTACTTTTACACGTGTGGTGCTGTAGTTGCAATTTGCTTACGTCACTTGACGGAAGTGTAAAGACGTCATTTGACAACGTCACTCGCTTTTGGCCTTACCATGGAACTCAATTTTACAGGACGGTCTAAAATTACCTTTTATGCTGTCTACACACCAAAGCCGCCGGCTTTTTTGACAGCTGCCATTCGTATGACGAAAAGCCGCTGGCCTAGCCCGGAGGCATGCCGGCGGCTTTGGTGTGTAGACAGAATAAGGGTAACTTTTTTGTGAAACTTCTCCATTTAATTCGAGAAATCTTAGTAAGGAGTGCATCATTGGTTACAGCTGGGTCATCGATTACAAGACATTGCGGCTAAGGACACAAAAAAACGAGTAGTCGTTACATTATACAATAAATTATCCTCATACATTCAAGATAAGAAGGTGTAACAATAAATATTGTAAAATATGACCACATTTTCGACAATTATAGCCCAAAAAAGTTGTTGAAGGTTTCTTAAAGTGCTTGAAATGTAAATTGAGAATTTATTTCGTAATTTTCTGTTCAGAAAGTTAAGTAAATTAATTATAGTAATTTTACAGTAGAATTGAGATTAAATTAAAGTAAAAACATCAATAAGATACAAAACGATAGTTTTATTGAGACGTGCACCGTTGAGTAACGTTTTCACCCCGTACTCCAAACTCTTAAAGGTATTTTACGTCAAAAGACGTCATAACTCTTAAGAAATTCACCAGCTTACGATACCACTTATGTCTAAAAAGATGATTAAGCATCTTTATTAATATTACATGTATCACTACTCTCTCGCAAAGTTACTCATTAAAACCATAGACAACCAGCATTAAAAACTCGACCTTAAGTTTTTTGTTGTTTCACCAACAACAGATATAATTTAAATGACAGATAAACCTATATCTATTTCATAAAACAAGATGTTTTGGACCGAGATAGGTATATAAAACATCTGTCAGATAAGATTTATCTGTAGATGTTGAAACAGGCCCTTAAAAAAAATGAAAAATCAATCCTGTAGTTTTGAAAACACTTAGGCGCGGTTTATACCAAAGAAGCGGCGGAAGCGTCTTGTGAAGAAAAAGAAAGACGGGTCATTTTTTTAAAGTTTATGCTAGATTCGCAAGAGTGCAGTGCATAAAAATATCAAAACCTTTTGTCATAACAATAACAGCAACAGATAACTCCCACATTCGTGTACTATTTTCATTTATACGACACAGAAACTATTGTGTAGAGCACAATGGCCGAAAAGTTGTGCTTCTTGAAATGAGGGACAACAAAGGAAAGTGTTAGGTAAGTGTCCGGTTTGTCAGAAAAGTAAGGAATTGGAACAACGTGGAATATACATACTTACAATATCTATCGAAAGATAGTGTGATTATACGAGAAGAACCTCAAGTATGACTAGTGGTACCTACTGCGTCACTCTAATCTGCATCTATATTAGGAAATGAGCTTTTTTATTTGAATATAGTCTGGAATAAATTCTTTATCATTATTTATATAGTACGATAACTATAAAAGTGTAACAGAGATCATATAAAACATTCAACCAAATACTTAGTTCCGACCTACCTACCTTACCAAAGAACATAATTCGATTTTTTTGTACACTTAAGTGGTAATTTGTTTCTGCCAGTGTCAAGTGTTGACAAGCATTCTAAATAAAAAAATGCGATGCACGCAATTATAAGTACCTACTTGATACAAAAAATTATAAAAAATATCCATCACTGATAAAATTGCAGGAAAAAAAATATTTATCTGATGACTGACAGAGATATCAAAAAAGCGCGGGAAGTGATCAAACTAAATTTCAAATTTCGAATGTCGTTGGAAAAGCATTTGAAAATGAAATGTCTGTGTCAAAGGTGAAATTTAAAATTGGAACGCGTAACATGAATACTTCATCGCGAGTTTCTAGGAATTTCCTCTGAAAATTTTGGTTTTATTAGGTCTTTACCTATGAAATTGCCGTTTTGTATGAAAAAATTCAAACGATTTTTTTTCATATAATTTTTATTTGTATTAAGTGAAGTAATTACCCATACAATCAATGCATCTTTGCCAACGCAGTGGCAGTTTATTAATGCCCTTCTTAAAGAAATCAGCTGGACGAGAGGCAACAAATTCTTCAAAGGCGTTTTGAACTGCCTCTTGGTTATTGAATTTTTTTCCAGTCAAGAAGTTATCCAAATTCTGGAAAAAGTAGTAGTCTGTAGGGGCAAGGTCCGGTGAGTACGGTGGATGAGGGAGAGCTTCCAACCCCAGTTCTTGCAACTTGGAGACCGTCATTTGTGCGGTATGAGGTCGCGCGTTGTCGTGCAGGAGCAGCGGAGACGAGCGATTGACCAATGCTGGTCGGAGACGTGCCAGCTTCTCCATCATTGTGTTCAATTCTTCACAGTACACATCTGCAGTAATACTCTCCCCATTTGGTAAGAAGCTGTGATGAATCACACCGGTGCTAGACCACCAAACAGTAACCATCACCTTTTTAGGGGTAAGTTTTCGTTTAGGGCATTGTTTAGGTGCTGAACCAGGATCCAACCGACTTGCTGAACGCTTACGGTTATCAAACAGAATCCATTTTTCATCACAGGTGACAATGCGGTTCAAAATTCCTTCATTTGTTTCATTTGTGTGTCTGTTGAGCAATGCACGGCACGTCTCGACGCGTACTTGGCGCTGGCGATCATTGAGTTCGTGGGGCACCCATTTGTCAAGCTTTTTTACCTTGCCAATTTGACGCAAATGGACCAATATTGTTTTGATGCTAACGTCGAAAGCTGCTGCTAATTCAGCCGTAGATTGAGTATCATCAGCTTCCACGATCGCCTTCAATTCGTCTGCATCGACCAAAGTCTTCGGACGACCGCGGGGTTCATTTTTCAGGTCGAAATTTCCAGAACGGAAGCGAGCAAACCAATAACTAGTGGTTCGTTGGTTTGTAGTGTTAGCTCCGTACACGTCGTTGATGTTGCGAGCCGCTTGTGCCGCGTTGCTGCCACGACGGAACTCATATTCCATAATTACTCGAATTTTTAACGTATCCATGTTGACGAAAATGATTGAAATGCAATGAAAATGTAACACTAACCAATAAACAAATGACTGTTTTTGGAAAAAGAATTCCATATTTTTAAAATGAAATTAATTTGAAATTAGAATTCTTAGCTAAACAAAAAATATTTTTAATTGAAATGGCCAGTACTGTAAAACGGCAATTTCATAGGTAAAGACCTATTATAAATTGAATGGATTTCAAATGGCTTGTTTTTATTGTAATGAAAAATCTATTGTATGTACTACGCAGTGATAAGGGGGCATTTTCAGACTAGTGTTAAATACATGGGTACGCGCGTCTTTTGCAATGTACGAGCGTTGACGCGCTACTAAGCTCGTATAGTCCATGTTGATACTGACACGACACGACACAACCGATTCGAGCGTGTACGCCCGTCCGGTTTTTTGAAGCGCGTATATAGCGCGCATGTTGAACACGCCCTAAATAGACAAATGGACAATATTATGTTTAAGTCCTTCTGTCCGCGAAAATGGTACCTATTCACTTTTTAGATGTTAAGATACTTGTCTATGTTATATAAGCGAGTAATTTTCCACGGTTACCCTTTCGATGATATCATAATTGTTGATAGATTACTATTGTATGAAACGACGGATATTATGGAAACAGCTACACTATTATGACGGCCAACCGTATTTTCATCGATTGGTTATATTTCTATATACAATCATCATGCAATGCAATGATATATATCATGCAGTTACCGACATATTGATTAGTATAGTCACGATTCTTA
The DNA here is from genome assembly GCA_947563765.1 of Anarsia innoxiella. Taxonomy (NCBI): domain Eukaryota; kingdom Metazoa; phylum Arthropoda; class Insecta; order Lepidoptera; family Gelechiidae; genus Anarsia; species Anarsia innoxiella. The sequence goes on from OX387397.1 coordinate 2,405,929, forward strand.
TAGTGAATCTATGACATTTTCATGCAGGTTTTAGTATTTTGTTATATATTTAAGGGTATATATTGGTTATATGTGAGTAGCACAGGCTCTAGATTTTAATACACATACCCTGTACCAAGAGGCCACCTGTGGTTAGCGCCAAAGTCAGCACCGAAAACAATATACATAAATATATTAATTTATGTACTACATCTTTAATGAATTGTTATAGGTTATGTTTTGGTTAGGTTATGTACTTATACCATATATGTAGGTATAATGTAGGGTTAAATTACCTGAAAATAAAACGGACTTAAACCAGATTAAGGCTAGAAAATATAGTATTGATGTGTGAGTTAATATTTACAATATACAATAAAAATATATTATTAAAAATTTATGTTTTATTTCTATATGTATCTATATTTAATCTAATATTATTTTAAATACAAAAAGTTCATTACAGATATAAAAAAAACACCTACAAATAAAAAACTAACTTTAAATACAACACTAAACTAACAATTAAGTAAATAAAACTCAAACCTCCTTATTACAAAACGAGGTTTGAAGATAGTCCGACGTTTGGGCTTTTGACGTTTCGGCTATGGACAAAACGTCAAATTAAACGAACTAACGTCGGACTATCTTTAAACCTCATTTTGTAATAAGGTATCTAGTATTCCAACATCTCACGCAAGTCTCGTATGTAAATACATACACAAATGGTAATAAAGTTGTCTGCAATCCGGTAAAGAGGAGTGCGTTTAAGAAATTACTTCCACATAACGGCACAACTGGTTTTCTTTGTCGAGTGTGCCTGTCCAAGTTGATTTTTACTTGACTTAGGTACCATGTGATGCGGAAACCTGAACTAGAGAATAGACATGACGTCAAAAAAAATGTTTTAGGCCCATCACATAGTTTATTTTTAAATATTCGACACGTATTTTTTCTTTTTTCTCTTAAACTAAAAATTACAAAGATACACTGGGTTAAAGTTGCTCGTGACGTCACGCTTAAGTACGATTTTTACGTAGGAGTGACGTCAAAACCCCCCACTCCATAACTTTGATGCTCTGTACCTTTGTGTTTATTTATGTATTTAATCAGGTAAAAATTGTGTTTCAAATATTTTTTAATAGCCTAAAAGACGGACTAATTATTTTTTGAATTTTTGAATGTTGTCGTCATCCCTATTGTACCTAAAACTAACCAACCGGTCTCTGATTGTGTTTTGTTTTGAATTCGTGTTTTGATTTCGTTTTAAGAATTCAATCAGTTTATGGTCATAGCTATAATAATCTATGGTAAAAATAAATTATGACGTTGACGGATGTTCATTTGTTTGTTCGGATAAGTAAATTAAATTCGGGAAAAGATCGGCTGAATTGAGAATAATCTTGTGTTTTTTTAAAAATTGTTTTTAGTTTAAAGACGGTAAAAATTGCTTCAACATCGATTGAAACATCAGTTTACAATGAAATCAATTAAAAATGCGATCGTGACATGAATAGGACAAGCTTTGTTGTTTTGCGGATAGGTACATACTACAAGTAATAAAAAACTGCCATAGATTGTTCTTTAATTGTCTGAAATAGAAGCAAAGGGCATGAAATCAGTCTGCCAATTAAAAGTCGGCACGCCGTACTTTTTACTAAGGAGATTTTACAACTTTTTTCTTACTCATGATTCCACAGAGCTCATTATTTTTAAACTGTCACTTTTGGAAGTTTAAAAATTTGGGGCAAGAATGAGGTTATGTTTTGGGCACGATTTTATTTAAGTCAGCAAGTAAGGAACGGGTTATATTAATTTGAAGCATGTTTTTTTCATTTATGTGAAATGAAAAAGGTCATGTTCAAAAAGTATTTATGTCGTGTTCTTTTCTTAACCTATTATTATTATAAATGTCAATGTTTGTGCCTATGGATGTTTGTTACTCTTTCACTCAAAAACTAATGAACAGATTTTGAAGTAACTTTGCAATATTGTAGCTTAAGTATCAGAATAACACATACCTAGGCTATATTATTTTGAGATATATTTTGTCTAAGATAAAACGATAAATTCGTACGAAGTCGCGACCCACCTCTAGTTTAGACATACATACATACATATCCGTCACGCCTCTCTCCCATTGGGGTAGGCAGAGACCACTTCCTTCCACTTGCTACGTTCCAAACACACCTCTTTCGCTTCATCCACACTCATCAGTCGCCTCATACATGCCCGTCGGTCCACTAGTTTATAAATAAAGAAAATACAATTCTTGTAACACTATAAGGAAATTGCCTCTTCTCGACCAATACTCGTAAATCTTCATAAAAAGCTAGCTGATTTAATAAATAACACTTTTACTGCTCACCCGTGTCGTCTCGATAGGTTCCGTCTATAACTTCATTATAGATTAATTTCCGTTTATTAGAACGGTTTTATAATGAACGGCGAGTGGTTATTCTACTAGAAAATGCAAGGGTCCAAGTCTGCGAATTTAAAATAGCCTCGGGTGTATGTCGGTAGAGTATCAATGGTATTTTTTTACACATTTGGTATTCTGCTAAACAATGGACCTAAATGTTATAATACTTAAATATGAAATATGAGACGTCATTTAATCTGAATAGAACGTTCAAGACTAAGCGCCCTTTTCGTCATCTACGGATAAAATTTAACTGTCAGATAAATCTATACCTTTTTCACAACACATGACCTTTTAGACTGAGACACATAAAATATATGTCAATGGTTAAACGAGCCCTGAACGACCGGCCAGCCCTAAAAACGTGCAGGCTGACAAACTGACAGAAAAACTTATGTCTATTTCATAAAACATGACCTTTTTGCAGTGACACGTATAAATAATTATAAAACGGACCCTATGAACTTTACTCTTTTCTTTAAAAAAAAAAACTAGAAAAAAAGTTATCTTAAAATATTTTTTCCAAACGAATAGCTTCCGCCCGTAACTTCATTAGGTCAATTTGTGTTTATTAAAGAGGTTATATAATGAAGCAGGAAACTTGTTAAATGACGATACTTGTATAATATCCTCTTTTCTAACTAATTGGAGCTTTATTATGGGAAATTTTTTTCGTGATTTAGTGAAATTATTTCTTATTTTAATTTTAAAATAATTTAGGTGAGTTTTTTAAATGATTTTAGGAGTAAAGGAGTAAATTGCACCCTTCCCTTTTCCTTTTGTCCTAATTTAAAATAGTCTAAGTGACGTGTCTATTTGTCAATGGTCACAATCAGTGTAAGCCATTGTTTAGCAGAATACCAAATGTGTCAAAAAATGCCATTGACACTCTGCCGATACACAACTGAGGCTATTTTAATTTGGCAGACTTGAGCCCCTGTAGTGGGACGCTACTAGGCATGTTTTTACTATACACAAACTTAACATCATTCCAAAATATCTTTTAAGCCAATGAAATAAGGTGCCATTACGTAAAGCTGGAACTGTTCTTTGGACTACGCGTTGGCAATACAAAAATCATATGCATAGCATTGCAAAATAGGCATATTTATAGCATGTACCAGTGAATGGCGCTGCTTTATAGTTTAGCCGCTATAGGATTGTCTATGGTGGGAAAAAATTGAGAAAAATCATAGAATAATAAAATCGGACTAAACAAGGACCTGTAAACCCTAAATGAGATTGAGGACTCCTAACTGGTAAAAAAAAGCTTATCTTTTGTACAAAAAAAATCTTTCGAGATCATGTGAAGAAATGTTACTTACTTCTAAAAAATAAGTGAAAAAGTTTTTCTGATTGAATTATTATTATAATATTACTTCTTTGATTGAATTATGAGACAATGTTTCAGTCTCTGAAGCTAAAAAAGGAAAAGATAAATAGAACAAGGTAAATGTTATTTTAAAAATAAATGCAGTTTTACACAGTCCTATACCAGCCAACGTATATCATGGTATAGAGTTTATTACAATTTACGAGTGACATCGTAAGACTTGTCTCGCCCACTGCTGCCTACGTGTGCACCGCACTTTTATAATGTACCTGCATTCGATTTATGCATAAAGTATTTGCGACGAAGGTTTTATATGCTATTTAAAAACCTATTAAAAAGTGGCCTCAAAGCATGTTGTTTGTTTTTTTTTTCGTAGTCATCTGTGAAAGTAAACTAATAGGCATGATGACTATTTTTTTTTAAATCCTTCGTATAGATTATTTTAAAATATTGGAAACGTATTTTTTATTTTTTCTCTTAAACTAAAAATGATAAAGATACACTGGGTTAAAGTTGCTCGTGACGTCACGTCTAGGTACGATTTTTATCTAGGAGTGACGTCAATGCCCCGCACTCCGTAACTTTGATGCTCTGTATCTTTGTATTTATTTATGTATTTGAACTGGCAAAAAATGTGTTTCTAATATTTTTTAATAACCTAAAAGACGGATTAATTATAATGCCGTTTTTAAAATGTCGTTATCATCCCTATTGGCATCTAAAAAATTGTGTAGGTAGGTATTTAGCTGCTAATAATAATGTAGAACTTTTTTAAAATAAGAATAGTTACAAACAAATGAAAGTCGCAACGCAAACAAATGAATATCCAAATTAGAATCGCATTTACTTTTAAAAAACTAAAATCTAATTCCGAGATTTCATGGAATTTAATCAAAGATTTTCTCGAGTCCGTCTCGATTAATTCAAACTTGGCCAAACACTTCGGGTTCTCGATATTTGCATTTCAATATCGAGTCGCAATCGGATTGGAATCGATTTAAATCGAGAACCGAGACTATCTGTCAAGTGGTAGCGTTATTAACGACCGTTGCTTTTAAATGAACGCCATTTTGTATCGAGAAAAACAACTGTTGAATCGAGTGTTTTTTAATCGATTTCGGTGACAGAGTTTAAGTTGTTACATTTGTCTGACGTCACGAGTTTAAAAGATAGATTTGGCCCTACAAGATATCAGTAGTTAATATAATACAATAGAACTTGAAGCCTGAGCATTATACAAGCTTTTATAAATGAGGATTGATATTAACTCTTACTTGCTACAGCTTTACTAATAGGTTTTTTCCTTATTCAAGGTTTTTTTAAATTAGTAGGAAACAAGATTAAACGAAATATATTAATTAGTTACAAGCTTTTAATTTTAATTCAATAACAGTTACTAATCACCTCTATTTAAAAAACTACACTTTTTTACTTTTAAAGATTTCGAGCAAAAATTTTTTAATGATACCACTTTGTCATTTTTAATCAAATCTTGATGCAAATTAAAAAAAAACCTGTTCGCCACATTAGTATGAATTCTATTTACATTTTATTATGGTTATAAATTGTATTTGTCAGTTTCATATTATGCAAGTCCGATTTGCATATTAGGTAATATGATATTCTAGATTCTGTTGAAAAGAGGTTACATTTTTATGATTTATTATTCGGAACTATTTTTATTATATTTTGTAATTACCTAATGAAGTTTTTAATTGATGTCTTCTTTATTTTCTTGACATAATATCTTATGGTATCTACTAGAGATGGGCCGAGTACTCGGTTAATACTCGGTACTCGGCGTACTCGGCACTTTTTTCACTACTCGTAATCGGCCGAATAACTCGGTTAAAATGCCGAGTACTCGGCACAAATAAATCTACCTTGCGCATTGGATCTGCATGGTAGATCATAGTCTAATTACTTCTAATGGTACATATTTAGGCCTTTGCCCAGCTGGAGCAATGTTATGAATTGCTATTATCATAATTATTTAGAAGAAAAATTCATAAGCAGTGTTTTAAAAAAAAAAATTGCCACTTGACAGTTGCGGTTTGTTGTTTTCATTAAGAATAATTAGCGGGGTGCGGAGGGACAGTTCTAACACCATTATCACCACTCGCTCCCGAGCTTCTTCGCGCGAAATTCTACCTACTTTAACTATACCGAGTAACTCGGCCGAGTACTCGGCTCGGTAAACTTTAAACCGAGTAATACTCGGTACTCGGTTACTCGGTAAAACTGGTACTCGGCCCACCACTAGTATCTACACACCAAAGCCGCCGCGGCTTACGTCATTTTCAAACATTTTCGATGACGTTTTTGACAAATGATAGGTGTGTAGTAGGTAAATCAGACAAAATCTAAATAAATCTCGGTAGGTAAGATGAAAAACGATTTGAAAGATGTATATTTAAAATGTTAGGTTATGTAGTTAAATAGTTTTTACAGATATTATAAATGAGTAGGTATAATTGAGCTGCAGGAAACTACAGTCTGGAAAAAAAGAAGTGGCAACACTATAGTTTCGTCCCGTTTTATCTTAGATTGATTAGAAAGGGACGTCGCTCCAGTGTTGCCCATTTTTAATTTCTACTCTCTTCTGCCAAACTAGCTTCGTGCATCTCATTTTTTTTCCTAGGCTGTACGTTCGTTCTTAAGAAGTTAACTATTAAACCGACCTTAGGCAAGGCAGCCAAGCACTGCTGCTTGACGTCCCAGACGAGCAGATCCCTCGGGAACTGCAGGCTCTTCTGCACGTTCAGTTCGGGCACCACCACCCTCACCAGCAGCCAGCCCTCCGTGCTTTCCGAGCACTGCGACTCCATTACGCTACGCCATCTGTGGACAACACATAATACGGGTTAGGTTATGTAAAAAAAAAAACAATCGTAGTTTAAATATATATAGGAGGGTGACTAACTGAGGGACGATGAAGTCTACGGCTTTACGCACTACATCCGATACGAATACCATCCGACAAAATTACTATAGAAAAAGTTCTCGGGTCTATATTATACATCTCGGATCGGATGTAGTGCTTATTGTTAGAGTTCCCGAAAAGGTAAGTAATGTAACACTAAATAGAAACTTTAATTGTTTTTCTTTTTTTAGAATTCCGGGTTTTATGTTGTCTTTAGTCCGATTAATGCCAAAACAGGTGCTAGGTGTTTAGCCATTTGGTTGCATAATTTCCTTAACTTACAACGCAAAAATACAGAAAGTTTGCAAGTTTGCCTTTTAAACTAAAAGGATATCAAATTCTTAGTTCGAAAAGCAAATTTCAAACTCAGAACTCTGCAGTGGCCAGTTACGAATGACACCCGACGACATCCGGCTGCACTTCTATGAAGTTCGAATTACAAATTCAAACGGGCGCCATCTTATCGCGCCTTCTTAGAAACATGGCCGTGATTGGCGGGAAACTAATTTATATTTTTTTATGAAGGCTATGGCTTATTTCTGTCAAGTTAAGATAAAATTTTAATTAAAAAATATCTAGTTACTGATTAAAAAATATTTTAATGACTTGATCAATAAAATTACTAAGCATTTGGTTTTCTGGTAGGTGTTAATGTAGAAAAGGTACTATACCTTTATCACTACTGATATTTAATGAATCATAATAATGTAGACGTATATAATAACCAGAAAATGTCTTATGAATCAAATAACTATTTGATTAGTCAGTTATAAAGGAAGTGCGAATTTTTCTGATTTTACCCGTTGAAAATAAGGAAAACTACGAAACAGATAACTCATAAAAAACGTCACTTAGCACTCCAAAAATTGTACCTACGAATTCGTAAAACATAAAACGATCGTACGATTAGCCCTCTTGAAGCCCCCCTTCGCACTATGCGGCCAACCGAAATGCGGTTAGCTGTCCGGTTAACCACAGTATTAAGCCGAAGCCGCATCGCAGTGCGGATAAAAACAAAGTACTTTATCGTACAAATTTTTGATGACGGCTAACCGCATTCCTGCTGGCTAGTGCATTGCCTCGCTAAAACCTACCTAGGTCCAAAATAGATTACTTAATTTGAAGATTAGTTTCTAAACACATTAAACGGATTTATCTAGCAATATAACTTGAATTCAAAAAGTCTATCTAAGGAGAAGTCGTTTAAAAAGTTGTAAAAACTGATTGAAACTGTAAAACGTTGAAAGGTGAATAGATTTTAGATTCCGAAGAGAAATGATACGTAATTTAGTTTAGATAATTTAGTTTAAATAAGTACTAAAGCTTAAATTTAATCTATCCGAAATTGGGACGACATAAAAAAAAATCAAAAATTATTTATTCGTAGGTAACATTAAATTTACACTTGAATTCGTCACAAAGTAAAAATTATAAAAAAAAACATACTTAATGATTAATTAAAAGAACCAAAAAAAAAAGAGAAAAACAATAAAGGAGAGAAGCTACGCTGACTTCGGAAGGCAGATTTCCCAGAGAAGAAGCCAGCAAGAAACTCTAGAGGTTGCTCTTTTTAAAAATATTGTTTACAATCATGTGTTTACAAAAGAACAACTTAAATATTATGATCGTGTGGAGCTAGAGCATTTACACACCATGCCCTATTGTCAATAATAAAATCGTTAATACTATAATACGCTCTTTGTAAAAGAGTCCTCTTGATACACCGTTTAAACTTAGTTTCCGTTAAAATTAGTACATTATCAGGCAGTTTGTTGTAAAACCGTATACAGTTCCCATCAAATGAATTATTGATCTTAGCTAGTCTACTACCAGGCAAAACAAGTTTATTATTATTAAATTTATGTACATCACTATTCTTCTTAAATTTAGATATATTTTTTCTACGATTTTTTTTAAGGGCCCGTATAATACGTCAAAAAGCGGAGAGACGGTTTTACCGCTAATGCGTAGAAGCCTTTAAAGTAAGACTTCATTCAAAAGTCAGATAACAGATAAATCTGTGTTTATTCCATAAAAAAATGACGTTTTAGACAGTGACAGGTATGAATACGTAAGAATACTTTTTGGCACTGGCAATTGAAAAACCGGGCCTATTACTAAAGCCCACACAATTTAACTTGAAACCTAACTAATATAGCAATCATACAAATAGAGTCTCAAGGTACCTATAGCCAGAATTTTCTTCAAAACGATAAAGAAGCTTATGGGGTAAGGTATATTGAAGGAGAAAGAGCAGTTCAGAGCTGTTGTTGCAATTTTTTATTGCTTAAAAATATAGTACAGAAAAATACAAAAAACAATAACCTAAAGTTTTTCTTGAAAAGACAATGACAGGTGTCATTTTTAAATAAACAAAAATATATATTTTTCTATGGAATAAAAACTACGTCAAAAGCTCATAGAGCGTCCCTTTCCCCTCTCACAAAACTAGGACAATTCCTAAGCAAGCGTGCTGGTTATCAGTGAGCTAACAAGAATGAATTCCTTAGTGGAAGCGAGCACGTTTTGTGATAACGCTATCTAAGTGTGCCTTGTTTGAGTGTACCTGTTGTTGTGTCGCGTGTGTCATATAACAGACATTTTATTGTAGGTAACTTGAGAAAAAAACAATTAAAAAATACAGAATAGAAACTTTTTGTACTCAAAAGATGGTTACATCTTTCTGTTTAATAAAGGCTCTAGAACGATTACGCACTACATCCGATCCGATATAAGTATTTAATATAATGTAGGTAATATTAAATACTTATATAATAATTTAATATAATGTGTAAATATCCGAGATCTAGTTCTATGGTCATCAATCTATGTTAGTTTTACATAATAAAGGTCTATTTACAAAGATCCTGGCCGTGCCCGGGACGTGTCCGGGCCGTGGCCCGTCAGGATGGAAAACAATACGTTGTCATGACAACGTGTGTGAACGAATCCATAGAAAATTTATGGAATGATATTTTTTCCTTGAATGATATTTTGTCCCAGACACGGACCGGGCACGTTGTCATGACGACGTATGGTTTTCCCTACTGGCGGGCCACGGCCCGGATCTGTGTAGATAGACCTTAAAGCTAGTCATCTATTTCTGAATCAAGTGTTTAATTACTTAAGTAGGTACATTGTTAGTTGGATAGCCTTTGGAAAAAGTATATCTATATAAAAATGAAGTATATCTTATACAATTAGACAATTAATTATATATCGTATTCGTGTATTTATTTATTTATTTATATACATACATATAGGTACTACAGAAAGCTAATGTCAGAGGTCAAAACACTTTCTTGACAAGTTTTTAAAAACTATTAACGCATGATTAGTCACCCTTTTACAACTGACGTAGTTTTCTAGATAATTAAATAGGTTAATTAGTCTACACTCATTAACTTCATACCTACAGGATGTTACTAATATGAGTAATTTACTATCTATTTACATTATTTTTTAAAGCAAATGGAGGTATGTGGCATGTGCCTACCCCGAAGGGAGAGAGGTGTGTGTGACATGTTGTATGTTACAGTTTGGTATTTGACTTACGTACAAATACCGTTATTAAGTTTTTATTAGAATATAATTATTGTTAAAGGTACTTAGTGGGGTAGCTGAATGCACGATTATAGCTATTTTAAAATGCTAACTCGTAGTTGCAAAGTAAACGTTAAAGTCATTTTGCAATCAAACATAGTCGTCTTCTTCTATTTTCTGTTTGGCAAAAGTGACAGCTATCTGTTTAATGGAATGTTATCTGAATGTCCTTTTATGCAACAGAATTCACGTTAAAAAGTTTTTATTAATTACCAATCAATGAATATTATAAAAGAGCACCTTGTATAACAAGTACCTAATACACCTAGGATTACTAAAAATGATGAAATGTTTCCCAATACAGTAACACGCGTCTAATGCCTATTTAATTGAGTTAAAATGACGCCGTTTAGTCCATATCTGTATTGATAAGTATACATTTAATTAGTTTTAGATAGTGTTTGAAAACATATAGATATTTAATTTGGAATTAAAGCCAAGGATTCGTCATTGGATTAGTGGTTTGGAGGTAAAATGGTGTTAGATTAGAAGTTGTAATATGTTGGTACCTATTTGGATTTTTTTGTTGTGTAACAAACACAAAAAAAACTACTAAAATCTATTGAGAACAGAAGAGGAAAGATGCTAGGACATTTGATACGACATGATTCCTTCATAAAAAACATCATAGAAGGAAAAATTGAAGGGAAAAGGAAGAGAGGAAGACCCAGACGGACGTTCCTAGAACAGATGAAGGAAAAGGCGGGTGTCATGTCGTATCAAGATGTTGAAAAGAAGGCAGAGAATAGGGAGGGATGGAAGAGGCTCCACCGGCAAGAGCTAAGCTCTTAAATAAGAAGAAGAAGAACAAACACAAAAAAAAATCCGCAGTACAAAAGCTAATACAAATGGGGGGCAATTTATCTGGGGGCACGGCCGTGCCCCCGCCAAGTCGAGCCAAAAAAAACGGCCGTACCATCCTTTTCTCGAAGCAATTCAAGGCCCTTTTGACCCCCCTGTAGCTTACTAGTGGATAAAGCTAGAAGCCAATTTTTTTTAACAATCGAGAGTATATACTATAACTAGCTATTGTACCAAATTTCGTACAATTATTATCAATAGTTTAAAAGTTACCGCCAGTCAAAGTTCACTACTTTTGACACTCACTGACTCACTGACCGATCATCAAAATTCTAAGGTACTTCTAGCAAACCCATAACCTTGCAATTTGGAGGGTAGTGTTTTTATACGGAGTAAATTCAGGAAAAACTTAAAAAATATTAATTTTTAACTGCAATAATAAGTTAATCGCTTCTTTTTATTTGCGGTTGGTAAACTAAATCTTTATACAAAACTTCACTGAAACTCATTTTCAGAGTCGCAAAAATAAGTTTGTTAATACGACCGAGGTTACAGGCGCGTGACAAGTTTTTACCTGTCGCGTTGTCTGTAATCAAATCTTGCAAGTTAAATTTGACACACTTCCCGGTTTCCAATTTAGCTGAAATTTTGCATGCATTATGTATATCGCGTGATAATGCAATAATATGGTAACATGTAACTGATCTGGCGATAGAGCTGGAAGGTGGCCATAGGAACTCCGTAATTAAATGACGCGACCTTATTGAGTTTGGGCTCGTTTGATTTATCTTGAGAAGTACATTCATGATTGATGGTAACCAGGGTCTGATGATGGAGCTGGAAGGTGGCCGTAGGAACTCCGTAATTAAATGACGCAACCCCATCGAGTTTGGGCTCGTTTGATTTTTCTTGACGAGTACTTTCATGCTTGATAGTAACCAGGGTCTGATGATGGAGCTGGAAGGTGGCCGTAGGAACTCTGTAATTAAATGACGCAACCCCATCGAGTTTGGGCTCGTTTGATTTTTCTTGACGAGTACTCTCATGCTTGATAGTAACCAGGGTCTGATGATGGAGCTGGAAGGTGGCCGTAGGAACTCCGTAATTAAATGACGCAAACCCATCGAGTTTGGGCTCGTTTGATTTGTCTTGATGAGTACTTTCATACTTGATGGTAACCAGGGTCTGATGATGGAGTTGGAAGGTGACCGTAGGAACTCCGTAATTAAATGACGCAAACCCATCGAGTTTGGGCTCGTTTGATTTGTCTTGACGAGTACTTTCATGCTTGATTGTAACCAGGGTCTGATGATGGAGCTGGAAGGTGGCCGTAGGAACTCCGTAATTAAATGACGCAAACCCATCGAGTTTGGGCTCGTTTGATTCGTCTTGATGAGTACTTTCATGCTTGATGGTAACCAGGGTCTGATGATGGAGCTGGAAGGTGGCCGTAGGAACTCCGTAATTAAATGACGCAACCCCATCGAGTTTGGGCTCGTTTGATTTGTCTTGACGAGTACTTTGATACTAGATAGTAACTAGGTCTGATAATCGACTCAGAAATATTTACCGCCCGGACTTGTCTAAGTTCATAACAACAAAGCCTCTACGAAAGGGCAAAAGGGATAGGGAGTGGGCTTTAAAAAAATCAGTTGCTGATGTAGGTACAGCAAATCTTAAAGGAGCCGGTGAAAAGATGGATTATTTACAAAAAGAAGTGAGATCCCACCAAAAACAAAAATGTAAAATTCCAAGTCTCGCTGTGTTTTCCTTTCACAGTAAAAAGTTATGAGATCAAATGTCAAACCAAGTCGTATGTACGTATTGCGGTGGTTTTGATATACGCCACCTTTATTTTTCTATAATAAATACCTACAATGACTTGGCAATCGCATGACTTACCGATTACCTACATGGCTAACCAACCGTCTCTATGCTATCTGTTGCAGTCTACCTATTACGAAATCTTCTTCGGGTTTGATCACCAGTTTGTTGTTAAAACTTTAGTCTCATACTATCTATATTGATATAAGATAGGAATGTCAGGCCTGTAAATTTGTCAATCAAGCCAGGGCATCACACTTGTTTTGGGAGAACCACACGCTCATAATTTCTAGGGACCTAGTAAAGTGATTTGTTGTTTTCATGCGATTGCCAAATCTTTGTAGGTATTTATTATAGAAAAATAAAGGTGGCGTATATCAAAACCACCGCAATACGTACATACGACTTGGTTTGACATTTGATCTCATAACTTTTTACTGTGAAAGGAAAACACAGCGAGACTTGGAATTTTACATTTTTGTTTTTGGTGGGATTGTCTTTTAAATTCAAATACCTAATACATATAAAATTACATAAGCATCTAATAGGTTACAATGCCTATTGTGTAATACAGTTTGAGGATGACAAACAATATGTATCTGTCAAATCTGTTTGATAATACAAATGTGTTCTCATTGTGTTCTTTCAAATTATATTACCATCTCAATAACAACTCTATAGCAATCTTTATTGATATTATAATGTTTGAGAAAAAGTAACAATGTAACCACGTCATATTTTTAAGGGCATTTACACATTAGCGGTAGGACCGCTGGACCAATTTGGTCTTAATAAAATCATCAAAAATTATAACCCTACTAGAGACTGCCCGCGACTTCGTAAGCATTTTTCGTCATATCTTGGAAAACTAACGCTATATCTCAAAATAATACAGCTTATATGTGTTATTCTCATGTACTTAGATCCTGTGAAAAAACTTCATTAAAATTTGTTCGGTGGTTTTTGCGTGAAAGAGTAACAAACATCCTCATACCTACATCCATCAATCTATCCATAGGCACAAACATTGACATTTATGATATTAATGAGATAGGATTACGGCCTAATCACTCTCGTATGAGAGTAGGCTCGTGCCCCTGTAGTGAGGACGTTAAAAAGGCTGATAAGGATTTTTTTTGCTAGCCATCATGATCCCACTGCTGGGCAAAGGCCTCCCCCGCGGCTTTCCATTTAACACGGTCCCCGGTAGTGTCCCGCCATTTCCGTGAAAATGAATCCAGATCGTCTCTCCATCTTTTTCGAGGTCTACCTCGACGTCTGTGACCATCTAGTGGCGCCCATTCCGTTGTTATTTTCGCCCAACGATCTGGGGGCTTAGCACGGCGTGCCGCGACAATTATCTCACGTATGCTTTCCTTATCACATTTCGAACCATAGACAGAGACGTAAGCGTGACAAACGCATGACAACGTCTTGTCACGGAGTGCCATGCTAAGCTAGCTGGATGCATTCTACAAACGTGACCGGTCCAACTCCATTTTAACTTGGCAGCTTTATTGCCCATTTCAGCGACTCTTACGATAAATATTAACAAAACGAAAAAAAAACATTTTGATTTCTTCATTCATAACAACACTTAACTAACACGGAAACCGCTCCTTCCAGATTTCATAATAGCTGTATTGTTATAAATATTTACACAGATTATGCATATCTTATCATTTAGAAAGCAGGTTGATGCACTTTCAACACTACTATGCTATAATGCATCGTTAGGGTTACCACAACATGCACTGTAATTTTATATCATGTTTAGGGTATTTTTCATCACTTAGACCCAGAACACACGGTGAAACTCAAATTCAACGCAACTGAAACTGCTAGTTACTTTTGAGTTCCATCGCAGTTTCTGCTATAGACTTCCTTAGAAAACCACACACGCCATACGTTTCAAACTAGTTGCGTTTCACCGTGTGTTTTGGCGCTAACAGATAAAATTTAACTGACAGATGTTTTACACCTATCACTGTCTAAAACGTCATGTAAAATTTTATCTGGAAGTGGTGTAACGGGCCCAGAGTCTTTTCTGCTTCATATTTACGAGCGTTGTTGCTCTTGCCAGTGGAGTCTTCGTCTATGCCAATAGAATCTGCGGGCGATCGCTAGATCTACTATTCTATTTTGTACTAATATTATAAATGTTAATGTTTGTGCCGATGGTTGGATGAATGGATGTGAGGGTGATTTTTACTCTTTCACGCAAAAACTACTGATCAGATTTTAATGAAACTTAACAGTATTGTAGCTTATACATCAGAATAACACATAGGCTATATTATTTTAAGATATCATATATTTTTTTCAAGATATAACGATAAATGCGTACGAAGTCCTTAACAGCCTCTATTTTAATTGTAAAGTAGTTACTAACCTACTTTTTCATCAAATTACGAAGGCCTCAATTAATAACACCTTCCAAATATAAAGTAGCAGGTACTTTGTAACTATTACTTACTTTCAGGGTCACTGTTATTTAAACTAAGTCAATATTACGCCCATTGTGTGTGGTGAGAAATGGTTATACACTCAGCCTTGTCTATGGAACAGTATTTAATGTTGTATAGTATTTCTAGTTACGTTTTATGAGTTTTATAAGTACCTACATTACTATTATAAAAATCGTTCCCACTTACACGGGATTCAACAAGAAATAGTTACCTTTAAAGCTTTAAGTTTAAAAAAGATAAGTGCGCTGTTACTCAATTCTTTCTTCGTACCTAACTATACTATAGGTACATTCATATCCGTCACGCCTCTCTTCCATTGGTGTAGGCAGCGACAACTTCCTTCCACTTGCTACGATCCAAACATACTTCTTTCGCTTCATCCACATTCATCAACCTTGCACATGCTCGTTGAGGTACTCCTGACTTGGCCTTCTCCTTCCAACATTTCCTTCCACTCTCGCCTTTAACTTATGTTTTCAATGGACAAAACAAACTCCAAACGTACCCATGCCGAACATCCATACCTATACAATAATAGGTACCTACCTACATCTATCTATCTATCTATATATATATATATAAATGAAACCCGTTTTCCGTTGTCACGGCATCACGCCTGAACGGCTGGACCGATTTCGCTAATTCTTTTTTTAAAATGTTCATTGAAGTCCAAGGATGGTTCTTACGGTGAGAAAAATTCGAATAATTGCCGGGAAAGCCCTAAAACAGACCTTTTCTTTTTCCCATACAAATGTTTTCTTACTAAAATGTAGAGTCAATTTGAACTTTATTCCTACACAATAAAGTTCATTCTAAGGCGGGACGAAGTTCGCCGGGACAGCTAGTATTTATTAAAACTGAACAATAGAATAGAATTAAATAACGAAATAAATGAATGATGTTTATAAAATAGATGATTTTATCGTTCCCAAAGCATTAATTGATTTCTCATGCTTTGTTTCAAATGGAAGAATGTATTGAGAGACTGTGCCGCATTAAGATATGAAGAAATAAGTTAAACAGGTGAATATAATACCGAAGAAAATTGTTAGAGCATTGTTATAAAAGGCAATGGCTTAAATGAGCTGTCTCTAGGCGAACAGTCAGTTGCTGAAAAAAATATTAAAGCGCCCAAACGCGTCTTTGTTTCCGGAATCTCTGCATACTCAACTCACACAAGCTCGCTCTTGATTTCGTAAGCTATAGGTACTTATCAGTTATCAAGCATCGCATTTTTAAAAGGAAATTAAAAACAAAAGTAAACAAGTTAAAGATAAATTAAAATACGATCTTAAAGTCCTTACAGAAGTAATTGAACAAATAAAATACAAGTATCCTTCTTCAGAAAAATTTATAAGAATTTAAAAACGTGAAACTCAATTCAGAATTCCGAAGTTGCTCATTGTTATCTTTAAATTAACCGTTAAACGTAATTTGCTAAGCAAAGAATGATGTAAGTGACAGAATCTATTGGAATCGTGATATTAATTATAGTTTTCATTCTTTTAACGAACCGGAACTTTTTCATTCGTCATGATTTCGCTTGGAACTCGAATAGAATAAATAGTATCTAGTATTTTTTAAATCGATTTAGTCTTTAGAAGTAAGCAGGTTTTGGAACATTCTCCGGATGAGAATGACAGAAATTATTTTCATCGTCATTATGCTTTACGAAAAACTTGTCATCTTGTTATACTTAAATACGCACGCGTTTTTTGAAAAATGATTTTATTATTGTAGATGTACACAGAACCACCATAAATCTTCGTGAAATAAAGCACTTCAATATATTTTCGCACGATATATACCTAACTAAAAATGATAATGACGTTTATTTTTCTGAAGATTGTCCCTATTATGGTCTGTCTGCACATATCCGGGCCGTGCCCGGGACGTGTCCGAGCCGTGGCCCGTCAGGAGGGAAAACAATTCGTCGTCATGACAACCGGACACGTCCCGGGCACGGCCCGGATGTGTGTAGATAGAAATTTAGTTCACTTTTTTTGGTAGCAAGTGGAGATGTGCTTAGCACTAGGCAGCTATAGGCTGAGATGATGATATTTAAGTGGATGGAAGTGGTCTCTGCCTACCCCGATGGTAAAAAAACGTGATAGATATATACATAGGTAGGTAGGTACTGTTTAAAATATATACAGTACCTACCTACCTATATTTTTTTACGTCCAACAGTACACTTGCAATCTGATCACTGTACGTGTTCATATAAAAGTGATGTCAAGTTAATTCTTGCAAGTTACGTCTTATTCGATTCGCTAACAAACGTTCATGTGGAAAATTCTATAAAGCGTAAACTTATTTTTTTTTTCGATTCCCAGAAATTGATTTAAAAATGCCGGTTTCTTGACACGGAATGTGTATTTTAATTTACTTTTTTTTGTTCACTTGTTAGTCGGGATTTTTATTCTTCTTAGAATTTATTAATTGGATTAAGTGATTAAGTAAGTAGATAAGTGGCTTTCGCGTTTTTGTTAATTTCATATTGCGTAAAGTGATTTAACTTGTTCGAAGGAATTTTTTGTTGAATTTATCTGAAGGTTGTGAAACAGGCACTATATCAAGCCAAAAACTATTATTTAATCGATAACTGCCACATGCTATATCCATTTCATAAAACATGACGTGTTAGACAGAGACAGGTAGGTATTTATTTATTTATTTATTTATTTATTTATTTATTTATTTATTGAGGTAACCAACTGCTTAGTATTTTTTACATTTCAACTTAAAACTAATATAGGTATAGATGTAAGCTATTAACAGGTTACCCTAGATACATAGTACATACAGTTTATGCGGCGTATACTTCAAGAGCATTGACTGTTGCATTCTTTAACATTGCTATTCTTATATTTTAGTTAAAAGATATGTTAGGATGTATGTGTTGTGTGTGTGTAATGGTGTGTGTGTATAAAACATCTGTCAGATAAATGTTATCTGTTGAAGGTGAAAGAGGCTCATAGTCTACTATACGACTACCAGTCAGGAACCTGTCTGATAGTCTAACGTCTCAGACCGGAATGGCGCTTCACTGTCAAAACAAAGGTTAAAGCCTTTGAAGACAGACGTCTAAACGACCTGGACGTGAAGCACCAAGTACGGAAGACTCGACCAAAGCGCTCGTATACCTATACCTATATTTCCGCTGGCCAACTCTATTGTGGCTCGTGCGACCGAACCTTTAAGTCAAAGTTTGGTTTTGCGAGTCACAGTAGAGCGCGCCACCCTACCAACCCGGATTAGACAATGTAGGAGTCGCCGTCATCGGATACGGTGTGGATTGTATATGATAGTCGTATAAGTTTCAACCTTAGTAATTTACTATATTTACCGGATTATGGATTCCAACCAAGTACCTATCCTACTAATCGTATTTCGTAAAGTAAAGCTTCGTCGCGTCGAGTCGTGTCGCGTCGCGTAGTGTCGTGTCGTGTCGAGTCGAGTCGTGTCGCGTCGCGTCGTGAATTTATGTTTTAGCCCTACCGACGGGCATGTATAGTATGAAGCGACTGATGAGTGAGAATGAAGCAAAAGAAGTGTGTTTGGATCGTAGCAAGTGGAAGGAAGTGGTCTCTGCCTACCCCAATAGGAGAGAGGCGTGCGTTTGTGCCGATGCATGGATGGATGTGAGAATGTTTGTCCTCTTTCACGCAAAAACTACTAAACATATTTTGATGAAACTTGGCAATATTGAAGCTTATAGATCAAAAGAACGCTTACCTACATTATTTTATGATATCATGATTGTAAATGTGTACGAAGTCGCGGGCAATCTCTAGGTGAAAAAAAATCTTTAAATTTTTTTAAACTTTTCAACTAAGTACAAAAACAGTTGGCATTTTATCTCCGTATCTTTTATAATACAGTTAAAGCAAAAAAAGCCCGATTTATACTTTATCTATAGTCGTGAAGTATCTACAGTTCATTGAACTCTTGGTACCTGTCAGTTACCTACTAAAGATTTGTCAAGGTGTTGGGTAATTAATTTTGTAACACTACGCATTAGTTTTAGTTAAAGAGTTTTTATAACTTGGCCAAGTGGCATCTGTTTTGTCTTTTTGTCTTTGGCTTTATTTTTGAATTTTAAAATTGTCATCGTTACAAAAGGTCTTCGGTTTTGTATTGTTGTTCGCTTAGCTTCACAAATTGGCGCCCAACGTGGGGCCCGAAGCCACCTCAGCTATTGCTAGCTTTCGATAACTTTTAAAACATTAGTTCGTACAAAATGCGATCCGGTCGACGTCGTAGTATAAGTGCACAACAGCACAACGGACTGAAGAACAATACAGTGAAGCACAAGACGGAGGTTTGCCGCCGGCAATGGAGGCGATGCTGCGGTCGTTTGCTCGCATGCAGGCTGACTCCAATCGTCAACTGGTGGAGTCCCTCATCGCAGCGCGGGCACTCGACTCGCATTCGCACTGCCCCTCGCCTAGCTCGCCGCCGCAACTCGCGGCGCCCGCCGGTAATTTTTCCGGCTGCACATCTCGTTTCCGAGGCGGAACAAACGAACCGGAGGTTTTAGAAACTTTTATAGACACGATAGAGACATACAAAGAATGTACCAACGTCAGTGACGCTCATGCACTCAAGGGGCTATCCATGCTACTAGAAGGCGAGGCTGCGATTTGGTGGCGAGGTATAAAGGCATCCGTCTTTTCATGGGATGACGCGCTCACGCGTTTGCGTTCCATGTTCGGCGTGCCACGCCCGCCGCATAAGATATTCCGTGACATATTCATTTCCGAGCAAGGTACAGTTCGAACCGAAGTCTTTGTTGCACGGATTCGATCGCACATCGCCTGGTTACCGTACCCAATGATGGAGCAGATGCATCTCGACATCGTTTACGGCTTGCTTAATCGAAGCATTCGCAAGCGCGTCACGAGGGAGTCTGTATCGACGCTGGATGAGCTCATCGAGAAGGCACGCGGCGTGGAGGAGACCTTGACGGAGGTAGACGAGAAGGCGTCTTCGAGAAGCTGCGTGGAGACCGCGCACGCTGTGAGCGTGCAGTCTGCGCGCACACCCGGCGCACTACAGCGCGACGCGACACGCGCGAATCCCGCGCTACCGCCCGCGCCTGCAGCGGAGCCCCCTACTCAGCGACCAGGCCGATCTACGCGCAGCGCTGGCAGCGCGTCGTCGTCGGCGGGCCTGCAGTCTTCTTCGCATCCGTCTCTGGTGGTAAGCGCCACGCCCAACACTGACAGTCAAGGTAAACGTTTCTGTGTCTATTGTAAACGTAGCGGTCATAACAAAAGTGAGTGTGCGAAGCTCACTAAGAACAAAAGTGTTACCACGTCATGTTATACCTGTGGAAAGGCAGGTGTGATTCGATCAAACTGTGATAACTGTAACGATAAACAAAATTTTTTTGCATGTGACTTCGTACCGACGGACCTTCCCGTTAGAGACTGTAGCTTGCCAAATACCGATGTTACACAGAATGTTTTGATTCCTACTGATAACTTACCCGTTAACTTGTGTGCTCCGAATGTTGTTTCACATGATAACTCAGCCTGTGTTCATAGGAAAGTCTTGTCCGATAACTCGTTAACGATTGATAACAGTCTCTTAACCAGTAAAACTCCAAATTTCGATAAGACGTCACCTATTAACACATTGACTGCGTCTAATGTTAAATTTGTTAACACTTCGACTGCGTCAAATGCTTGTTTTCTTAACATGTTAACTCCAACGGTAGCTTTATCGGTTAACACGTCGACTTCGACAGATTTTATTTCTTTTAACACGTTGACTGCCGATCCTAACATTAACGTAAACAATAAGTTTGTGCAGGATCTCGTGGGACGTCCCGTGTTGAGCATCGTTGTTTATAATAATAAAGGAACGGGTTTAGTCGATACCGCGGCAAAGCGTAGTGTTGCAGGCTCCACCCTTTACGATTTGCTCCGAAGAAATAGTCATCCTTTCCGCACGGAAGTTATGAGGGTCAAACTTGCCGACGGCATAGCATCTGAAAGGTATGTCAAACTTGCCGATGTTGATGTTCGTCTCGAAGGTAGGCTTATACCTACAACTTTTGTGATTTTTCCTGATGCAGTGCTAAATGATATGCTGTTAGGTATCGATTTTTTGCGTAAAGCAGGCATTGTTCTAAACATTAATAGTAACACGTGGTTTACAGCTGATCGCCCTGATCTTGTTCACCCTCTTCGATGTGAAGCTTCGCGTAACTACGTCGGGTGTGCCGCCGCCGACGTGCTGAGGGCAGACGAAGGTGCCATGCTGTCACCGCCACAGAGAGCCAGCTTAGCGGATTTGCTGCAGGAATATGAAGACATCTTCAAAGAACGGACAGGGCCCACGCCGTTTGCCGAACATTGCATTGATACCGGCGATAGCCCGCCGATCGCGTCGCCGCCTTATCGGTTAACGCCCGCTAAGAAGAAAGTCGTGGAGGAACAGCTGATGAAAATGCTGAAAGAAGACGTCATCGAAGAGTGCGAGTCTGCATGGGCCGCGCCGGCTCTGCTAGTACCCAAGAAGGATGGCACGTTCCGGTTCTGCGTGGATTACCGCAAACTCAACGCTGTCACGAAAAGGGATGCCTACCCACTGCCAGTCATAGACGATTTGCTACAATACACAGGTAAAAGCTGTTTTATGACTACTATAGATCTCCAATCTGGCTATTGGCAAGTTGGTGTTAGAGAGGCAGACAGGGATAAGACTGCTTTCGTCACTCCTTTCGGCGTTCATCGATTCAAACGTATGCCGTTCGGTCTCTGCAATGCTCCGGCGACATTTCAACGTTTAATCGACCGTTTTAGATCTGGTTCTACGCTCAAAGACATTACGATCCTGGGGTACATCGATGACCTCATCGTGATCTCGGCGACTTTTGAACAGCACTTGCAGGATCTGCGTGCCGTTTTCGATCGCTTTCGTGTCTTTTGCCTCAGAGCCAATCGTAAGAAATGTACGTTTGCGCGAGACAATGTCAAGTACCTTGGTCATATTATCACTCCACAAGGAGTGCTACCAGATCCTGATAAGGTCGCAGCTATTGCAGGAATGAAGGAGCCGGTTTCGTTGAAACATCTGAAGTCGTTCTTGCAAACATGTTCGTGGTTTCGAAAGTTCATTCCGAACTTTTCTAAAATCGCTCAACCTCTGACGCTGCTTACGAGGAAAGACCAAACATGGAAATGGGAAGATGATCAAGTTAAAGCTTTTAAAGAATTAAAGAATCTACTTACCTGCGCTCCTATACTTATCCAACCAGATTATAATCTTCCGTTTGTTCTTAGGACTGATGCGAGCAACTACGCTTTGGGAGCAGTGCTACTCCAGGGGGAGTCACCGCAGACCGAACGTCCGATTGAGTATGCCAGTCGTCTGCTGACGCCAGCCGAACGCAACTACTCGACCACCGAGCGCGAGGCCTTGGCCGTCGTCTGGGCCACCGAAAAGTTTCGCGGCTACATCGATGGACACGAGGTACGCGTTGCCAGCGATCATCAACCGCTCAAGTGGTTACTTACCCTAAAGTCGCCCACTGGCAGGCTGGTTCGCTGGGCCATGAAGCTGCAGTCCTTTAACCTCGTCATAGGTTATACACCTGGAAAGGCGAATGTTATCGCGGATACTCTTAGCCGTCCACCCTGTGAAGGTGAAACACGTGACGCCTGCGGGTTGTGTACCGTCGTCACCGAACTACCACATTGGAGTGCTACGGCCGTTCGTGAGGATCAACTCGCTGATCCCGAGGTAGCTAAAATTCTAAAGGAGCTGGAAGGAAATGAAGAAATTTCTATTAAAAGGTGGACTGAAAGAGGATATCATATGAGTAAGGGCGTTCTTTACCGTTATGCTGACACTGAAAGCGAGGAACCGCAGCTCGTTATTCCTGTTAACCTGAGACAGAAGGTGATGGCGGAATTTCACGACGCTGCTACGTCAGGTCACGGTGGTGTAGAAAAAACACTTCATCGCATTACTCAATGGTTTTACTTCCCAGGCATGCGGCGTTACGTAGAAGATTATTTGAAATCCTGCGTAGAATGCCAACGGTACAAACCTTCTAACCAAAAGCCACCAGGACTCATACAAACACCAGTCCCTGCTCAACGCTTCGAAGTATTAGCTGTTGATCTCTTCGGGCCCTTGCCTAAAGGGTCCAATGGAGAAAGATGGATCCTCATCGTAGAAGATACTGCAAGCAAATGGGTAGAGGTTTTCGCTCTTAATGAAGCTACGGCTGAAGCATGCGCTAAAACGCTTATAGCGGACGTGTTTCTACGCTACGGCTTGCCTCGACGGCTGGTGTCCGACAACGGCGTACAATTTGTTGCAGATGTCATGCAGCACGCTATGTTTGTCCTGGGTGTCAAGCAAAATTTGGTGCCCCTGTATCATCCCGAAGCTAATCCTGTGGAGAGGAAAAACCGAGACCTCAAGACACAGATCGCCATCTTAGTTAAAGACGAACACAATAAGTGGCCGGAAGTCCTACCGTTTGTTCGTTTTTCACTCAACACTGCTTGTACTAGTAGCACTGGACAGACTCCTGCTTATCTTACGTTTGCACGAGAGCTACGCACCCCTGTCGCTGTACAGAGTGATCTCCGTGCCATTGCAGAAGCTGAGAACTACGTACCGCAGATCACGCCTTATCTGCTTAAGCTTGCTGATACATTGAAAACTGCTAAAGAGAAAATCGAGCAAGAGCAAGATTTAAGGAAAATTATAAAGGACAAGACTAGAAGAAATGGAGAAGAGTACATTCCTGGTGATTTGGTACTCCTCAGGACTCATGTGCTGAGTAATGCCAACAAAGGTATCAGCTCTAAATTTGTGCCAAAACGAGACGGGCCTTACCGTATATCCAAAAAGCTAAGTCCCACAACCTACGAGCTCACGTATTGCGAGCTGGCCAACGAAGTTATTGGGAAGTATCATGCTATGGATCTTCGTCGCTACCACGAGCGTTCTCATGACAATGGACAAGAACCACAAAGGGTAGTTCCCATAGCACCTAAGAGGAGGCGTGGCCGTCCGCGAAAGTTACGCTAAGCTTCCATTTGAAGTTAGCACTTGTTAGAGTTTTTTTTTTGTTTTTCTTTTCCCTTCTTGTTTGCTGTTTTATACAGGCTTGCAGGTTTGACTCTCTTCTTGCTTGTTGTTTGACCTGTCGTGAGGGCACAGACTAGGTCAAAAGGGGGAGTATGTAACACTACGCATTAGTTTTAGTTAAAGAGTTTTTATAACTTGGCCAAGTGGCATCTGTTTTGTCTTTTTGTCTTTGGCTTTATTTTTGAATTTTAAAATTGTCATCGTTACAAAAGGTCTTCGGTTTTGTATTGTTGTTCGCTTAGCTTCACAATTTTTATTTGAAGAACAGGTTTTTTGGCAAAAAAAAAACCTTTTTAAAAACAAGCTTTTATTATTTGTTTATAAAATGAACTAAAAAGTTAAAAATAAATTAACTCTAAAAAGAAATATAACACTTTGTAACTTGATTGTAACCTTTAACGACAAATAAGCGTCTTCGTCTAGGACAAAATAATTCCATATTGTACAAATTTATTTAATTTTAACACTAAAACTTTTCACCATACATAATTATTCAATCTCGTCCCCCCTCTTTAACATAGTCCCCATTTATAAATGAAAGCGTGTTACATTGTGATAGCTTGAGGAAAATGAGTATTTAATTAATACAACACAACATTTTTATTTTCAATTTGTTAAATACAACTTATATGTTGTATAAAATATGTTATATGTTGTATAAAATACAACATATAAGTTGTATTTAATTAATACATCACAACATTTTCCTCAGGCTATCACAATGTAACACGCTTTCATTTATAAATGGGGACTATGATAAAGAGGGGGGACGAGATTGAATAATTATGTATGGTGAAAAGTTTTAGTGTTAAAATTAAATAAATTTGTACAATATGGAATTATTTTGTCCTAGACGAAGACGCTTATTTGTCGTTAAAGGTTACAATCAAGTTACAAAGTGTTATATTTCTTTTTAGAGTTAATTTATTTTTAACTTTTTAGTTCATTTTATAAACAAATAATAAAAGCTTGTTTTTAAAAAGGTTTTTTTTTCTTTAATTTTATTTTTAACTTTTTAGTATCTCTATTTTTAATTCGAGATTTACTACGACGTAGTTCGCAGCGCGTAGCAGCGTTATTCCGTTATGAAGTCCGTAGTTGAGGTTGCGTCGTTTAATTACGGAGTTCCTATGGCCACCTTCCGGCTCCAACATCAGACCCTGGTTACCATATAGTATCAAAGTACTCGTCAAGACTAATCCAATGAGCCCAAACTAAATGGGGTTGCGTCGTTTAATTACGGAGTTCCTATTTCTACCTTCCGGCTCCATCATCAGACCCTGGTTACCATATAGTATCAAAGTACTCTACAAGAGTAATCCAATGAGCCCAAACTCGATAGGGTTGCATCGTTTAATTACGGAGTTCCTATGGCCACCTTCCAGTTTCATCATCAGACCCTGGTTACCATATAGTATCAAAGTACTCGTCAAGACTAATCCAATGAGCCCAAACTCGATAGGGTTGCATCGTTTAATTACGGAGTTCCTATGGCCACCTTCCAGTTCCATCATCAGACCCTGGTTACCATATAGTATCAAAGTACTCGTCAAGACTAATCCAATGAGCCCAAACTCGATAGGGTTGCATCGTTTAATTACGGAGTTCCTATGGCCACCTTCCAGTTCCATCATCAGACCCTGGTTACCATATAGTATCAAAGTACTCGTCAAGACTAATCCAATGAGCCCAAACTCGATAGGGTTGCATCGTTTAATTACGGAGTTCCTATGGCCACCTTCCGGCTCCATCATCAGACCCTGGTTACCATATAGTATCAAAGTACTCGTCAAGACTAATCCAATGAGCCCAAACTCGATAGGGTTGCATCGTTTAATTACGGAGTTCCTATGGCCACCTTCCAGTTCCATCATCAGACCCTGGTTACCATATAGTATCAAAGTACTCGTCAAGACTAATCCAATGAGCCCAAACTCGATAGGGTTGCATCGTTTAATTACGGAGTTCCTATGGCCACCTTCCGGCTCCATCATCAGACCCTGGTTACCATATAGTATCAAAGTACTTGTCAAGACGAATCTAATGAGCCCAAACTCGATAGGGTTGCATCATTTAATTACGGAGTTCCTATGGCCACCTTCCGGCTCCATCATCAGATCAGCTCCATGTTACCATAATATTGCATTGTCACGCGATATACATAAGCATGCAAAATTTCAGCTCAATCGGAAACCGGGAAGTGGATCAAATTTAAGTTGCAAGATTTGATTACAGAACGACAACGGGACAGGTGAAACTAAATAAAAGCTTGTAAAAAGGGACGTGTTTTTGAGCAAATAGAGGCCTCTGTATAACAAATTATTATGTAGCAATTTTAACGCGAAAAATTATAGCGATTTCTTACATGTATAATATGTCTTCGAAAATTACACAATATCCTAAAATAAATTTATTGGTTTTGCGTGAAAGAGTAAAAAACTACCTCACATCCATTTGTTGCGATTATATGAACATTTATTATTTTTAGGAATATTTTACTTAGGTAAAGCCACAGACCGACTGACTTGCAAATATCCTATGATCTCACAAACAAACAAATGACCATCTGATTCCCAACTCCATAATGGTATCTAGAGTCCATATCACGAAAGAAGTCTCCTAGCCGCGGCGCTGTATAGCATGTCAAAATTGATAATGTTGCCATTTATGTGTACAACATCTACCTATATTATACTGTTGGATGCGAGTGAGCAGCAGGGAGGGGATGAACAACCAACCCCGTAAATACAACTGGCTAGCGCGCGCTCGTCGCTCTGTTCGTTGCGACGTCGTAGTGTTCGGATGTGCTTAGTGATATTTCTCTTGCCAATCAATCTGTCTGTTTTCGTTAATTAATTTGATATTTACCTAATTACTTGTTATTTACTTTCTTTTACGAATAAATTATTTAGGTGATTGTTATTTCTTTTTTAAAAAACTAAACCCGCTTCTGATTCCTTACATCAGAAGTGGGATAGTCTCACTCCCACTGCATTTAATTCTGTATCTCGGTGTAGATAAGATTGTTTGGCATTCAGGTGTTAGTTTAGTTCATTGTGTTAATTGTGTGCTTTTTTTTTCGGAAAAATGAATCGGGAGGGTAGATCGCGCATTCGTGATAGGCGTGGCCGTATTTCGTATGAAAAACGGTCTCGTAGCCGTAGGTCTCGCGGTCGGCGCTCTCGTAGTACGTCGCGTAGGCCTGAAAACAATACGGTACGTAGACGCGGTACCCGTAGTCGCTCGCGTCACCTGTCGGACTATAAAAGTGTTAGTGAGTCGCGTAGCCGCTCCCGGTGTCACTCGCGGCGGCAGTCTCCTAGTTGGTCACGTCATCGTCGTTCGCAGCGGCGCTCCTGTAGTGGACATCGCGGCGACCGCTCGCGAACGCGAGGCCGTTCCCAGCGACGCTTTTCTGGTCGCTCACACGGCCGTTCCCGTGTTGTGCAAACACCGCCGTTGTCTCGGGATGACCTTAGATCGTTGTCCTCTCTTGTCGCTCGATTAGATGCTCTGGAGGGTCGGTCACGGATTACGGAACCTTCCGAATCTGCTACTGGACAAGGTACGGCACAAATCGTCGAGGCGATACAATCGTTAAGGTCAGTCAGTGCTCATAATTATTTCATTTCAAATTTTGACCCTAACCTCCACGATGTGGAGGCATGGTTTAGTGAAGTAGATCGGGCTATGATTAATAACCGATGGGATGATTATGAGTGCTTGTCGCGTATCGGAAATTGTCTGAAAGGGGATGCTAAAGTTTGGCTCAATGAATGGGTGTCCAGCGACCGCTCATGGAGCAGTTTTAAAAAGGATTTTAAACCTTTGTGTGCTAAGAAAGTCGATGTGGCAAACATTTTGTATGATGTTATGTCAGCCGATTCAGACAGTTACCGAACATACGCCGAATACGCGCGTCGATCCTTATTACGTTTGCGAATAGTGCGTGGCCTCAGCGACGAACTTATTACCGCAATAATTATCCGCGGAATTAAAGATCCCCATATAAAAGCATCTGCTACCAACGCAAACTTACAACCGAACGACATTGTTAATTTCTTATCCACGTTTGTCAAACCAAATAAAAATCAAACGGCAGATACTCGTACGCAGCGTAATGACACTAAGGGACAGGGCTCTAAGCGTCCCGGTACCGCTCCTAAATGTTTTTCGTGTGGTAGTACGGGCCATAGGCAAGCGGGTTGTCCTAATAAGTCTAAGAGTGATGATAATTCAGATAAAAATAAATCCGAATCAAAGTCTGACTCTAAACCTAAATCAGATTCTCCGTTGACGTGCGTGTATTGTAAGAAGACTGGTCATGACGTTAGTAAATGCTTTGCTAAGCAGCGCGCTCAACAACGCAGCCAAGCAAACGTCAATTTGTGTTCTTCGGTCTCAAATAATCGCAGTGATATAGTTGTCGGTGTAATTCAAGGTATACCAGTAGATATACTTATAGATAGTGGCGCTATAGGTGTTTCGCTCATCGCTTCGTCGGTCTCGAATCATTTTTCTTGTATGCGTAAACCGACTAGTTGTCAAATAAAGGGGGTAGGTGAGTCAATTACAAACGTCAACTCCTTTGTTACCCTTACTATAGAACTGCAGGGTATTTCGCTTGAAGTAGATTTACTTGTTGTACCAGACAGTTGTATGAATGCACCGGTCATTATAGGCACTGATGTGTTAGATAGGGATGGCGTAACCTATATACGTACTAAAAACTCTCAACGTATTATTCGTGGACCGCTTACTAAGGATGTGTCAAGTGTTGAGCCGGATAAGCAATATGAACTTAAAACCTCAGTTACGGGTGAGAATTTAGAACAATTAGAATCCATTTTGAATGATTATTCAGATTACATGATTTCCGGCACTGCTACTACCACAGTTACGACTGGTAGCATGCATATTCGGCTCAATAGTGACACACCTGTGTATTATCGTCCGTATAAAATGTCTCACGATGAGAAAATTAAGGTACGAGGTATTGTTGATGATCTCTTGTCGAAGGGTATTATTCGCGAGTCGGAGTCTCCCTATTCAAGCCCGGTACTATTGGTAAAGAAGAAGGACGGCTCCGATCGCATGTGTGTTGACTTTCGTGCGTTAAACCGTATTACTGTCAAAGATAGGTTCCCGTTACCGCTTATCGACGACCATATCGACCGCCTTGGTAAGAGTAGGTATTTCACAACACTAGATATGGCCACTGGTTTCCACCAGATTCGGTTAGATGAAGAATCTATCCCATTGACCGGTTTCGTAACGCCCGAGGGGCACTATGAATACGTGAAGATGCCTTACGGCCTAGCTAATGCTCCAATAGTGTATCAACGCATAATTAGCCAAACTTTACGCGATTTTATAAATTCAGGAAAGGTCTTGGTGTATATTGATGACTGCCTGATACTTCATTCTTCTGTCGAAGAAGGTTTACAAACATTAAGAGAAGTTCTATCTACACTCACACGGGCAGGTTTTTCTATTAATTTAAAAAAATGCTCATTTCTATGCACTGAGATCGAGTACTTGGGGCGTGTTATTTCCAACGGTGAAGTACG
Organism: Anarsia innoxiella; assembly: GCA_947563765.1. Taxonomy (NCBI): domain Eukaryota; kingdom Metazoa; phylum Arthropoda; class Insecta; order Lepidoptera; family Gelechiidae; genus Anarsia; species Anarsia innoxiella. The sequence continues at coordinate 2,435,972 of OX387397.1, forward strand.
TCCTTCTGTTGCTAAAGTTAAGGCTCTATGCGATTCTGCTGTACCACAAAATGTGAAACAGGTTAGGCAGTTCTTGGGTCTTGCGGGATACTTTAGGAAGTATATTGCCGGGTACTCATCTAGGACTGCTTGTATCGCGAGGTTAACTGCTAAAGATGTAGAATTTTGTTGGGGACCTGAGCAGGAGAGAGTGAGGCAGGAAATCATTTCTTGTCTCACTAGTGAACCTGTGCTTGCTATTTTTGACCCGGACCTGCCCACCGAGGTCCACACCGACGCAAGCAGTCTTGGCTACGGTGCTATTTTGCAGCAAGTTCATAAGGATGGTACACGACGTGTGGTCGCGTACTATAGTCAAGTGACAAAGGGGGCCGAAGGGAAGTACCATTCTTATGAGCTTGAGACGCTCGCAGTGGTAAGGGCTCTACGTCACTTTAGGCACTACCTAATTGGCATCCAGTTTACCGTGGTAACTGATTGTAATGCCCTTAAGGCTACACAAAATAAACGCGACTTATTACCGCGTGTGGCAAGATGGTGGATGTACTTGCAAGATTTTAACTTTACTATCGCTTATCGAAAAGGTGCCATGATGCCGCATGCGGATTACCTTAGCCGTAACCCTGTAAGTAACATTGACAGGCCACGGAATTGGGCGCAAATTGCTCAATCAGGGGATGAGGAGACTCAAGCGTTGATGCAGTCTTTGGAGCAAGGACGGCTGGATTCCAATCGGTACGTAAAACGTAACGATATTTTGTACTATCGATATAACCCCATAGGGGAAGAGTCGCGATTGCTTTGTTTCATACCCAAGGGTCATCGCTTGAGCCTCCTCAGGATATTTCATGACGAACATAGTCATGTTAACCTTGAGAAGACCTTAGATTTGATTTTACGTCATTTCTGGTTCCCTGGCATAAGAGCTTTTGCTAAAAAATATATTGCGCATTGCCTTACATGTATCGCCATAAACGAGTCCCTCGAGCGCCTTTACAACCGATTTCTTTCTGGGACAAACCAGACCTCCCATTTGAGACCGTTCATACTGACGTGTTGGGCCCCTTGCCAGAGTCCAACGGTTTTAAACACATTATGGTCATTGTTGACGCTTTTAGTAAATATTGCTTGCTAATACCTATCCATCGACAGGATGTTAATGAGTTAAAACGTGCAGTTAAACTTTTAATTTCATTGTTTGGCACACCGAAACTTATCGTTAGCGACAGGGGGCGCATGTTCGAGGCGTCGGGCTTTACTACGTGGATGCAGGTACTTGGCGTCCGTCTTCATTGCATCACTCCAGAGATGCACCACGCTAACGGGCAGGTGGAGCGTTACATCCGGACCGTCCTCAATATGCTTCGAATTGAGGCGAACCATAAGAAGTCCGAGTGGTCGGATGAGTTGTGGCAGTTGCAGCTTATCCTCAACGTCACTAAGCAGAAGACAACCCAGACATCGCCATTGAATCTTTTGGTGGGTTACGAGAATGCTACGCCAGCTATACGTGTTCTCGTAAGAGATGTTGCTCAGGAGTCCTCACCGTTCAACCGAGAGGCAAGGCGGGAGTTGGTCCGTCAGAGAGCAGCCGAGCGGTTGTTACAGAACCAGCAACAGCAAGATGCCACTGTGAATGAAGACAGGTCGCCACCGCGTGTTTTCCACAAAGATGACATGGTCTTCGTCATTAAGTACTCTCAATCCCAGGGAAAGTTGGATCCAGGGATGAGGGGTCCATATCGTGTTGTTCGCGCTATGCCTAATGACCGGTATGAGCTGAAATTGATAGCGGGAGCGTACGGGAAGACTACGTACGCCTCAGCTCAGTATTTGGTTCCGTGGAGGGGAGAATGGACCCCCGATACTTGTGCCGCCTTCTTCGAGCGTGAGTGTTTAAGTCTGGGCAGTATGCAAACTTTGTGCCTATGCTGACAGCCACCGGGAGGCATGCAAACTTGGTGCCTAGGCCTACGGTGTAAAATCTTGGGCGGTATGCAAACTTAGTGCCTATGCCGACAAGTCACTGGGTGGTATGCAAAAGTAACGCCTATGCCAACAGTGTTTGAATTGTTTTGTACGTACAAGCTAAAAAGTCGACTTTTTACCCAAACATGTTGGTTGCTACTACTCGTTTGGTATTTCTGAAAAATCCCAAATGATAGTACTAGGCCATACTATGAACTTACTGTGTTGAAATGATAATCTTGCTGCTTATAGATGTTGGCAAGTTTACTAAAATTATTTAAATTTTCAGATGAATGCAACATTGAATGTAATGACCAGTCTAGGCCTGGTGTTGTCGAGGAGCAACCTGGGCCATCAATGAGACCTGACCCACCTGCCCAGAGCCAGACGCGCGATCCTGATCCTGACGAGGACGTCAGGGTGTCAGGAGAAGCCGTGTTGGATGCGAGTGAGCAGCAGGGAGGGGATGAACAACCAACCCCGTAAATACAACTGGCTAGCGCGCGCTCGTCGCTCTGTTCGTTGCGACGTCGTAGTGTTCGGATGTGCTTAGTGATATTTCTCTTGCCAATCAATCTGTCTGTTTTCGTTAATTAATTTGATATTTACCTAATTACTTAACAAGTAATCTTTTACGAATAAATTATTTAGGTGATTGTTATTTCTTTTTTAAAAAACTAAACCCGCTTCTGATTCCTTACAATACTATATTTCATTTGTAATTTATTAAATACAATACTATATTTCATTTGTAATTTATTAAAAAACATGATTTCCTGCATATTTCGAATGTTCTGGACATTTCATGAGTAGGTTGGTATACATTTTGATAAAAAGACATTTAGCTATATTTCTGTTATGTAAAAAGTATATTTTTATTAAGATAAGTAAGCGGTTTTCTACCTACTATTAGGGAAAAGACCAGAAAATAGGGAAAATAGATCTGTCAAGTTTAGTTCCAAAAATATCCAGGGGACTTCTTTCGTGAAACGCACTCTACACACCAAAGCCGCCGGCTATTTTGACAGCTGCCATTCGTATGACGTAAAACCACCGGCCTAGACCGGCGGCATGCTGGCGGCTTTGGTGTGTAGATAGCATAAGATAACACTATAAACCTATAATTTGTTCTTGAGCACTACTATTACAAGCTTAAAAAGTCTGCAGAGCTTGGTACTGGACGGTATAGATAGACCAATTTTGTAACCTCCGGACGCGGTCAGCATTCTCCACATCAAAAGCGAAACCCGAAAGCCTTAAATAAGTTAACTATCAAACATTAAACTTCAAAACTACAAAACACTATGTCCAAAGCCCACTGAGCATTACCTACCTACAAGAACAGAGCGTGGGCGGACTTGCTCTCAGCTATTTCATACACTCTCGCTAAGAAGGAAGTGCTACTTTAATTAATAAGTAAATTCTTACATTAGCTGCCCACTGGTTTTCAAGTCTATAATACTGTCTAATGGTTATACTATCAGTGGTGTAAATAGTGAGTTTTTGTTAAGATTTCGTGGGTTGAGTTACGAAATATAGATGGTCAATTTATAAAGCTAGAAACAGCAAATGCATTAAGACATCTGCTATATAGAAATAATATGACTGTAACCTAATGGTTTCTACACACCAAAGCCGCCGGCTTTTTTGACAGCTGCCATTCGTATGACGTAAAGCCGGGGGCCTAGCCCGGCAGCATGCCGGCGGTTTGGTGTGTAGATAGCATAAGGAATGGTTGTAAGTATTGTATTCTTTTGGTATTTAGGTATGCTTGTAATTGGCAGACATAATTATATAGCCCAAACTCACTCAAAGTTTTATAAGTTAATGGAAACATATTTATTGCTGTAAGAGTATCTATCTTTAATAAATAAATAAATAAATAAATATGATTAGAAGTACTGTCGTGTAGTCATGTGTTTCCACCATCAAATATTGAATGAAGTTTTGAGAAACATATTTGATAAATTACCAACCTTATACAGGTGTTTGCAGTGATTTTAAAAGAAACGAATTGAAAGTGCAGTACTTAAATAGAAATCATTAAACTTCACCTTGAATGCGATAAAATAACGCTGTATAATAAAAGAACAAGTAATCAAATTATGCAACTCAAGGCATGAGTAATTGCAGATTGGCACTTTTTATGCGACTGATAACACTAAAGGCTGATTTTCAAAAAAGTGGCACCGCTGAATTAAATTTGCATTTTTTTTTTAAGTTTGCTATTTTGAGTTTCTGAATTCAGTTATCGCTAGATATATAGACCAGTATTCGATATCAAGTGGAGGGAAGTAAATTATTCAAATAGTTTAGGAAATATAAGCATTTAAAAATACTAGGCGTCCAGGTTAATGACTGTGATGACAGGTGAACGAATATCAGGATCCAGGTTATTGACAAGAAGTGCAGGATACCGACAATCCAATACAAAATCAGTTGAAACTATCAGCGGGTTAACGACATTGTGCGCAGGTTCATAGTTTAGACAAATAAAATACAGTTCATTTAGAATAATCAATCACATTTATTTTAATTATCTTTAATATTAGCCTTTTCAAAGTACCTCTTAGGCTATAACGAAAAGTAAACAAAGCATAATTCTAAACTTTTTCCAAATAATTATTAACGAAATCAAAATTTTAGTAAAAAAAAAAAATTATTTAAATGCCTAACAATCCGTAAATATATCGCAAGTACTTTAGAAAAAGGGTAAACAACCCGATTGGTTAGTCTTTTGTTTAACACTAGCAGGCTAACGACTTACAGGTGACCGACAATTTAACGGTTTTTTTTACAATTACAAGGAAAGTATTTGGTTTATGCCCGTAATATGTTTTGACAAGAAAATAAACACCAATATACATAATACAAACGAATTTGATCACATCAACTAGTACAAAATTTTCGACTTTTGAATGGCAGAACAAAGACAACATACCTGTTACAAACTCCCGCTCGCCGAATATTTTTATTTTCCACGTCGCCTACAATAGCTGTAAACACGTGAACTTGTAACAGAAGCTGGCCGACATCTGGACGCGTCTATTCATGCAAGAGGGGGCACGGGGGGTAACATAGTGCTTACTCTATAGGAGTGTTCGTGCGGTGGCAGAACAACGACAAAAACTACCTCGGACAAACTTAAACTGCATTTATCTACAAAAATTTGTATTAAGAGCAGTTGTAAAATACTAAAATTATAAATATGGAAGGTATAAGTAAGCTACGGAAAGCACTCAATATTTTTTTGGTTAATGTTTTCTATTTTATTTTTAACCTCAAAGTTCGGTATCTGGCGTTGGGACACGTCAAGTGAACGACAAAACGTAGTTACAAACTAAAGTTAATATAATATTATACATTTTATTTACTTTTAATTACTAGGCCTCGATGTAGAAAGTGTCTTTAAATAATAATTGATAATTTAAATACGATTAGGACGTACTGTAAAAAAAAAGTTCTAACATTAATTGATTGACAGGTTGCGGTGCCACTTTTTTGAGAATTAGCCTAAAAATATTTTACGAACGTATCTACCTTATTGATTTATCAAAAAATATTACGTCAATGATGTGGATGATGAGCACTTGGCCAGCGTGGTGGATTACAGCCTAATCACTCTCTGTATGAGAGTAGGCTCGTGCCCCTCGGTGGGGACATATATGGGCTGATAACAACAACAATGATGTGGAGGAAGTGAAGGAAGTGTATTTCGATTGTTGCAAGTGGAGGGAAGTGGTCTCTACTTCGATGGGAAAGAGGCGTGACAATATATACCTATTGTAAATAATATTCCATAAGCATTGCGTCAATTCGAGCATATTTGAACTATTCGCATTCAGGTATTTTAAAATATGAATTTGTAAAGAAAGTCTACACAATAGGTAATCAAGTGCTTACGTTGGTTAGTTTTTATAGCGCATTCTAGTAAAACATTCGAGCAAAACGTTTTTACGGCCTGAATCTCAAAATTACAATAACTATTTTTCGTTACACATGATTAGAAAATGAATCATATCTGGGGCCCAAGTCTGCTAATTTTTATTATTAACTTTAAAAGTATTAACTAGCATTAACTTTAAAAAATTACCCGTCCTAAGTATTGTCAAATTTTTCATTTTATTTCATTAATTCATTTCATAATTTAAAATAGCCTCAGTTGTGTGTCGGTAGATTGTCAATGATATTTTTTTGACACATTTGGTATTCTGCTTAACAATGGCTTACACTGATTGCCCCTGTTCTTAAAACTGGATCGAAAGTTATTTTTTTCTTACCTTGGATATTTCATACTTCTCAATTTTTTTTTATTTCTTCATCATCATCATTTCAGCATATAGCTGCCCACTGCTGAGCATAGGCCTCTCTAATGATTTCCCAGCGCGATCAGTTTATACATTTCCTAACTGACGACAAATGCGTACGAAGTCGCGAATAGCCTTTACTTCTAATAGCTGTTCCCAATATTTAAAGATAGATAGCCATCCGAGACCGGCAATACTTAACTGTCACGTCACGTCGTACTTAACTGTCACGTCGTACTTAACTGTCACGTCACGTCGTACTTAACTGTCACGTCGTACTTAACTGTCACGTCGTACTTAACTGTCACGTCACGTCGTACTTAACTGTCACGTCGTACTTAACTGTCACGTCGTACTTAACTGTCACGTCACGTCGTACTTAACTGAAACGTCACGTCGTACTTAACTGTCACGTCACGTCGTACTTAACTGTCACGTCGTACTTAACTGTCACGTCGTACTTAACTGTCACGTCGTACTTAACTGTCTCGCTGTCGTTAAGTACGCTGTTGATAGAACATATTCTTCTATCTTTCTCTGGTTTTGCCCTTCTGGAGACTGAAATATTTATCTTAGAATTTTTCGTCCCTGTAAACTTACCGCTTTCAAAAAAGTATGGGATTCTTCTGAAGGATAAATCAAAAGTGACAGCGTGACAGTTAAGTACTGCCGTGACAGTTTATATTTCCCTATATAGTGAACGGGCGTTAATAAATTAAGTTATCAAATAAATGTAGGCAGTAAATGATGCGTCCATATATGGAAAAACCTTCACACACGTTCAATTAACTATCATAAAGTTTGATCTATTTATAATTGGACATTTTGAATTGATACAATTAATATGAAGCAATCTAAAAAACTTCCTTATTGTATAATAACGATTATTATTTGGATGACGTTATAGTATTGAGATAAAATTAATGGTTATTTAGTAATTAAGCGATATTATTTTGTACGTAGATATAAGTAGACAGGTACCTACATGCAAAGAACATTTGAGTATAGAATATATATAAGGAGGAGCCATACCGTCTGGATCTGCGTGCTTGGTCTGGCGCAAAATGGCTACTTTTTGTACGGTACTACTTATGGTTTGACAGGTCATCTACCAAGAAAACTTGGTTAATTTATGTAAAACTTAAACTATTCATACTGTGATATTGATGTGAATTACTGTGATATCAAGTTAAGTACAAACATGTAACTGTATACGTCTGTTCATTAAAAATAAAAAAAGATATATTGGACATAACGTAGGGCCCTGTGCCGAAGGTTTCTTGCCGTTTTCTTCCTCTCGGCTATACAGGTAGTGAATCGGCAGTAGTTTTAGATCAAAAAAGTGTAATGAATTTACCTATTTTTAACCCCCGACGCCAAAAGAGGGGTGTTATAAGTTTGACGTCGATGTCTGTCTGTGTGTCTGTGTGTCTGTCTGTCTGTCTGTGGCACTGTAGCTCCTAAACGCGTGAACGGATTTGGATGCGGTTTTTTTTAAATTAAAGCTGGTATTCCTGGGAGTGTTCTTAGGTATATAATATGCAAATCGGTTCAGCCATTTCAAGGTCATCAGCTCTTTTGTCGGCTGTTGTAGGGTTGTAGATCCAATATAACAGCAGATATGTCGTGTTTGGATTCATTTTGATCAGTGTATAATTTTTAATATAATGCAATGGTGACAACTGATGAGGAGCTGATGATGGAGTCAGAATTTCCAGCATTCCATCCATTCTTGAAAAATTAACAGCAGATACATCGTGTTTGGATTTGTTTTGATCAGTGTTTAATTCTTAATATAATGCAATAGTGACAACAGGCGAAGAGCTGATGATGGAGCACGAATTTCCAGCACTCCATCAATTCTTGAAAAATGTAACAGCAGATATGTCGTGTTTGGATTCATTTTGATCAGTGTTTAATTCTTTGTATAATGCAATGTCGACAACAGGAGGAGCTTATAATAATTGTTATAATAAAGGTTTAAAAACTTTGAAATAAAAATTAAATTAAAAATTTAAAATACCCCCGACTATAAAAAGTAACAAATAAAATAAATAGTATTTTGTCAACTGAACATCGCATTATATTTAATACAAATTGATAACTTTCATACAAGCTTCATTTTGTCGTGGGACCGCATTCTATTATTTTTTTAATTTTGATATCTCATTATGATTACTTATGATAGGTATATATTTTTGCGTACCGACCTAGCTACTTAGCGGTCCCCCGACAAAATGAAGCTTGTATGAAAGTTATCAATTTGTATTAAATATAATGCGATGTTCAGTTGACAAAATACTATTTATTTTATTTGTTACTTTTTATAGTCGGGGGTATTTTAAATTTTTAATTTAATTTTTGAATAAACATTTTTCTTTTTTTTCATAAATCATGACGTTTTAGACAAAGACAGGTATAAAATATCTGTCAGATAGTTTTAATTGTCGATGGTAAAACAAGCCCTTAATGACAACTATTATCTGAATCTAGATTTTCATAAGAAACGAGAGCTAACCAAAAAAACCCTTACTTATTATAATTATCAGCCTCTAGCGTTAAATAAACTGTTAACTTTAATTATCATTTCTGCAACGTCTCTAATTCTAATAACAGAGACAAACAAGTAGGTAAATAGCTTCACAATGCTCTCAATAGAAAAAAGCCATTAACAGAATGAAGGGCGAATGAGAGTCCATTGTTATAGATCGACAACCTATCATGATACCGAAATAATAGATTATTATCTTTATATTTAAATAAATAGAGTAGTTACTTAAATGTACTCGTAGCTTTGAATATAATATTGAAGATGTTTTCTTGATATTTCTCAAAAGAGGTACCTTTATTATTACAAAAGCTTTTTTTTAAGGTCTTCCTACACAGATCCGGGCCGTGGCCCGTCAGTAGGGAAAACAATACGTCGTCATGACAACGTGTCCGGGACGTGTTAATGAAAAAATATCATTCCATACATTTTCTATGGATTCGTTTACACACGTTGTCATGACGACGTATTGTTTTCCCTCCTGACGGGCCACGGCCCGGACACGTCTCGGGCACGGCCCAGATCTGTGTAGATAAACCTTTATAGATCTATGAAATAAAAGGTATTACTTATTACGTGTATAAACATAATATTACCATCTATTTTCGTGTCTTATTAGTTCTTTCAAATATTTTATTAACCCTTTACAACCGGCTGGAAAAAGATTCTTCGTTTTTTTTGAAATTCACAGGGCCTATTATAGGGTACATAAGGATCATGTAAAAAATGTTGGAAAAAATCCTGATGTCTCTGGTTTCCTGTAAGCTTACCCTCACGATCGTGGGTCTTAGGAGGAAGTCCGAGATGTTAGTTTTGTCTAGTTTGGAGATATATTTTGAGAAGTAAATGAAAATGAAATAAGTAAACATTATTTTTTATGATCAGTTGTTTATTAGAATTATTTACCCATACATTTAAAGTAATATTGCGGTAGAACAATCAACATTTTTATTAAAAAACTTAAAAATATGTAATTTTTCTTATGTTATTAAGCTTTTTTGACTAAAAATCGTCAATCTTATTTTTAAACTAAAACATCTACTTATAATTTGCTATCTCCAACTTGCTTGTTTTAAGTTCACTGCCAATTCTGGAAAAGTGGTATAAATTAGTGCATCGTCCTGTTCCTGTATCCAGGCCTCTCACGGTAACACGCCCTCTACCTCTTGCACTAACTGATCTGGCCTAGGTTCTGATCAATCCCCTACCTCCCCTAGACGGTGTTGGAGGTGGTGGTGCCTCATCTTCTTCGGAGAACTCACCAGAATCAGCTATGACTGCTGTTGAGTTGATCTCGCGCTACTATTTCTTCGTCATCTTCGTCGAATTCCTTTATTTCGGAGTCATTTCCATCTGCCAATATATCTACAGTCTGTTATTGTGTGAGGGGTTTTCATAAAAATAAGAAAAAACAATAATACAACCATAAAAAATTAAGTTACATATAAAAAACCATGAATATATTTTTTCGACGTAACACCCAACCCACACTATCGTGCGACCTTAACTTTGAGTCTCAATATACGCCTAATTTAGCACGCTGGGTTCTAATTTTGTACATATACTTGTAAAACGATACTTTTTTTAGTAAATCACTAGAAAAAAACTATAAAAAATGCATCAGATCTACTTTTAAAACATTACTTACCGAGACGATTTCGAGCACCAAAGAACGCAGCCATCCTTCTCGACACTTAAATGCTACTGACAGGTTCAAACTTTCCCGAAAGCGGCCGTTGTATTTTTTTTCTAAGAAAAGGAATGTCACACGATCGATCGCAGTCGATTGCGTCCCGAAAAGTCAATTTGCGTACGCGCCAGAATTTTTTGAAATCAAGTCTCACTTTCGTTTCAAGTCGGTTGTAAAGGGTTAAGAAACTAGATGCTGCCCGCGACTTCGTACACAATTATCATCACATCTTGGAAAATTTTTGCAATAAGTAGCCTATATGATATTCTGATTTACAAGCTACAATATTATAAAGTTTTATTAAAAGCTGTTCAGTAGTTTTTGCATGTAAGAAACACTTCACTTAGGTACAGATTCAAAACTAACAATTATAAACCTATGTCTATTTCATAAAACATGATGTTTTAGACAGTGACAAGTATATATGCCAGTTAAATTTTATCTGTTAGAAGTTAAACGGGCCCTAATTGCCGTCTTCGATTTGGATTATATTTACCTTCGCTCGGGATGAAAAGTAACCTCAAGGACGTAAGTCAAGTAATTTAAAAAAGTTTTAATTGCACCGAACAACTTTTATCAAGAGAATAGATAACGAAAAGCAAATTTTCCACGGTTAATTTACTAGTTAATTGCATTTTAATGGAAAACTATATTTACGTCTCTTTTTGATCGAAATTTAATTTGAAAAGTACCTACATGCACCCTATTTAGTTATATCTACTACGGGCTATCTACACAGATCCGGGCCGTGCCCGGGACGTGTCCGGGTCGTGGCCCGTCAGGAGAGAAAACAATACGTCGTCAAGGTCAGACAGACAGACAGCCAAGTCTCAGTAAAAGGGTCCCGTTTTCACTCTTTGGGTACGGAACCCTAAAAACCCATTCTATATAACAAGTATCTTTCTTTCTTTACCAAGCTCAGTAAAGCCGTCAGATCGTATTGAGTCCATTTGACTTACCTACGATAATGTGAGCCGACTCAATTGTGGGTCATACTTTCTACCGGCCAGTTGTAATTCGATACTGAGAACCGGTGACGTGTGAGCTTGGTCAATTCAATCTCTTTGGACTTATGCTATCCTGGTACTTTTATTGCAGTTTTTTAAAGGTTTGAAGTAGATATGTGTGAAACAACGAGGGCCCGTTTCTCAATTTACAGATAAAATTTATCTGACAGATATTTTTTACCAGTCTCTGTCTTAAAACGTCATGTTGTATGAAATAGACATAGGTACCTACAGGTTTATCTGTCAGTTACATTTTATCTGTAGGTAGTGAAACGGGCACTGAGTTTTTCGGAGACTTTTTTTACTTACGTCGTCCTTTAGAAAGAGATAATCGGTTAAATTCGATTTCGTATAGCGTTATCTCTATTCCACCCTTATAACGTCATGTTCCTGATTCAAATGCGAAAGGGTGGTAGGTAGTTCCGTTCACTATATCTATACAGAGCTATTAAAACCTGAATATTCATTTATTACTGCCCCACTTCAGCACACTTTATCGATCGTCACACAATCATTTTACAACTCTATCGAGTTCCCGAAAGGGTTAAACAAAAGAACGATTAGAACATGTTCTAAATTCAAATGCTAAGAGTCCTTATTTAGATTCGGTTACATTCGGAAATACGAAGATTGCCGAAGAGTTTTTAAATATGGCACTAAGGTACTTAAATGTCAAAACACGTGACAGATACACACGTTTGACTAATAATTGAGTTGTTTATCTAGATTACAGTGGCATGCTAATTGTTATGAATAACTTGTTAGTCATAAGTGTTATTTCCACTGTTTTGATGTATTTTACGGACACTTGGTAAAATTGTTAGACACGTGTAGGTACTTTTTTTTAGCCTATTTCGTCCCACTGCTGGGCAAAAGCCTCTCCAAACAATTTTGTTAATGCTGCTTCCCACCAATCTTCCCTGAATGAGCGTAGGTCGTCACTCCATCGTTTTTTGGGCCTACCTCGGCGACGTTGGCGGTCTGGCACCCAATTTGTGGCACTTTTAAGAAAACTAAATTGTTTTTGCATTGTCTTTCCGCGATATGTTTGGCAAGAGGCTCTGGTTTTAAATGACTGTCAAAATCACAGTACTAGCATCCGTGGTTTAGGTTACTCTTAGGTCAAAACTTTAACCCCTTGTTACAAAACGAGTTTTAAATTAGTTCTATGATTTTTTGACGTTTTGTATTTGTTTATACGCTTTGTTGCCTATGGGCAGTTCTAGAACTATATTTAAAACTCGTTTTGTAATAACAGGGTAATATTTAACTAAACTCAATGAAATGCAAAGTTGGGTTTAATTGAGTGATTTTGACAGTGGCCTGCTGCAATACATACATGCACACAATTATATCTGTTGCGCCTCTATCTAGACAGAGACCAATTTCCTCCACTTGCTACGATCCAAACAAATTCCTTAGCCTTTTTAATTTATCTTAAAAAAGGTCCATAAGTAAGTAAGTAAATCATTTATTCCCAGTTCAGTTACAGTACAACATTATTAAAATAAACTAAACAAAAACATAAAATAGCACCTTATGCTAAAACCTATTGCTGCCATAACACCTATTGCTGTATATTCCTTGACTCACAAAACAGCATAATATTTTAGTTTCTTCCAAAAGTACCTATTCGTATTTCGACAAAATCGCGCCATAAATTTTCTGATTTACTTATATGCGAATATGTTCTGAATGTTTTCGGTAATAAGTTTCGTGATTTGCTTTGTCTCTTTCTTGAAGATACAAATCTGCTTTTTTGCATAAATTAGAAAAATACTTGATCTTATAACATTGTAAAATCAAGACGGGTTGTCAAAATACATAAATAGCTATTTAGGTATTATTTTTCGGTACCATTCGGTTCAGTACCTACTTCTAGAATTCAAAAGAGTTTTTTTTTTCTATCAATATCATAGAATCGATTTTCTGGCAACACTACTAACAAATCTTGCACTAGTACTGGATAAGCAAAGGCACCTTTTTATAGTGGGACATAACAGGCGGGCTTTTTCATCAGTATTAAGGCCGTGGCCCCAGTAGGCAAACTGTTAGCGGCCGACTGAGTGAGCCACAAATTTGTGACGAACTGAAAGACTTACTCAAATCAATGAAATGTTTTGGTGGGAGTCGGCCGCTGTCTGAGATAGTCAGCGCGCGTAACGCTGCAAAATGCGTTCAGTGAGCGAAAACTAGCTGACTGTGGACACTCCATTTCAAATATATGGAAAGGCGTACTAAATCGATACGCCGTAAACTAGTCAGCCGCTAACAGTTTGCCTACGGCCACGGCCTAAAACCCAAAAACATTCGATCAAAATTTGCGTCTACGCATAGAAGGTTTTGTAGAACGAGTTTGTTTGTGGTCACAAAACGTACATAAGTAAGTCGTTTGGAGAATGAAAGTGACTGCCCGACATAGGTAATTGAGTGCGATTAGGCATTTCACAAGTAAAAGTTATCGCATCATTTCTTTTCCAATAAAAGTGTACTTTAACTCACGCAAATTTCCTTCATAATAAGTTACTAAAATAAGTTCGGGTTTGGCACGTTTTAGTTAGGGCCCGTTTCACCACTGACAGATAAAATTTATCTGACAGATATTTTATAACTGTCTCTGTTTAAAACGTCATTTTTATGAAATATACATAGGTTTATCTGTCAGTTAAATTTTACATGAAGATAGTGAAATGGGCCCTTAGACTTATTTCTATCCGCTTTAAATCAGCAACTCTAATGAACAGTTTACACAAGTCGTAGCGTTGACAGTGTGAACTGAAGTATGTAAAGTAGTGAAACCATTCCCGGCTTGCTCGTTAGGGTAGGTAAACGGGAAAAGTGAGTTAAAACCGCGGGGCAACCGCCTGCTTCGACGGAGGTGTTTAAGCGCCATGAAAAGCAAGTGTGTAAGCGCCCTTAAAACGCTTTTTATTAAAAACTGATGAAGGAGCTGTAAGAAGTCTATATTAACCTACAAATGGACGAGAAAACTCTACAAACCTATGGTTAATACTTACGAAACAGCGTCTCACAAACCAAACGCAACTATTAACTAATTACACAACGACAAAAAGTATTTAAACAAGAAACAACTTGGTAACTCATTTGCAAGACCGTGCATACTGCTTATGTCTCTATTTAATTGTTGCATGTTGTAATCGGTTACATTTCTGACATGGGGCCGGTTGCAATATTAGTTTGACAAGGGGCCAAAGGTTAGGTTTGATGTTTTTGATTAAAGATTTTGTTTAAACGAATATTTGCATAACGTGTGACGAGGAAAGGTGAATTGTGGTCAGTAATCAGTATGGAGTTAGGTTAAAGCTACACATCCACTGAATCGGAATCGGAGCGTACGCAGCGTACGGAGCGGAAGGTTTTGCTTTGTATTAATTTCTATGGCGCAGAAATGCCGATCTAATACACGCAGTACGATAGAAATCAATAGGTAGGTATGTACTTACTAAAAGTATTATTATAAGTACCTAAAGTTGCGTCTACGCTACACAAACCGAGCACGAGCTGAGCAGTTTCTAATTCGTAGTTCGCGGTGTCAAACGTGGACGTACGACGAACTTACATCGAGCGCTGTTCACAAATCCCTTATACCTATTCGTCAAAGACAGACAACTAGTGGAACGCAACCGAGCGCGAGCGAAATGCTTGTAGTGCGCTCGTTCGAGGCTCGTGTAGCGTGGACGCAGCTTAATATTTGTTGAGTACTATGTCGTAAAACGATCATAAATCGAAATAAATCGATAATCTTCTGATTAGAACCAACTCACCTATTATATGACTAATTGATAAAATCTACTATAAATAAAGAATTATCCGTTTTTCGAAAGGAAACATTTGACTATTTATCGCTTGGATTAAGAGATTAAAATACCTATTTTATGGCAAATAGGGGGATAAGCGGGTGTAAACTAAGTACTTTTTTTTATAAATCCAAAGTAGATGTCTGTTATCTTTGTTAAACAGGATAAAGCATTACAGAAGCGTAGAAAATAAATGAAAAGATAAGAATGTTCTAATTTAATGATACGTACAATGACGAACATAACCCTACTAAGCTTCTTTAGATAGGTAGCTTGTTTGTAAGGAAGGTACGGACCTGGTACGGTGTGATACGGGGACTTGCTAGGTATTAAATTTAAGGCAATGAAACGCGAGATTGGGCAAAAAAGTCTGGTACCTGGTATAGGTATGAGTGTATTATAACAATTTGTATTAAATAGTCGGATTAGTATGGACATATTCATGAGTTCTATCTTTAAATAATTATATTCGACAAATTGATATAGGTAGGTACCTACCTACTTACAAACATGTAGGTAAGTAGGTATCTAAAACTATCTAATCTCAAAAATTATAATTATCAAGTCCTTACCAGCTATTAAAGCTATTTCGTATGAATGAATCGATTGCTCTTGTAAACTTGACACGCAAAAAGTGAATTAAAAGAGTCAACATTTTGATACCACAAGTAGGTACATACCTAGGTAGCTATGAGCTGCAATTTTTACTTAAGACCCCGATGGCAAGAACACGTACATTTCGGAAGTCTCGATATTCTTGAGGTCAGGTTGACTTGACGTAGGTAGGTACAAGAATTATCAGATCCAAGTAGTGCTGGATTTTCGCTTATCCAGTAGGTACCGTGACAAGTAGGTACCTACGTAAGACATGCATGACGTCACTAATCCAGATGCGTAGATATTTCCGACGGGTTAGGTAGGTACATTTAATCAGATTTAAAATTAAGCCTTAGGTAGGTATCATATCATAGCAATTTAGCGGACTTATTGTCGTAAGTAATCCTTCTAAGGTAAGAGGCTTGGCGTTGCATGATAGCACTAAATGCCTAGGTACGTACTAAAAATTAACTATTATAAACTCTAGTAGGTGACAAAAAACTTATTGTACCTACGCTTATTTTCTAAAAGACGGTAGATCATAAAAGTCATACCTACCTTATAAAACCGGCTCAAAAACCTGTGACGTTAAACTGCTAAATTCCAACTACAGCCTCGCAAAAAAACGATGCGATAAAAACATCTTGATACTTGGAGAAATTGAAGGGTTCGCAATAGGTATTGAAATAGCGATAAGGCAATTGTTAGCATTTCATTCACGTGTAAATAGGTACCTAAATTTCTTTGCCATGCGTGAACATTGATAACGTTCACGCACGAAATTAAAGACTTTATGTACTCCATGACGGAAAAAATGGATGTAATTCGATCACCGGTAGAATTCATCGATTGGACTTACCACAAAAATACCACACGAAAAAAAATCCATCTTTTGAGGGCACAAAAACAACCAAATTAGTTTCACGGCACACACCATTCAGTAATATTCACATAAACAACACAAACACGAGAAAGGTTTTTTTTTTAAACACTTGGAAAATCAATTAACACATCAAAACGTATTACGCGGAATAATATTCCTTTTTTAAAAGTGGAACGCGCGATACGTGTATTCTATGGCGGTAATCAGCCTCGACTGGCGAATGGAACGAATGAATGAGTGAAATGCCAAAGCGAGCGAACGATATCGAACGAGCGAGCTAGCGACGCGATGGCGGCGGCAGGGTGAATCTACTCAAGATTATTCTCCTCATACAAAAAAAAAAAATCACATTTTACCCCGAGAATTGCGTTTATTTTAAGCTAAATCTATAAACACATGAATTATATGCTATATTATATTAAAGACACGTTAAAGAATTTAATATTTTAGAAAATATTGGCAAATATAAAAAATTGAGTGTTGCTGATAATGACGGATGTTGCCGACAGTGACGAATGTAATGACGGAATGTTACCGACAGTGACGTTTGAGTTATATTATTGATGTAAATATTTATTCTCAAATACTTTTTTATTTGTCTTTTAACTACAACTTAATTACCGTTAACATGCAATCCATTACAAATTAGCTAAGACGGCTAGATCAAAAGCCCACCCTGAATCGCACCTGATGCAAAAGTGGCTATGACACTAGCAGCATTCCCACACTGAATAGCGAGGAAAAAAGGTTAGTCGGGACCATTGCGCAGTAAAATTCTACGCAAGGGTCCCGACTATTGTTTTTTAGGCGCTTCCCTAGTTCACGCATCAAACTCTTAGCTTCCGTACACCAAGTCCCGCTTTCCTCCACTACGACGGGAACAAAGAGGTACTTACCTCGTCTTGGAAGGGAGCATATTTAGCATGCTTTTGTATGGCAGCTCCTTCTGCTGCTGCACTAGCTGCCCTACATATACAAGGCAGGTGGGACATGGCGAAGGTACTTATGCAAGTTGCATCCTAAACTAGACAGCGTCCCCTTTCCCGAGAGATGAGGATTAATCAATCAGTCCTCTTGCCATTTGTGTGATTTAGGCTTGGCGGTTCCGGGGTCGCCGCTCAACCTCGTTAAGCATATTTTATAGTGACGAGGAAATCGTCTAGCTGACTTGACACAACTCAACCCTTGATGTCCCAAAGAGTCCGCAATCGTACCACAAACGTGACAATCCAACCGCAGATAAATTACTATCCTCAATGAGCTCGTTGATTACAGCGCCCAAATACGGCCAGACTATGGGCTTGATGCCGCCTCAAGCATAGCCAGATTCCTACCCACAGCCGCTTCATTAGAATCCGGCTGCTTGCTTTGTACATGTGATCGTGCCAAGAGCGCTGGACACCTTTGTCCCTTGGCTGCTCAAGACACACAGTTGCCCAAACATTTAAAGCCTCCGCCGTATATAACTAATAAGAAGATTGCCACCTTGGACATGAAGTTTTTAAGCGACTCAACCGTTAACCTCGTGGGAGGAGGTTAAAACGCCGATATATTGATATCCTGCATTCTTCTAACACCCAATCTGCCGTAGCGGATGATAACGAAGTCTGCTGTCATTGAGCCTCATTAAGTTTTACATTGAGAATCGTCTCCAATGTCACCTTGAAGTCTTCGCCGATTTTAGACATTTCATAAAAACCAAGTCGGAGACGTTCTCATATTATACACCAGTGTTGGGACATATAGGCAACTACGGAAGAGTGTTAAGGCCACATGGGCAGGCAGCTGCTTCAGATGCTGGCGCGCCCGGCAGATTATTTCGTTTTTTAAGTTAAGGCAGCTGGAATAGCATCATGAAGAATGGGAGCCTCCAGGAGTGCGGGCTGCCATTTTTCTGCCGGTTCAACATTTGCAAATGATGTAGCATGCCCTGTATATGAAAAAACATGCTTTTTAATGATAATCGTACATCCAAATAATTTATTGCCATCAGTCGTTTTCTATACAAATAATCATTATTGGTAACAAACGTCATTGTTTTCTACACAAATAATCATTATTGGTGACAGATGTCATCGTCGTCAGACACAATGTTGGGAATAATGATGTTACTAACAATGACGAATTTTGGAAAAATCGCTGCTATTGGCAAAATAGGTTATTAAATTATGAAACAAACATTACACGTTATCTGTTTCCCTAATAAGTTCGCCATGGTAAATAAATAAAGAGTTTACCGTGCATTATATTTAAAATACAGCAAAAGAAACCAATGACGACGTGGCATGAATATCTTTGGAGAACGATATTCAATTAATTATCATTGGAAAAATTAGCGTCCGTTCACTATGAGGAGTGGTGTTCGACTTAGGTACGAGGGGGCTGGGACTTTTAAGTTAGACGTGACGCTTCGGGTGCTTTCCGTTTTTTTTTAATCATGCTAAGTAAACGTGTTACCAATAATGACGAATATTTTTTGAACATTGTTTGAACTAATTTTTAATTAACTTACCACCTACTTTTTAAATTTATTTTCTTTAAAATATCTTGCCTGTTTAACGATAAATAATATATTCCTAGACAGGATTACTCTATTATTAATAATATTTTCACTATGATATAAAATATCGAAAATCATGTAAAGGCGACACCTAAAATATCGTGGTTTTCTAGCGTTTTTTTCTAATAGCTTGTTTTTCTGCTATTCAATCACTGAACGGTTTTGATAACTTTTTACTTCATTTATTTAGGTAGTAGAATAACTATAAAAAGTTTTGAATTTCTTTTACAATTATGAATGATAGGGCGAGACATAAATTTTCGACCTCTTGAAGATCCACCCGGCAATCAGCGGGCGGACCGGTCAAGCAATATACCCATTTTTCAAAGATTATTAAATGAATATGAATAAAGAAAATGGGAAATGTGGGATTCAGCTAGTTCTTTCCTCATTATAAGCGAAGTTTTTTACTTACAGAAGGATTTTTTATTGATGTTTTGATGGAAAATTGGGAAAGCTGAACAAATAAAAAGAAAATAAATAATAACTTTACAAAAATGAGGGTAAAGTAGTAGTAGTAGCTTTGAATTATGTAGGTATCTAATCAAATGACTCGAAAAGGAATTAGGTACCAACAAACTTATCGAGGTTTAAATAATTCTAATAAGGTTAAAAACCATTGAAATGAAATCACGTCATAGAAAATTGGGCTGAAGATAAAAGGAAATGTAAATTGGGAAGCTAGTAATTGAATGCCACCTATTAGGCTAACTAGATGCTACCAAAAAGTTTCAATTGCATCTTTGTTCTAAAAGCAAGTCACCCACTTTCGTGTTTGTAGAAATGGTTTACGATAGCTCGAGAAATGTAAAGTTTTTTTTTTGCTGTTCGTTGTTATCTTGTATTATTTAAAACATAAGATTCTAAATCGTATAACTAGATTCTTTTAAGTTGGTTCTCAAGTTTCCTCTCATCATTCCAGCGACTACTTTTTTATTTGTATGTAACGTTTCTGAGTGAATGATATTGTTTTCTTTTTTTACGAAATATGATGGTTCATTCATGAGTGGATAAATAACACATGAATAGCGGAAGCGAAACGGTTAGAAAGTTTATTTGAGCATGATTTGAGTTATTTCTAATTGAAAAATGTGAGAGAAAAGACAATAGATACCGTAGGTAGGTACCTACTTGTCAGAAGGTACTAGACTAGATGATTTGGCAAAACGATAGACTGTAAGTAAGTATTTAGTAAAAACCAGTGATTTGTGTAAAAAATTAAGGTTTAATTTTTTTTAAATCGGATACAAAACCGAATGACTTAACGAAAATTGAATGAATGAATTTGTACCTATAGGTAACAAAAGTTTTAGTGTGACCATGATATAAAAGACAATACATCTACTGTTGGTATTGTATGCTTAGTACTTTAGATTTGCGCTTAGTAGATTGTTTAATAAAACATCAAGAACAGAATGGAATAGTCCTTAACTGAAATTGATTGAATGAACGCCCGTATACATAATACCTATAGCCCCTATAGGTATTAATTGTTAAACACTATTCTAGACTCAGTCCATAATAATACTAATTATTATCTAACAATATTGTGTGAACAATAACATCATGTTTAAATCTAATTATGCCTAATAATTGTGAACAATTATATTATGTTCAAGCAAGGCTAAGGGCCCGTTCCACCATTTAGGTACAGGTACAAATTTAACTGACAGATATTTTATACCCGCCATTATCTAAAACGTCATGTTTGAAATAGACATAGGTTTGTCTGTCAGATGTTTTTTTCTGTAGGTAAGTGTTAAAACGGGCCTAAGCCCTAAGTATCAAAATGACTAATTTGACAGTTATTAAATTGTCAGTTGTACATTACTTGTCATTGCCAGAATCCATATTCGAAATTGCCATACAAAAAAAAAGAAGGAGAATGATCTGAATGAAGCCTTTATCAGAGCCAAAATCTTTAAGAACTATCTAAATTATAGACATTTTATCAGAGCCAAAAGCTTTAAGAAGGAACCTAAAAATCCTTTAAAGAAACAAAGTTATAGGTAGGTATCACTTTTCATCATTAAAAGTAACTAACTAAATGGGTACCATAAAATTAAATAAGACGTAAAAACTTTGCAACAAAAATAATAAAGGTAGCTATAAACAATAAATCAGTAAAGAAACACTAAAGCCATGGAGAAATTGCCAGAAAATGTAGGTAAAGCACTACATTTGTAACACGATTTGTGGATCGAAATTACCTTTGCGGTAGGCATTTACCGTACGGACGGAAAACAAAAAAAAGCTCAACTGCTACTTGAAAAAAAAAGTATGGAATTCTTTGTTATATTACGGACGCTATAGGATCGTTTTTGATGAAGAAATGTAGGTTATAGCACTATTAGGTACATACAATTTCAAATAAAAATGGCTTTAAGATTTTTTGAGCAACCTTAAATCTAATATCTAATCTATTAAGGCTAGGGGGAAGTGGGGCACATTGATACACAAAAATTCAAACTCCGTTTTAATACACAAATGTCAACATATTTGATCATTTTTTTTTGCCGGGTGCATGGCCTGATATGTTAACTTATAATTAAGTTTAAAAAAAGCTGATAGAAACGAATAGGGAAAAAGTTGTGGCGACTTTTATAAAAAATGGATTTTGTATCATTCTGCCCCACCGGTGGGGCACCTTGATACAGAGAGTGGGGCAGCTTGATGCGTATTTTATTTCCATAAATATTATAATATTTTTTCAAAATAAATCGTTATATTACTTAAATTGACCAAATAAAAAGCAAATAATGCTTGGTATCTGAAAAAATCACGTTATTTATTAGTTATTATTCGTATTAATGATAATCACAATCAGCCTTATAATGAAATAAGCTAGGAAATAAAATTGTCATCAAAAATCTAGAATTTATCAAGATCTTAAACATGTAATTAAACATAATTACTCAGTAATCAGCCTAAAAGTACTACAGAATTGGGCATAGTGAAATATAGAAATAACAAAATAAAATCCTCTCTCAAAATTATAGGAACTTTTTCTTAAAACTCATAATCAAAAACATCACAAAACTGAAATCCTAAACGATTTTTTCACATTTCTCTGCTTAACTTTAAAAGTCCGGACCATTTTCTATAATAAATGAGATTTTTAAGACTACTTTAAAATACTAACGGGGCACTTTAATGCACTAAAGGGGCACTTTAATACACTAACGGGGCAGATTGATACGTATCATTCTGCCCCGCGCTTTACTGTATCATAGTGCCCCAAGGGACTATATTCACGAAAAAGTAATTTATTATTTTTTAAATCAATATTGTATTAAATAAACATATTAAATAACATTTATTTAAGTATAAACGTACTTTTGGTAAAATAAAACTATGAAAACAACTAATAATATGGAGCTGAGACACAAACACATTGCTCTTAAAATTTTAGTTGTCGGTCCCAAAAACACGTTTGTGCCTGTAAAAGCAAAACGGCGAATAGGCGGCGAGCATCGTCACAACTATCATCCTTGTGGATGTCCTTGAGCGTTCTAATGATGTGTCCGTGTGCGTATCGTTTTTCAGTATTTCAAAACAGGTACTGTATCAATGTGCCCCGCCTCCCCCTACGTATTACAAACATATATTTGAGTTTTTCGTTGACGATTAAAGGCGGCTCTACATTATAGGCAGTACGATGGTCAATGTAGTGGCCAACGTGTGGACGGACACAGTGGCCAAAATCACTCTACCTAATCCTTTGATGACTTTGATCTGCGTTGAAAAATCGACACCAAACAGATTTTGGGCCAGTGTGTGGACCTACAGTTCAATACCTAGATACTAAAGTGCTAATAAAGGCTAATAAAGGTAAGTATTGGCCACAACATTAGCTTTGGTGTAAAGCCGTTTTTCGGCGTTTCGAGAGCTAATTAGTTACCTTTTTGGCACTCTTATAGAACCTAAAGTATATTCTACCGCCGTTAGCAATTCGTGAGAGTAAAGCCCATATATAAATGATTACTTAACTATTGATCTAGATTCTGTAATGTGTTGCGAGAAAAATAACGCGATTACAGTTCGCATATTGTTTAACGCAATCTTTGGCGTGAAGCGAAATTGGTTTTGCAAAAGTATTGGCTTACAGTTCCCAATATTCAGACAGATAACTATCCGAGACCGACAGTACTTAACTGTCACGTAGCTGTCGCTTTTGATTTATTCTTCAGAAGAATCCCATAGGTTTTTTGACAGCGATAGGTTTATTTATAGGGACGAAAAATTCTAATATAGATAACTATTTCTGTTTCCAGTAGGGCAAAACCAAAGATAGATAGAATATTGGGATCGGCCGTTAGACACTTTAACTAGTTGTAGAAACTGTCATTTAATCTAAGGTTCCATTAAACCTATATGTTTGTCTAAAAAACAAAAGAAAACAGCACGTAATTAAAAAATAAAAACCAAGTGTTTTTTGTTTTGCCACCCACCATGTTTTTAAGTGGTTATTCATGCGAGACATACCCGCATATGAAACCCTTAGCACGAGTGAGTATCCGCAACAGTATACTTGAGTTCCAATTTGTATAATATGGTATACAGTACAAGTCTCAAGTTATGTCATGCGAGTTGTATGTGTTGACACTTGACAGGAAGTGTAAGAGTAGGTACCTAAATTGGAGGGGAGTTGATAACTCACGTCTAGGTACTTCAAGAACCATCTCAAATTTTTTCTTACTTTTTCCAGCAAAAATCAAAACATCATGTTTTTGTATTCAATCGCATTCAACGTCAAAATTCATCAAAATTATGAAAATGAAAAAATATTTTCAAGAAACACAGATGACTTTTGATCTTCTAATCAAGCATTTTGTTTTATATTACGTTCCTACATTATTAGGCTGGGCGCATACTGATTCTGGACCAGATTTTCTGTATCAGGGTCTCAGATTCGGAAACCCGAATGGTCCGCGTGTTTACAAAAAGTTCGACAAGGCGCACACTGTTCTTATTTTCCCGACAGTAAAACCATTCAGTTTTCCGTATCTGAAACCCTGATACGGAAAACTTAATCCGGAATCAGTATGTAGTCGCCAAGTTTTATTATTTTTGCTTGGAAAAAGTCGTCCAATCTGATGAAATATAATTCTGAAAGCGAGTCCTTATAAATATCTTGTAGATGAGATTTCAAGCTTTAAAGCCATTTTTCATTCAATATCTAGGTTCCATAATTGAAGTGCATTTTTTTAGCTTCTCTCATCTAGGCAATCAGGCACAGCTTCCCACTCCACTAGTATAAACTGACTAAATAAAAATGAATGCCGTTCTATGAAACGTACGGTGGAAACCAGATATTTCAAAAGTTGGGTTAAACGTTAGTTAGTTAAGTGGCTTTGACAGTTTGATAGGTAAATACTTATAGGAAAACCGACGAGCATGTATGAGGCGATTGATGAATGTGGATGATGCGAAAGAAGTAATATATGTTTGGATCGTAGCAAGTGGAAGGAAACGGTCTCCGCTTACCCCAATGGGAGAGAGGCGTGTCGGATATGTATGCATGTATGTTTGTAAATATAAAAATACAAAATATAAACAGGAAGAAATAAGTATCTGTTAGGTCTCGAGCCAAAATATCCTCAATCATTATAAATAAACTTTTCTGCGAAGTGCAATGACACTTTGGTATTTGACGTGCGTGTATAGCATTCTTTATGCGTATGCGGTATGCAAATACGTCTACAGTCTACACATTCCTTTATTGACTGCTTAGAATTATTAGATACCTAACAAAAAAACAGATTCTACCATCTTGAAGATTGTGCTTGCATTTTTTAAGGAGAATTTATTATTTACTATTTCTTATAAACCTAGGAAAAGGTGACGGGATGAGCTGGACATCTTCTTGAGTACTTGGGCGGAGGAAGCTTGAGACAGAAAGTCGTGGCGGATGAGGATAGAGGCCTTTGCCCAGCATTGGGACACAAGTGACTAGAATAGATTTCTTTTATACGTAATTTTTTCGCGTTAGTAAGTTATGTAACGCGAACTTTCAAAAAGAAATTGAAATCATCAAAAAATTGCGTGTTCTGTTGTACCAAGCTCCAGTTTTTTAATAGACCATTAAAATTTAAGTGTCAATTAAATATAGTGCCGTCTTGTTCTAATGTTAGAGAAGGAAAGAATCTGTTTAAGGTCGTTAGATTTAATAACCTTTTCTAAAATAGCTGAATGACTACATACAAACAACATACTTACTAAATATCTTACAAACTAAATAAAATTCAAATAAAACTCCTATTGTACCTACCTAACACGATTAAGCTTTTACCCGAACGTCGTAACAAGTTAAAGGGCAGGTTGCACCTAGTTTAACTAGCAACTAGATTACAGGAACTACGTTAATCTTGGTTAGCGATACATCACTGGTTGGTCTTATCACGCCCTAGACAGAGACATGACACTGCGCCATGCGCCCGCGCAAGTAAGTGTACAGTTAACTGTCCGATGGATAGTTTGACTTGGCATAGAATATGTTAGATAAATACAGAAGATACAGAAGGCGATGATATTGTAGAAAGTAGTAAACTGATTCTATGCCTATTATAAAATATCCTTAAGCTGTTGGTTGAGAAAAAAATGTTGGTCAATGTAATTTTAAGTTTTAATCAATCTATAAATAGGTTATAAAAAATAAATCAATTCTTTCTTTAGAACATAATAAAAATAAGATTTTTCTTTTTTACCTATAAATTTCTCGTTTTTATCCCAATGTGTCTGGAAAATTGCTACCTGGCAATAAGGCCGCCTCTTGCTTTTTCTCTATATCGTATTATATTATTACCATTTTTATTAATGGTAAGTTTCTCAAATGTATTTAAACGAATATACAACG
Source organism: Anarsia innoxiella (assembly GCA_947563765.1). Lineage (NCBI taxonomy): Eukaryota > Metazoa > Arthropoda > Insecta > Lepidoptera > Gelechiidae > Anarsia > Anarsia innoxiella. The sequence goes on from OX387397.1 coordinate 2,462,206, forward strand.
ATAATTCATATTTATAAGTCCTAATACATAGAATGGAATTATACCACCAGCCTCTCAGAGTCAAACAGCTTTTAGGCAGAAATCTGTTCAACAACTTTCTCTTTAATCTATGCCACGGTCCACAGTTACCGTTACGTCGATCTCACCGCAATCCAACGATCTGTAGATCAACTGATCGCAAGGTCGACTCGTAATAACAATCGTTACTAAATTGGTACTATGGTAAATAGGTTATGTACCTTCTATTGCGGTGAGGTATTTGGTTATCCTATGGACATTTTTTGATTGTCCTTTTCTTAGAGTATAAAGGTCTATCTTCACAGATCCGGGCCGTGCCCGGGACGTGTCCGGGCCGTGGTCCGTCAGGGGGGAATACAATACGTCGCGTCGTCATGACAACGTCCCGGGCATGCCCGGATCTTTATTATCCCATAAATGTAGTAGGTATCTGGTATCGGTCAAAAAATTTGAGAGGCCCGGTTCCTTGTTGTGTTGTTCCGATTTTTCATCGGACGAGAACAAAAGACTGCCGAACCTTCAAACCTCTTTGATGCCTATAATCGGCTTATTCAGGAGGGATACCAGCTTAATACTATTGATCATGGTCACACACCTCCAACTTCAAACAGGTATAATAAAGAAAGTACTCAACCGCTTGTATATAAGTATATAAGTAATATAATGCGTTAAATAGAGAGGGCCCGAAATAATAAGAGTCCTTTTTTGAAGAGCTTTACAAGTTGGTTTGGCTCGGTGTTTCAAGATGTCTCGAGGGCTGTAGCTGAATTTTACAACTTTGATGTATATACTATAGGTAGGTAGAAAATACAGGGTGTAACAGAAAGGGTATATAAATCCGAAACACAGCGATAGTCCTCATGAAACTGAACAACTTTCCCCAAGGAACATGGGTCGTTACTCGAAAAAAAAATTTCGCCTCCCCATACAAAATGCCCGATCAGCTGATCGAGTAAGTATGGGCGATCCAAAAAATTTTTTCGAGTTACGACCCATGTTCCTTGGGAAAAGTTGTTCAGTTTCATGAGGACTATCACTGTGTTTCGGCTTTATATACCCTTTCTGTTACACCCTGTATAGTCTACCCGCGACTTCGTACGCATTTTTAGAAATATCTTAGAAAAAAACGTGATATCACAAAATAATATGTCCTGTGTGATAAGATAATTAAAGCAATCTACAATACTGCAATTTTTTTCGCGTGAAAGAAAACATCCTCACATCCACTCATCGGCAGAAACATTGACATTTATAAAAATACTAGGATAGTAAAATTGTATAGATATTGCTCTCTAATAATAAAAGGGCGCGTGCTCATCGACGAGCTGTAACTGTAACCGTTACAAGCCCTATAAAAAAAAAACATACTTAGCGTATACGTGGTTCGCGAGCCTGCGACGAACGCGAAACGAGCGGCTTGCAGCGAGCCGGCGATTGTCGGTTTTTGCCGTGTGTCAAAGGGTAACTGACAACTGTAAAACGCGTACCCACTAAAACCTCGTTACTATATCTGTTTGGTAATGGTATTTACACACCAAAGCGGCCGGCCCAGCGGCGCAACCCGCCGGGCTAGGCTAGCGGCTTTTGACAGCTGCCATTCGTATGACGTAAAGCCGCCGGCATGTTGTTTAACCGCCGGTCTAGCCCAGCGGCTTTGGTGTGTAGACAGCATTACAGTTACAACTCTCCAATGAATACGCGCCTTAAAATGCAACCTGCATTAGTCCTACACCAATGAGAGTGGGATAATTCAAAGCGCGGAACTAGAAATTGTCATCAAATTGCTTCTTCCTGAGTTTGATTGGTGCCCGCCCCGTTTCCGATGCTCAACTGTTTGTTTATGTGTTCATTCATACGTCCATTTGACGAGCATGAGTTAATTTAACACCCTAGCTATATGATTGCGCCTATTGATTAGGTTGCAAGATAACTTTTACGGATTTTGTTGACCGAGTTATGAGATTAAGGGCCCGTTTTACCAGTTACAGTTAAAATGTAACTGACGGATATTTTTATACCTGTCACTATAGACAGTGACGTTATGATTTGTGACACAGACATAGGTTTATCTATCAGTTAAATGTTGTCGGTAAGTGGTGAAACTAGCCCTTAAAGTGTTTAAAAGATGCAGTTTAAATGAATTACAGAGTGTAGTGTTGAGATATTTGAATGACGTTGGACGTTAAGTGACTCTCATGTCTTAGGCGAAGGCTAGACGTCAATATACAACATTGTGGTAAATATCAAGATATACAGTTAATTATCAAATAATTAAAAATGAGTTCAAATTTTTTTTTTTCTTTGAATGTGTTCTACATCACTAACACTATACCTGGTTAAAAGGAAAGTGATAGTTTTCCTTACACCCTGTATATTGACGGATCTTGATCCAGATCTCATACACCCAAAACCGTCAATCGATATCTTGAAAAATTTAGAATTTGGAATAAAGAATTTGAATTTGGAATATAAACTGTCTACGCGATAAGAATAATCACTGCATAGAAAAAAGTTTATTCGATAGTAGCCACATCTCTCAATTGCCCACTAAACTTTCCGCATTGAGAAATTGTACATAATGTGATCTCACGTTGATCAAGTCAAGTCAAGACGAAAATATATTTATTTCATAGGCACAAAAAATGCTCTTGAAACCGTTACATTATTATATAGGTAATTTTTTTAAAGCTAGCGCTATCTTAATATTTATCAAGATTTACGTATATTGACGTCTAGCTTTCGCTTTATATTTTGCGTCAAGTGACGAAAGCCAAACATTTACCTCCCAAATGGGAAACGCAAAAGTACGCGTATCACTTCATATTTAGAAAAATATTAAAAAATAACAGATATAAGACATGAAATGATATGAAATATCTTTATTAAAAACAACGTAAAGAGGAAGTAATTTATTAGGTATTAAATCAATAGATTTATCTAGATTCTAGATAATCAGACACCTATGATCAGCGGCGAAAACTATTTGATGTTAAAGATACGAATCTAATTTAAATATTTACCTTTCTATCAATTATCAGGTAGCATAATATGTTGCTGATAAAATTGCTTATCAGTCGTAAAATTTTAGGTATTTATAACTTTAGTGCGTAGTTTTAATACCTAGATAATATGAAGTTGTAAAATGGCTGACACTGACAATGAGGAACTTGTATTTTATATTAGACTAGAGGTTGCCTGTGACTTTGTTCGCATTTATATCTTTAGAAATTTATGAATCATCTTACAATAATATAGCCTATATGTTATTCTGATGTGCAAGCTACAATATCGCCAAATTTTATCAAAATCTATTCAGTAGACGTGATAAAGTGACAAACATCCATCGCCAAAAACATTGACATTTATAATATTAGTAGGACTAGAGGCTGCCCGCGACTTCGTACATATTTATTTATCGTCATATATTACAAAATATATGAATCATCTTAAAATAATGTAGCCTATGTGTTATTCTGAATTCTGATGTGTAAGCTACAATGAGTAGATTTTTTTAGAAAGCATATTTTACATTTTCTGACTTTTTCTTTTTTTTCGTACCTATTAGCTTTAATAAATCGAATACTGGAATTATAGGTAATAATTGAAGAACTTCCCGTTTATTTGCAGTTGGTCAAAAACAAAACTATGAAAAGCAACATTGTAACTAAATTCCCTAGTCACGAAATAGGACTGTTACTTGTACAGTAGTACCTCAAAAATAAGGTACTTAGGGTGTGATAAATTAAAAATGTTGTTTGACATAAGTAGTAATAGAAGTAGCTACTCCATTCCTTTTCCCATATATTTTTAAATTACATTCTACAATGAAACTTGGACTTTTTGAAATAAAATTGTTGCTGTGTTTTGTACTAGACCTGATTTGTTCGTAAAGGAAGCAAAGTAAATTATATTTTAAAGGTTATAAGCAAAGTAAATTATATTATACTTTGTAATCATAATATAGGTTTTATGGTATTATACACCGATATGTATGAGGTGCAAGTTCCATTGACCGAAATCAAAGTCAGAGTTAAAATCTTTCATTTTCTAGATCCTTCAAAAAGAACATGTCTTTTTGGAACTTATTTCCATAGTACGACTGTAGTATTGCGTGCTAAACCTTATAAATTATAGCACAATGAAGACTCGCGATAGCTACCTGTGGTATAAATGGCGCTGAAATTACCTAATTTCCTCTAATGATACAGATATTTAATGAACTAGAGGCTGCCCGCGATTTCGTACGCATATCGTCATATTTTAGAAAAATTATGCAATATTTTAAAATATAACCGCATTCCAAATTAGTCAAAGTTCTTTAAAAAACGCATTAGCAGCAGAACAGCTCTGTCAGTCTTTTAGAATAAAATCGCAATCAATCTACTTACCTACCGAAGTTCTTTGGCGTTTTGTATCAACACAAAACTAACTCAATGCGCAAGAGTTTACAAGTTACTATTGCATTAAAAACCCGTACCTACCATAATTTGTCCTCATTGTACATAAATGGACCATCCGTTCGTATTAGATACTGGTTTTTTAATACTAGAACACTCTGTTGCAGAAAATTATCATTAAGTCAAGTTAAGTCAGTTAATGATCATTTCTTTTAGATATATGCTGTACCTTTTGTATAACTTCTCTTTTTTCCTGTATCTATGTACTATCATCTTACAATAAAGTGTTAAATAAATAAATAAATCAGTGAATTATCCATTAAATCCTTATCCATAAAACTAAAGGCTGTCCGCGACTTTGTTTGTACGCATTTATAATCATATCATCCACTTATTCAAACACAAGACAAGTAATACACCAATATACAAACATAAAATAATTATCTACTTAGACCGTGGCCCCAGTAGGCAAACTGTTAGCGGCTGACTAGTCTGCGGCGTATCAATTTAGTACGCTCTTCCATATATTTGAAATGGAGTGTCCACAGTCAGCTAGTTTTCGCTCAATGTACGCAGTTTGCAGCGTTACGCGCGCTGACTATCTCAGACGGCGGCCGACTCCAACCAAAACCGGTGATTTCATTGATTTGAGTTTGCAGCTAACTCTTTCAGTTCACCACAAATTTGTGGCTCACTCAGTCGGCCGCTAACAGTTTGCCTACTGGGGCCACGGCCTTACAAATAGAAAATGGAGTCCAGCGCGCCACGAGGCATAGTCCCCAACAAGCTGGCCGCAATACGTCTTTGTATGGCAACACTAATGCGTTGCGCCAGAAAACTCCCAGCTCTCGGGCCGCCAGATGCCTCGCGGAGAAGCGACGACAGATCCAACAAAAAGGACTTCGCCTCTGGACCCAAATTCTGAACCCTTTGGACTCATATCTAGATTTACGTAATATCCTAAAATAACGTTTAATCTTATTTAGATAACGTTAATATTAATATTTATACTTACATATATAGTTATTATTTATTGTAGGTTAAGTGACTATCCTGCCTTCATGCTATCACTTCTCTCTGTGTGGGGTTTGCAGATAGAAATTTCTTTCAGAAATATTATGCTGTACCTTTTGTATAACTTCTCTTTTTTTCTGTTTCTATGTACTATCATCTTACAATAAACTGTTAAATAAATAAATAACGCAGGCTATCTATACGTAATTGTTATTCTGATACACAGTACAACCTACAATATTGTAAAGTTGTATCAAAATCTGTCTAGTGCTTTTATCGTGAAATAGTAACAAACATCATCAAATATCCATCCATCCATCTACACAAACATAAACATTTATTAAATTAGTAGGATTAATTTACCATTGTGCGTATTGTAGGTGAATTTTGAAGTCATCCAATCAATCGGGCAATTAATCCATCAACAAGTCAACTGTACTGACAAATAGCTATTCATTAAGGTTTCCAATTGAACCAGTACGTTAATAAACTGAAATTAATTTAATCTAGCTGTTAGACTGTACAGAATATATCATTAAGTACAGGTTTAGTCTAACTGTACCTAGGTATTGACAATTGGAGCGAAGTAGTTTTGATTTTTAATGTTAGGATCTTAAAGTTGAGAACACATTACACTTGGATTATGAAAAGGTCTATCTACACACATACGGGCCGTGCCCGGGACGTGTCCGGGCCGTGACCCGTTAGGAGGTAAAACAATACGTCGTCATGACAACGTGTCCGGGCCGTGTCCGAGACGTGTCAGTGAAAAAATAACATTCCATACATTTTCTATGGATTCGTTCGCACACGTTGTCATGACGACGTATTGTTTTCCCTCCTGACGGGCCACGGCCCGGACACGTCCCGGGCACGTCCCGGTAGATAGACCTTCAGTCAATTTATTTGCTATTACGGATACATCAATATAACATTCTTTAAATACAATTTATCAATCCATAGGTATAATATTACAACTTTGAAATTACTTAGTAAGTACATTGTTACACAAGGGGTGAAAGCACTTCATTATGTCCCGAGATATTTAGTAGCGAGGACGCTAGTAATTCAATACAAATAAAATTTTATTTAAGGCCAAAACACACCGGATGCGTATGCGTTGCGTATGCGTAGACGTATGCCTACCTCTGAGTTGTAATGTATGGAACTGTCACCGCTTCGTTTACGTCTGCGTTACGCATTACGGTGACAGTTCCTTCCTACCATACGCATCCGGTGCGTTTCAGCCTTTAATTCCTTTTTTGTTGCAAAATAGTGGCATGTTTCTTTTCTTCTTCTTCATCATCAGCATTCAGACGCCCCCCGTTGAGCATTATGCCCGTCCAAGTTCTTTCCACATGGCACGTGCCGTTGCCTGCCGATGCCATGTTTGTTTGTTTCGTAGCATGCAAAACAGAGGTGACAGATATGTAGGTATATATGTAATAGTGGTCAATATCTATTATACTATCTACACACCAAAGCCGCCGGCATGCCGCCGGGCTAGGCCGGCGGCTTTACATCTTCCGAATGGCAACTGTCAAAAAAGCCGGCGGCTTTGGTGTGTAGATACCGTTACACATTACGGCTCAACCGCATGTACCCTCTTTCCCCTCACAAACAGGGAATTCATCACAATCACAATTCATACATTCCTGTTAGAACCATTCAAAACGTACAGAAGTTAGTGCTCAAAATGCATAGTTTAGTACTCATCGCCAAAGCCTAGTTCATTCATTGAACGGTTACCTGGCCTGCTGACCGACACAAGCTAGTAGTTAAGTTCTTATGTGGTGTCAAGATGTGGTGTAAGGTAAAAGCGAATTGATATTTGGAATACGGGCCTAAGACTGCTGATTTACAATATTCTAAGTTGTATGTCAGCAGAGTGTCAATGAGAGAGTCATTGTAATTTTTTGACACATTAACGCCCGTTATTAATAACCTATCCTGATCCGTTTTTTACCAAATCGAGATTGAAAAAACAAAACACAATTGTCACTTGTGTACCAAAAACATGTCAAGAACACAATTGTGTTTTGTTTTTTCAATCTCGATTTGGTAAAAAACGGAACAGGATAGGTTATTAATAACGGGCGTTAGTCGCAATCAGTCATGGTAAGCCATTGTTTTACAGAATACCAAATGTGTCAAAAATACCATTGACACTCTGCCAACACACAACTGAAACTATTTCAAATTACTAAACTTGGGACCCTGGTTAACTGACATATTTACGGTCTCTTTTGCTCTTTAGAAAAAGTACAAGAGAGCTAGTGGTACAAGGGTAGGTACCCTAAACCGACGTACATGTTTAATGCGAAGCGGCTGATGGATGTGGATAAAGCGCAAGAGATGTGTTTCAATCGTAGCGTGGAGGAAAGGGGCCCTGTCAAACCCGATGGGAGAGAGACCTGACGGATATGTATGCCATGTATGTTCATCTTATTGCGACCGCTAAGTTACTTAAGCTTGTCCAGTGAAGTCAGTCATCATCATCATCTTGAGGTGCTCTTGTCGGTGGAGTTTTCGCCACAAGTATTCCATCAGAATATTTTAGGCCGGGATTACAGTAAGGTGGATAAAAGCTTATGCTGTCTACACACCAAAGCCACCGGCTTTTTTGACAGCTGCCATTCGTATGACGGAAAGCCGCTAGCCTAGCCCGGCGGCATGCCGGCGGCTTTGGTGTGTAGATAGCATTAAGTTCTCAATAGCTTTTAATAGCTTTATTTTGCCTTGCCAATCCGATTCTACAGGCCCATGAAAACACTAGAAGAGAATGAGAAGAAAAAAGACTTTCCTATGATTGCTTTGCTATAATCGCTCTCTGTTCAAAACTTAAACCGACCAATTAACAGAAGCTCTGCCTTTTTGTCGCGCTGTTCTATGAAGCAAGTACTCTATTGATAGATGTGTCACACTTATGGTGAGTTTCTAAGCTTTTTGCCTACTTTAACTAGGTACTTTAAGTTGGAAAAGCGTTAAAAAGGCTTTTGGGCTTTTACGTGTTGGTATCTACACACCAAAGGCGCCGGCTTTTTTGACAGCTGCCATTTGTATGACGTAAAGCCGCCGGCTTAGCCCGACGGCATGCCGGCGGCTTTGGTGTGTAGATAGTATAAACGAAGCCAATAAACCGAGATGTTGGAAAAAGAAAAAGCAATAAATCCATCGATTGATCTGTCTAGTATATGAAATCACGATAAATCTAGCGATTGGTCGGTATAGAGCGATTTTTATATTAAAACTGAAATTATTTTTATTTTGTCCACTAATATACCTACACAGCACTTGAAATACTTACCTATATCGATGTTATTTGTTTTAAACCTAATGCTATCTATTCACCAAAGCCGCCGGCTTGCCGCCGGGCTAGGGCGACAGCTTTACGTCGTACGAATGTAAGGTGTCAAAAAAGCCGGCGGCTTTGGTGTGTAGACAGCATAACGCTAGTTTCCGCAAGTTAGCAGCTTCTCCCAGAGAAGAATTTAGCAAGTTTATTGGGTTACTCTTTTCAAATAGTTTTACAATTCTCATAAAGACATAATACATAGATCGATTAAGTATTAAGTAAACTAGCACCTGAATAAACTTAGATTCTAGACCATGCAAAGTAAACTACAAGATGTTATTGGATAGCTAAAGATCAGCTAAGAAGCTGAAATATGTTTAGGTATGGTTTGTTTAGTAAACTAAATATTTGTTAGAAATGCTATGAAATTTTTACAAACATTTTTTTACATTCAGTTTGGGAGCACCATAATGTCAAATCGGTTAAGCGGTTCAACTGCTAATGCGTAAAGACCTTTAGTTAATCCTTTAAATACTAACCACAGAAAACAACAAACGGCTTAACTGTACCTAAGTTACACTATACACTGAATGTCCTGTATCTCGCCTTGACAAGGACCTTTGACAAAGTAATGACACCGCACAGACAAAAGGGGGGACTCCCTAACCCCCCTAAAACGAGGAGTGGGTACTTAACCCCCCTTTAGGGTGACAATGATTCTCCTCGAAATTGGGATAATATTATTCTGCGTGTTAGATTGTTTGCGATGTAAATATTTGTGTTGGATGTTTGTGGAATAACGGCGAGCGTTTTTTAAACACATTATTATGGAGTTGTTTTTGTGATAACGAATTCTTACAGTTTACTTTTTGTCGCGTGTTTATCTAAAGGCCGTTGCTTATATTCGTTTATAGGGTCCTGTTTTTAATCAGTAGACCATTTTTGTAAGTATGAGCGTTGATACAAAATCGGATGTAACAATAGTGAATAGTGCATGAAGAGTAGTAATAGGCACGTCTTCTATTTGATAAATTAGTTCCAACAAACAATAATTTTAACTTAAATTTATATGTATATGTTTTACTGATTTTGGGAGTCTAGTTTTGTTAAGATAGAAAATCGTGGAGAGGAAGGAGAGAGTCCTTTGCCTAGCAGTGGGGCACTCATGGCTAGGTGTCAGTGTGAAAATCAGTTTTATTGTGGTTCAATCTAAAACAGTAAATCCATATAAAATAATTAAACAGATAAATTCGTTATTTACTAACGTTTGGATTGGATAGTAACTGTAAACACAGCCATTTCTTTCGCAAGATTTATTTAAATTTAACTAAGACACCACACTCTAGGCACTACAAACTAGAAAAACCTTCCACTACCCACTCAGCCCATCACAACAAAAACTATCCCAAATCCTACAAACATCACAGCCACCCTACTTCACCCGCCATTAGAAATCTCGCGTTTTGATTCGCGTCTGAAGTGTGGTTACCGTACACAGCTATAGTGCGTGCATTGTGAAGGGTACTTTAGCTGCCAGTTCGTTACTTTTATAACTACTAAACAGTATATGACGAGGTTTTGTTTACTAGTTATGTTGTATTTTTTTATTCAGTTAGCTGTGAGTCAGCTGCATGAAGATCAATAATTAAGCTAATGCTCCATTTCATCTATAGCTGTCACTATCATTGCCAATATATCAGAATAAGACGGCAAGATGTTTAATGGTTTAATTACTTTTTAAGGCTTTGATGCAATTGGGGGTATGTTCCGAAAAAGTCCGTCTCACAACTCATAAAATTAAAAGCTCGTTTGGCTTCACCCTTAAAAAAAGCCTACTGATTATATAAATAGAGAAAGTAAACACCTAGATTTGTTCAAATAAATCAATTTATCACGTTTCTTCATAAACTTGCACAATGCGCCAAGTAAAATAACTATTATTAGACTAGCTATGCAATTCTCGCGAAATGATAGATGACTGCGAACAGACAGACGGACGGACAATAAATTAGCTGTACATAACAATTTGAGAGCAATTTATTTGCACTTTACTTGTAATGTGTTTAAGTATTTTGTGTTTTATTTATTTTCCAACTGACTTTTCTTTGTAGGCAGGTAAGGTTTTTAATCTAGACCAGGCTTAGCACGGCGTGCCGCGACAGTTATCTCACGTCATGCTGTCCTTATCACATTTAAAACTATAGACAGAGACGGAAGCGTGACAAACGCATGACAACGTCTTGTCACGGAGTGCATGCTAAGCTGGCTGATCTGTCATTCTTTGCTAATGCCTCTAGGGCCCAAGTCTACTAATTTAAACTAGCCTCAGTTGTGTGTCGGCGGAGTCTCAATGGCATTTTTTGACATACCTATTTGGTCGCAATCGGTGTAAGCAAGGTGTAAGCCATTCTTTAGCAGAGCCCCTGCTAAATAATGGCTCCAACCCCTACTCTAAGAGACATGTCTAGTGCTTCTGGTGTAGTCCTTTGCAGCTTTGATTCTGTTTTTTTTTTTTTTTAAGTTGTCTTCTTATATTTAGCGGTAAGATTACTAAAAGAGTCAGTGCTTCTTGATTCAATTTTCTTAAGTAACGTGAATCAAAATAAAAATTCAAATATCCCTGTCTAACTAATTGACTGAGCAAAGGCCAAACTTATGCGAAGAAAAATCTCTTATGGTAACTACACACCAAAGCCGCCGGCTTTTTACAAGCTTTTATTTAGTTTCACCTGTCCCGTTGTCTGTCGTTCTGTAATCAAATCTTGCAACTTAAATTTGATCCACTTCCCGATTTCCGATTGAGCTGAAATTTTGCATGCTTATGTATATCGCGTGACAATGCAATATTATGGTAACATGGAGCTGATCTGATGATGGAGCTGGAAGGTGGCCATAGGAACTCCGTAATTAAATGATGCAACCCTATCGAGTTTGGGCTCATTAGATTCGTCTTGACAAGTACTTTGATACTGTATGGTAACCAGGGTCTGATGATGGAGCCGGAAGGTGGCCATAGGAACTCCGTAATTAAACGATGCAACCCTATCGAGTTTGGGCTCATTGGATTAGTCTTGACGAGTACTTTGATACTATATGGTAACCAGGGTCTGATGATGGAACTGGAAGGTGGCCATAGGAACTCCGTAATTAAACGATGCAACCCTATCGAGTTTGGGCTCATTGGATTAGTCTTGACGAGTACTTTGATACTATATGGTAACCAGGGTCTGATGATGGAGCCGGAAGGTGGCCATAGGAACTCCGTAATTAAACGATGCAACCCTATCGAGTTTGGGCTCATTGGATTAGTCTTGACGAGTACTTTGATACTATATGGTAACCAGGGTCTGATGATGGAACTGGAAGGTGGCCATAGGAACTCCGTAATTAAACGATGCAACCCTATCGAGTTTGGGCTCATTGGATTAGTCTTGACGAGTACTTTGATACTATATGGTAACCAGGGTCTAATGATGGAGCCGGAAGGTAGAAATAGGAACTCCGTAATTAAACGACGCAACCTCAACTACGGACTTCATAACGGAATAACGCTGCTACGCGCTGCGAACTACGTCGTAGTAAATCTCGAATTAAAAATAGAGGTACTAAAAAGTTAAAAATAAAATTAAAGAAAAAAAAACCTTTTTAAAAACAAGCTTTTATTATTTGTTTATAAAATGAACTAAAAAGTTAAAAATAAATTAACTCTAAAAAGAAATATAACACTTTGTAACTTGATTGTAACCTTTAACGACAAATAAGCGTCTTCGTCTAGGACAAAATAATTCCATATTGTACAAATTTATTTAATTTTAACACTAAAACTTTTCACCATACATAATTATTCAATCTCGTCCCCCCTCTTTATCATAGTCCCCATTTATAAATGAAAGCGTGTTACATTGTGATAGCCTGAGGAAAATGTTGTGATGTATTAATTAAATACAACTTATATGTTGTATTTAACAAATTAAAAAGAAAAATGTTGTGTTGTATTAATTAAATACTCATTTTCCTCAAGCTATCACAATGTAACACGCTTTCATTTATAAATGGGGACTATGATAAAGAGGGGGGACGAGATTGAATAATTATGTATGGTGAAAAGTTTTAGTGTTAAAATTAAATAAATTTGTACAATATGGAATTATTTTGTCCTAGACGAAGACGCTTATTTGTCGTTAAAGGTTACAATCAAGTTACAAAGTGTTATATTTCTTTTTAGAGTTAATTTATTTTTAACTTTTTAGTTCATTTTATAAACAAATAATAAAAGCTTGTTTTTAAAAAGGTTTTTTTTTCTTTAATTTTTTTGACAGCTGCCATTCGTATAACGTTAAGCCGCCGGCCTAGCACGCCGGCATGCCGGCGGCTTTGGTGTGTAAATAGCATTAAATATAACGGGATATCCCTACATAATACGTGCAGTGAACATCAAATCAAACTTAATTTCGTTGCCTGACCACAAAATGCGGAAGATGTGCAGTAAAGTTGCACCACGGGAAAACATGTAAGTAGATAAGCTTTTATGCACTCGCGGTTGGATCGCCAATGTTCCAAATTCGAATTATAAGAATGCTTTTTTTTTGACATATCCATGACCCATGTCATGTCAATGTACGGTCACGAACATGCGCGCTGTCACATTTTATTATCGTAACTTCTGTCGTTTTCGACAATTTGTTCAATGATTGTTGGATGTACTTATTGAACAAATTGATGAACACATATTTTTAAAACAGCGATATTTTGAAAATGTAGTGTCAGTGTTTTGTATATATCTATGAAAATTTAATGTTTGTTAGAAAAAAGTTATCAAAATTTAAGAAAATCAGTGATTTTCTTAAGTTTAATACTAGAAATAATAATAAACTTGTTATGCATGGTAGTAGACTAACTAAAATTAATAATTCATTTGAAGGGAACTATGTATACGGTTTTACAACAAACTGCCTGATAATGTATTAAATTTAACGGAAACTAAATTTAAGCGTTGTATTAAGAGGACTCTTTGTCAGAGAGCGTATTATAACATTAACGATTTTATTATTGACAATAGGGCATGGTGAGTAAATGCTCTAGCTCCACACGATCATAATATTTAATTTGTTCTTTTGTAAACACATGATTGTAAAAAATATTTTTAAAAAGAGCAACCTCTTAGAGTTTCTTGCTGGCTTCTTCTCTTGGGAATCTGCCTTCCGAAGTCAGCGTAGCTTCAGTCAGTTAATTTGCTTTTACTTTGGTTAACTTGTTATATTTTTGTTTTATATTTCAGACGCATTCAAGTGTAATTTTGGGTTACCTATGAATAAATCTTTATTGAATTGAATTAAATTGAATTGAATAAAATAGGTACAATAATTATAGTACCTAAGATCCTCACTTTACATTGGCAGAATCTACTCTTGTAGGTAGTTGCCATGTACCCATATTTAAAAAAAAACTATATACTTTACTACTTATGAAATTATTGTTTTCAATTATTTAGGTACTTTTAAGTGTGTATTCAAAGTGTGTCATAATAGATTGAATAAATATATTCTCTTTCATTCTTTCTTTCAGCCGCTAATGTGTAAAACCCGAAGTGTATGCCCTTACGTGTATGAAATAAGAATATGATCTTCCGCGGTTTACATCTTATTAAGGTAGAAATATCCTGTGGTAAAGTTGAATTTAAAGCTTTTTGAACTCGTACTTTAATGAAGGCTTAAGGTCTAGAGATACATAGATCCGGGCCGTGTCCGGGATGTGTCAGGGAAAAAAATCATTCCATACATTTTCTATGGATTCGTTCACACACGTTGTCATGACGACGTATTGTTTTCCCTCCTGACGGGCCACGGTCCGGATACGTCCCGGTCACGGCCTGGATCTGTGTAGATAGACCTATAAAGTTCGACCCGCAGTTGCAGATAAGTTAATCCTTCATTAAATCTAGACCCCTTATTACAAAACGAGTTTTATTTATAGTCCTAGGACTAACTCAGATAAATGACGTTTCGACTATAGACAAAACGTCAAAAAATGTAATCAGTCCTAGAACTATATTTAAAAGTCGTTTTATAATAAAGGTGATAAAGCAAAATAAGAAGAACACGATAATATGAAAAGTACTCGCGATCGCCCGACTTAGTACCTACCTAAGCATTTATCATTTTATAAGAAGTGGAAAACTTGCAAAATGTCGAAATATAATAAAGACTATGTGTTATTTTCCGTGTGTTATTCTAATGCTTAGATAAGGTGATATGAACATAACATATATCTTTTAGCTACTACAAAGGGGTTTGAAGATTTTAGTATGGAGAGTGTCCTACCTACAACTTTTTTTAAAAATTTTCCATAAGTGGCGGCATTTAATGAAACCTTCACTAATCGATAGTTCAGGTCAATACAAATCGAAATAATCACTACAATATGTGCCATTTAATAACACCAAAACACAGTTTTTCATTTTCCAATACTGGCGCCACTAGTCTATCTTTGACAGCCAATATCTCGGAAACCTGACGCTATATCAAATTTTTTTCATCTATACTTTCGATTTGTATTGACCTGAACTATCGATTAGTGAAGGTTTCATAGACTGCCGCCATTTTTGTCGAAAAAGGTACATACACAAGTTTAGGAAGGACATTATCTTCAAACCCCTTTCATAAAAATCAGTAGAGTGGTTTCCATCCAAACATCGGCACATAGTTAACGTTTATACTATTAACAGAATAATAAAGTTTAAACTACAAATGCAACTGGGGCCCAAGTAGGGTTACCATGAAATAAACGAAAGTCCGGAGAAAAGTCCTAATTCTCATATAAAAGTCCTGAGATTTTATACAGTTCGAGAATTTCCTCTTAAAAACGTAATATCGTTATGTACAGTAGGTACCTGTATAAAAAAGTATACATTTTAACTGCAATCTGTTATCAAAAGAAGATTATTTCGGTTATGTTTTACTAGGATGATTAAGTAGGTATAGATTTAAACTGCAATTATTTATAAAAAAAGATATTTTTAGTTTATGTTAGTTGATTTAACTATTAATTAAAGAGATCTTTGAAAAATGTAAGCTGTATTTTGAAATTCCTGAGATTTCACAAGATTGACAAAGTCCGGCCGCACTCCTGAGAAAAATCGAAAAGTCCGGTAATCTCAGGACAAATCCTGAGATATGGTAACCCTAGGCCCAAGTCTGCTAATTTACAAATATTCTCAGTTTGTGTGTCGGCAGACTGTCAATGTAATTTTTGACACATTCGGTCGCAATCGGAGGAAGCTATTGTTTAGCAGGACACCAAATGTGTCAAAAAATACCATTGACACTGCCGACACACAACTGAAGCTATTTTAAATAAGCAGAATCGGGCCCCTGTCTTCATAGTCGTTTATTATTTGTAGTAATCGTTAACTAGGTACCTCAGCAATCTATAGTAGGAATTCGAATCCTGCGCAGGTTTAGTGATCGTAAACCTGTAAGTATTGTTGGCGCCGGTTTTAAATTAAGAACGGACCTGAAAGTAATTGCTTCGCTATAGTTTTTAGATTTTCTTTTGAATTTAATACTTCTATTCGTTCTTCATAGGTAGTTTATGATTATTTTGAATTATTGAAGCTTGTATATACCTAATTTATTTTATAATTAAGTGTTTAAAGATTTATACGTATATTTTATTTTTCTCTTAGAACTGCGAATTCATCTGCCTCTGCTGCGAATCTAGCGCTAGCTTTAAAAAAAAAAACCTATATAATAATGTAACGGTTTCAAGAGTATTTTTTGTGCCTATGAAATAAATATATTTTTGACTTTGACTATGCCTCTCGTTTAAAATCACGATTAAAATCACTCAACTGAATACTCTACTAAACTCAAATCAATGCTGGTAGAAAGGTAGTAGGTAGTTAATTCAAAAAGTCATGTTATACCTGTAGTTGAATGATTTTGATAATGGTCTTAATAATATAGAATTATCAAGCAGAAAATTTATTCTCAAAGTATAATACAAGTCTGCGAATAAAGATTTTTTTTTTTAAGACTTACTTCCACAAACACTCGTCGACGTCCGCACCCTCACGGAAATCTGTAAAAAGAGAAAAAAAACCTTAGTAAGTGCGGCTATAGAATAGATAGCCTAGATTAGATTCTTTAAAATAAAGACTTAAGAAACCCTTCCTATGTTGTTGTTGTTGTTAGCCTATATATATATGCCCATATATATGTCCCCATCGAGGGGCACAAGCCTACTCTCATACAGAGAGTGATTCCCCTTCCTATGAAACAGTTAAAATTAAACCCTAGTTAACGGTGCTACCACCGTCTCGCCCATGAGTCGGTTAGCATTGACGCAACGTAATTGCGTCTCCCGTGCGAGACAGGCCGCACAGCCGTATTGTTTTCGTTGGTGTCCTACTGGCGAGTCGCTGCGCACAGCTGTGACTGCCAAGGCGACTCGCAGGAGAGTCGTTAGCAGTTGATGTATGAACTGAACCCAACATTTTTACATTTTTATCCAAAAACCAAGATGCAAGAAAGGTCAATGGGCATGATGACTAAAAAAATTTGTTAAGTCCATCACATAGATTATTTTAAAGTACCTACTCGACACGTATTTTTTCTCTTAAACTAAAAATGACAAAGATACACTGGGTTAAAGTTGCTCGTGACGTCAATACCCCCCACTCCGTAACTTTGATGTTCTGTATCTTTGTATTTATTTGTGTATTTGATCAGGTAAAAAATGTGTTTCAAATATTTTTTAATAGCCTAAAAGACGGACAAATATTTTTTTGAATTTTTGAATGTAGTCATCATCCCTATTAAGCTTATGCTTCATTAGACAGCTGTCACTGTCATTGGCAAAAATCTGAACGAGACGGCACGATGTTTAATGGATTTTTATAATATGAACCTTTTATGCACCTGGGGTTTCATAATTCCAATACAAAAAGCACTCAAAAGCGCATGTTATTAGTCCATTACAAGTGTTTATTAAGTATTATAACAATATTTAACTTGGAATCTGATAACTATAAGCGCGGATAATGTTTACGTATCAACTTAAATGTTACCGGCGTTTAATAATATTTATCTTGGGACGTTGTTGTAAAAGCGTCTATACAGTTTACGTGTCAAGTTAAGTCTTGCGGGTGGTAAATTGCGTGTTTGAGACGCATAACTAGGTTAGGTTTTCTATGAGTTCGGTTAGGCAATTCTTTAGTAAATTATAGATCTACATTGCTATGATTTGACTTGGTTGTCTTATATCATGCTTGGACCAGCGGGTGAACTCTCGTTGTATAATACATACTATTCATTCATTACATACTATTCGACCCATGTTTCTTGGGAAAAGTGGTTCAGATTTAAGGGAATATTACCTACGTTCATTGATTTTGGATACTAATTGAAAAAACTAGATTAAAGATTGTGGCGAAATTAAAATATTTCGCGAAGTAACTAGGTACATGTAAAAGTTGATCCTACTAGCAAATAAATGTATCTAGGTATTACAAATGTCAATGTTTTTGCTGATGGACGGATGGTTAGATGCAAGGATGTTTCTTACTCTTTCACGCAAAAACAACTGAACGGACTTTGATTAAACTTTACAGTTTTGTAGCTTAATCAGAATAAAATAAACGCTATCTTAAGATTTCCACAATTAATACCTAAGTAATGCAAGTTTTCCAAGATGTGACCATAAATGCGTACGAAGTCGCGGGCAGCCTCTAGTCTAACAAAATTTCCACGGAAATGTGAAAAATCATTTTTGTCAGCCCTTTAACATTTACCGTCTAAGCTAAAATCAAGAGTGACATCTTAAACGCTCTTACATCCACGGAATAAGGTCTAAAGTGCTCATTTACTTCAAAATTCCGTTGACATTTTCTTAAAATCCATTGGTGGCCTAATTTTAACCTACAACCATTAAGTTGAGTCTTGAATTGTATGCGTGGCTGTAGAAATGGGGTGTCGAGTTAAGTGCTACAGTTAATGGTATCGAAAGTGTGACAAAAAGTAATGTTCAGAGGTTATATTAGATGCTATGGTGTATTTGATTTGTAAATCGAGTTATTAAGGTTGTTTCGATATAAAGTTAGTAGAAAAAGTGTGAGATATTGCTGGCAATTTCATAGTTTAACTAACTTGCAGTTGCAGCGTGGTAAGATGACTAGGTATATACTGGGTGCAACAGAAAGGGGTTATAAAGCCGAAACGCAACAATAGTCTTCATGAAACTGAAGGACTTTCCCCTAGGAACATGGGTCGTACGTAACTCGAAAAAAAAAACCGCCTACCCATACAAAATGTCCGATCGAGTGAGTATGGGCGATCCAAAATTATTTTTTAACGAGGTAGGTAATCCGGGCTGTAAAATTCTTTAATTACCGCATAAATAAAGTTCCTTTTTACCCGACTGCGCCAGGAGGAGGGTAATGTTTTTTTTTTTGAGAATACGTATGCATGTTTTTATGTATATTCTTTGGCACGCCCTACAGCTTAAACGGCTTGATGGATTTTAGCTTGAGAGGTGTCGTTAGATTCGTATTTACAGTGAGAGTGACACTGGGTAGGTACATGAAAAAAAAATGCGTTTTTTAATTGCAGTCGGGTTTTTTTAACAAAAAGGTTAGTTTATTTTAATACTTTATAAGTATTTGTAGAGTTAAAATGGTCTGATTCTAGTCGGAATGAATGATCTTGATCGATTATTTCGGCGACTATAAATAAAGTTCCGAACTTGACAAGGTCAAGAATTCACGTCATACAATGTTATAAAAGGGCAAAGAGTTTTCTTATTCTTTTTTATTTAGTTTTAATACAAACTAATTTTAATTATAAAGAAGAAGAGAAACGGGCAAGAAAGTTATATTAATAGTTAAATTAATTAAATAATTAATAGTTTTAATTTTCAGATAAGATGAAGCTGACTTATGTGGGTGGAAATGTTTAAATTTTTACCCGACTTCGGCAAAGCCAAAAGGAAGAGTAGGTTTTTAAATGTTACCTACTTTACTTTTCAGTTATTTTCGGTAGCAGTATCTAACTAAACGATATAAAACTTTTTTTCTAATCAAATAAATTAGAAAAGTAAGATATTTCCTGGAAAATTGTAATTTTCTTAGTTACGTGACAATTTTGTCCCCATATCAACGTAAACCAGTTTTTATTTAAACATTTTTCCTTTGACGACAACGCCTACGTAGATGTTACATACAAAATAAAATAAATCAATTTAAACATGCGCAAATATAAAAAAAAAAACCGATCATAAGTTACATGGCAATTGCTTAGTTTCAGGCCAGAGGGCTCAAACTAATGTGAATTTAATTGTCAGTTTATTTCAGAATAATAGAGACTTATCTATAAACGAGTGAGTGATATGCAAAATATAAGGCCGCCTTCACATTACTAAAGTCTTCATTATTTTACGCTTATATCAATCCTACTAATTGTAATGTAGGTATTAATTTATTTATAATTTATATGAATGTCGGTAGTTTAAGATTAATTGATTTCTGTTCTGTCATACGAGTTGTCAGTCTGCCATTACACGTATAGCGATCTACTTGTGTTTTACTGCTTACTTCCTATATATTTAACAGTGGCGACGAGGATGGGATTCGAACCCACGCGTGCAAAGCACACACATATTTAACACTAATATTATAAATGTCAATGTTTGTGCCGATGGATGTTTGTTACTCTTCCACGCAAAAACCACTGGACAGATTTTGATGAAACTTGGCAATATTGTTACGTTACAACGGTAATGTCTGCCTATAGTGCATCTTTTATTTGAAAAATCGCATGCATACCAAGGAAATTTAAAAAAAAAAAATTTTCATTTAACCAAAATGGCGCCAGGCATGCATTAAGCCTTACGCGTAAATGCGTTCAAGATTACTTAACTTTTACGCTCGACGCTAAATTATTTTTAAGTCGTTACTAATCACTTTGTTATAGCTTTCGTCCTCCGGGTATCTATTTAAATGGTCATTAACCTTTGAGTCTAGATAACTAGGCATTGCTTGGAGTGGAATTTTGTAGCGTCAAGACGTCTTGTTAAAGTAAGCAAGTCTCTTTAGATCCGTCTTTTTTGCGTAAATTCAAGATGGCGGGAGTTTGACAGTGCTAGTTAAAAAATATTTTTTCCTTCATATTATTTTTTATAAAGTAAGGTAAGTATATGGAAACTTTTTTTGTGTATTAAAAAAAATGCACCATGGAGAATTCAATGTAAGTCGGTACCTAAGTAACTTAGAAAAAAAAATGTTTGTTTTTGTAAATAACACGTTTAAAAATATAGGTCTTTAATAAAATTGTAGTATTGAGTATTATTTGGCGTATTTTGCCATTGTTTAACAAAATACGCAACTTACACATTTTTCTATAAAAATAAAAAATAGGCATCTCAAAACTCCCTTGAAACTTGAAACCTATTTCTAGGTAACACAATTCCTTTTCTCTAAGCATTATTGTTCTCGAGAGCACTCAACTTGACCACCATAATGCCTTTTATTGCATCTGCAATGCACAACTAGGTAATTTCACTGCACTCAAGAGTACAAGAGCGTGTAAGGAATATTTTATAGCACGGGGGGGGTTTGCTTTTCAAGACAATAGTTTTTAGAATATTCTTTTAAAGATTTTAAATATTATTTCAATGTTTCAGTGACTTGACTGACTTGATATTTAAACATTTTCTCAATTTAATGATCTAATATGAGTAAAATGCAGTCTTGGAAGCTGTATCAAGCTGTTTATTCAGTAAACCACAACACGAGAAAATTCGATAATCAGCCATCTTTAAAAGTCAACCATAGAGAGAATAGAATACAATTCATAGACAACCTAAAATATCTACCGCAGACTATAACAGTATAACATTGCCATATTTAACATTTAATAATCTACCTATATTTTTAACCCCCGATGCCAAAAGTTATAAGTTTGAACCCTTTAGTCTGTTTGTGTGTCCGTCAGTAACTTTTAAACCAGTCGTGGACGGTTTTGGTTCCTTTTTTTCAATTACCTGCTTACTTAATATCATTTAAAAAAAATAACAAAGCACTGAAACCTCAAAGAATTAAGAATAAATAATTTTACAGTCACACTTTTGTTAATCAGCGCTTTACCTATTCAACAAACATAAGTAGATACCTACGCACCAAAAAAAATGTGAAAAAGATCTAAAATTCGATCTTAAATCTTTTACTTACTACGTAAATCCACGTACACAATTTAGCCAAAGTGCCGAACAAGGAATTCAGAGTAGTAAATCGCAGTGTAACTACAACAGCTTAGTTTAACGCGTGGTCGTTTGTGGAAATGACTGAGTTCCCCAAATGACTGCCGCATTACATCGTATCACGAGACTACGACATAATAATTTAAATCCTTGTGTTTCTAGTTCAGTCATTTCATACATATGGAGGATTAAGATTTATGAGTTCAATAATAATTGCAGCGACATTTTTTGAAGTTAAGTTCATTAAAATCTATTTACTGATTTTTCAAACATCCTTCCGTAAAAGCATAAAAAATGAAGTTCACAAAAACATGAGAGGGATAGTATGGTAGGATTGGTAGGTATAATTGGATTAGAATTTAGTACCTACTGGAGAGATGGACGAGATGATATTTATGACAAAAAATCACTGAACATATTTCGATGAAACGTTACTATTACACATCAGAATGACTTATAGGCTACATTATTATAAGACATTGATAATGTTTTCCAAGAAACACATACTAATTCGCGGGCAGTCTCTTGTCATTTCAAGCCTCTTGAATAGGTCGCGCCACGTAAAATGACCCCTATCTGACAGATGCGCATTAGGCGATTTTTGAGTCTGACGTTTAACATTCGTTTTAAAATACCATCGCGCACAAAAGTGTTTAATTATAGTCTTGGTTTTACGCACAAAGGAAAGAAAAATATTATTAGTAGTATTAGTAAGGTGGAATATAAATAAAAAAAAAATACACAACTACCAATCAATTGGATTTAGTGTAAAATGTGTAAAAATGTAAAAAAAATATTCGAAAATTAAAAATATATATATATAGTTCTTCCATTAAGCCTTCACGGGTGGCGCGAAAACCAGATGAGGACGCGGTGTTGATGCCAGAAGTGGCCATTTTATTATCATCGTTGTCGTCACTTTCATAACCTTCGGAATCAGAATCATTATCCCCTACTAGTCTATAAGTCAACATACGTAACCGCGTGCGAAAAACTCTTACAAAAATGAAACGATAAATAGTCCTGGTACTTTCGAGCGTTAGTGTATCCATGCGCGAAAACGTGATTTTCATTTGTTTCTAAAGTTCTTTTTACGTGGCGCGACCTATAACAATTAAAACTTAAATGAAAATTCACACTATCATCAGTCAACAACAAGCCTTCCTCTGATCTAATAATAAGTTCACTTGAAGCCTTACAACCGAGGCCGTTGTTACCTCGTGTATGGGTTACATACTATCATTTGTTGCGTAACCTATGGTGTTGCTGCCTCTGTGATTTCATTAATTAGAATTATTTTATTTAGGTCATACAAATGTGACATACTTATATGGAATGGCTTGTTTGTCTTTTGTCATAAGATTGTTCTGTCCACTATACTATATGTAGTACAGTAGAGTGGTTTGGACAGTGATTTAAAAAAGTTCTATGTTTGCATGAAGGGTTAAACCTAAAAAAAAACATTTTTTGATACTTCGTTGTCAAAAAACAGAAGAACATAGTTTAATTATTAAAAAAGCCCTTTTCTGTACCTGACTAAAAGATAAAACCATGTTGTTGGATGCCCGATTAATAAATCGACGAGTGTGAATTTGTGTGGTACCTATGCATTCACGACAGTACAATAACACTACACCGATTGAGAATGGGGATGATGACTACATTCGAAAATTCAAAAAAATATAACTCCGTCTTTTAGGCTTTTAAAAAATATTTGAAACACGTTTTTTACCTGATCAAATACATAAATAAATACAAAGATACAGAGCATCAAAGTTACGGAATTGGGGGTATTGACGTCACTCCTCAGTTAAAATCGTACTGAAGCGTGACGTCACAAGCAACTTTAACCCAGTGTATCTTTGTCATTTTTAGTTTAAGAGAAAAAGGAAAAATACGTGTCGAATATTTTAAAATAATTTATGTGATGGACTAAAGAATTTTTTTTAGTCATGCTGCCCATTGATCGACGCGCAATAAAAACAAAATCACGCAAATCTTTTTTTTCCAAAACTTTTCACCGACGATCAAATAAAGTAATTTACGAAACCCGTTCCAAAAATCGTTCCCTACTATCTAATTAATTATACATTCAAACTCATCGATTTGATCCATACCTCAAACCGATTCAGCGAAAATAAACCAAGTAATTTTTTCCCCATTAAATTATGTTTCTCAGAAAATATACCCGCCAAAGTCTTATTATATCATTTCTGTACATTTTGCTCAAAATAGCTACAAAGCTCAATAATGACTGTGGATAGTAATAAAATTATTTTATACTACGTATCTATGTAAAATAGGCTTCGATATTATTAAAGCAAAATTACTTTTAAGCTTGAGAGTGCAAGGATGAAAGTGGATTGAAAATTAAGTGTCCAGGCAACCATTATGCATCGTCACATAACCTATAAAGGACGCTGTCCGCCATTTAGTTTTTTATTTCGTTTTCATAATGGACCTCGGACATTTCTCGTGCAGTATGCGGGTGAAATTATTATTAGACTCCGATACTGGAACATATTGTTATGTGGTTGAGAAAATAACATGCTGCGATATCGTAGATACAGGTACTTATTCATTTTGATAAATGTCAAAGTGGTATGTTTATCTTTTATGGCTCTTACGTGTTTTGTTTCGTATTTTTAAAGTGGAGGGAAGTGGTCTCTGCCTACCCCGATGGGAAAACCGTGACCGATATGTATGTATGTATATGTGTATATTTTTAAAGTTGATCAGGATTCTACATACAAAATCAAAAGATGACGAAAGCTCGATGGGATAGTATCATTTATGGTACCAGCTCTATCCAGACCAGAAGCATTTTTTGTAAATTTCGATACCAAATAAAACCCGACTAATGAAGGCTTTTGCGCGTTATCGGTTGAACCGCCTGGATAACTTGATAATGATAGACGTTAACCGCGTGAGCATAATTAAACGTAAAACTTTACATATACCTCCCTTTATTGTCTTTAAAACACCTAGGTATGTAATTTCTTCTGTAAGTAGATTACTCCAACGTTATCCAGATTGCCACAATCAAGGTAAAAACACATAAACTGAAACGAAATTACATTTTACCACATACGTAATTTATTTTACAGGCTCGTTTTATTCCTATGATTTATAATAGGGTTTACAGGCCACTAATTTGTGCTACCTAGACTTTAAATAGGTTGTAAAAGTGGTTCTGAAACTTTAGTCTTTGGGTGAGCGAGTAGGCCCATTGTCCACGTAACCGCACGTTTTCATCATTTGAAAATTATACGGAGAAATGTGTTTCGGAAAATTATACTACTGCAGAAAAGGCAAGTACCTACGAATGAGTATGCAATGTTTTTATTAGCTCTATTAGTTAACCCTTTTGGAACAACATGACTGGATCTCTATATAAATAAACAAGTGACTGTGGATATCCAGAAAAATAGTAAGATATGGTAGTAAAATAGGTAACATATCCTCAGAATTAAAGTCCAAATTTGATTATTATTAGTTATGTTGTGCGTCACGAATCTCAAATAGTATAGTTTGTTCGCTCATTTAATTCAGGAAAACTGCATAACCTACAATCCATCAATTTGAATCAACATTTTGAAAACCGCTGAACTATAAAATGAGCAGCAGACGCTCGTATTACGCGAGTAATCAGTGTAATAAGGTTATATTACAGGGAGGCATTCAGGAAGTGCGTAACACAGGAGGATCCGGTTTAAGGCAGTTTAAATGAAACTAGATGGGTAGCTGGCCTATAGTTTAAGGTATGTACCTACGCTGGCCGTGAAAATTAGATACATACATATTCGGGGTAGGCTAAGACCACTTCCCTCCACTTGCTTATCCAGACATACTTCTTTCGCTTCATCCGCATTCACCAATCGCCTCATACATGCTCGAGAATAGATACTTAATAGAAATATCATTTTCTATCACTCTATATCAGGATTCTTACACAAGCGTCAAACCACTTCATCCGCAAGTGTGTTGAAGCCCTAACACTCACAAAGTTTAAATAGTTAAACTTGTATGCAACTGCAGTTTGCTAAACTATGCAGCCCGGTGCAGTACCTCAACCACAGATGGTTAATAACATTTACCGTTAGCTTGTCCACGGCTTCTGCAAACGTTGGGATAAATTGCAAGTTAAATAATCGCACTTAAACACATTGAAGTATGTGAGCAGGGTCGGCTGGAGTGGGGCCCTTAAAACAATTGGGGAATCTGCCTTCCGAAGTCAGCGTAGCTTCCCTCCATTAATGTTTTTCTCTTTTTTGGTTCTTTAAATTCATTATTATATTTTTTTTATAGTTTTTACTTTGTAACGAATTCAAGGGTAAATTTATTGTTACCTACGAATAAATTATATTTGAATTTGAATTATGGGCTCCGTACTATGCCTAACAAAGACCTATACAGTCTGATTACACAGACGGATATATCGGTTTTATTACAAATCGGATTAATACACTTTTTTGGTTAATTATTACCACATAGGTATAAGCTTGTTTAAAATCTCAGTCACTATAAATCGACTGAATATAAAATAATGCCTATTAAGTTGACATCATACAGAAAGTAAGTATGATAACTAACTATGGTTGTCATGGTAATTTTTGAATAGTACGTATAATCGGATGCGCGAAGAAGCGAAAGACGTGTGTTTGTACCGAAGCAAGTGGAGCGAAGTGATCTCTGTTTACCCCAACGGGAGAGAGTCGTTACCGATATGTATGTATGTATGTTATGCGCTAACTACCCTTGAGTTTTTGGTCATCTAAAACGAGGGGCCGCCCTTTCCTATAAGTACCTATCGACCCTTCCCTGCATACTAAATCCGGCCCCGATAAAAGGTATGTAGTTCAAGATTTTTAATCGCCCGCCAAGATTGACATTCTTTCCTCGCTATGTTATTAATGAAATGTTATGGGAACGTATAAATATTATGTCATTTTTTATTTTTTTACTTTAATTGCAAGTTTAGTTATTGTTAGAAAGGTCAAAGTGAAAGACTTGTAGATTATGTTCATGATATGTTCTCAGTAGATAAAAAAAATATACGGGGTGAATTTGAATTCGATCGACAAAATATAAGGCAAGGTTATTTTTACTTCGGTACCTACCTAATTAAGAAAAAAAATTAATTACGCGAAATTAATAAAAAAAAAGTTTTGTAAAAGAAAAAAAACAAATGAGTGACTTTTGTGCGTGAGTGTACAACTCGTTATCACTGCTATGTTTTTTATTAATGTGATAATTAGTAAGTTAAAATATTTTTACATTTTCTTTCAGATTTTGTTTGGTTGACATTTAATATCACTTTTCTGACAAGGAATAAAAAAAAAATTTACTATATTTTTTTAAATTATGCAGAATTATTCTAAATCGATATCACAACATCGCCTTAAATTTTGTCGACTGAATTCAAAGTCGCCCTGTAGATAAAGCATACCTAAGTAGGTACCTACATACACTAGCCACAACATGCAAGTTTCCTCAAGGCGTCTTGTGGCATAAAACAAAAAGCGAACCGCTGGTTATTAGCACACAAAACAACTGACCACAGGACATTTACATACACGCTTGGCCGGGAATCGAACCTACACCCATCTTTAGTGTTGGTAGTAAGAGAGCTGCGGGATAAAAGTTCCATTTATAAAGTACCAGTTAGGTGCTGGTTCACCATCTTCTTTAAAAATTTATCTGACAGATATTTTATACCTGTCTCTATCTAAAATGTCATGATTTACGAAATGGACATAAGTTTATCTCTTTCGCTTCATCCAAACTCATCAGTCGCCTCATACAGGCCCGTCGGTTTAGGGTACTCTTGATTTTGAAGCGAAAGAGGTGTGTCTGGATCGAAGCAAGTGGAAGGAAGTGGTCTCTGCGTACTCCAATGGGAGAGAGGCGTGACGGATATGTATGTATGTATGTATGTATGTATGTATGTATGTATGTATGTATGTATGTATGTATATTTTATCTGTAGGTGGTGAAACGGGCACTGAATATTTTTTTTTTTTTTTATCTCGCATTTACTTATGAAGAGACTGAATGTGGATGAAGCAAAAGAAGTGTCTGGATCAAAGTAAGTGGAGGGAAGGTCTCTGACTACCCTGATGGAAGAGCGTCACCGTAAACGACTTCCTTATAATCATTATTAAAAGCAACAGGTGGAAGAGTCTGCATTAATGTGACGTTTCACTTAACTTTACAACTTTGTATTTACATTATAAAAAGTGCTTAAAAACTTTTCGAAGATATGGTCTACCTACACACATCCGGGCCGTGTCCGGGACGTGTCAGGGAAAAATATCATTCTATACATTTTCTATGGATTCGTTCACACACGTTGTCATGACAACGTATTTTTTTCCGTCCTGACAGGCCACGGCCCGGACCTGTGTAGATAGACCTGACTGTTTTACACCATGCTAAGATTATGTACTTTGCGATCTTCTTAAGGTACGTATTCATTCCCGAGTTGGAGCTGTAACCATGGCATGTACTGTAACAAAAAACATAGTGTGTACGTGGTTCGCGAGCCCGCGACAAATGCGACACAAAGGGCTCGCAGCAAGCCGACGATTGTTGGTTTTTGCCGCATACTCGTATCAAAGGGTAAATGTAACACGCGTACACTAGAACCTCGGTACTGGATTTGGTCGGTTACTGTTAGACCCAGAGCACACGGTGAAACGCAAATGCAACACACACGACGCAACTGAAACGAAACGTTTCAAACTAGTTGCGTCGTGTGTGGTTTTCTAAGGAAGTCTATAGCAGAAACTGCGATGCAACTCAAAAGTAACTAGCAGTTTCAGTTGCGTTGCATTTGCGTTTCACCGTGTGTTCTGGGTCTTACTGTTATATAGACACTCTTAGTGCGTCAAAAGTGTGAGTCAGGATGGTGGTTGTATGAGGGGGATTTGAACATTTTGTATCCCACAGAAATGTACCAGCAATGTACTAATTAGTACCATCATTAAAGTTCTATGTACCTCTTTGAGAACGGAGCAATCAATGAGGAAGGAATATAAGAAGTGGTACCATTTTTTTTTCATATACAAATGAGTTTATGATGTGCCAAGGTTGCGCCAAGTTTTCTCATAGTATTCTTGGTAGATGACCTGTCCTGAAACGATAAGTAGTACTATACAAAAAGTTGCCATTTTGCGCCAGACCAGGCACGCAGATACAGACGATATGGCTCCTCCTTATATATTCTATACTCAAAGTAGCTGGAAGCCAAGTTCATAGAAAAAATGTGAAAAAAAAAATGTGCGATATCCTGGTGCATTTCTTTGATATTGTGTTTTAAGCTTGTAGTTTTAGTCATAAGGTACCA
Source organism: Anarsia innoxiella (assembly GCA_947563765.1). Taxonomy (NCBI): domain Eukaryota; kingdom Metazoa; phylum Arthropoda; class Insecta; order Lepidoptera; family Gelechiidae; genus Anarsia; species Anarsia innoxiella. Next base: position 2,491,529 of record OX387397.1, read on the forward strand.
CGTAGTTGTAATGTAAAAGGCTTCAAAAAAGGCCTTATTAATGATAGGGGTACTAGTGTAAGCAGTCGAGGGTTTTTAGCCGGTAAGAGTCCGGCATTGCCTGGGAGTCTTTTAAATTGTTTGTTTCAATGGTTTTAATGGATCTATACTCAAAGGGAGCAATAACATAAATAAAACCTCTCAATATATCTTCAACCGACATACTTATACAAAAAGATGGTACAACATAAACCAGATTTTTCTTCACCAAGCCCCTCTCCTACACAGCAGCAACCTAGTCAAACTGTAGTCACAGTAAACAATTGTACCATTTCGTGCATTGTTCTCCAGGGATCAGTTAATTCCCACGGGAACTGCATTCAATGCAGTTTTTCCTGGTGCATTTCCGTGTATCTCTAAAGGTTGAGAACCTATGAATATTGAAGTGTTAATGTTATTGTTGATTGACATTTACAATGGATAAATGTAGCACTAAGCGCTCGCCTGTGGCTTCGTACTCATTTATCTTCTTATCTTTTTCTTCTTCTTATCAACTTAACATCCTAAAATAATTATACATAATTAGAATAGAATAGAATAGGTACCTATGTTTATTCCAAGTCACAAGTTATACCTATAGGTTATTTTGATATGCAAGCTACATATATTTATTTATTTATTATTTATTTATTTTTTTATTAAGGAACAACAACAGCTGTACATTCGTAACTTAGATACTATGGTGTTTTACTTATTTAGCCAATTACAGTTGTTCACGTTAGATTACAAGAACTTAACGCAAGGTGATCGTTACAATACAAAACAATTCGCCACGCAACAATATAAGTAGTAAAGTTTCATCAAAATCTGTTCAGTGACATTGGTGGAATCCACTATGGTAGTTGTCATTAAAAAAAATACGCCTAAAGGTCTATCTACACATATCCGGGCCGTGCCCGGGACGTGTCCGGCCCGTGGCCCGTCAGGAGGCTAAACAATTTTTCGTCATGACACGTTTTCCCTCCTGACGGGGCACGGCGGCCCGGATATGTATAGATAGACCATAAAACAACACCTACTATGAAATAATGCGCTACTAGTAACTAAGAAATTACATAACTAAAAAAACACATGTTTTAACCTGTAAACACTTCTACCATTTGTTTAAATAAACGGCTATTAGTTAGTTTTTTTAGTTTAGTTAGTTTAAACATTCCTGCAGGGTGTATGAACTTAGTTCTGTATGTTTGTCGAGTAAGGTATTCTATGGCACGTACTAGCTAGGGATGGGGTAGAGATATGACGTCACTGTTTTGTAACTGGTATCTGTATTAGTTACTTTTGTAGAAATAGAATGTAGGGTTTTTGGAGTTTAGAGAGTATTCGATGGATGGTAAGTACTTTTTTGTTGTAAAACATATTTTAGCGCTTAAAAACAGAAATCACAGTTTTTTTAAAATGTCTTTCACTAAGTAATTAAAGAAAATGATACATAATAAAATAATATATGAATAGGTACTGTTGCTGTTTAAGAAATTCTTTTGTCACCTAAAAATAATGCAGTAGTTACTTAATTAGATCGTAATTTTAATTTCGAACCATTTAGCAGCTAAATGGTTCGAAATTAGCTACTTAACGCACTTCCCCAACAAAAATAACACTTCAAAATACTAAGTACTTATACTAGGTTACTTCCATCTCTATCCTTGAAGAGGTCGGGGGTCCATCTTTCTGCATTACAAAATTACGTACAGCAAATAGAGGAGGTCCTCTGGTACAACAATGCTATTATTATCTTCAAATACTTAAAGCTCTGAAATAAAATGAAAATTTGAAAAGTTTATAATATGTTAAATACCTACATAGGTCCTACATACCTGTGACAGGTAAGTGTTTATCTACATAGGTACATACGCCTGTCTCCCAACGTGGTAGGCAAACAATACCTCCCTCCACTTGCTACGATCCAAACACACTTCCTTCGTTTCATTCACACTCATCAGTTGTCTCATACACGCAAGTCGGTTTACGGAAACTATGCTAAAAAAAAAAAACAGTACCTATACTCTCCTCATAGTAATATTCCTCTAAATAACAATTACGTATATTCGCCACTATCACTATAAAAAATCTGATAAGTATGGCGTAATTTTGTTGTGGATTAAACCGGGTTTTGTTGTCATAGTCACTGGTTCGACCCTCGGTGTGGGCAATCGATATAACTATAAAAATGAATGTTTTATAAGTACTCGAATAGCGGGGACTTGATGTTGTTATACCTTTTGTACAAAACGAGTTTTAAATATAGTTCTAGGACTACTGTAATTTTTTGACGTGAATTCTTGCCCTTTTTTGAAATTTTTCTATAGCCGAATCGTCATTTATCTGAGTTAGTTCTAGAACTTAAATAAAACTCGTTTTGTAACAAGTGGGCTATTGTTTACCTGAATACGTCATTTGTCATTTAAAAAAATTGTTAAAGCAAAGTCAAGAGTCAAGAGTTCAAGTCAAGAGTTCCCTAAACCGACGTGCATGTATGAGGCGACTGATGAATGTGGATGGACCGAAAGAGGTCGGTTTCGTTATGGGCGTTTGTATGAAGAAATACACGCTTCACAATCCTCTTAACTCTTAGTTTGTAAGTTAGCTGTTGCTAGCATTTTACGCACACAGTGTTCTATGTACTGTTTTTGAAAATAAATGTCTGTCTTATCTCATAAGTAGCAAGTGGAGGGAAGTGGTTGTTTGCTCCGGTGGGTGACAGGCGTCAGGATGGGTAGGTAGGTATGTATGTAATAATTTTGTACAAGACATAAATAATTTTCTTTAGTGTGGCAACACTCTTTTTTCTCTTCTTTCATACAGCTATGTAACAATATGTCTAAATAACAAATAAATTCAAATTAATCCATTTCAGTGCTTTTAATAAATAATAATTTCATTTAATAAGTATTAAACATGGTGCCGAAACTTTCAGTGTAATAAATTTCTCCCATTTTCAAGTTTCAAGTGCATAGTGTGCGATTTACATTTCACGAAGTCTGGATTTTACAACGCCATTTTGATCCAATCGGAGTTTTACAAGAGTTTTCCGTTCGATTTGCAGTAATCAGTTTTCATTGCGCAAGCCAAGTTGCCAAACTGACAACGCGATCAATCTGTGCCATCAATCCTCATCAATCAAAATCAATCGCGCAACTAAAACGCACTACTACAAACTCAAAAATAAAACCCTTTTATTTTTGAGCTTAACGGAGCATTGTTGCTAGCTAAACTAAGCTCTCATGTAGCTTCTGTTTTAAATATAAACAATGTGCATCTATTCTGTGATTCTCAGATTGTACTCAGTTGGTTGCAGATCTCACCCATCAAGGTCCCTGCTTACATTGGAAACAGAGTTCATGAAATCAATAAACTCACCTCAAATTCAGCATGGCACTTTACGCCTAGTCTTTTGAATCCAGCTGACATTTTATCTAGAGGAGCTAATCCAATGGATATTCATGACAATTCGCTGTGGAAGCATGGACCAGACTATTTAAAAGATAGCACTTCCAACTATAATTTTTATTTAGCTAACATTGAAAAAATATTGGTGGATGACACTTGCAACCAAGATGTTTCTTTTGCTATTGCGAATAACGAGGCAATTTATTCTCTGTTTGAAAAATATTCAAGTTTGTTCAAAACTATTCGTGTTACAGCTTATATCTTGCGATTCATTAATAAGTGTAAGAAAAACAAGTTAATTTCAGGTCCTATAGCAGTGAAAGAATATAGAGAAGCTTTGACTGTCATCATCAGAGGAATTCAGTCTTATTATTTTGCTGAGGAACTAAAGTGCATTGCAGAAAAAAGAGACATCAAATCTTCTCTAAAGTCTCTCAACCCATTCATTGACGACCAAGGTATTTGTCGTGTTGGAGGCAGATTGCATAATGCTGACATTAGTTATGCAAAGAAGTTTCCAATTATTCTACCTAAGCATTGTCATATCACAAGGCTTATTATAAGACAAGAGCATTTAGTTTTATTGCATGGTGGTATAAAATTAGTTATAAGTAGCTTATCTCAGAAATATTATATAATTAACTCTGTAAGAGAAGTTAAAAGCGTAATACGCAAATGTGTTGTTTGTTGTAGATACAGAGCTGAAGCCTCTAAGCAGCTCATGGGTTCTCTCCCAAAGGAACGCATTACTCCTGCTAGGGTCTTTGAAAAGGTTGGCATGGACTATTGTGGTCCCTTCGACATTAAACAGTCTTCCAAGCGAAATAGCATTATAAGCAAGGGCTATGTTGCCTTGTTTGTTTGTTTCTTCTCCAAGGCTGTGCATTTAGAAGTTGTTTCTGATATGTCGACTGAGACGTTTCTAGCCGCATTCAAGCGTTTCATCTCTCGCAGGGGGCTCCCATCAGATATCTACTGCGACAACGCCGCTACTTTCAAAGGTGCTCATAATCAGCTTTCAATTTTATTCAATTTGCATAATAGCAAAGATTTTCAAGATGCAGTGCATCACTATGCTCTTCAAAAGGAAATAAAATTCCATTTCATTCCTACATATAGTCCTAATCATGGTGGTTTATGGGAAGCAGCCGTAAAGTCATTTAAATTTCATCTAAAAAGGATTTCAGGTTGTAAAACCTTTACCTATGAACAATTTAACACCATAATGACTGAAATAGAGGGCATTTTGAATTCTCGACCTTTGTTTACAGTTACTTCTCAAGATGAAGATGATTTTTCTTATTTGACCCCAGGTCATTTTATAATTGGTTCTTCTCTAACAGCCATACCCCAACCAGATCTGACTGAGTTGCCATCCAACCGTCTACGTTTCTGGAGGAGTTGTGAACAAGTTAGACAACATTTTTGGAAAGTCTGGTCTAAAGACTATTTGTCGACTCTCAATGAAAGGACAAAGTGGAGAAAGACTCTTCCAAATCTCAAAGTAGGCACAGTAGTCTTGTTGATCAATCCTAACACTTCGCCTCTTCATTGGCCTATGGGTAGAGTAACTAAGGCAATTCATGGTAATGATAATATTGTCAGAGTAGTTGAGGTGCAAACTTCCAATAGAAAATTACATACTAGAGCTGTATCTAAAATAGTATTATTACCAACTGATTAAATATAGGGAAATAGCTTATTATAATGTAAGAAGTTAAGTTTTCTTTTTCACTAAAAGTGTATAAGTTTAAAAAAGGGTAATGTGATTCATTTCTTTGTTATTTGGTTTTATGTTATAAAATAAGACTGTTAAAAGGCTGTTCTATAAGCTCATTAGCAGAATAGCAGAAATATCCAGCAAATTTATGATATGATTGTTAATTAGCAAAGCTGGATTATCATACCGGTTTTGTAAAATGTCCAGGGCACTTTGGTACGACTTACCTACAATGGGTAAACTATCTATGATGCGCAACGGCTCCTCCTTGAGATATTTTTTGAGGAAACAAAGTTTCTGGACATCTGAAATCCTCGAATCGTTATGGACTACCGCTCCAAACATTTCGATGAACGGTTTGTAAGCTGAGATGTTCTTTCCATCGAATGTTGGTATGTCCAAAGAAGGTAATTTGGCTGTGGATTTATAAGTTGGAGCCTCCCTAGGCACTTCAGAAGAACCTATAAGCTTTAATTGGTGTTCTAAAGTTGCTGATAGTCGTAAAAATTTTTCTTCCATAGCGTCATCCTCATCGTCGCTTTGCACATCTAATGCGTTTAAATTGATCATTATGTCTGAGTAACGCGTATAGTTTTCTTTAAGATTTTGCTTGCGAACTCTGAGATCTTCTTCTGTTATATCTTCCATAATGGCGGACGCTAAGAAGTTTTCCAAACGTGTGAAAGAAGCCTTGCAATGGCCTTTTGCAATCTTTAATTTTTTAATGGAGTGTTCGGTCATCTTGAATTTATTGTTTGCCGATGAAAAATTCGCTGAAAACTCGTATGAAAACGATGATAATTGCGGATGAAAAATTCGGTAAAAACTCGTAACTTTTCAATGTAATTTTTTAATGTAACAGTCGAGTCAAAGACAAATGAGTGAATGAATGAGTCAATGACAAATCATAATACTGCAAATCCTTTGCAAATCGCCTTTCTAAGCTGTACAATCTTTGCAAAGAGAGCGCATATGAATTGGAAGGTGTTCTGAAGCTCAAAGATGAACTTAACGCTTTAATGAGGCATGCCGGTTTAAATTTACACAAATGGGTAGCCAATAGCGCTGATGTGCTCGCGAATATTCCTCAGGAAAAGCTAGGTATCTGTTGCAAGGATCTGGATCGGGACAAGTCTGTGGTTAAAATATTAGGCATAAGTTACGATGCTAAGGATGATGTATTTCGATTGAGTGGTCAATCAGTCACCACTACCAAAGTACCTACTAAAAGAAGTGTACTAAGTTCAATTAGTAGATTGTATGATCCGCTGGGTCTAGTCGGACCGCTGACCATGCGTGCTAAGCTCTTCTTACAAGAACTGTGGCATCACAATTTAGAATGGGATTCTCCCTTGCCATCCAATTTAGAAAAAATTTGGAATGAGTTTTACACAAATATTGTCAATATGCCTGTGTTTATTGTTGAACGATATGTACAAAGCGCTGGTGCAAGTGAAGTTCAGCTTATAGGTTATTGCGATGCGAGTTCAACTGGTTATGGTTGTTGCATTTACATTAAAGTTGTCAAGGGTGATGACTCTTACATTCACTTGCTTTGCTCCAGGTCTAGGTTGAAAGGGGTTAATTCTAAGCTCACTATACCTAAATTAGAGCTTAACGGAGCATTGTTGCTAGCTAAACTAAGCTCTCATGTAGCTTCTGTTTTAAATATAAACAATGTGCATCTATTCTGTGATTCTCAGATTGTACTCAGTTGGTTGCAGATCTCACCCATCAAGGTCCCTGCTTACATTGGAAACAGAGTTCATGAAATCAATAAACTCACCTCAAATTCAGCATGGCACTTTACGCCTAGTCTTTTGAATCCAGCTGACATTTTATCTAGAGGAGCTAATCCAATGGATATTCATGACAATTCGCTGTGGAAGCATGGACCAGACTATTTAAAAGATAGCACTTCCAACTATAATTTTTATTTAGCTAACATTGAAAAAATATTGGTGGATGACACTTGCAACCAAGATGTTTCTTTTGCTATTGCGAATAACGAGGCAATTTATTCTCTGTTTGAAAAATATTCAAGTTTGTTCAAAACTATTCGTGTTACAGCTTATATCTTGCGATTCATTAATAGGTGTAAGAAAAACAAGTTAATTTCAGGTCCTATAGCAGTGAAAGAATATAGAGAAGCTTTGACTGTCATCATCAGAGGAATTCAGTCTTATTATTTTGCTGAGGAACTAAAGTGCATTGCAGAAAAAAGAGACATCAAATCTTCTCTAAAGTCTCTCAACCCATTCATTGACGACCAAGGTATTTGTCGTGTTGGCGGCAGATTGCATAATGCTGACATTAGTTATGCAAAGAAGTTTCCAATTATTCTACCTAAGCATTGTCATATCACAAGGCTTATTATAAGACAAGAGCATTTAGTTTTATTGCATGGTGGTATAAAATTAGTTATAAGTAGCTTATCTCAGAAATATTATATAATTAACTCTGTAAGAGAAGTTAAAAGTGTAATACGCAAATGTGTTGTTTGTTGTAGATACAGAGCTGAAGCCTCTAAGCAGCTCATGGGTTCTCTCCCAAAGGAACGCATTACTCCTGCTAGGGTCTTTGAAAAGGTTGGCATGGACTATTGTGGTCCCTTCGACATTAAACAGTCTTCCAAGCGAAATAGCATTATAAGCAAGGGCTATGTTGCCTTGTTTGTTTGTTTCTTCTCCAAGGCTGTGCATTTAGAAGTTGTTTCTGATATGTCGACTGAGACGTTTCTAGCCGCATTCAAGCGTTTCATCTCTCGCAGGGGGCTCCCATCAGATATCTACTGCGACAACGCCGCTACTTTCAAAGGTGCTCATAATCAGCTTTCAATTTTATTCAATTTGCATAATAGCAAAGATTTTCAAGATGCAGTGCATCACTATGCTCTTCAAAAGGAAATAAAATTCCATTTCATTCCTACATATAGTCCTAATCATGGTGGTTTATGGGAAGCAGCCGTAAAGTCATTTAAATTTCATCTAAAAAGGATTTCAGGTTGTAAAACCTTTACCTATGAACAATTTAACACCATAATGACTGAAATAGAGGGCATTTTGAATTCTCGACCTTTGTTTACAGTTACTTCTCAAGATGAAGATGATTTTTCTTATTTGACCCCAGGTCATTTTATAATTGGTTCTTCTCTAACAGCCATACCCCAACCAGATCTGACTGAGTTGCCATCCAACCGTCTACGTTTCTGGAGGAGTTGTGAACAAGTTAGACAACATTTTTGGAAAGTCTGGTCTAAAGACTATTTGTCGACTCTCAATGAAAGGACAAAGTGGAGAAAGACTCTTCCAAATCTCAAAGTAGGCACAGTAGTCTTGTTGATCAATCCTAACACTTCGCCTCTTCATTGGCCTATGGGTAGAGTAACTAAGGCAATTCATGGTAATGATAATATTGTCAGAGTAGTTGAGGTGCAAACTTCCAATAGAAAATTACATACTAGAGCTGTATCTAAAATAGTATTATTACCAACTGATTAAATATAGGGAAATAGCTTATTATAATGTAAGAAGTTAAGTTTTCTTTTTCACTAAAAGTGTATTAAAAAAGGGTAATGTGATTCATTTCTTTGTTATTTGGTATTTGGTTTTATGTTATAAAATAAGACTGTTAAAAGGCTGTTCTATAAGCTCAAAATATACTTAATTTGTTAGATAATAAAATAAATGCATGTTGGTCAAATATGTATTTCATAAGTTAGAAGTCATTTTGTTTCAAGTAATAAATAAATTCAATAAATTCAATAAATTCAAGATGACCGAGCACTCCATTAAAAAATTAAAGATTGCAAAAGGCCATTGCAAGGCTTCTTTCACACGTTTGGAAAACTTCTTAGCGTCCGCCATTATGGAAGATATAACAGAAGAAGATCTCAGAGTTCGCAAGCAAAATCTTAAAGAAAACTATACGCGTTACTCAGACATAATGATCAATTTAAACGCATTAGATGTGCAAAGCGACGATGAGGATGACGCTATGGAAGAAAAATTTTTACGACTATCAGCAACTTTAGAACACCAATTAAAGCTTATAGGTTCTTCTGAAGTGCCCACAAGTGCTCCAACTTATAAATCCACAGCCAAATTACCTTCTTTGGACATACCAACATTCGATGGAAAGAACATTTCAGCTTACAAACCGTTCATCGAAATGTTTGGAGCGGTAGTCCATAACGATTCGAGGATTTCAGATGTCCAGAAACTTTGTTTCCTCAAAAAATATCTCAAGGAGGAGCCGTTGCGCATCATAGATAGTTTACCCATTGTAGGTAAGTCGTACCAAAGTGCCCTGGACATTTTACAAAACCGGTATGATAATCCAGCTTTGCTAATTAACAATCATATCATAAATTTGCTGGATATTCCTGCTATTCGGCGCGGTACTGCGCAGCAATTCAGGGATTTGGTGGCTGCAATTAGGCAGCATACAACGGCATTAGTCAACCTGGACCAACCAGTTGCTCAGTGGGATGCCATTCTCTCTTGCATTATCCTACGAAAGATTGATCCTTTGACGGTGAGACTGTTCCATGCAGATCGGAATACCTCAGTGGTTGTTGCCATTGAAGAGTTACTAACCTTTCTGGAGCGTCGAGCAGCTTCCTTGGAGGCAAGTCCAGCAATTGAGAGGCCTACTACAAGAGTAAATCATTCCATCTCTAGTAAGGCAACTAGTTCGGTTAGTGCTGTGTGTTCAATGTGCAATCAGAATCATAAGCTATTCAAGTGCGCAGTGTTTTTAGGGCAATCTCCTCAGAAAAGAAAGGAATTTGTAATCCAAAATAAGCTTTGCCAAATCTGTTTAACTTCGCATTCACAAAAGTGTAGATATAAATTTAAATGCTCTGTTTGTAATTGCAGTTCCCACAACGGATTAATACATGTTGATGAGCAGCCTCAACCTGAAGCAAGGCAAGTGAATAAGGAACAGCAGGTAATTTTGCATACCGCACAACCTATGTCTGAAAGTGTTTTATTGCCAACTGCTAAAGTCTTGGTAACCGGTGTTGACAACAAGAAATATGTTGTAAGAGCTCTTTTAGACTGTGGGAGCCAAACTTCATTCTGCACTAGTGCTTTGGCCAATCGGTTAGGGTTGCCGCAAACAGATTTGCATAAAAATATTGCCACTCTAGGCAGTGTGTGCAATAATTATTCTAACAAGGCTATTAATTTACATATAGGCTCATTAGTGACTTCATATGAAACAAATGTCACTTGTTCGCTAATTGATAAAATTACATCCAAGCTACCACAAAAGCAAGTGGATTTAAGCAATTTTATCATACCTAAGCATGTAAGCTTGGCTGATAATGAATTTTACATTCCAGGAGAAGTTTCATTGTTGCTTGCAAGCGACATCTTCTTCAAAATAATGTTAGATGGCAAGATAGAAGGTGGTCCAGCGGATCCCATATTGTTGAACACTCGATTGGGATACATCGTCTCATCCATCGCGCCGTCCAGTTTCCATACAACCGTAGCTATGCATACAGTTACTTGTCCCGAGCCAGAAGTTTGTATTCGTCAGCTTTGGGAGTCAGAGAAGGTACCAGATCTTTATCATGAGTCACTTCCTGAAAACGAGTATAGCGAGATGGTATTTGCAGAATCATTCTCTTTACAAAATAATACATTACAGGTCAAGTATCCGCTCAAGGTCGAATTGCAGGACATTGACCCTTCCAATTCATATGCGCTCTCTTTGCAAAGATTGTACAGCTTAGAAAGGCGATTTGCAAAGGATTTGCAGTATTATGATTTATACAAACAATTTATACATGAATACGTTGCTTTAGGACATGCTAAGGTCATTGATACAAAAAATTGTGATCCAATTGATGAACCTTTATTTTTTCTACCTCATCATGGGGTACTCAGACCAGAAAGACAAACTAATAAACTCAGAGTGGTGTTTGATGGCAGTGCAAAAGGCAAAAATAGTCTCTGTCTCAATGATTACATGTGCAATGGCTCTGTAGTACAAAATTCATTATTTGATATATTACTTCTATTCAGGTTATATAAATTTACTTTGCAATGTGACATTCGTCATATGTACAGGATGATACAAATACACCCTGAACAAAGGCGTTTACAAAACATTTTGTGGCGTGAAGATGGTGTCATGAATGTCTTGCAATTACAGACCGTGACTTATGGCTTGACCAGCTCTGCTTTCGTAGCTACCAGAAGTCTTATTGAATTGGCTAAAATATATAAAGAGGAGTATCCATTAGCAAGCGCTGCTGTATTGAACAATTCATACATTGATGATATTCAAACCGGACACGATACTTTGGAAGGTGTTCTGAAGCTCAAAGATGAACTTAACGCTTTAATGAGGCATGCCGGTTTAAATTTACACAAATGGGTAGCCAATAGCGCTGATGTGCTCGCGAATATTCCTCAGGAAAAGCTAGGTATCTGTTGCAAGGATCTGGATCGGGACAAGTCTGTGGTTAAAATATTAGGCATAAGTTACGATGCTAAGGATGATGTATTTCGATTGAGTGGTCAATCAGTCACCACTACCAAAGTACCTACTAAAAGAAGTGTACTAAGTTCAATTAGTAGATTGTATGATCCGCTGGGTCTAGTCGGACCGCTGACCATGCGTGCTAAGCTCTTCTTACAAGAACTGTGGCATCACAATTTAGAATGGGATTCTCCCTTGCCATCCAATTTAGAAAAAATTTGGAATGAGTTTTACACAAATATTGTCAATATGCCTGTGTTTATTGTTGAACGATATGTACAAAGCGCTGGTGCAAGTGAAGTTCAGCTTATAGGTTATTGCGATGCGAGTTCAACTGGTTATGGTTGTTGCATTTACATTAAAGTTGTCAAGGGTGATGACTCTTACATTCACTTGCTTTGCTCCAGGTCTAGGTTGAAAGGGGTTAATTCTAAGCTCACTATACCTAAATTAGAGCTTAACGGAGCATTGTTGCTAGCTAAACTAAGCTCTCATGTAGCTTCTGTTTTAAATATAAACAATGTGCATCTATTCTGTGATTCTCAGATTGTACTCAGTTGGTTGCAGATCTCACCCATCAAGGTCCCTGCTTACATTGGAAACAGAGTTCATGAAATCAATAAACTCACCTCAAATTCAGCATGGCACTTTACGCCTAGTCTTTTGAATCCAGCTGACATTTTATCTAGAGGAGCTAATCCAATGGATATTCATGACAATTCGCTGTGGAAGCATGGACCAGACTATTTAAAAGATAGCACTTCCAACTATAATTTTTATTTAGCTAACATTGAAAAAATATTGGTGGATGACACTTGCAACCAAGATGTTTCTTTTGCTATTGCGAATAACGAGGCAATTTATTCTCTGTTTGAAAAATATTCAAGTTTGTTCAAAACTATTCGTGTTACAGCTTATATCTTGCGATTCATTAATAGGTGTAAGAAAAACAAGTTAATTTCAGGTCCTATAGCAGTGAAAGAATATAGAGAAGCTTTGACTGTCATCATCAGAGGAATTCAGTCTTATTATTTTGCTGAGGAACTAAAGTGCATTGCAGAAAAAAGAGACATCAAATCTTCTCTAAAGTCTCTCAACCCATTCATTGACGACCAAGGTATTTGTCGTGTTGGCGGCAGATTGCATAATGCTGACATTAGTTATGCAAAGAAGTTTCCAATTATTCTACCTAAGCATTGTCATATCACAAGGCTTATTATAAGACAAGAGCATTTAGTTTTATTGCATGGTGGTATAAAATTAGTTATAAGTAGCTTATCTCAGAAATATTATATAATTAACTCTGTAAGAGAAGTTAAAAGTGTAATACGCAAATGTGTTGTTTGTTGTAGATACAGAGCTGAAGCCTCTAAGCAGCTCATGGGTTCTCTCCCAAAGGAACGCATTACTCCTGCTAGGGTCTTTGAAAAGGTTGGCATGGACTATTGTGGTCCCTTCGACATTAAACAGTCTTCCAAGCGAAATAGCATTATAAGCAAGGGCTATGTTGCCTTGTTTGTTTGTTTCTTCTCCAAGGCTGTGCATTTAGAAGTTGTTTCTGATATGTCGACTGAGACGTTTCTAGCCGCATTCAAGCGTTTCATCTCTCGCAGGGGGCTCCCATCAGATATCTACTGCGACAACGCCGCTACTTTCAAAGGTGCTCATAATCAGCTTTCAATTTTATTCAATTTGCATAATAGCAAAGATTTTCAAGATGCAGTGCATCACTATGCTCTTCAAAAGGAAATAAAATTCCATTTCATTCCTACATATAGTCCTAATCATGGTGGTTTATGGGAAGCAGCCGTAAAGTCATTTAAATTTCATCTAAAAAGGATTTCAGGTTGTAAAACCTTTACCTATGAACAATTTAACACCATAATGACTGAAATAGAGGGCATTTTGAATTCTCGACCTTTGTTTACAGTTACTTCTCAAGATGAAGATGATTTTTCTTATTTGACCCCAGGTCATTTTATAATTGGTTCTTCTCTAACAGCCATACCCCAACCAGATCTGACTGAGTTGCCATCCAACCGTCTACGTTTCTGGAGGAGTTGTGAACAAGTTAGACAACATTTTTGGAAAGTCTGGTCTAAAGACTATTTGTCGACTCTCAATGAAAGGACAAAGTGGAGAAAGACTCTTCCAAATCTCAAAGTAGGCACAGTAGTCTTGTTGATCAAATCAAATTATTATTTATTAAAAGCACTGAAATGGATTAATTTGAATTTATTTGTTATTTAGACATATTGTTACATAGCTGTATGAAAGAAGAGAAAAAAGAGTGTTGCCACACTAAAGAAAATTATTTATGTCTTGTACATAATCTGCCGGGGCAGGATGACAAAGATATTTAAACATATAACAAACTTGAAACAAAATGACTTCTAACTTATGAAATACATATTTGACCAACATGCATTTATTTTATTATCTAACAAATTAAGTATATTTTGAGCTTATAGAACAGCCTTTTAACAGTCTTATTTTATAACATAAAACCAAATACCAAATAACAAAGAAATGAATCACATTACCCTTTTTTAATACACTTTTAGTGAAAAAGAAAACTTAACTTCTTACATTATAATAAGCTATTTCCCTATATTTAATCAGTTGGTAATAATACTATTTTAGATACAGCTCTAGTATGTAATTTTCTATTGGAAGTTTGCACCTCAACTACTCTGACAATATTATCATTACCATGAATTGCCTTAGTTACTCTACCCATAGGCCAATGAAGAGGCGAAGTGTTAGGATTGATCAACAAGACTACTGTGCCTACTTTGAGATTTGGAAGAGTCTTTCTCCACTTTGTCCTTTCATTGAGAGTCGACAAATAGTCTTTAGACCAGACTTTCCAAAAATGTTGTCTAACTTGTTCACAACTCCTCCAGAAACGTAGACGGTTGGATGGCAACTCAGTCAGATCTGGTTGGGGTATGGCTGTTAGAGAAGAACCAATTATAAAATGACCTGGGGTCAAATAAGAAAAATCATCTTCATCTTGAGAAGTAACTGTAAACAAAGGTCGAGAATTCAAAATGCCCTCTATTTCAGTCATTATGGTGTTAAATTGTTCATAGGTAAAGGTTTTACAACCTGAAATCCTTTTTAGATGAAATTTAAATGACTTTACGGCTGCTTCCCATAAACCACCATGATTAGGACTATATGTAGGAATGAAATGGAATTTTATTTCCTTTTGAAGAGCATAGTGATGCACTGCATCTTGAAAATCTTTGCTATTATGCAAATTGAATAAAATTGAAAGCTGATTATGAGCACCTTTGAAAGTAGCGGCGTTGTCGCAGTAGATATCTGATGGGAGCCCCCTGCGAGAGATGAAACGCTTGAATGCGGCTAGAAACGTCTCAGTCGACATATCAGAAACAACTTCTAAATGCACAGCCTTGGAGAAGAAACAAACAAACAAGGCAACATAGCCCTTGCTTATAATGCTATTTCGCTTGGAAGACTGTTTAATGTCGAAGGGACCACAATAGTCCATGCCAACCTTTTCAAAGACCCTAGCAGGAGTAATGCGTTCCTTTGGGAGAGAACCCATGAGCTGCTTAGAGGCTTCAGCTCTGTATCTACAACAAACAACACATTTGCGTATTACACTTTTAACTTCTCTTACAGAGTTAATTATATAATATTTCTGAGATAAGCTACTTATAACTAATTTTATACCACCATGCAATAAAACTAAATGCTCTTGTCTTATAATAAGCCTTGTGATATGACAATGCTTAGGTAGAATAATTGGAAACTTCTTTGCATAACTAATGTCAGCATTATGCAATCTGCCGCCAACACGACAAATACCTTGGTCGTCAATGAATGGGTTGAGAGACTTTAGAGAAGATTTGATGTCTCTTTTTTCTGCAATGCACTTTAGTTCCTCAGCAAAATAATAAGACTGAATTCCTCTGATGATGACAGTCAAAGCTTCTCTATATTCTTTCACTGCTATAGGACCTGAAATTAACTTGTTTTTCTTACACCTATTAATGAATCGCAAGATATAAGCTGTAACACGAATAGTTTTGAACAAACTTGAATATTTTTCAAACAGAGAATAAATTGCCTCGTTATTCGCAATAGCAAAAGAAACATCTTGGTTGCAAGTGTCATCCACCAATATTTTTTCAATGTTAGCTAAATAAAAATTATAGTTGGAAGTGCTATCTTTTAAATAGTCTGGTCCATGCTTCCACAGCGAATTGTCATGAATATCCATTGGATTAGCTCCTCTAGATAAAATGTCAGCTGGATTCAAAAGACTAGGCGTAAAGTGCCATGCTGAATTTGAGGTGAGTTTATTGATTTCATGAACTCTGTTTCCAATGTAAGCAGGGACCTTGATGGGTGAGATCTGCAACCAACTGAGTACAATCTGAGAATCACAGAATAGATGCACATTGTTTATATTTAAAACAGAAGCTACATGAGAGCTTAGTTTAGCTAGCAACAATGCTCCGTTAAGCTCTAATTTAGGTATAGTGAGCTTAGAATTAACCCCTTTTAACCTAGACCTGGAGCAAAGCAAGTGAATGTAAGAGTCATCACCCTTGACAACTTTAATGTAAATGCAACAACCATAACCAGTTGAACTCGCATCGCAATAACCTATAAGCTGAACTTCACTTGCACCAGCGCTTTGTACATATCGTTCAACAATAAACACAGGCATATTGACAATATTTGTGTAAAACTCATTCCAAATTTTTTCTAAATTGGATGGCAAGGGAGAATCCCATTCTAAATTGTGATGCCACAGTTCTTGTAAGAAGAGCTTAGCACGCATGGTCAGCGGTCCGACTAGACCCAGCGGATCATACAATCTACTAATTGAACTTAGTACACTTCTTTTAGTAGGTACTTTGGTAGTGGTGACTGATTGACCACTCAATCGAAATACATCATCCTTAGCATCGTAACTTATGCCTAATATTTTAACCACAGACTTGTCCCGATCCAGATCCTTGCAACAGATACCTAGCTTTTCCTGAGGAATATTCGCGAGCACATCAGCGCTATTGGCTACCCATTTGTGTAAATTTAAACCGGCATGCCTCATTAAAGCGTTAAGTTCATCTTTGAGCTTCAGAACACCTTCCAAAGTATCGTGTCCGGTTTGAATATCATCAATGTATGAATTGTTCAATACAGCAGCGCTTGCTAATGGATACTCCTCTTTATATATTTTAGCCAATTCAATAAGACTTCTGGTAGCTACGAAAGCAGAGCTGGTCAAGCCATAAGTCACGGTCTGTAATTGCAAGACATTCATGATACCATCTTCACGCCACAAAATGTTTTGTAAACGCCTTTGTTCAGGGTGTATTTGTATCATCCTGTACATATGACGAATGTCACATTGCAATGTAAATTTATATAATCTGAATAGAAGTAATATATCAAATAGTGAATTTTGTACTACAGAGCCATTGCACATGTAATCATTGAGACAGAGACTATTTTTGCCTTTTGCACTGCCATCAAACACAACTCTGAGTTTATTAGTTTGTCTTTCTGGTCTGAGTACCCCATGATGAGGTAGAAAAAATAAAGGTTCATCAATTGGATCACAATTTTTTGTATCAATGACCTTAGCATGTCCTAAAGCAACGTATTCATGTATAAATTGTTTGTATAAATCATAATACTGCAAATCCTTTGCAAATCGCCTTTCTAAGCTGTACAATCTTTGCAAAGAGAGCGCATATGAATTGGAAGGGTCAATGTCCTGCAATTCGACCTTGAGCGGATACTTGACCTGTAATGTATTATTTTGTAAAGAGAATGATTCTGCAAATACCATCTCGCTATACTCGTTTTCAGGAAGTGACTCATGATAAAGATCTGGTACCTTCTCTGACTCCCAAAGCTGACGAATACAAACTTCTGGCTCGGGACAAGTAACTGTATGCATAGCTACGGTTGTATGGAAACTGGACGGCGCGATGGATGAGACGATGTATCCCAATCGAGTGTTCAACAATATGGGATCCGCTGGACCACCTTCTATCTTGCCATCTAACATTATTTTGAAGAAGATGTCGCTTGCAAGCAACAATGAAACTTCTCCTGGAATGTAAAATTCATTATCAGCCAAGCTTACATGCTTAGGTATGATAAAATTGCTTAAATCCACTTGCTTTTGTGGTAGCTTGGATGTAATTTTATCAATTAGCGAACAAGTGACATTTGTTTCATATGAAGTCACTAATGAGCCTATATGTAAATTAATAGCCTTGTTAGAATAATTATTGCACACACTGCCTAGAGTGGCAATATTTTTATGCAAATCTGTTTGCGGCAACCCTATAAAATTAAAGATTGCAAAAGGCCATTGCAAGGCTTCTTTCACACGTTTGGAAAACTTCTTAGCGTCCGCCATTATGGAAGATATAACAGAAGAAGATCTCAGAGTTCGCAAGCAAAATCTTAAAGAAAACTATACGCGTTACTCAGACATAATGATCAATTTAAACGCATTAGATGTGCAAAGCGACGATGAGGATGACGCTATGGAAGAAAAATTTTTACGACTATCAGCAACTTTAGAACACCAATTAAAGCTTATAGGTTCTTCTGAAGTGCCTAGGGAGGCTCCAACTTATAAATCCACAGCCAAATTACCTTCTTTGGACATACCAACATTCGATGGAAAGAACATCTCAGCTTACAAACCGTTCATCGAAATGTTTGGAGCGGTAGTCCATAACGATTCGAGGATTTCAGATGTCCAGAAACTTTGTTTCCTCAAAAAATATCTCAAGGAGGAGCCGTTGCGCATCATAGATAGTTTACCCATTGTAGGTAAGTCGTACCAAAGTGCCCTGGACATTTTACAAAACCGGTATGATAATCCAGCTTTGCTAATTAACAATCATATCATAAATTTGCTGGATATTCCTGCTATTCGGCGCGGTACTGCGCAGCAATTCAGGGATTTGGTGGCTGCAATTAGGCAGCATACAACGGCATTAGTCAACCTGGACCAACCAGTTGCTCAGTGGGATGCCATTCTCTCTTGCATTATCCTACGAAAGATTGATCCTTTGACGGTGAGACTGTTCCATGCAGATCGGAATACCTCAGTGGTTGTTGCCATTGAAGAGTTACTAACCTTTCTGGAGCGTCGAGCAGCTTCCTTGGAGGCAAGTCCAGCAATTGAGAGGCCTACTACAAGAGTAAATCATTCCATCTCTAGTAAGGCAACTAGTTCGGTTAGTGCTGTGTGTTCAATGTGCAATCAGAATCATAAGCTATTCAAGTGCGCAGTGTTTTTAGGGCAATCTCCTCAGAAAAGAAAGGAATTTGTAATCCAAAATAAGCTTTGCCAAATCTGTTTAACTTCGCATTCACAAAAGTGTAGATATAAATTTAAATGCTCTGTTTGTAATTGCAGTTCCCACAACGGATTAATACATGTTGATGAGCAGCCTCAACCTGAAGCAAGGCAAGTGAATAAGGAACAGCAGGTAATTTTGCATACCGCACAACCTATGTCTGAAAGTGTTTTATTGCCAACTGCTAAAGTCTTGGTAACCGGCGTTGACAACAAGAAATATGTTGTAAGAGCTCTTTTAGACTGTGGGAGCCAGACTTCATTCTGCACTAGTGCTTTGGCCAATCGGTTAGGGTTGCCGCAAACAGATTTGCATAAAAATATTGCCACTCTAGGCAGTATGTGCAATAATTATTCTAACAAAGCTATTAATTTACATATAGGCTCATTAGTGACTTCATATGAAACAAATGTCACTTGTTCGCTAATTGATAAAATTACATCCAAGCTACCACAAAAGCAAGTGGATTTAAGCAATTTTATCATACCTAAGCATGTAAGCTTGGCTGATAATGAATTTTACATTCCAGGAGAAGTTTCATTGTTGCTTGCAAGCGACATCTTCTTCAAAATAATGTTAGATGGCAAGATAGAAGGTGGTCCAGCGGATCCCATATTGTTGAACACTCGATTGGGATACATCGTCTCATCCATCGCGCCGTCCAGTTTCCATACAACCGTAGCTATGCATACAGTTACTTGTCCCGAGCCAGAAGTTTGTATTCGTCAGCTTTGGGAGTCAGAGAAGGTACCAGATCTTTATCATGAGTCACTTCCTGAAAACGAGTATAGCGAGATGGTATTTGCAGAATCATTCTCTTTACAAAATAATACATTACAGGTCAAGTATCCGCTCAAGGTCGAATTGCAGGACATTGACCCTTCCAATTCATACGCGCTCTCTTTGCAAAGATTATACAGCTTAGAAAGGCGATTTGCAAAGGATTTGCAGTATTATGATTTATACAAACAATTTATACATGAATACATTGCTTTAGGACATGCTAAGGTCATTGATACAAAAAATTGTGATCCAATTGATGAACCTTTATTTTTTCTACCTCATCATGGGGTACTCAGACCAGAAAGACAAACTAATAAACTCAGAGTGGTGTTTGATGGCAGTGCAAAAGGCAAAAATAGTCTCTGTCTCAATGATTACATGTGCAATGGCTCTGTAGTACAAAATTCATTATTTGATATATTACTTCTATTCAGGTTATATAAATTTACTTTGCAATGTGACATTCGTCATATGTACAGGATGATACAAATACACCCTGAACAAAGGCGTTTACAAAACATTTTGTGGCGTGAAGATGGTGTCATGAATGTCTTGCAATTACAGACCGTGACTTATGGCTTGACCAGCTCTGCTTTCGTAGCTACCAGAAGTCTTATTGAATTGGCTAAAATATATAAAGAGGAGTATCCATTAGCAAGCGCTGCTGTATTGAACAATTCATACATTGATGATATTCAAACCGGACACGATACTTTGGAAGGTGTTCTGAAGCTCAAAGATGAACTTAACGCTTTAATGAGGCATGCCGGTTTAAATTTACACAAATGGGTAGCCAATAGCGCTGATGTGCTCGCGAATATTCCTCAGGAAAAGCTAGGTATCTGTTGCAAGGATCTGGATCGGGACAAGTCTGTGGTTAAAATATTAGGCATAAGTTACGATGCTAAGGATGATGTATTTCGATTGAGTGGTCAATCAGTCACCACTACCAAAGTACCTACTAAAAGAAGTGTACTAAGTTCAATTAGTAGATTGTATGATCCGCTGGGTCTAGTCGGACCGCTGACCATGCGTGCTAAGCTCTTCTTACAAGAACTGTGGCATCACAATTTAGAATGGGATTCTCCCTTGCCATCCAATTTAGAAAAAATTTGGAATGAGTTTTACACAAATATTGTCAATATGCCTGTGTTTATTGTTGAACGATATGTACAAAGCGCTGGTGCAAGTGAAGTTCAGCTTATAGGTTATTGCGATGCGAGTTCAACTGGTTATGGTTGTTGCATTTACATTAAAGTTGTCAAGGGTGATGACTCTTACATTCACTTGCTTTGCTCCAGGTCTAGGTTAAAAGGGGTTAATTCTAAGCTCACTATACCTAAATTAGAGCTTAACGGAGCATTGTTGCTAGCTAAACTAAGCTCTCATGTAGCTTCTGTTTTAAATATAAACAATGTGCATCTATTCTGTGATTCTCAGATTGTACTCAGTTGGTTGCAGATCTCACCCATCAAGGTCCCTGCTTACATTGGAAACAGAGTTCATGAAATCAATAAACTCACCTCAAATTCAGCATGGCACTTTACGCCTAGTCTTTTGAATCCAGCTGACATTTTATCTAGATGAGCTAATCCAATGGATATTCATGACAATTCGCTGTGGAAGCATGGACCAGACTATTTAAAAGATAGCACTTCCAACTATAATTTTTATTTAGCTAACATTGAAAAAATATTGGTGGATGACACTTGCAACCAAGATGTTTCTTTTGCTACTGCGAATAACGAGGCAATTTATTCTCTGTTTGAAAAATATTCAAGTTTGTTCAAAACTATTCGTGTTACAGCTTATATCTTGCGATTCATTAATAAGTGTAAGAAAAACAAGTTAATTTCAGGTCCTATAGCAGTGAAAGAATATAGAGAAGCTTTGACTGTCATCATCAGAGGAATTCAGTCTTATTATTTTGCTGAGGAACTAAAGTGCATTGCAGAAAAAAGAGACATCAAATCTTCTCTAAAGTCTCTCAACCCATTCATTGACGACCAAGGTATTTGTCGTGTTGGAGGCAGATTGCATAATGCTGACATTAGTTATGCAAAGAAGTTTCCAATTATTCTACCTAAGCATTGTCATATCACAAGGCTTATTATAAGACAAGAGCATTTAGTTTTATTGCATGGTGGTATAAAATTAGTTATAAGTAGCTTATCTCAGAAATATTATATAATTAACTCTGTAAGAGAAGTTAAAAGCGTAATACGCAAATGTGTTGTTTGTTGTAGATACAGAGCTGAAGCCTCTAAGCAGCTCATGGGTTCTCTCCCAAAGGAACGCATTACTCCTGCTAGGGTCTTTGAAAAGGTTGGCATGGACTATTGTGGTCCCTTCGACATTAAACAGTCTTCCAAGCGAAATAGCATTATAAGCAAGGGCTATGTTGCCTTGTTTGTTTGTTTCTTCTCCAAGGCTGTGCATTTAGAAGTTGTTTCTGATATGTCGACTGAGACGTTTCTAGCCGCATTCAAGCGTTTCATCTCTCGCAGGGGGCTCCCATCAGATATCTACTGCGACAACGCCGCTACTTTCAAAGGTGCTCATAATCAGCTTTCAATTTTATTCAATTTGCATAATAGCAAAGATTTTCAAGATGCAGTGCATCACTATGCTCTTCAAAAGGAAATAAAATTCCATTTCATTCCTACATATAGTCCTAATCATGGTGGTTTATGGGAAGCAGCCGTAAAGTCATTTTGTTTCAAGTTTTTTATATGTTTAAATATCTTTGTCATCCTGCCCCGGCAGATTATGTACAAGACATAAATAATTTTGTTCTTTAGAAATAATTTCATTCTTTAGTGTGGCAACACTTTTTTCTCTTCTTTCATACAGCTATGTAACAATATGTCTAAATAACAAATAAATTCAAATTAATCCATTTCAGTGCTTTTAATAAATAATAATTTCATTTAAAAATTAAAGAAAAAAAAAAGATATTTCATGAAAATAGAAAAGGTTTGTAAGCTGAGATGTTCTTTCCATCGAATGTTGGTATGTCCAAAGAAGGTAATTTGGCTGTGGATTTATAAGTTGGAGCACTTGTGGGCACTTCAGAAGAACCTATAAGCTTTAATTGTTGTTCTAAAATTGCCGATAGTCGTAAAAATTTTTCTTCCATAGCGTCATCCTCCTCGTCGCTTTGCACATCTAATGCGTTTAAATTGATCATTATGTCTGAGTAACGCGTATAGTTTTCTTTAAGATTTTGCTTGCGAACTCTGAGATCTTCTTCTGTTATATCTTCCATAATGGCGGACGCTAAGAAGTTTTCCAAACGTGTGAAAGAAGCCTTGCAATGGCCTTTTGCAATCTTTAATTTTTTAATGGAGTGTTCGGTCAGCTTCCTTGGAGGCAAGTCCAGCAATTGAGAGGCCTATTACAAGAGTAAATCATTCCATCTCTAGTAAGGCAACTAGTTCGGTTAGTGCTGTGTGTTCAATGTGCAATCAGAATCATAAGCTATTCAAGTGCGCAGTGTTTTTAGGGCAATCTCCTCAGAAAAGAAAGGAATTTGTAATCCAAAATAAGCTTTGCCAAATCTGTTTAACTTCGCATTCACAAAAGTGTAGATATAAATTTAAATGCTCTGTTTGTAATTGCAGTTCCCACAACGGATTAATACATGTTGATGAGCAGCCTCAACCTGAAGCAAGGCAAGTGAATAAGGAACAGCAGGTAATTTTGCATACCGCACAACCTATGTCTGAAAGTGTTTTATTGCCAACTGCTAAAGTCTTGGTAACCGGTGTTGACAACAAGAAATATGTTGTAAGAGCTCTTTTAGACTGTGGGAGCCAAACTTCATTCTGCACTAGTGCTTTGGCCAATCGGTTAGGGTTGCCGCAAACAGATTTGCATAAAAATATTGCCACTCTAGGCAGTGTGTGCAATAATTATTCTAACAAGGCTATTAATTTACATATAGGCTCATTAGTGACTTCATATGAAACAAATGTCACTTGTTCGCTAATTGATAAAATTACATCCAAGCTACCACAAAAGCAAGTGGATTTAAGCAATTTTATCATACCTAAGCATGTAAGCTTGGCTGATAATGAATTTTACATTCCAGGAGAAGTTTCATTGTTGCTTGCAAGCGACATCTTCTTCAAAATAATGTTAGATGGCAAGATAGAAGGTGGTCCAGCGGATCCCATATTGTTGAACACTCGATTGGGATACATCGTCTCATCCATCGCGCCGTCCAGTTTCCATACAACCGTAGCTATGCATACAGTTACTTGTCCCGAGCCAGAAGTTTGTATTCGTCAGCTTTGGGAGTCAGAGAAGGTACCAGATCTTTATCATGAGTCACTTCCTGAAAACGAGTATAGCGAGATGGTATTTGCAGAATCATTCTCTTTACAAAATAATACATTACAGGTCAAGTATCCGCTCAAGGTCGAATTGCAGGACATTGACCCTTCCAATTCATATGCGCTCTCTTTGCAAAGATTGTGCAGCTTAGAAAGGCGATTTGCAAAGGATTTGCAGTATTATGATTTATACAAACAATTTATACATGAATACGTTGCTTTAGGACATGCTAAGGTCATTGATACAAAAAATTGTGATCCAATTGATGAACCTTTATTTTTTCTACCTCATCATGGGGTACTCAGACCAGAAAGACAAACTAATAAACTCAGAGTGGTGTTTGATGGCAGTGCAAAAGGCAAAAATAGTCTCTGTCTCAATGATTACATGTGCAATGGCTCTGTAGTACAAAATTCACTATTTGATATATTACTTCTATTCAGATTATATAAATTTACATTGCAATGTGACATTCGTCATATGTACAGGATGATACAAATACACCCTGAACAAAGGCGTTTACAAAACATTTTGTGGCGTGAAGATGGTATCATGAATGTCTTGCAATTACAGACCGTGACTTATGGCTTGACCAGCTCTGCTTTCGTAGCTACCAGAAGTCTTATTGAATTGGCTAAAATATATAAAGAGGAGTATCCATTAGCAAGCGCTGCTGTATTGAACAATTCATACATTGATGATATTCAAACCGGACACGATACTTTGGAAGGTGTTCTGAAGCTCAAAGATGAACTTAACGCTTTAATGAGGCATGCCGGTTTAAATTTACACAAATGGGTAGCCAATAGCGCTGATGTGCTCGCGAATATTCCTCAGGAAAAGCTAGGTATCTGTTGCAAGGATCTGGATCGGGACAAGTCTGTGGTTAAAATATTAGGCATAAGTTACGATGCTAAGGATGATGTATTTCGATTGAGTGGTCAATCAGTCACCACTACCAAAGTACCTACTAAAAGAAGTGTACTAAGTTCAATTAGTAGATTGTATGATCCGCTGGGTCTAGTCGGACCGCTGACCATGCGTGCTAAGCTCTTCTTACAAGAACTGTGGCATCACAATTTAGAATGGGATTCTCCCTTGCCATCCAATTTAGAAAAAATTTGGAATGAGTTTTACACAAATATTGTCAATATGCCTGTGTTTATTGTTGAACGATATGTACAAAGCGCTGGTGCAAGTGAAGTTCAGCTTATAGGTTATTGCGATGCGAGTTCAACTGGTTATGGTTGTTGCATTTACATTAAAGTTGTCAAGGGTGATGACTCTTACATTCACTTGCTTTGCTCCAGGTCTAGGTTAAAAGGGGTTAATTCTAAGCTCACTATACCTAAATTAGAGCTTAACGGAGCATTGTTGCTAGCTAAACTAAGCTCTCATGTAGCTTCTGTTTTAAATATAAACAATGTGCATCTATTCTGTGATTCTCAGATTGTACTCAGTTGGTTGCAGATCTCACCCATCAAGGTCCCTGCTTACATTGGAAACAGAGTTCATGAAATCAATAAACTCACCTCAAATTCAGCATGGCACTTTACGCCTAGTCTTTTGAATCCAGCTGACATTTTATCTAGAGGAGCTAATCCAATGGATATTCATGACAATTCGCTGTGGAAGCATGGACCAGACTATTTAAAAGATAGCACTTCCAACTATAATTTTTATTTAGCTAACATTGAAAAAATATTGGTGGATGACACTTGCAACCAAGATGTTTCTTTTGCTATTGCGAATAACGAGGCAATTTATTCTCTGTTTGAAAAATATTCAAGTTTGTTCAAAACTATTCGTGTTACAGCTTATATCTTGCGATTCATTAATAGGTGTAAGAAAAACAAGTTAATTTCAGGTCCTATAGCAGTGAAAGAATATAGAGAAGCTTTGACTGTCATCATCAGAGGAATTCAGTCTTATTATTTTGCTGAGGAACTAAAGTGCATTGCAGAAAAAAGAGACATCAAATCTTCTCTAAAGTCTCTCAACCCATTCATTGACGACCAAGGTATTTGTCGTGTTGGCGGCAGATTGCATAATGCTGACATTAGTTATGCAAAGAAGTTTCCAATTATTCTACCTAAGCATTGTCATATCACAAGGCTTATTATAAGACAAGAGCATTTAGTTTTATTGCATGGTGGTATAAAATTAGTTATAAGTAGCTTATCTCAGAAATATTATATAATTAACTCTGTAAGAGAAGTTAAAAGTGTAATACGCAAATGTGTTGTTTGTTGTAGATACAGAGCTGAAGCCTCTAAGCAGCTCATGGGTTCTCTCCCAAAGGAACGCATTACTCCTGCTAGGGTCTTTGAAAAGGTTGGCATGGACTATTGTGGTCCCTTCGACATTAAACAGTCTTCCAAGCGAAATAGCATTATAAGCAAGGGCTATGTTGCCTTGTTTGTTTGTTTCTTCTCCAAGGCTGTGCATTTAGAAGTTGTTTCTGATATGTCGACTGAGACGTTTCTAGCCGCATTCAAGCGTTTCATCTCTCGCAGGGGGCTCCCATCAGATATCTACTGCGACAACGCCGCTACTTTCAAAGGTGCTCATAATCAGCTTTCAATTTTATTCAATTTGCATAATAGCAAAGATTTTCAAGATGCAGTGCATCACTATGCTCTTCAAAAGGAAATAAAATTCCATTTCATTCCTACATATAGTCCTAATCATGGTGGTTTATGGGAAGCAGCCGTAAAGTCATTTAAATTTCATCTAAAAAGGATTTCAGGTTGTAAAACCTTTACCTATGAACAATTTAACACCATAATGACTGAAATAGAGGGCATTTTGAATTCTCGACCTTTGTTTACAGTTACTTCTCAAGATGAAGATGATTTTTCTTATTTGACCCCAGGTCATTTTATAATTGGTTCTTCTCTAACAGCCATACCCCAACCAGATCTGACTGAGTTGCCATCCAACCGTCTACGTTTCTGGAGGAGTTGTGAACAAGTTAGACAACATTTTTGGAAAGTCTGGTCTAAAGACTATTTGTCGACTCTCAATGAAAGGACAAAGTGGAGAAAGACTCTTCCAAATCTCAAAGTAGGCACAGTAGTCTTGTTGATCAATCCTAACACTTCGCCTCTTCATTGGCCTATGGGTAGAGTAACTAAGGCAATTCATGGTAATGATAATATTGTCAGAGTAGTTGAGGTGCAAACTTCCAATAGAAAATTACATACTAGAGCTGTATCTAAAATAGTATTATTACCAACTGATTAAATATAGGGAAATAGCTTATTATAATGTAAGAAGTTAAGTTTTCTTTTTCACTAAAAGTGTATAAGTTTAAAAAAGGGTAATGTGATTCATTTCTTTGTTATTTGGTTTTATGTTATAAAATAAGACTGTTAAAAGGCTGTTCTATAAGCTCAAAATATACTTAATTTGTTAGATAATAAAATAAATGCATGTTGGTCAAATATGTATTTCATAAGTTAGAAGTCATTTTGTTTCAAGTTTGTTATATGTTTAAATATCTTTGTCATCCTGCCCCGGCAGATTATGTACAAGACATAAATAATTTTCTTTAGTGTGGCAACACTCTTTTTTCTCTTCTTTCATACAGCTATGTAACAATATGTCTAAATAACAAATAAATTCAAATTAATCCATTTCAGTGCTTTTAATAAATAATAATTTCATTTAATAAGTATTAAACAAATTTCATCACAAAAACATCATTTTCAACAATAAACCCACATGGTCATAATAATTATTGTAAGCAAAGCACAACGTGAATAAGTCATCGTATTACAAATAACAGGTAATTCTATCGAGCTGTAATTTGAAGAATCGAGACAATTGAGCGTCGGGCCACACAATGCTGTCATAAGACCTCTCCACTTCAGAAAACTGATCCAAGTACTTTACACCGGCAAGAGTTATCTAGGATCTTGCGGTATACACGCGTTTATATTGCTGAAGTTGCTGATTAAGTTTTGCTCGTAGTGTTTTAAAATGTTTGTTTTGGGTCTGTCTAATACTGGTTAGTAATGTCGGTACGTACCTATGTATTTTTTTGTTTTCATGAAGGATTATTTTGGCAAGTTAATTCAAATTATAGAATACCTAACTAAATATAGTTTGATCCTTGAAACCAAGTAAAAAAAGTAAGTATTTTTTTAAATAGAGCCTGCTTTTCCAACAAATAAGTACATGACTCCAAGTAGGTATAACTAAGCGTAGTTTGATCATTGAAGAAACTATATAAAAAAGTAAGTATTTTTAAATAGGGTTCGTTTTTTCAACAAATATGTAGGTAGGTACAATTTTTTTATTTCCAAATAAAGATATCATTATTTATTAGTATCTACGTAAATCAAAAATCTAGGTACGTATGTAAATAAAAAAATATCAGCTACCATAAAAATAAAGAATAACGAAAACTACCATAATGTTACAAAAGAGCAACTCGGTAAAAGAAACAAACATAAGCTCTTTTATTATTTAAATAACAAAATTCGCATGCAAAATTAATTATACCGGGCCCCGCCTACATAATGAAAGTATTGTTAAGATTAATCGACGGTTAAGGCAGTTAGGGTACCCTGCCCGCTTGCTAATTTTGGTGTACATTTAACTCCACAGAGTAATATAAAAAACTTAGCTTCTCTGTAAAAAAGGGCCCTAAAAATTTATTTTATTTAAAGAGAGTAGAGACAACGGGACGCTTCGGTAAGGACGCCCTGTGTCTCATCAAGGCACTAGGCAGTAAGACTGAGGACTGGGACTGAGGGAGAGGAGTTCTGACCCCCGCGCCGGGTAATTTCTGCTGCAAAGACTGTCCATCGCGATCCAGCGCGGGAACGTTGCTGGAGTGTTGGGTACCTTTGCACCGGGAATGACAAGGGGTGGCTTGTACGACTCTTGTTAATAAAGTTACCGTTGATTAGTTATTTACTGTTTAATAGAAAATATTGTATATTTAAAGAAATAAACACTATCATGCATATTTATGAGGCGACTGATGAATGTGGATGAAGTGAAAAAAGTGTGTTTGGATCGTAAACAGTGAAGCGAAGTGGTCTCTGTCTACTCCGATGGCAAAGTAGGTAGGTACCTACACAAAAGCCTACAATTCCATTTATTTCAAATCACTGTCATAATCACTCAACTGTAACTCACCTTACTTATTAACGAACTAATTAATTTTCATAGTTAATTTTGTATTTAGTCGGCTCTTACAGTTGAGGTTTCAACAGATTAAGCGAATTGACCCGTACTACCAAGTCGCCCTTGAAATGCAACTTTCTGCATACAAGAATGCAGTTTAGGCATCCCTTGACATTTGTAATGCATTAAATTCTTGATTTATAATCGTAATGCACTTCCTTAATGTTGTCATTATCATATTTTCAACAACTGATTACTTTTATTAAGCCGAAAAGCATAGCTTTTTAATGCGGTTACGAGAATCCTTTCCTAAGCCTTTAATACATACAATTAAATAACTATGCAAAGTTGAGACTAGGTTAAACAACGTGCCTCGCATCGCAAAGTCTTCTTCCGAATTTTTACAATTAAAGTGAGATCCTATATTTGTGACAGCCTAATTAAATTGACAGCCTTTATATATATACCTTTAAGTTCTAGGACTAGTGTCATTTTCTGTCGTTATTCTATAGCCGAAAGGTCATTTACCTGTGTTTATTCTAGGACTATAAATAAACCTCGTTTAATAATAAGGGGGATTATGTTTATTTATATTATTTTAGATTATAAACTTTATAAACCTTATTACAAAACGAGGTTTAAAGATAGTCCGAAGTTAGTTCGTTTCTTTTGACGTTTCGGCTATGGACAAAACGTCAAACTAATAGAACTAACGTCGGACTATCTTTAAACCTCGTTTTGTAATAAGGGGGTATAAGCACACTTGTCACTCGCAGCGTAAAGAGCCAGTCAGTAACTACCTAAAACAAAAGAATATAAAAAACCTGTCACGTGCATTCTAAAATTAAAAGGGATAAAAGGTAAAGATCAAAGTTGACCCGAGGGCGTTTAATTTGTGATATTGCAACGGAGAGTTTTGGTGGGAACAGGGGCGCTCATTTTACATGCGACTGGGTCGACCTTTATCCAGAAATAGCTTCATTCTATTTACATAGAATTTGTATTTTAGTACTAAAGAAAGATAGTTGAATAAATAGCGTTAGCCTTAAAAATCAACATGTTCAAGTGCTATAGATTTGCCTTCAGCAATAAAGATAATTTGACTTTGACCAATATACCTGTAACTACTTCCGACTCATTATTTAAAAAAAATATTGTTATAAATTAATGTATCAATCAAATATATTTTTTTACCGTTCATTTCTTCTTATCTTTAGCTATTTACAACTAGTGTTGCTCAGCGGTGTTACCCGTATATCGAGCCACAGTAACCCACATATCAAATTTTATCAAAAGCAGTCCAATCATTTGATCAAATAAGTAAAGTTACTCTAGCTTTTGGTAACCTTCGTCATCTGATACCTGCCAAACGTCCCCAGTTACAGTTACACAAATTAGCAGGTGTTCAATGCATATGAGAAGCTAAGGAGAACCTAGTAAGTTAGGTCAGACACGTTCCGGATCTTGGTCTAAACAGATATACGGATTCATCCTTTCATTATTAAAACGTGATGCTATAAAAAACTACTTTTCAAAATTTTGACACTTTATTCCAAGCATACGTACTTTCTAAATAAATCTAGAATAATCTAGATTTTTGAATTAATTTGCAGTCACCGACAAAAGATGCAAACATTTTATGACTTTTTAAAAAGCAAGTTAAAAAAATACGTGTGTTTTGTGGAAATATGTTTTTGTAAACGCAAAGACCGTAAAGTACGTACGTGATAGTTCGCGAAGGTTGCAATACCGCTTCTAAGCCAGTAGCTTTACTAAGCCAATGTTAACTTGGGACTTCAATACTATAGGCGATGGACTAAATGGTTACTCAACTTAATTGTTGTGGATTGTACCTATTGTAACAGAAAGCTACTGTGGAGCTGTTAGTATGAAAAGTGGTTTTTGACAATATTTAAAGAAACAGTCAGGTATTTATTTAATTGAATTCATTTTGAAAATCCAATTTTTTTTTTCGTAATATTCTTGAGTGGTTTTGACAGTGATTATAAATAAAAGTTATTGTCAGGTCAGGAAGTACAATAAAAATATATTGCTCATTAAAAACTAATGACTATGTTTTATTACTAGAAAAAAAAACTATAATAAATAAATATAGAATAATTATTTTTTTAAATTGTAAGTAGGTAACCGAAAGACTAGTTAGATAGCAGTGTCTTCCAGACAAATTTGACTAAAACGAAAATGAACAAAAGTTACAAGATTAAGTTCCTAAATTACTTGAAAGCCGAACCGTCGAAACCTTCAAAAGCTTAAAGTTTAAAAGCTTTATTTATGTAGTTACCCGTAGAAAGGATTGGCGCAAAAAATAGGGCAAAGTGGCCCCATTTATTATTAGTCAGGGAATCCCCGGTCATCATTCAAGATTAAAATGGTTTGAATTCGGATATCGGCCGAGTTATAAATAGGTGGGTATTAATTTTATATAAGGTGTTAAAAGTGGGTTAGCGCGACGACTTCTAGTATGGAACTAACGACATTTTACATCATCTATGCGGCACTAATAAAAAATGTAGTACATAAGTAGACTGGCCAGTCGGCGTGGTTGGTAGTGACTCTGCTTGCCATGTCGCTGGTCGTGGGTTCGTTTGTGTCTGGGTGTTTGTTTATATTAACGTATTCACTTATAAAAAAACAATATTTAATCATAGTAAGCTTGACATTGGCAGAATCGATAGTGGTTGTTGCTATTTAAAAAAAAGTGCTGTCATTCGTCAGGAAAGGTCTAATTTTCTCTTTTTTGTTATTCGCTAGAAGTCAAAATAACGTTAATTTAAGTTAATATGTAGGTACTGAAATATTTTTATATGATTGAAAACCTATTTAAATTTAGCTCTACATTCCTATTTTAAAACCTTAGAGTCGGCATGACAAAGCCTTATTTAATGGAGTTATGATTATAAGTTTTTTATACGAAAATACCTTCGAAGAATGAATTAGTAACGGCGTAGTCGGGTGATTTAAATAACAGGGTACAATGATAAGCTATCTTTTTTTTCTTTGCTTTTTTCTAAGTATGTTTAAAAACTGGTTACTGTTTAAAAATATTTTGGTAGGTTCAGTTGATGTGGATCAAGCGAAAGAGTATGTTTGGATTGTAGCATAGAAGCAACATATCCGTCACGCTCTCCCTGGGCAGGATTACCACTTCCCTCTACTTGTCTTCGATCCACACTTCTTTCGCTTCATCCACATTCATTAGTCGCCTCATACCATGGTTTCAGGTAGTCTCTCTTGACATATTAAGGGTGTTTTTCCACCAGAGATGCTGCTATGCACCTAACGCATCCATAGCAACATATCAGGGGCCAAGTCTGCTAATTTATAACACACAACTGAGAGTGTGTCAGCAGAGAGTCAATAGCATTTTTTAGCGTTTTTTGACACATTTGGTCGCAATCAGTGTAAGCCATTGTTTAGCAGAATACCAAAAGTGTCAAAAAATGCCATTGACACTCTGTCAACACACAACTAAGGCTAATTTTAAATTAGCAGACTTGGGTCCCTGGTGGAAAGGCACCATATAACAAACATCAAAAATAAAGCATGAAACTATAGGTACCTAGCTAACATTTCTCTATCGGTTACCATGGCAATACCATCCCTCATTGAAAGCCTGCCAAGTATTCCATAACACTCTGTGCGCATGCGTGGTGGGACCCCTATGGCTCTGCCCGACGTCCGTTCACCTTTGTACTGGTGGCTCGAGAAGTGTTTTGGATCTTTTTTGAGATAATTTTGAGGTTAGAAGTTGTGTAGTTTGCGTAAGTTTTTAATACCTAACATTTTTTTGCATTTATTTACTTTATTACTGCAATAGACCTTACGTTTGGTAATTGTTTCAAAATTTAAAAATATTTTATTCAAAATAGGTAGATAAGTAAGGCAAGAAGTTAACCAAGACCTATTAGGTCCCTTAATCCTTACAACATTACAACTGATCCTCACTCTGATTATTTGAGTTTAGATTCAAAAATAGAATCGGTTTATAAATAAGCCTTATCCATTTTTTTTATTTGATATACATATTTTCGCATTTTTACATATTTTTTCACATCTTAGTCTAGATTAACCAAAAAACAAGCTTTCTGTACTCAACATTACTAGAATCTTGCAAGTACGTCGTATGACGTAGGGTTGAACACAAGGAAGACAAGGTCGGTCGTAAAATTAGTATTTCTCCTTCCTTATCCTATAGCATGTCGTGTATAACTCCAATTTGAAAGAGTGTCCTTGAGAATAGAGATGATTTTTTCTTTTCTAGAAGCTACGTAGTATGTTCTTGGGAAGGAAATAACTTACTAATCCTATTAATATTATAAAATGTCAATGTTTGTGCCGATGGATTGGTGTTTGTTACTTCTTTATCAGCCCATATATGTCCCCACCGAGGGGCAC
Source organism: Anarsia innoxiella (assembly GCA_947563765.1). Classification (NCBI taxonomy): domain Eukaryota; kingdom Metazoa; phylum Arthropoda; class Insecta; order Lepidoptera; family Gelechiidae; genus Anarsia; species Anarsia innoxiella. Next base: position 2,525,225 of record OX387397.1, read on the forward strand.
GAGCCTACTCTCATACAGAGAGTGATTAGGCCGTAATCCACCACGCTGGCCAAGTGCGGGTTGGCGGATTTCACATACACCTTCGAATTTCTTCTCTAGTGTATGCAGGTTTCCTCACGATGTTTTCCTTCACCGTTAGCAAGTGGTAATCGAATAAATTGATCCGTACATGAGAAATAAACTCAGAGGTACGTGCCCGCACCAGGATTCGAACCCGCGCTCTCGGAGTTCGAGGCAAGCGTTCTACCAACTGGGCTACCACCGCTTCATTACGTACTTCATCACGTAAAAATCACTTAACAGATTTTAATGAAATTTTACAATAACTTAGCTTGGACATCAAAATAACACATAGGCTACATTATTTGTAGATATTTCGTGTTTTTTCTAAGATATGACGATAAATGAGTACGAAATCGCGGGCAGCCTCTAGTATTTTACTATAATAGATAGGTACTTTCTTTCCATACTTATCTACCTGCTTACTATAATCACGATATATGAAAAACCTTTTTTAACAAAGCCTATATGCTACAAGTAATAAGCTAGTTATTGCAACTAGAATTTTCGTATTCAAAAGTTCTATCATATCATAAATTTTGGAGATTTTTTTAAAACATTATAATTAGTTCACATGCATCAAAGTTGAGCGAGGCATATTACTTAACGTTAGTTAGACCCTTAAATATACAACTAATAATCGTATAGTAAATTGGTAACCCATCTTTGTAGCTAAAAAACGCACGTCTCCAAAAATCAGAGAAAAACTAAAGTACGGACAGCATCATAAGTCGATGAACACATCCAAATTTTAAAAAATACTCTAGAGTTAAATAAACATCCAATGGTTCAAAATAAGGAACACAGGTAAGATTTTACCTCTAATAATGGTGTCTATTACTTTTGAAAATCTGAATGTGTTTATCGACTTATGATGCTGACTGTACTTAAGTAACCTACCTAATTTAACAAAAAGTCAGCCGTGTGCGAGTAGGTTTATACCTAATTGTACAATTAAAGAAAATAGCTTTCTTAATACTTCACAACTTAAGTAATATTACTTAAATGGTGTCTACAATTGGCTTGCGAGAATACATTTATAACAAACAACATTTAACTCCATACTTCATCTGTATCAGTGCACATACATGTCAGGGTTCTAGTTAATGTTTACGTGTTTGAGTATGGGAAAAGGAAGCGTTTGTGTAATACTAAAATATCTTCTTTTAGGAATTTCTGTGTAACTTTAACATTAGTTGAATAGTTTCGAATAATTAGGGTCTAGAATCTAGATTAGAGTTGTTATGTCCCGCTAGGAGGTGCAAATATTACTATATTCAACCACTTTTACTATGGAACCAACTTTGAATAAGTAGGTAGGTAGGGTAGGTAATTTAATATTTTTTACGAAAATTAACTGTTCAATGTTTTTAGGTAGGTATCAAAGTACATACATAAATATATACCTAATCATATATCTGTCATGTCTTTGTCCCACCGGGGTAGGCAGAGACCACTAAAGACTCTCCGAAATGTTTTGGCATAATCACGCTTGGAATCATAGTAAAAGTTCTTCAGTTACGAAATTAAACTACATTCATTTTAAATATTTTGTCTTGAAATGAATTTAGTAAGTAGGTACCTACTATATCCTAGACTAGAGCCTTTACCGTTCCATATTAGTCGGTAGGTACGTTTACCTACCTATCTAAGCTTAATTTTACCCGACTACAGCAAACATAATAGAAGGTTTATGTTTTTAACCGCAACATATCTAGGTATAAGTATTATGGGTAGGTAGGTACCTATATTAAAAGATTAATAAGGATATTTTTTGATAAATTGCGCCCGATAATATTCATAACCAATCTACCTTCAAACTGAAAAATAGTAACAACTAACATAGTATGACGACGTGAAGATAGTCTTATTGTAAGTAGGTATGTAAGTATCTTATTATAAAATGAAATTAGTCTTTTGTTTCATTTCTATCCGTCTTTCATTCCTCCTAACACTTTTATATTAGCAACACAATAAGCTACGCTTTTGCCGCAAAAATAAGAAAAGCATAAACCAGAGGTCGGGGTCAAACGACACCGCGCATGTCTAGGTTGTAAACAAAAACAAATTCTAAATTTAGTTTTTACACGTCATCAAATCAACTTAACACATTATCGAATACTCCTTGTTATGGAATACCGAAATACGTGATCTCTAAAACCATCCGAAAATCCACAAACACCTACCTTTTCTTAAGAAAACTTGGTAACAACGCCTGAAGGAAAATCCAATCACAAATGACTATAAACACACACACAATTCTAATCAAATTCTACACTATTTATTCCAATATAAAAAACACCATTCGCAATAAAAATAGGGTTACAAAAACCGTTTTTATCTCGATTAAGCGGAGCGAAGCGTTCGCGCGCGGGTAGATTTCGCGACTGGTCGGTATCGAGCGAGTTGCCGGCGTCCCCCCTCTCTCTAAACCAATTTATAATACATACAAAGAGTCGCAGCATCCCCCACAGCCACCCTCCGCGATAAACGATCTTATTTTAACCAACTACAGTCCAAAATAGCGTAAAACAAAGATGCCGCAGAGCCAAAAACATGGCCAGTTCTTGTGAGGGTGCGAATTGTGTACTTTCGTCAGTTTTCCTTCATAATAGAAATCATAGATGGATAATTCGCATTGAATATTTATGGTAAAAGTATAATGGATAAGTTGCCAAATAAACTGTCAAATGAAAGTCCGCTGTTTTCGGGATAATGGATGTCAAAGTTTGAACATTTCTGCTGACAAATATTTCAGTTGATATGACGTTAAGCTAGGATATTTGACGGTCTTAATGTCGCTCATTTTGGCAGGATATCAGGCTTATAGCTTTATTTATTAATCAATAGCTGTTTTATGAAAAGCCGGTCGCTCGGTCGCTAATTGATTTAGTCATAGCAGGGGACGTAAGGAAAGAGGTTTTACGTGTTATTTTTGTTGCAGCAATTTGCAACTTCGGGACCATAAAGAGGCAAGTTGGACAACATGCGTATGAACGACATTCAATACATTAGAGCATTATTTTATTATGTAGGAATCTTCGATAAAATAGTTATTTTCATGCTTGAAATTCTGCTCAGCTCTGAAAGGAGAACGAGCCTACCTTTGCTACACCTATGCAAAACTCTAGGGCTACAATAAGTACTTACATACTTTAATTAATCACAACAACTCATTAAATATGTACCTACTGCAATAGTAGACCACTGGGTCACCTCTTAAAAGCATCCAACTAATATTATAATGATGGATGGCTGTAAGGATGTTTGTTTGTTAATCTTTTATATCAATGGACTGGTTTTAATGAAACTTTACGATACTGCATTGTTAAGGACGGAAGGTGTGGACTGTATTTATTTATAATAATAATGAAATACTTAGCTTTTATCTCCTTTATTTACTTTAATATTCAGACTAAACTACTAATTAACACCAAACAACAACAATACGAAAACACAACAATACTAATGACAATATATATGGAAACTGACAAGACCATGAAAAATAGAATGTAAAAAAGTAAAATACAAATATCTGTCGTATCAAAAGGCAATCTGTACAAAAAATAGTTAATTATAAAAAGAGTTCGCAACATGCATCTTAGGCGTCAGACTAAACGCACTTATTAAAAGGTTGTGGTTGTATCGGCTTATGGACGTCCACTGCTGGACAAAAGCCTTCCAAATCTTCAAATCTGAAATATTTTAAAGGTAGGTGTTGGGTAAATTTTCAAAGATATGACTATTATTGCATACAAAGTCGCGGACGGCTGCTAGTTACAAAATAAATCCTAAATAAAAGAATTCATACCTAAAGATCATTAATCAATATAAAGATATCCATTAGATTCAGTTCACGACAACAGCAACGCTTTCATTTTTAAACAGTAGCTATCATTAGTCATTTCTTTGGTATTATTACGTAAAATTCGTGCAAACTGCGGGTGGGCCATTTCGTACAATATCTATAGATATAATCTACCTTTTGGTAATTAGCAGATGTTTTTCTGTTCTTCTATGTTTGAGACGTGAGAAGAAAGTAAAATTCTTATACTTAAGAGACTCTTGTCGGTGTAACGTCCGCCATATTTCATTCGACAGGGCGTAGTCGGTAGTGTGTCTGCCTCATACGCACGGGTCGCGGGTTCGATCCCCGCCGGTTAACAAACATTTGTGTGATGAGCATAAATGTTTGTTCCGTGTCTGGGTGTTATATATTTATCTATGTATGTTTATCAGTCCTTGATACCCATAGTACAGGATTTGCCTAGTTTGGGGTCAGGTGACCGTGTGTGAAATGTCCCCCAATATTATATTCTAATCCTAGCCTTTGCTTTGACTTCTTGAATGTAATATCGAAACATTTTGTTATGTTAACTTCATTTTCACTTGATCAAAGTATAGTGCTACAAGGATGGCACGTGGCGGAAATCGGAACTAACGATATCATCTTGTAAATTGTCATTATTTTGAGTTATTTATTCATCACCCACGCCCACCTGACTACGTCACTCAAGTGCCAATAGATCCTTGTAGCGCTGTTGTGTGTACGTTGCGGTTTTCCTTTTCCTCTCTTCTAATATTTTCCAAAACTTTCAGTGGTATATAAGTCAGCAAAAAATGCCAATACAGCGTGAGTCCGTCAATAAAATACTCTCATTTATTGCATTACAATTGAACTAGCAGTACCTACAAAGTAAAGTCTTTTTATCAAGTACTCGTTTGAGATAGGATCATAGTATTGTTTGCTAATGTGTCTATGAGAACATACTTTACATTCTCTTTGCAATTAGCAAGACAGATTGGCTGTGGTAACAAAGGTTTGATGCAATAAGGATAGAGTAGTAAGAAATTTGTTATACATTTTCAATATCTTTGCCGTCAAAAAGGTAGTTTTTCTATTATATACCTTCACGAAATTATCCTAAACCGACGTGCATGTTTGAGGCCATTGATGAATGTGGATGAAGCAAAGGATGTGTGTTTGGATCGTTGCAAGTGGAAGGAAGTGGTCTCTGCCTACTCCGATGGGAAAGAGGCGTGACGGATAAATATGTTTCACCAAAACACAAGACATAGGTAACATAGACATAGGTAACATAGACATAGGTAACATAGACATAGGTAACATAGACATAGGTAACATAGACATAGGTAACATAGACATAGGTAACATAGACATAGGTAACATAGACATAGGTAACATAGACATAGGTAACATAGACATAGGTAACATAGACATAGGTAACATAGACATAGGTAACATAGACATAGGTAACATAGACATAGGTAACATAGACATAGGTAACATAGACATAGGTAACATAGACATAGGTAACATAGACATAGGTAACATAGACATAGGTAACATAGACATAGGTAACATAGACATAGGTAACATAGACATAGGTAACATAGACATAGGTAACATAGACATAGGTAACATAGACATAGGTAACATAGACATAGGTAACATAGACATAGGTAACATAGACATAGGTAACATAGACATAGGTAACATAGACATAGGTAACATAGACATAGGTAACATAGACATAGGTAACATAGACATAGGTAACATAGACATAGGTAACATAGACATAGGTAACATAGACATAGGTAACATAGACATAGGTAACATAGACATAGGTAACATAGACATAGGTAACATAGACATAGGTAACATAGACATAGGTAGGTTCTTATTCTTATTCTTAGAAGCATGAGTCGCAACTTTTTATGTAATTCCCAATAACATGATTATTATAGAGCGAATTATGGTAATTCATAGAAAAACGTAATCTTTCCTAACACTGAACCTATGTATCTAACTAGCTATTAGTTAAGTACTACTGTTTTACAAACACAGAACCAAAATAAATACGTAGTACTTATCTATAAAAAAAGTACTAAATTATTAAATACAGTATTCTACAGTTAAAATATGACACCATTCGAAATAAAAATAGATGTCGTAGAACAAAAAACAAGCAAAATGGACTATACCATTCCAGATAAAGCACAAAATGCATACTGACATATTTTTTATTCGTATAAGAGGAGTCACGAGTCTAGATTATAAAGATTCCCGTCGCAAGATCTTAATCTCAATGTATATCAGATTACAAAATATAAATACTAACTACTGAACGTATACAAGTACCTACAATGTAGTGGAATAGTCTTCTTCTATCCAAGTTTAAGAAACTTTATTTTATGCCTCTGTATTTATTTACCTATCAAATGTGTTATTCTACTTTGAAAGTAAAGTAATCATTTATTCTCAGTTCAAAGCAAATAAAAACAAAAGCAATAAACTTAAAAGATGTTAAAGATAAATAAAAAAAGAAATGACGTTGATTTTTTTAGACAAGCCAGAAAGAGGAAGAGCTACCTACAACGCAAAAACCATGGAACAGATTTAAATGAAACTATACAATGTTGTAGCTTATACTACAGAATAACACATAAGCTACATAATTAGAAGATATTGCATAAGTTTACAAAGATATGACGATAAATGCGTACGGAGTCGCAGCCATCCGCTAGAAGTTTGTACACGTTTTTGCCTCTTTCTCGAACGCGGATCGGAAAAAGGGCGTAAAAGTCGATTATTTACGTCGAATGATCACAAACTGGCACGAAGACAGTAAAAAGTTAATTTATTTTCATTTGCTGAATGGGTTTCGTGAGATACAACTATGGTTAGTTGTGTTAAAAGGTGGTAAAGATTGAAAATGTACTAATCATAATAACGGCGTTGTAAACATTGCGGTTTGTAAGGAACAATATAACTGTCCTTTGAAATAAAACTAATAATAACAAAACGCTTGGTGACTGTAAACTTGTCTTTTGCTTAGATTGGTTTTAAAAAACATGAGTTTTAAAGTTTAGTAGCTATTTATTTGTGGGTGAGCATGTTCGACAAACGCATACGTCTAATGTGAGGTAGGTACCTACCTACGCCTTAATTAAAAGCCATAATATAAAAGCGCCGCGCCGTAGCGTTTAAAACATATTGTTTTTATAAAAATGCGTCTTTCTTCATTTCTTTATCAAAAAAGTAGCCGATCAGTCACAAATTGGGCGTTTAAAAACAAAAACAAAACAAAAAACAGCGCTAACCAAGTTAACGTGACAAACAGCGAATTGTTGAAAACATTACGCGTTCGCAAAAAGTCCAACTTCATTCCTCTGCTACGTGGAATCGAAGCCGTATTTTTGTTACTTTTTACCTAATTAAAAAGCTCAGTAACAATTCGATTTGTAGCCCTTTTTATTGGACAAAAACGCACTCGTTTAACTCTGTTTCTAGTGAGTGGTGGCAAAGATTATGTACAGTAGAAGGCTCATTTAAAAAGTTATGCATTTTGATAACTTACTTACTAGGTATATCTAACTGTCACGCCTCTCTCCCATCGGGGTAGGCAGAGACCACTTCGCTTCACTTGCTACGATCCAAAAACAAACTTCTTTCGCGTCATCCGCATTCATCAGTCGCCTCATACATGCACGTCGGTTTAGGGTACTCTTGACTGGGCCTTTCTTTAATAAGTCCCGATTAGATCGAGATACGTCTTGTCGAAGTCTGCAATTTAAAAGTTGATCAATAAATATTGAAGTCTGATAACCCCTATTGCCTCAAATTTCATCTTCCTCGATATCAAATAGAAATCTTCATCCCAGACAATTTTAAATTGAATTAAATAGAATTGAGTTAGATCAAGTTGAGCTCCTTCTCAGTTGAAAACTTTGGCGTTTGGTTAGCCAATACTTTATACATCCTAACTTAGTTTAAACTCAGTTTTAGTTAAAGAAATAGGCTTCATCCTCCTTCCATTTAAAATTATAACTGTCAATGTTTATGCCGATGGATGGATGGATGTGAAAATGTTTGTTACTTTTTCACGCAAAACCACTGAACAGATTTTAATGAAACTTTACAATATTTTAGCTAGCACATCAGAATAACACATAGGCTACATTAATTTAAGATATTGCGTACTAAGTCTGGCAGCCTCTAGTAAGTCCAGTCTAGTGTGGGGTCTGCAGGAAGTTTATTTTAGAAATATGCTGTACCTTTCGAATGTCTTCTCTTTTTCTGTTTCTGTATATTTTTAATACACAGTAGTCTCATTACTGTAGGCACACTGTAGGTAACAAGCTTGCTGCAACGATGTTTCACTTCTACGAAATTTATCTACTCTGTGCCGCTATCAAAGCTCAGTCATCGCGGCGGAGGTGCAAACACATGAATAATTGATCAGGCGCATCCTCTACGATGTAACGACGACTGTACTTTATACCCCAAGCTGTATACGGTTGAATACGACGAGTTTCAGCTATATTATCTAACTAGCGACTTCGAACGCATTTATCGTCATTATGACATTGCGACCAAATGTGTCAAAAATGACATTGACACACTCATTAACACTACCGACGCATAATTGAGAATATTGTAAATTAGCAGACAATAGACATGATGACAAAAAAAATGTTTTAGGCCCATCACATAGTTTATTTTTAAATATTCGACACGTATTTTTTCTTTTTTCTCTTAAACTAAAAATTACAAAGATACACTGGGTTAAAGTTGCTCGTGACATCACGCTTACGTACGATTTTTACGTAAGAGTGACGTCAAAACCCCCCACTCCATAACTTTGATGCATATTTATTTATGTATTTAATCAGGTAAAAATTGTGTTTCAAATATTTTTTAATAGCCTTAAAGACGGACTAATTATTTTTTGAATTTTTGAATGTAGTCGTCATCCCTCTTACTTAAACACATATCGGTTACGCTTCTCTTCCATTAGGGTAGGCAGAGACCCTCCACTTGCTACGATCCAAACACACTTCTTTCGCTTCATCCACATTCATCAATCGCCTCATACGTGCACGTCGGTTTAGTTAGGGTATTCCTGTTAATTACTTACCTACTTACTTGTGGAAAATTAAATTTAACGACTTTTTTCGGGACTATAGTTTGCCTGGACTATAACAGTGAGTTATGCTATCATGGTAGTTCTTGTCTGCACAATGCTCTTGCGCACAGGACTGGACAAAGGAAACAATAACGTCACTTTAAGAATTATAAACAACTATTGGAAACTGAGAATTATTGTCCTTCTATATTTATTAGATTTTAAATATATAATTTAAGTAAATGGCCTCTTACTTGTATTATGAAGTTAATAGATTGTATGTATATGTCTAACCCGACCGACGAACGAATGAAAATTGTAGGTTGATAGGTATTATTTAAAAAGCTTTGTTTTTCGGTTGGGTTATTTGAAACGAGAGGAATTACCATTTAGGGATGTTAATGTCATTTTTTACCCGATTTCTTATACCTAAACCTACCGCTGTCAAAAAAGTATGGGATTCTTCTAAAGGATAAATCAGAAGTGACAGAAGGCATGTTTGTGTGTATGTTTGTACCTACAGCTTAATGGATTTTAGCTTGAGAGGTGTCGTTAGATTTACAGTGAGAGTGACATTGGGTACATCAAAATAATTAAAAATGAATTTTTTAACGCAGTCGAGTTCTTTTAATAATAAGGTTAAGTTATTCTTTAAATAATCGTATAGTCTTCTTCTTAATTTTTGAAATAAAAATGACAGCTATACTTTTAATTGGGCGTTAGTCTAATGCCCTTTTCTACAACTGACTCTTAATCTTTTATCCGTAAATACTACTTTGAATCCTTACACGTTTGTATGCGCATGCGTCGTACGTGAGTTACTTCTGAGAAACAGCAATGCACTTTAATCATAGTTTAAGATCAGAACCACGTTATACTTTTAATAATGTTAATATATTGGGAATCATTAACTATGCAAAAGGATTGGAAAATACTGTGGAGTATCTTGTAGACAAAATAGAAAACAAATTATTAATTGATGTGCTATTTAAAAATTATGTCAGTACTAAAGGCTGCCCGCGACTTCGTACGTATTTATTGACATATCTTGGAAAAAAAAGATGATATTGTAAAATAATATAGCCTATGTGTTATTCTGATGTCCAAGCTAAGTTATTGTGAAATTTCATTAAAATCTGTTCAGTGGTTTTTACGTGATGAAGTAACAAACATCCACTCAGCCATCGGCACAAACATTGACATTTATAATATTAATAGGATAGGATACAGACGACCCAGGTGCCTAGTACCTACATAAAATAGAAAGCGAATTAACATTGATATGCTATTTATTGAAGGAAAGGTTGAGGGAAAAAGAGGGAGAGGAAAACCGAGACGTACCTACTTTGCTCAAGTGAAGGAGAAAGTTAACGTCATTTCGTATCAAGAAGTCAAAGCACTGGCAGAGGATAGGCCTAAATGGCAAATGCTCCACCGACAAGAGTCTAACTCTTAAATAAGATAATGATGTGCTATTTATTTATGCCAGTATAATGACGATCCAGTTGGCGCAATGGTCAACATGCCGGACTGTCAGTCAGTGAGTCCTACCACGTCCCGGGTTCGAATCCCAGTCAAGCATGTATTAACGACGAGTTAGTAAGATTTAACAAACAGGAGATAATATTATTATTTTATATTTTATATTAAGATTAGATAAATCCGAAATTAAGAAACAGAAAATTTATGTCTGTCTAGGTACGTCTATATTCTTGTGTTTCGAGTGAAACTCCGATTTTCAGGTTAATATTTATTTATTGACACACCAAAGAGAAAGCATTTCAAAACCGTAGTTTTTATCACTAGAGTTTTTGGTTACAGACAAGAATCAAAACCACACACACACACAAATTCACACAATATGAGTAAGTAATTAATTATCATTGGTAATTATGTTTTTTTGCTAATACACACTTCTTAAAGCTAGTTTAGGGCTATAAGCTATAAAAGTAGAATGTTTAAACCAAGCCTTATCACCATCATCATCAGCCCTTTAACGTCCCCACTAGAGGGGCACGAGCCTACTCTAATACGAGGGCGATTAGGCCGTAAATCCACAATGCTGGCGCATCGGCGGATGTCATATAGAGTGCTACAAGGAACTTTTGGCACGTGGCGGAAATCCGAACTAACGATATCATCTTGTAAATTGACATTACTTTGAGTTATTTATTCACCACCTGCGCCTTCGATAACGTCACTCAAGTGCCAAGATCCTTGTTGCACTGTACATCTTCGATTTCACTGTCATTAGCTACCTATTATAAAATAAAATACCAATCCTGCGTGTTGCTTCACCTCGTTCAAAATCACTATCGAAAAAAAGTATAACTGACAAAACTTAACCAAAAACAATGCCGCTAATCAAAATACTACGAAATTGAATGTCTACATTTAAATTGACTTAAACTTAGTAATTTGTAAAACAGCAATGATGTAGGTAGTGATGACGGAACAAAAACTAAACACGAAGCTTGAGTTGAGAGGGATTATGCGCCAGATTGTAAAACGTAGCGGTCGAGCACGGATGTACTGCGTTACACGACGCATTTCATCTCGCTGCGATTTATCTGAAATTGTACAAATTAAAATCAATTAAGAACTTACCTAAATTATAAAACTAATACCCGTTTTCACCAACTAACTTCTAACGTAAGTAAGTACTCCTTAGCAGCACTGCTGACTTTGACCGACCTTGTCATTTGTACCCCTAACTAAGTCGTTAGGATAGGAGTTCCTTACGTTAGGAGTTAGTTGATGAAAACAGGCTTAACCTTTCTGATGCTTTAAGCTCATTCTTTAACGCGCTCTCTGGATAGGTACATTTTTCTATCTACTTATGAGTTGTGAGCAATTTATAAATACGCGCTATCAAGAAGTCAAAGCACTGACAGAGGATAGGCCTAAATGTCGAATGCTCCACCGACAAGAGTCTTAACTCTTGTCCTACACATCAAAGCCGCCGGCATGCCGCCGGGCTAGACTGGCGGCTTTACGTCATACGAATGGCAGCTGTCAAAAACGCCGGCGCTATTGGTGTTTAGAACACCATAAAATGAATGAATGAAAAGTCAACTATTTTCTTTAAAAAAGTGGCTTATTGCCCATTTATATTATTTCACAAAACTTACAACTTAATTCGAAGACAGCTGCAATTTTTTTTAAGCAAAATTGCTTATCTGACCCGGTACCTACTTATACCTGAGTAGGTACCTAGTCATCTAAAAGACAACTTAAAATAATGGAATCAAAAATCTTACTGGTACAAGTGATTTGAAGATCCATAATATATTTAACGATGTCGTCTTCAATATCTGCTACCATTTCCAATAGAAGCATAACTGCCATTGCACAAATGGAGAGAGAGGAGGCTAGTAATATCGCACAGATCATAACTACTAGCTCAAGCTAAAAATATTCAAAATTATTAGAGTTCGTAAATGATACCATGGCTCTCGCGGCCATTCCCAATATTCATAGACAAATAGCCATCCGAGATCTGTAGTCGGTCACTGTCACGTAGCTGTCACTTCTGATCTATCCTTCACTTTAAGTATAGAATATATAAGGAGGAGCCATACCGTTTGGATCTGCGTGCCTGGTCTGGCACAAAATGGCTACCTTTTGTACGGTACTACTTATCGCTTGACAGGTCATTACCAAGAAAACTTGGCGCAACTTTGGCACGCTACCATAAACTCATGTGTGATGAAACAAAAATGTGGGCAACTCCAGTCTAAATTCGTTCCTCGTTGATCCTTCAGAAGCTTTTTACCACCATACGCTTTGACGTAGGTACCTATAGTACCTACTTAGGTAGCTATTTATAAAATATTAGTCATCTTACCCGGACAGAGCATCAAATTCATAGTAAGTAATAATACAATAACTATGACTTATGGTCCTTTTGGCAAATATATTGGCTTCGTGAGAGTATAGCCAGGCCAATTAGTGCAACTTTTCTCACTATATTTTTGTGATGTAGGCACTTAATAGTTATTTGTGTAGCCGAGAGCAAATAGAACTTGCAAAACAGTTCTAATATCGCCCTTAGGTCGCAATAAAATGAGATGTAAAGCTTAATGTGTTATGTTGATAATCGAATACTTACACCTCGATTCGACGCGGATATAGGATTTAGCAACGACATAGCAGTGTATATGACGTTGTAAACTACATCGTGTACAATCTGGATAAAATAAATTAGGATTCTTTAAACATCTTAATTTCTACCCAACTAATATGAATGTCAAAGAATCTATTAAATTGCAAAATGGATGTTCAGTTCAATGTATTAATTGCATGGTAGTGTATATGTAAGTGTGAGTAAACCTATCTTGATTTTGTTATGTTCAAATCAGTTCAAATTAAACCATCGTCCGAACTCCACGTCTTTCACTGCAAATTTCCCTGCATCAAACCATATAGAACTCAAACGCCTCAACATATGGTCCAATATCGAACCGGATCGTGAACGCGGTTACGTCGTAGTGCACCAAGTTGTTTACGAGTTTAGACAAAAGAATTCTACTAACCAGGTGCGGCCGCAACATAATAGAAGACCGAGCGATGAATAAGTGCATAGAAAAGGATTGCAACAATAATTCAAGGCGATTACTATAATCAAATTAAAAGTTATTGCATATTTTAAAGTGAACTTTTACTAAGAAAATTGTGAAAAATCATGGCTACAGCTGAAGAGTGTTTAGCTGTTTTGGAAAATACTGCTACAGTGTTAAGAAAAGCTCAAATTAACTTGAAGAAATGTCCGAAACAACGACTTACGAAGGGCTACATACAAACACGCGTACAAGCAATCGATGACTACTGGCTGACATTCCGCACGATGCACCAAAACCTCATCAAATACGTACCTAAAGAAAAAAGATCGGAGTTGACTTACTTTTCTACTGACGAATATTACGAAATTGAAGAAGTATACCTGAACTTATCGGCCGACTTAAAGGATTTGTTATCTACATTTACAAGTACAAATCAACGTACCGAAAATGATGGACTAGTTCAATTACCGCGCATTCAATTACCTACCTTTGCCGGTATGTATGAAGAGTGGCCCGCGTTTAGAGATCTGTTTATGTCGTTGGTACATAACAACACGTCTAAGCTAAGCAAGGTACAGAAAATTCATTATTTGAAGAGTAGCGTGACCGGGGAAGCTGAATTATTGCTTAAACATATACAACCAACTGAGAACAATTACTATCTAGCATGGGAAACATTATGTACACGCTACGGAAATAAACGACTTATAGTAAACTCATTATTGAAGAAAATTGTTTCTCAAAAGAAAATTACGTCACAAACGGCTAACAATCTTAAGTCACTGTTGGACACTTCAAGTGAATGCTTGAATAGTCTCAAAAACATGGATGTTAAAATAGATTCTTGGGATCCTTTAATAATATTTCTGATGGTTCAGAAATTGGACCCGGATTCACACAGAGAATGGGAAGAGTTTTCATATAAAGAAGATTTAGAAGAATTACCCACCTGGGATCTCTTTGTGAAGTTTTTACAAAATACTTATCGCACTCTGGAACTCATATCCCCTCCATCCAAAGATAAGCCTCAACCTAAGAATAAGGAGTATACAGTCCACGCTTCTACGAGTGAAAATGTTAAACAAAGAAGTTGTTCTATATGTAATGAAAGTCACGCGCTGTATCAATGCAGGGAGTTCAAGAATAAAGATCCAGCTGAGAGATGTGAATACGTGAAAAATCAAAAACTATGTTTCAATTGTCTGGCCCCAGGACATTCTGCAATCAAATGCCGGTTGAATATGTCATGTCACATGTGTCGCAAGCGTCATCACACGTTAGTACATTTAACGAAACCCCCTATCACCGTTCAAACACAAGTACATCATGGGCAAGTAGAACAGTCTGAGCTTAATAATGAAGAATCAGCTGACAACTCCAGAGTAGAAGTAGCGACACACTACGCTTCCAGCAAGTCTACTGCTTTACTTGCTACGGCCTTTGTATCGGTAAGAGACGAAACGGGACGAACGACAATACTACGCGCTTTGGTAGATCAGGGATCACAAGCAACGTTTATTACAGAGCGAGCGGCACAATTGATGAAATTAAAAAGAAAGCTAGTCAACGGGACTATATCAGGCGTTGGTTCAACAAAAACAAAGGTTAAGCACGCAGTGGAATTAAATCTTCATTCAAAACATGAAAGATTCAACCTTAAGGTACAAGCATACGTTATGCCAACGCAAATCACAACGCAATTACCGTCACAAACAATTCAAACAAGCACCTGGTCTCACCTTGAAGGACTAGTCCTGGCCGACCCAAGTTTTAATCAACCAGGACGTGTCGACATGCTGCTGGGTGTTGAAGTATGTGCTCAAATTATGAAAGGTGAAATTATCAAGGGTCCCCCGGGTACTCCCTGTGCTCAAAATACCTACCTGGGTTGGATTCTATTTGGGCATATACAAGAAGAGAAGAAGAATGAAAACTTTATGGTTATGCAAGCTAATCTGGATCTGGACGAAGTAATTAAATCAATGTGGGAGTTAGACAACGATAACGAAAAGGTTTTAACGGCTGAAGAAAGAAAATGTGAAGAAATATATCAAGCTACACATTCCAGAACAGAAAATGGACGGTATATTGTTACGCTACCAAAGAAGCACGAGATATTACAATCAACATACGGAGAAACAAGAGATATAGCACTACGAAGACTCAATCAATTAGAAAGAAGATTTGATAAAGACGAAAGGTTGAAGAAAGAATATGTTAAAGTTATGCAAGAATATAAAGATTTAGATTTTATGGAAGAAGTTAAACAAGAAGAAATAAATAATCCATCTGTGTACTTACCACATCATGCCATAGTAAAAGAAGAAAAAGAAACTACGAAATTAAGAACTGTATTCAACGCATCACAAAGAGGAAAAACAAATGTATCTCTTAATGACGAGATACTAGTAGGACCACAATTACAAGAAGATATGAGAAACCTGATCATAAGATGGAGAATGAAAAGGATTTGTTTCGTGGCTGACATACAAAAGATGTATCTACAAATATTAGTAAAAGAAAGGGATAGAGATCTCCAAAGAATTTTATGGCGAAGCTGTAAGAATGAACCTGTTAAAGATTACCGCCTTAAGAGAGTTACCTTTGGCACGGCCTCAGCACCCTTTCTAGCTGTCAGAACCCTACATCAAGTTGCTGAAGATGAAGGAAATGAATATCCAGCTGCTGCAAAAGTTATTAAAGAAGATTTCTATATGGACGATTTAATGTCAGGCGCAGACACTTTGGAGGAAGCATGCGATATAGCTAGAAAAATAGACGAAATATTACGGAAAGGAGGTTTCATTCTTCAAAAATGGTGTTCGAATAATGCTGAGTTCCTAAAACAATTTGAACCGTCTCAAAGAAGTTCACATGTTAATATAGATATATCTGTAGATGGTACCATTCGAGCCCTTGGACTAACCTGGAATATGGGAAAAGATATATTTCAGTACAACATAAACTTACCAGTTATGTCAGGAACAATTACAAAACGCAGTATCCTCGCAGACTTGCAGCGACTATTTGATCCTCTTGGGTGGCTAGCTCCTGCAATCTTACCTGCAAAACTCATGATACAAAAATTGTGGTTACAGAAAGTTACATGGGACGAAGAAGTTAATGAAGAGACACAAAACGAGTGGTTAGAATTTAGACAGAACTTACAAGCTATTGACGGAATCGAAATTGAAAGATGGTTGCACACAAATGAACATGCAAAAGAAAGAATTACTATCCATGGATTTTGTGATGCATCAATAAAAGCCTACGCAGCGGTTGCCTACGCCAGAGTAATCCGAGATGATGGAGTGGTTACGACAAACATTATAGCTGCAAAAACACGCGTGGCACCTATTAAGCCTACATCACTGCCACGCTTAGAACTGTGCGCCGCTGTACTCTTATCTAGGTTACTTAAACAAATAAAGAAAGCAACAAGATTAACCACTCAGCAGATATACTCATGGACAGATTCAACAATCGTGCTTTCGTGGATACTAGGTGACCCAACTAGATGGCAAACGTTCGTGAGGAACAGAGTTGTGGAGATTTTGGAAAATGTTGGTGAAAATTGGTACCACGTGAAAACTCAAGAAAATCCTGCTGACCCCGCATCTAGAGGAAGCAAGGTATTAGAGCTCAAAGAAAGTAAATTATGGTGGAGAGGGCCAGAATGGCTGTCAAGTGAAGAGATTGATTATACAAGACCTAACAACTTAAACACTAACGAAGAAAGAAAAGAAATAAAAGTAAACATCACGACAGCAGAAGATAAAAAAGGAAATTTAATTAAAAAGTTACAGGAATTTAATACGTTACAGGAACTCTTGAGAGTGATTACTTACTGCAGCAGGTTTCTGAAAGGAAATAAGATAGAAGACAAGACTATAACGATAACTACTGAAGATTTAGATAACTCTATGAAGGCATGCATTAAAATGATACAAAGAGAAGATTTTGAAACGGAAATAATATACTTAAAGAAAGGTAAACAAGTAAAGAGAGAAAGTAAATTAAAAACCCTACAACCTTACCTTGATAACGATGACATCCTCAGGGTGGGCGGTAGACTCAGGAATTCAGATTTAAAAGAAGATAGTAAACATCCTATTATTTTAGACAGTAAAAATGCGTTAGCAACTCTTATAGTAGATGACGCTCACTCGAAGACTTTGCATGGCAGAACGCAATTGATGGTTGGATACATAAGAACTACATTTTGGATTCTAGGGGTTAAATCGATTGTAAAAAGGAAAATTCACAAATGTTTGATATGTGCTAGACAACGAGCATCGGCCAAGCCTCAATTGATGGGAGATCTGCCTCGAGTTAGAGTGACGCCAGCTAGACCATTTCTTAATAGCGGCGTTGATTTTGCCGGACCATTCCAAGTGCTGATGTCCAAAGGTAGAGGAATGAAAACTAATAAGGCTTATGTTGCACTATTCGTATGCATGTCTACAAAGGCGATCCATTTGGAGCTGGTCGGAGACCTCACATCCGAGTCATTTATTGGAGCCTTTCGCCGATTCGTAGCTAGACGTGGCAAATGCGCACACCTTTGGAGTGACTAAGGTAGAAACTTTGTTGGAGCTAATAAAGAGCTATTAGCAGATATGAACGAAGCTAAATTGCAGTTTGATGGAAAGTTCTCGGAGATACTCACACAAGACGGCACCCAATGGCACTTTATTCCAGCTTACAGTCCGCATATGGGTGGTTTATGGGAAGCCGGAGTGAAGTCTTTAAAGTATCACTTGAAAAGAATATTGACAACGCATTTGACCTTTGAAGAGATGTCCACGCTGTTATGTCAGATCGAAGCCTGCCTCAATTCAAGGCCATTGACTCTTATAGATAATTCTGATCCGGAGAACCTAGACCCACTAACTCCTGGTCATTTTTTAATTGGTGAATCTCCAATCACCATTCCAAGCCCTAATCTGAAAGATATTTCGATTAATACTTTAACAAGATGGCAACACATGCAGAAACTGTCATCAGATCTTTGGTGCAGATGGCAAGCTGAATACTTATCAAGACTTCAACAGAGACCTAAATGGCTAAAGAAATTACCTGACCTTGCTATCGGTGATATAGTACTTATTAAACAAGATCATCTTCCTCCCGGAAAATGGGCAATGGGCCGTATAGTCGATAAACATCCAGGTTTAGACAATGTTACTAGAGTTTATTCTGTTAAGAGTGGTGATAGTATTGTACAAAGATCAGTAAATAAATTATGTTTATTGCCAATAGATAATTCTTAAGTTATGATTGAAAGGCCTATACGTCCTTTGGTGGGCGGGATGTTCAGTTCAATGTATTAATTGCATGGTAGTGTATATGTAAGTGTGAGTAAACCTATCTTGATTTTGTTATGTTCAAATCAGTTCAAATTAAACCATCGTCCGAACTCCACGTCTTTCACTGCAAATTTCCCTGCATCAAACCATATAGAACTCAAACGCCTCAACAATGGATGTTTATCACTCTTTCACGCAGAAACTACTGAACAGATTTTTATGAAACTTAAAAATATTACAGCTGCAACATTCGAATAACAAATAAGCTGCAGTAAAGATAGGTATTGTGCAATTTATAATATATAGACATATAAGTTAGTAGGTATCTATTTATTTACTAACTTACCATTATTTTTATCGGCATCTCAAAGACACGAAATCTATTGTGAATATCTTGAAATATATTCACATAGTCCAGTTCAAAGCTGTCTGCCTCTAATTCAAATCTAAAACCAACATTTCTAATAGTCATTTTTAGGATCTTCATATCGCATACAAGCAAGCTCGCTGAAAGTAATTTTGGTAGTCCATACGAATGCACAATTAATGTGTTAACAGTCTGATGTATGACAAAGTTGCCAAAAAAGCAAGATAATCCTGTCTGATAGCATACTAGAAAGAGGAAATTCATCATACTGACTATCCATATTGCATAATTAAAGCAGATAGGGTACACAACTGATTTTTTCAGCCAACGTTGAGACTTCTCGGTCTTACATCCAGACGCAACTTGGCGCAAATACGTCAAAGAACACGCCTGATATAAATGCGTACAGACAAAATTAGACAACATCTCTGACAATGCAACACATTTTAACCAATCTTCGTAATACGTAGCACTGACGATAGAAAATAGATGAATCGTGCATGCAATAAGACAGTAAATTCTCATTAGGGTATTAAAACGACTGTTGCCTGACAAATCTTCGTTGTACACACCAAGAAGTAATCGTAAACCTGAAACGACTTTGTAAATGATGATAGTTTTGTCGTTTGGGGACGTATTTGTTGAAGGCATTTTCCTGTTTTCAATTTAACAAGAAGTTATGGCGTTTATAATTCTATTTGTCGTTCTCACAGACTCACAGAATCACTGTCAAAGCATTTTTGGGTTTTACAGATGAATGATTTGAATGAGACGAATCGTCGGGCTCAGATGTGACTCGAATTGGGGACTTCCAAATGTTAAAAAATACAATCGAGCTTCACTTGTCTTAGCTAGATACGTCCAGTCTGGTTAACCTGCTAAGTTTGACTCGTAATTCCATGACATGAAAATTATTGAAAATACACAAGTAGAAGAATTTCTAGAAAATACTATTTCCATTATTGTGATTACAATCCATACTTCCATACTAATATTATAAATGCGAAAGTAACTCTGTCTGTCTGTCTCGCTTTCACGCTAAAACGGCTGAACCGATTAAAACGAAATTTGGCACACAGATAGGCTATAGCCTGAGAAAGGACATAGGCTACTTTCGATTTCAATAGCGCAGGTTAAGCAAAAGCGACGCGAGCGCCGCCAAAATCAGTATTCCACGCGGACGAAGTCGCGGGTACAGCTAGTAGTCTATAAAACTTCAATCAATAAAGCAATACTATTTTAAACTTAAATTATTTGCTATTGTAAAGACAAGGCTTCCCTTAAATATTTCCACGTGTCTCTATTAGAAGTAGTTGTAATGAACCTTCGGCCTTCACCAAGTTATCAGATCCTGATAGAAAACGTCATACGCTATTCTTATTAATGTATGGTTCCAGAACTTTTACGCCTACCAGCTGACATTTTATGGCTTTAGGGCCCTTTTCCTGTCATGCGTGTTTTGGTCCGCATGCGGATGTCGTCCGCAGACGCGGTTCCCAAATCCTATCATTTCTTACATGTTTTTCCTGTCATACGAACGGCACGCGTGTTGCCAGTAGTATGATATCACCCGCGTGCGGACAAAGGGCCCTTACGGCCGCTGCCAAATCCACAACCTAAAAATACCTTGGCAACGTAAAAAAAAAATCTTCTACAAATCTTCTAAATCTTCTACGTAACATCTCCACAATATTGTCTTTGATTTTCTACGTATCTACTTATCAAAGTTTCGCGAATCCGAACAATTCCACAATTGTTTTATGTAACCCGAACGAAACAAAGAGGTCTTCAAACTGAGTTTATATACCTACTGTATACTGGTTAGAATAGCTTAAAGGTGTTCTCCTGAACTTTGAAACTTATCCAATTTACTGGAGCACGTAGAGACCAAGTTTACTTCAAGTTGGTTTAGGCAGAATTAGATGGATGTAGGTAGACTAACAGCCAGCAGTGGCTTCGTACGCAATCTGACGGAGCGCAGCGCAGAGCATTTTTGAATGTCTTCAAGTCATACTACTTATTCATTGTTCTTAATAGAGTAATACCTATTCAAAATCAATTGGCACAACAAACGAGCATCGGAGCGACTACAAGTGAATTTTGTGTCAACTGATTTTGAATATTATTGTAATGAAAACCATGTCGATAATAATATGTCAATCAAAAATGCTCTGCGCTGCGCTCCGTCATATGTGTGCCGGCCCATGTAGGTATACTATCTATCACGCCTCTTTCCCAACAGGGTAGGCAAAGACCACTTCCCTCCATTAACTACGAACGATTTATTATCCTATCTTCGCAAAATCACACTAATCGCAAAATAAACCATCAAATCCTAGGTGTTTATTTTTTAAACATCACTTTAAAAACTAGAATAATAAGATTTAATCCAGAAATTCACAAATAAATTAATATCTCTAACATCGACATTTAGAAAATGACATAAGTGCCTGTTTTTAAATTCACACTGTATTTCTAATGTCAATGCGTTAAGGTTGTATTTATTTAATAAGAGCTCGTTCCCACTTGTCGGGTGTCGGATCCGTATATTAAACGGAAGTTCTAGTGGCAGAGCATTATATATGACGCTATTCACACTTATCGGAAACCGATTTTGTGTCGGCTCCGACAAGAAATGTCGGGTGTTTTGCCAGCCCTCTACGCCCGGAAAAAAATCGTGTCGGATCTCGCTCGCCTATGATTAAGAACGGCGCTGTTCACATTTGTCTGATGTCGGAGCCGATAACCCTCTCCCCGCTACCCCTCATTCCGTTCGTGCGTACGTCGTACCTGCGATCGCGCACACACACATCGCGGCGCGCAAGCAGAGTTGTTGTGTTTTTATTGTACGCACGTTTGGTGATTCGTAGTAATGGAAAGAAATATCAACCCCGAACAATTGATCACACTAGTTCAGGAAAGAGGTGTCCTTTGGGACAAAACTCTAAATGATTATAAAGATAAGCAACTGAAAATAGCTGCTTGGCGGGAAGTTTGCTGCCTACTCATACCTAATTTTGACAATTTGGACGAAAAAGAAAGACAATCATGTGGTAAGTGTTTGAAATTATTTATTTAATAATATACGTAAAATTCAAAACATAAATATTAACCATGCGCTTCTGGTTGCCAAGGCACCGAGCCTATTGTTGAAACGAAGTAGTTTGCAAATTCAGACCGTATATCATTTGCAATAGGACCACCACGTGGATTACAGTTTTGCAGTTGTACTTGTTCTTGCATCGGATTTTCTGCCGCATAATGAATATCTTCAAAGTTCAGACCGTCCTTTTCTCTTACAAAATTGTGTAATACTGTACACGCTTTTACAATTTCGATAGCCGTGTCTGGGTGGACATCCAGTGGCCGATGAAATATTCTCCATTTATTGGCTAAAATACCGAATGCGCATTCAACGTACCTTCTTGCCCGACTTAAACGATAGTTAAATATTTTTTTCATGTGGTCTAAATGAGTGCCTCCAAAAGGTCTTAACAAATTTGTTGACAGAGGGAAAGCCTCATCGCCCACGAGAACATAAGGCATATCATTTTGAAGTGTTGCATGTAGAGGCCTTGGTTTTGGTATATTTAAACTACCATCATTCAGTTTCTTCCATATAGTTGACTCCTTGAATATTGAAGAATCGCATTCTTTTCCATACGAGCCAACACTCATAAAAATAAAACGATATTCTGAATCAACAACGGCTAGTAAAACAAATGAAAAATAATCTTTGTAATTAAAATACATCGAGCCAGTATTGTTTGGTTTCACCACTCTTATGTGCTTACCATCAACTGCTCCAAGACAGTGCGGAAAGTTGGCTTTCATATCAAAACTTTTTGCAATTTCCAACCATTTACTCTCATTATCAGGAATTTTCATGAACTCGTCTCTTAATACATCCCAGATAGTTGAACTAATTTCTTTGCAGATTTTACTAATAGTTGACACACCAACTCTGTAACTATAGTGCAATTCTTTGAAGGAACAACCCGATGCGCAATATCTGTAAAATAATTAAGTAGGTAAAATAATTAACATTTCTATATGTACCTATTGTAATTGCAGGTAAATTAGTATCTACAAAGTGGTCGAATCTACGAGATGCCTGGATGCGAGCAAATAAAAAAGACGTCAAAAAATCCGGAGCAGGGGCTAAGTTTTCAAAGCCATATATATATAAAGAACAGATGAGTTTTCTGCAAAAAGTGGCTGAGCCTAATCGAACTCATGATTCTGTCAAGAAGCGTCCAACAGATACATTTCCCGAGGCATCAGCGGCCAATACAACAGATATAAATTCAGAGCTGCTATTACCAAGCACTTCCAAAAAGCCCAAAACCCTCGATGACAAAATGAGCCAGTTTTTAGATAGCAGGCTACAGTCAGACAGAAGTGACGAACATCCAATGCTCTCTTTTTTCAAAGGTGTTCTACCGAGCGTTACGTCTTTTGACGATAGTGAAACTTTAGAGTTTCAATCAGGCGTGCTGTCACTGATTCAAAATATTAAAAAGCAGCGTGAAAGTCGTTTATACTCATCAAACTATGGTTGGCATTCACAGTCAAGATATCACGTGCAACAATCTGTATATTCGTCACAAAACCAGAATGTGCACTCACCATTAAACCAGAATAATATCTTCCCTTCAAGTGGATATGGATATTCGACACGCCAACTCGTTGAACCAGCATCACCTACTTTGTCACTACATTCAAGTAATACTCAAGATTCGGACTTAGATTTTAGTAATATTTAACTCCACTAATTTGTTTTCGTAATTAAAAAAAATTAAAGTTATTTCTTTCAATAAATATATGTGAACTAAAAGTGACTGTTTTATCTCTTCCTTTATACAAATTAATATGTATAATTATATTACCTTAAAAATATCGCCAACCTTTCTTCAGTACAAATGCAGTCTCTAAATCTCGTATTTTGGTAGTTTATGCTCACTGATATTTGAGCCAATAGATGGTTGAATGTAGTTATCGACATTCTAAAATAATTGAAAAACTTAATTTCGTCACTCCTCAATTCTGTTATTAAATTCTGAAATGTTCCCAAACTAAATCTTTCTCTCAGGATTGGGTGCACCCAATATTTTCTTTCCTTGGCTGTCTTTCTTCGTTTTCTTCTCAAATAATAATACATCACAACAAGAGCTTCGTCGACGTCCATCGTGCACAATCGCCTCGCGTAGAGTGCATTGGCACTAGCTTCGACCGTGGCCGACAACCGATTATTAATCGTGTGTGTGAACAAAGGCGCCGACATCCGATTAATATACGGATCCGATAGCCGACAGGTGGGAACGAGCTCTAAGGAGAACGTGTGATACGCTCATATACGTTTTAAAAATAGAAATTTGTCTCAAAACCTAGTTTTCTTATCTAAATAAACTAGAGCCGACCTATATCTTAATTGTTCATAATTTAATTATTTATCAGCTAAGTATGTGACCTTTTATCTTGTTTTCTAGATGACTTTATTGAATTATTGTTTTAAATGATAACATTAATAATATCCTAACCTAATTAATGTACTATGTAAGATGAAGCGAAAGAGGTGTGTTTGGATCGAAGCAAGTGGAAGGAAGTGGTCTCTGCCTACCCCAATGGGAGAGAGGCGAGACGGATATGTATGCATGTATGTATGTATGTAAGATCTTGTTCCAATTGTCATGTATCAGGTTAACAAAGGCTCCTAAATAGCATTTTAAGTACCTACCTTGAAGCAAAACCATTCTCACTCCAAATAAAATGGATCCGGCTAAAAAGCACTCAGTGTTAGGTAAAATTACACTTTCCTATCGGTTATTAATCAGATCTCTTTATTAAAGTTTTTTTTATAACATCCATTCTCGTAATGAACTGTTATTTTAGTCATAGACAAAGATGAAATTGACCCCGAAAAAGGAAAGGTTTAGAAAACCGGGAAAAGACATATTTTCTAGCATTTTTTTCCCAGCGTAATTAAATATAAAGTAACAATCCTAAACAGTTTAAGAAAGGAACTTACAGTCACAGACAACCTAGACTAGAACCTTTAGAACATTCGATCATTAGCATTGAATGGCTCGCTGTCACTTTCGCCGACACTTTTCGCCGACATATCTCGTTCGCCGACAGTGCGTCGCCTTCGCCGACACTAATGCCGACATTTACGCCGACTTAGACCGACATTATGCTGCCTGATAATCTAACTCAGATTAAAATGCATCTCCCCGCATTTTATTCTGAGTTAGATTATTATATTCGGCGGTACGGAATATTAAATACTTAGGTCTAACGATAGATACATAGATAGTATTATAGGGGTTGTTCCGTCTACGCCCCACGAAGTTTCACCCCACGTATTATTTTTCCTTCTACGCCCTATTTTTATTCCTGTTTCATCCCACATCATTTTTTAATTTTTTAATTTCATTTCTATTCAAAATACTATTCCTAGTTCGCCCCACTTTAGTTTTCAACGGTTCTTAGCTTTGTAAGTACGGTCAGATAAAATGTCAGATATTGGTGGGTATCATTTCGTCACTTGAAGAACATTAAAAAATAAAGTTTTAGTACATGTAGATACTTAAGAGAAATAAACAGAGCGTCGTTGAAAAAATATACTTATAATTGAAAATCAATCAAATCAAATCTTTGAAAATATAGTCTCGCAACGTATCAAAACCAAAAGGACGACGCAAGACTTTGTATGGAGTCCTGGTACCCGTCCAATAGCGATGTGTGATATGTCGTTAGAAAGGTTTTATCTTCTAAAACAAGAATTGGTATGGCGCTTGACTGATTTTGACCTGATTCTTAGTTCGTTCTGAATCAGACTTAAGCATATAATATCAAAGTAATATAGATATTTTATTAGAAAAAAATGAATGGAAATCTTATATTTTTACGTTTTTCTTCATTTATTTAACAATTACTGTTTACAAAAATACAGTACAGGTCAACTTATCTTAAAACCAACTCATTAGGACAGTCCCTATTCTTTGCCTGTACCCTTTAGTTGGTACTGTATAATGTCGAAATAGGCTAACGAAAGGAACTTGGCTCCAAAGGAATTTTTACTCAGGGTATTAAGAGCTATCTAACAGGTAGTGTAGTGCAATAAATGATGGAGTATCATACATTGCTATTGAAGTGGATTGTGATATTCTCTATGAAAAAAGTGATATTTTTTATGACTTTTGGGACCGTATAACTCTAAACGAACTAACGATAGGCACTTGACTCCATAGGAACTTTTAGTAAGGCTACTAAGAGCTATCAAACGATGTATCACACATTGCTACTGGAGGGGTGTACCAGAGTGTAGCATCATCCTTTCTCCATGATTGATTTATAAATAATTTATACAAAACTAAACAGTTCACAATAAACTTAAATTATTTTTGTCTAAGTAAAGCAAATCAAAAATATTATTCTTTTTTTTACCATCTCTACAATTTCCTTACAAACTTAACAAAATCAGCAGTGGGGTGAAAGCGGAATACATTGCTAGTTGTTAAGACAAAAATATTATTAAATATTTCGAATAGGGCGAAACAGGAATAACTTCAAAATAGGGTGTGACGTCATGGGGCGTAAGTGGAACAACCCTATTATAGTTTAATTAGATAGTATTTATAGTTTAATTACTTCGTAGTAGGTAGGTAAGTACCTATACTTACCTAACTTTTAAAGGTATTTTGAAAAGAACTAGGTAGGTATGTTTTTTTTAAGTATGTCCGCAGTCAAATGAAACAAAAATGTCAAATTGCTGCGGTAAAACAACCAGTGCCTAAAAGCCCTCACTTTAAAATTTTTGATCATGCACTTACATAATATCACATAATATTAAGTTAAAGATTAAAACAAAAATATCCGCCATTTCCAAAAGATGTTAAAATTAAACGCCGCCATTTAAAAATAAACCGATAAACAATTTAATATTTTTCTAATTAAAAATTCCCAGCCCGATATCCCGGAAAATGCCAACGTGCCGTTGAATGCCAATTATTTCGCTGTGTTCCGGTTCAGTTAACGTGCCATGTTATGCAGACGGATTACCGTGAAGTGATTTAATTTTATAATTTTACACACTGTTATTTTCAGGCCGGGTTTAAAATTTTTCAGATAACCAATTTGCAGGGATTGCAAGGCAAATTTTCATTTCGTGTTTATAATTTTATTTGGCAAAATGTTGCTTTTTTTTCGATAAATGTATTCTACCTTTGCATGTAGATTTTGTCTTACATTTTCCCTTTTTAACATTGGCTTAGTTTTCATTTCTAACTTTGAAGTTTTCTATCATAAAATGAGATCTAAGATAAAATCAACCTAAGGAAATCTTCAACATTTTCCGATACCTATGTTGCTACCTAACTACCGGATTTTAACAAATTTCCCGATGACAGCCGGAAATAGTCGAGAGCTACCGGAAATAGACCAATCGGAAAATTGAAAATTCAATTTTGGAACACATCTGCTTTTGACGTTGACACGAGCTCGGAGTTTCCATTCTAAATACCTAGGTAACCTAAAAACCTAGATGAATGGAATGTTCTTTTTTCTGTACAAAACACGATATTAATTTGTTAAGATACGAGAACAGTCCGAAATCCTTTTTTTAGCTAAAGAAAATACCTACCTAGGGCATCTGCAAAAGTTAAGGGATATTACCTACTTAATTTCTCTTTTTTTTCAATTGTCGTTCACCTCTACGCATTAGAGATTGCATTTCCTTAGCTGTTAAACGTGTAAATGTAATAAATATAGGTATGTTGCAGAAATATTCTGCGAAATCTGACTAGCACCTTCGAGTAGGTAGAGACCATTTGGCTCCACTCGATGCGATCCACACTTCCTTCACTTCATCCACATTCATCAGTCGCGTCAGGCACGTCGGTTAAGAGTACTCTAGTAGGTACAGTTAGTATAAAATCAATAAGTAAGGCGCCTCGTTATTCCACTATATAAACAGCAGGGTGTCGTATCGGCTCTACGTCGTTTCCACTTGACTTCCAACCCTTATTGCCTCTACCACGGGTTGTAGAGGCGATGACATCTCTGAAAGCTAAATGTAACTCTAAGTGTCACCACAATTAAAAAAAATTATAGTTAAAAGGTAGTTTTGGTTCAACTATCCAGCGGGCGTAAAGATGATTTAATTCTTTCGGGTTTCGTACCCAAAGGATGAAAACGTGACACTATTACTAAGGCTCGGCAGTCCGACCGTCTATCTGTCACCAGGCTGTATTTCATAAGGGGCCGTTCAAGTATTACGTAAGCAGATTTATTACAATTATTTACCCCCCCATCCCCCTTGTCAGCAAAAGTAAGCAAAGCTCTTACCCCCTCCCCCATGCTTACGTAAACATTTTTCAATTAATATATTGTTTTTTTTAAATATTATAATTATAATTTTAAAAATAAGAAAATACTCGGTTCTAAAGCGAGTGCCTAAACGTATGCATTATTTGCGGGAATCCCCGAAAATGCGTTTCGTTTTCAAGCAAAGACAATGTGAGGGTTGCCATTCGTGTAAAAAAGTAAATAACTACCGATGACGTAATCATCATCTAGACTCCCCTACCCCCCATGTCATCCAAAATAAGCAAAACAAAGACCCCCCCGCCCCCCCCCCCCCCATAGTGCTTACGTAATACTTGAACGGCCCCCAAGCCTACCACCGGGGTGGTCAAATTGATAAAAAAATAGACTCAGCGCCTGTTTCACCTAGATACCAAGATAAAACTTATCTGACGGATATTTTATGCCTGTCACTGTCTAAAACGTGATATTTATAAAAATAGACATAGGTTTATCTGTCAGTTAAATTTTATCTAAAGGTGGTGTAACAGGGCCTTAAAATCACGGCACTTTGTAGATAATAAAAACTATTAAAAAATAGATTGTGAAATAATAAATACGCTAAGCTATTTTAAGCCACATAATCGTTGTATAGTAATAAATTGCAGAGCAAAGCGGCGCGCGCTTATATGCGCCTGCGACGATGATTGGGTCATCAATTGAATCGTGTGCCTTCGGCGGGGTAACTGCGACTAATCGGTTATTGGCGTCCATGGTAAGAACTCTGGGCGGAATTATGGCCTGTCTACACGTCCCGGGCACGGCGCGTCCTGTTGTCATGACGACGAATTGTTTTCCCTCCTGTCGGGCCACGGCCCGGACACGGCCCGGATATGTGTAGACAGACCATTATAAAATAACCATGAGTCGACGAAAAAAAAAAAATTTAAACTAGGATTAGCTTCTAAATAAAATAACTTTAGAAAGCCTTTGTGATATTATTTTCATTTGTAAACTAAGCTACTATTTATGCAAGTTGTAATTAAATTAATTAAAAACTGTTGACTGGTTTTTACGTAAAATAGTAAGTTGAGGGAAAGTAATTTCGTTTTTCAGATTTTGTTATTTTTTTTTTATTTTTTTTCTTCATTTTCCTTTAACATTGCTGTGTAGGTACCTCCGTTCTAATCTAATTAAGTATGTTATGTAGGTATTAAATTCCCAAGCAAATAAAACAAGCCATTCGCTTAAAGATTAACCAACGCAATACAAAAAGACAGTTAGTAATAAGAATTTAGTTTTATTTGGATTCATATTCTTAATGTCGGTAGAGCTCAATATGTCAAACGGACTTTGATATTTTATTGTTAATATTACAATGTTGCAAGGCTCCCGGCGGATTATAGTAGAGGAGCCATGATTGTAGAGTCAGAGTTAGTTACAACAATCCTATAATATGTCATTAAAGGTAACGCCAAAAAACCTGAACGGGCACTGTATGAAAAGTTTTTTAAATATATATTTCATACCACGACTTCGTGTGTATTTACCTATCGACATATCTTGGAAAAAAAACACGATATCTCAAATAATATATTATTCTGACGTCTAAACTAAAATGCTGCAAAGTTTTATTAAGATCTGTTCAGTTGTTCAATATTAAAAATCAAACGAACTTACCAAGTGAAGTTCGATGATAATTATGTGAACAGCTTCATTCGACGCGATTTATTGTTTACGTATTGTAGTAGCGCCCCCAGGCATCAGCCTTGCACGGATTTTTAAAGATTTTTCTCTTTTTTTAATAAAAAAGAAGGTAGATTAAAAATACTCCCGCCAGGTATCGACCCCCACTACCTATCGATGTATGGTGAGGTGGTGGTCGAACCGAGTGAATCATTATGTTTAGAGATTTTAAGTATTTTACAATTATAAAAAGGGTAGGGTGTGAGATTCTAAATTTCGAATATTTACCTAGTGTAGATGTGGTAATTATTTTATTTGGGTGGGTGTGTATAAATCGCGTCGAATGAAGCTGTTCACATAATTATCATCGAACTTCACTTGGTAAGTTCGTTTGATTTTTAATTATGTTTCACAGCTTCATTCTTAGCGATTTATTGTTTACGTATTGTAGGATGTTCAGAGATGTTTAAAATTGTAAAATACGAAGCAAGGGATGAAGTAGAGTAAGTGTATGGAAGAATACAATAACAGGTAACATTCAATATTTTATTTTTATTAAAGTAATAATCATTTTTAAATTATTTTACTTGTAACATGTTTTCCCTCATAATATTGATTTATACAAACAATTATGATAAAAATAACGTAATTACAATTTTGTTCTCAATTTTCATTATTTGCAGAAAGAATCGAATTTGCAAATGAATCAGGATTGGATACTAAATCCCTCTTATAAAATTTGGCGAACACTGAGGATGATTCGGACCAGCCGGCGGTCTTCCGGATGAGATCTATGCTGACACCGAGCCGGCTAGCGGCAGAGGTGGCTGCGTGCCGGGTGCTGTGCCCACTGAATATGGAGGTGTCTATGCCACTCCGACCAAGTGTGTCCTTAATCCATCGACTAAGGGTTTGTGAAGTGACTTTTGAAAATGGTTTTTTGAAACTTATAAATAAATATTCATTATCTTTACGTAAGGGTTGTGTTTTATTCATGTATGTAATCAAACAGCGGGCAGGACATATTTCTGGTCGCGAATCAAAAAATGGAAGTATTAATACAGGTTGTGTCGAGTTTAATTTTGTTGTTTTAATAGGATCAGGAATTTTAATAGTTACAGAAGTTTGTTGTTTAATTATGTTACATATCTTAATAAGTGAAAATGTTTGGACCCGGTGCGCAGTCACCAATGCCAAAAGAGTTAAAGTCTTTTTTGAAAGGATTTCTAAATTAAGATCCTCGTTGGGACATTGGTTAGCCAAGTAATCTAGAACTAGATTAGGGTCCCATGTTAGGTTGTATCTGGGATTAGGGGGTCTTAATTTAAAAACACCTTTCATGAACCTACGAATCTTCTCATTGTCCAATAAGCTACCAAGTAACAAAGAAAGCGCAGATTTATAAGAGTTTATAGTTCCATATCTAGCACCTTTTTTATAAATTTCAGTCAGGAAATCAAGCACATTCAGTACAGATACACTAATATAATCATAATTTTGACTCACACAGTATTCTATCCATGCTTTTAGACATCCATCGTACTGCTTATATGTAGAATCAGATAGTGAAGCTAATATTATTTCTATTGTTTGAGGAGAAAGAGACTGTTTTAATAATGCTTGCCGGTAAGCTTCGCGGCAACCAATCGCATAGACTTGTGGAGCTTGTGCGTGTTCCTGAAAGGAGATTTTAATAAATCAGCACTAGGTTCAAAGTGTAAAGGATTTGAAGTAATCAATTTTTGGAACAGTGGCCACCACGGTTGGGTAGGCCAGTATGGGGCAACAACAATTCCTTCAGCATTATCATGAATGATTTTTTGAAGAACTTTTGTTAAAAGTGAGAATGGAGGAAAAGCGTAGAAATAACGATTTCGCCATGACATTGTGAATGCGTCAACGCATTCAGCTTCGGGATCTAATTTCCACGTGACATAAATGGGGCATTTGGCATTGCATCTGCTAGCGAATAAATCGATTACAGGGCGGCCAAAGTGGGAAACGATTTGATTGAAATATTTATCGCTTAATTCCCATTCGGTATCCTGAAAGGTTTTGCGTGACAAGTTATCAGCTTCAAAGTTGTCTTTAGTGTTTATATACGAGGCGAAGATGGTTATATCTCTCTTTTCGCACCATTCCCATAAGGATCTAGTAATTGTATTTAGGTGTCTGTACTGAACGCTGCCCATTCTGTTTATACAGGAAATGGCAGTAACATTGTCAATTCGTAACAAAATATTCGAATTAGTAATATCCTTTGCAAAGCATTTTAAACCTAAAAAAGCTGCTTTTAACTCTAATTCATTTATGTGTAATTTAGATTCATCGCGTGTCCAATATCCGTAGCATTTCTTATCGTTACTAAAAGCGCCCCATCCAGATAGCGAAGCGTCAGTGTAAATTTCAAAATCATAGTCCTTACAGCCCAGAGTATTGTAACCAAAATCAATATTACTTAGCCACCAAAATAAATCTGTTTTTAGGCTTTCAGGAATGCTTACAACTTGCTCATAAGATGGATTTCTAATTAAACATTGAAATTTAAAATGTTCAAAATGTTTAGTATAAAGATAAGAATACTTTATTGCTGGGCACGCAGATATTAATAGTCCAATCAAACTAGCAAATTCACGAAGCTTACATTTCTTTGTGTTATGTATGAAATTATAAACATGTTTTTTAATCTTATTTTTCTTTTCAGTAGGTAGTTTTAAAATCATACGTTTTGAATCTAATACAAAACCGAGAAATTTACATTGATTATTGGGAGTTAAACAGCTCTTTTCTAGATTTATTATAAATCCTAAACTTTCTAACAACCATTTAGTTTGGTGCAAATTATCAAGGCAATCATTATAACTTTTACCAATGCATAGGATATCATCTAAGTAAATAACTGAAATATAATTTAATGAGCGTAAATGTTGTACAACCGGTTTAAGCAACTTTGTAAAAACAAATGGTGCGGTGCATAAACCGAATGGTAAACAATTGAATTCATAAAGAATTCCATTATATTTGAAACGAAGATATTTTCTATGTGTTTTATGTACCGGGACTAGGAAGTAAGCATCTTTCAGATCTATTGAGGCCATGTAAGAATTTTTATTAACCAATTTGGAGGCAGTTCTATAATCTTCCATTTTGAAATGCTTTGTTTCAATGAATTTATTTAAAGATTTTAAATTCAAAATGAATCTGTTTTCACCATTCGGTTTGGGCACTAGGAAAATTGAAGAAATGAATTCGCCATTTTCGTGTTTACATGGTGAAATAGCATTACACTCTAATAATTTGTTAATAGACTTCATGAAGTCGATATGTTCTTGCCCGTTTTTAGGAGTAACATTAGGACAACAAGTACCTTGCGGCACATTAAGAAATGGTATTTTATATCCGCTAATCCACGATAAGATAATAGGGTCGTCAGTTATTTCAGACCACTTATGTGTAAAATACTGTAGGCGGCCAGCGAAACGTACCTCCGAGGTTACTTCCGGGTCGTGCGTGTCGGAGAAGAGCGGCGGGTTGTCCGCTGCGTCGCCGACGCTCGCGGTGTTGCGCGCGGCTGCTGGCGACCGCGTGCGTTGTCGTTGCTCATCGTCTTGTTGTCCGTCTTGCGATGCAGAGGCTTGAAGTTTAAACGATCTTTATTATTTTTATTTGGGTACCTGACTCTTGGAGCCGGTTTGAGTTGAGTTTTCAAGTCCTCGCCGGTTTTCTGGATGGTTTTTGCGGCTTTTAATTTTTCTGAAATGTTTTCGCCAAATAACCATGATTTATCACGAACAGACTCAATAAGGGTGTCTTTTAATTGAGTGTTGGTAGAAGATATGACTAGGTTCCGCCGGGATTTTGTTTCCATAAAGTGGTTATCGCATAACAGTCTACATGCGTCACTAATAGGTTTAAGCAATTTTTGCTTTGACTTTTCATTAGAAATTATCAAGTTAGTCGCAGATGCCAACGCTGATAACGCAATGCCAAGTTGTCTTTGCTTTTGCATAAGGAAGGAGTCCCTTTTAACCAACGCCTCAGATAGAGCCGCCTTGGCTTCCAGGTTGAGA
This sequence comes from Anarsia innoxiella, assembly GCA_947563765.1. Taxonomy (NCBI): domain Eukaryota; kingdom Metazoa; phylum Arthropoda; class Insecta; order Lepidoptera; family Gelechiidae; genus Anarsia; species Anarsia innoxiella. The sequence continues at coordinate 2,559,515 of OX387397.1, forward strand.
GAAGGTGCAATCAGCAGGTCACAATTACTGGGAACTAAGTATTCTTGGAGGATTTTATCCTTCACGTCCTTAGGAAGACCCTTGACTAAAATGTCTTGCCATCTGCTCGCCACGTCCTTATGAACAGCTGGACCCAGTGAAGTATCAACTTTTGGTGCTTCACCAAGGAGTAGTAAAATATCTCCTTCCAGTTCGATCTCCTCAGGGGGAGTTTCATTTTCAACCGATGGTATGGCGTCAATCGGTACAGGGGCCGGCGATGGTTCACGTGGCGGTGGAGGCAGTGACGGCTGCGGCTGCGGCGACGGCGAGCGTTGCGGCGACGTGGAGACAAGTTCTGACTCCGATAACGGACTAGGGCTGTCCCCGGTCGCTTGTGGCGAGCCCTCAAATGGACCTGCATTGGAAATATTCCGATGAATAATAGTAGAGACAACCTAAATTTTGGATGTCCACGTTTATGTTTTGCGAAGGAGATAACCTTTATGTCGGAGACTCACATCGCTTCTTATGTAGATATGTAATAATGGTACAAAGGGAACAACCTTTAAGTCGGAAGACCACGAAGACCACAATACATAAAAATATATTTATGGGTAGATAAGTAGGTACTTACAATGTAAATTAACTTCTTCTTCTTCAATAATAGAGTCACTAGTTGCTGGTCCTTTTTTACTTGCCCTAAGCAACTTTCGCTCCCATTTCCTTATCTTTCGCCTGATTTCTTCTTCTTCGTTTTCCTCACCTTTCCTCTTCCGTCCCATCGTTTAGAAAGTAAATCTATATATACTGTATACGAGTATAAGTATACCGGGTTTTTAAATAGCAGGAGTCGACGTGCGAAGGCTTGAGCACGGAGACACGGAATGATTCACTCGGTTCGACCACCACCTCACCATACATCGATAGGTAGTGGGGGTCGATACCTGGCGGGAGTATTTTTAATCTACCTTCTTTTTTATTAAAAAAAGAGAAAAATCTTTAAAAATCCGTGCAAGGCTGATGCCTGGGGGCGCTACTACAATACGTAAACAATAAATCGCTAAGAATGAAGCTGTGAAACATAATATCCAGCCATTGGCACATAGGTAAGTGCAATTATATTTTTTATTATTGTTGTCTCCATAAGAATTACGAAAGTTAATTACCAACTTTAATTGCCTGATTAGAACCTAAATGTAATTTAGGTTTCTAGTTAGATACCCTAGACGGCTAATTTACTTGCATTCTACAAGTATTGTTTGTAATCCTAAGATCTATCGGCAATCAGTATGGCCGGTTTGGTTAGTAATGTGAACGACTTCGGTTCTAGATTTTATTTCCTATAAATTAATTCTACTTATAAAACTAGTTTTTGTCCGCTGCTTCGATCGTTAAAATGTTATTTTAGGGAACGCTCCATTCAAGGTTTCAACCCCAATTTAAGTGAAGTCAGGGGTTAAAAACAGATAGCTATGAGCACGTACACATTGGCTGAGCATCTTGCACGCGAGTCTGCCGCGCGAACCCGTTCTTAACGCAGCCTATGTCTAGGTAGGTAGGTATAGTATATCAACTTTATTAAATTAGGAATTTTTGATTTACCTATTTAAATCCTTCTCGGTCTCCCTCTCAATGCAGCTAAAGAAAAAAGAAAGATATATTTATTTCAATGAGTCCTACAGATTGTTGTTACTGAAGCCACATTCGTTTCGTTCTGTCGTCCGCAGTAATACTTAATTACATGTCAAAACTAAAGAATGCAGTAATAGGACAGTTTAACTGTACCAGCAGCGTCAAATAACGGATCTTTTGCGTAATTATATTACTTATTTCACTGCAATTATAATGCTGTCTAAACACCAAAGCCGCCGGCATGCCGCCGGGCTAGGCCAGCGGCTTTACGTCATACGAATGGCAGCTTTTAAAAAAGCCGGCGGCTTTGGTTTGTAGATACCATAAGCCGTAAGTAGGAATTGAATTTCCGTGTAGTTATGTTTTAAAGGAATACACCAATGATATAAAAATAAAATACCTCCATAAGATGTATTCGTTTATTGATAGATTTTAGAGTATCGCAGTTTTTGTTGGAGTAAAGGGCGCTTACGCACTTGCGGTAGTGTCGCGGCTGTAGAGTGACGTCTGATACACATGAAATAATTTTGCTATCTTAAGTACTTATAAAATGATGGAGTGAGGAACTAAGTACGGTCATTCAGGGAAGATTGATGGACGGAAAAGGCTAATAAAAAAGTACCTACTTATAATATTCACTCTCGTATGAGAGTAGACCCGGAGTCGTATCAAGAAGTCAAAAAAATGGAGGACGGAATGAAATGGAAGAAGCTCCATCGACAAGAGCGTGGCTCTTAGGCCGTGTTCAGACCAAACTGACTGTAAGCCGCCAAATGTGAGCGAGCGTTACGCAGTTTATTGTATTTCTATACATATTCACATTCGTTCACATGTAACCGACAGACGATCTGTTTTTACGTAGATAATTACGCTATGCGTAGACGCTGACAATCGGCGGCTGAATAGCTGTAAGCTATTAAAAGCATATTGTCAGAATAGTGTGAACGAAAAACGCCGTTTACGTTCACGTTTACACTGGGCTCACAGTAAGTTTGCTCACATTTGGCGGCTTAGCGCCAAAACACACGGTGAAACGCAAATGCAACGCAACTGAAACTGTTAGTTACTTTTGAACTGAAACGAAACGTTTCAAACTAGTTGCGTCGTGTGTGGTTTTCTAAGGAAGTCTATAGCAGAAACTTCGATGCTACTCAGCAGTTTCAGTTGCGTTGGTCTTACAGTCAGTTTGGTTTGAACACGGCCTTAAATAAATTGATGAAGTAAGTAGTAGTTTAGTTTTATGTATTTAAACACCATGCATAAAGTTTGTCTTTTCTCTGATACGATATCATTTAATGATATTCATCATTTTGCTTTGTTTTTATCCAAAAATGATATCGTTGATATTATCATTTATCTTTAGACAAATACATATTGATCTTTATATCTTTAAGTGGGTTATTCGCGAATATATATTGCGGTTACAAGTAAATAAAGTTTATATACACTAACTGCAGTTCTAACTGCACTTTCGTTTACAATGGAGTTGAATATATTTTTATTATTTTTACTTATAACCTTTTTAAATAAAGTGTCTGCTATAGATCCGTTGGTTGAAACCAAATTAGGTTTGATCCGTGGTATACACGCCGATGATAGTGAACATGTAATGTTTTTAGGTATACCTTATGCAAGTGTTAATAAGAGTAATCCATTTGGGGTAAGTATTTAATCCTATTGCATATTCTCTTTTAAATTATATTCATTCTTGCGGCCGCCCGTGACTTTGAATCCATCGTCTTATCTTGAAAAAACACAGAATCTTAAAATGATATAGCCTATGCCTATGTGTTATTCTGATGTGTAAATATATTGTAAGGTTTCATTAAAATCTGTTCAGTGGTTTTAGCGTGACAGAGTAACAAACATACTCACATATGCATCCATCCAGTCTAGAATCGCACAAACTTGCTAAAATCGGGCGGCCTGCGTTTCCTTTGCGACGTGCGACGCAAGTGCGAAATCGCCCTGTGAGTAGGTAGGTACATTTCGTGTAATTAAAATATACCTTTGCAATCAACAATTTAAAAATTCCGTAAGAATTTAAATAAACAAGTTTTTATTTCAATTACAGGCTGCAACACCTTATCCACCGTTTGAAGAAACATTTAACGCTATCGACGACACAGCAGCATGTCCTCAAAACAGTGATATAGTTAACAAAATATTAGGATCTTTAGACTGTTTGCGTGTAAACGTTCACGTACCAAACGCTGCTAGTTCACAAAACCGTCTGCCTGTCATGGTCTGGATTCACGGAGGCACTTTCAAGAATAAAGCAGGTGGAAGGGAACTGTTCAATCCAAAATGGATTGTCAGACATGACGTCATATTTGTCTCAATAAACTACCGAGTGAATGTCTACGGATTTTTATGTCTAAACACGCCTGAAGTACCAGGCAATCAAGGGCTTAAAGACCAACTACTGGCACTGAGATGGATAAAAGAGCACATTGAATCATTCGGTGGAGATCCAAACAAAATTACGATTTTTGGCGAGAGTGCTGGAGCCAAAAGTGTAGATTTGCAGTTTATCGCTAACAAAGAAAAGTTGTTCAGAGGTGTCATTATGAATAGCGGTAATTCTTTAGGTCCTGAATTAGGTTCAGATCCTAATGTCAATGCTCCCTTTGAATTAGCTGAGTTATTAGGGTTTACCACTGATGATCTTTCACAAGCTTTATCTTTTCTAACTGATGCTGATCCTTTAGCAGTCGTCGCTGCAACAATGCAAATGCCAAATTTTTATCCTTGTGTGGAAACTGAAATCGAAGGACAAGAAGCATTTTTATTAAAACATCCACTGAATACAGATATACCTAAAGCGAAAGATACTGCAATACTGGTAGGTGTTAACAAAGACGAATGTATAACTTGTAATAGCAATCCGGATTACTTTAACAATTTTGATTTTGAAAAGTTTATGAAGCAAGCATTCCGCTTTGATGACGAGGAACTTTCAAAAATGACAGATGTAATGACGAAATTTTATATAGGCGATGAAGCACCCGCTTTTGGAGGAGAAATTCAGATGAAATTAGCAGAATTCGAAGGGGATTACAAGTACATTTGGCCTACTGAAAGAAGTATAGATAAGTATTTGGATAATGGTGCAGAGAAAGTGTACTACTTTAGATTTTCTTTTGAAGGAGGCAGAAATTTGGTAAAAAAAATATTCAATATCTCTTTGCCTGGTACAGGACATGGCGATGACCTTGGTTATTTGTTTGACCAGCTTGATTACGTTATGGATGTAGCTGATCCCCCAGAACCTGAAGACCAACTCATGATTGACAGGATGACCACAATGTGGACTAACTTTGCGAAATACGGGTGAGTTTACGTAATGCCACAAAGTAAGCTTTTAAATTGCAGATTGCAATTGAGGAATCAGAATAATAAGCGCCCCTCCGCACTAAGCGGCCAGCCGGAATGCAGTCAGCCGTCCAGTTAACCACAGTATTAGTCGCAACCGCATCGCAGTGCGGATGACAACTACTTTATCGTAAAACAATTTGATTGCGGTTTACCGTACGGCTGACCGCATTCCGGCTGGCCGCATAGTGCGAAGGGGCGCTTGGTATCTACACACCAAAGCCGCCGGCTTTTTTGACAGCTGCTATTCGTATGACGTAAAGCCGCCGGCCTAGCCCGGTGGCATGCCGGCGGCTTTGGTGTGTAGATAGAATAAGCCTACCCATTTAATATCGTGTCGTGTTGACAACGATAATAACAGCAGGCATTTCTGCAACTTATTATAGGTAATTTAATTAATTTCAGGGACCCAACTCCAGAGGTGACAGAACTCCTACCTGTAAAATGGGAACCAGTGACTGACAAATCTAAGCACGTTTACTTAGAAATCGACAAGGAAATGAGCATTGGTACGAGACCATTTCCTCAAAGAATGTCCTTCTGGGATCTATTTTATAGGACGAATTGGGAGTCTTTAGTGGGATATGGGGAGGATTAGGGCTTTTGCACACTTTGATGTTATATAAATCTGGTTTGCGCGCTTTGAGTAACATATTACGTGTCAAATGTAAAACTGGGGAGGTGGTTCAGCCACAATTGCGTGAGATTAAAAAACGCTTGGAATAGCTCTCACTTCTTTGCTAGAAATGACGCAAAAAATGACAATTAATAAATGTCTTTCTCGTAAAACCAGTTCAATTTTGATTACCTTTTAAATACTAGGTACCTATTACTGAAATATTTCTCTAATTTTATAAAGCAGCCAAAAATTGCATCAAAGGTCATCAATATATTTTTTTAAATGGCAACTAGCATTTCAAAATTAATTTAAATCCGTTCGCATTCCCATTTTTGACTACGTTTGTGTCAGCCAGCTGTAAAACTAAATACTGAAATGAATGATCAGATTCTGACGTTATGAGAAGGTAGTCAATGCAAAAAGATCATAAAAGACATCGATTGATTGCTAGAGAACGGTTCTTATCAAGATGCAATAGGGCGTGAAATATTAAATTAGACACGGTGATGATATCATATTTACGCCCCCGGCGGCGTCTACGCCGATATGTGCCGATACAGTGTAAAATCCTCCATCTATTTATTTAGGTATTTTTATTTTAAAACCTTGCTTAAACCGACGTGCATGTATGAGACGACTGATTAATGTGGATGAAGCAAAGGAAGTATATTTGAATCATAATAAGTAGAGCGAAGTAATCTCTGCCTACCCCGATGGGAGAGAGGTGTGACATATATGTATGCATGTACGTATGTATAAAAAGGCAGAAATTTCTAGCAATGTCACCTTCACTTGCAAAAGGCGATTTTGACACGACACTAAGCAACAAGTCACTGACTTGTTTTGTAGCCAGAGGACACAAATATTTACTCATAAGTAATCTTTTATTTAAGGGGAGTCTAATATCTAAGTACGTACTTGATACATTTTTATCAAAAGATTTTTTTATCTGATACCTACCTTACATAAGTACCTATAAATCCTTATCATTGTTTATCCAGGTATGTGTAAAAATGGTAACATAACTAAGTTATACAGCTATTGATTCAAAATGTAAACTTAATTTTAAAAGAAAATAAAATGTCTCTTATTTAAAAGACAGGTAGGGTTCAAGGAATGGTTGTCGAGTATTTATGAAGCTGTACGTTTTACGACACCCATATCGTTCGAAAGAGGCGAAGTATGAAGACACAGGGAGGTATTCAGACTGGTAGGAGATAATATTAAAATTGTAGGACACAGTATAACACGGTAACTAAAGAAAACTTGACCTGTTAAAGAAAGGCCTATCATGAAAAGAAGGAAGTGTGATTGGATCATAGAAAGTGGAGGGAAGTGGTCTCTGCTTGCCCGATCTGATCGATAAGATCAAGTAAGCAGAGAGACGTGACAGATATGAAACTAAGCATAGAAACAAAGTGCTCCGTGTTGTGCTGTCAATTGTAGACTTAACTAATCCGTTACTTGTTACTTCCATGATGGATCTGCATGAGAGATAGTGAACGATAGAAAAGGATATGCATGTACTCGTGATAACAAACAAATTTTACTATGGGATCAAGTTCAAAATCATTCAAAAATTTTCGAACTCAACCGCTGACCGACAAACTGCACCAGCTGATAATGTTATATGTAGGTACCTATAGGAGATTTTTTTTTAATGATTTCGAATTTGTTCCCACAGTAAAAGTTGTTTGTTATCACGAGTAAGTAAATGCATATCCTTTTCTATCGCTCACTTATTAAAAGCCACCCGATTTAAATTACTACCTATGTTAAAAAAATCTGCAATATTTAAAAAAAGCCTAGCCCCGACCCTGTGTATTAGATTCCTCAGATAACCAGCCATGTTGCGTAGAGTTATGTTATTGTTATACAGCTCTCGAGTGTCCGTGGCAGATTTTATATGAAGACGGGGATAAAACGTGATAGTAACGACCTGTGTATACTTTTACTAGATTGTGGTAGTCTGAAGTACCTGTAGTGTTAAGAATTAATGTCAGAATGGCGTTTTGTACCTACATAATCGATCACGAAAGAAAATGATATTTGATCCGTGTTTCCTTGGGAAAACTTATTTAATTTTAATGTGAATATTGCGTCCTATATTTCGTCTGAGATAAGGTATACTACGTATAATTATAAGTCAAGATTTAATTATTGTAAATGAGCGTTTGCAATTAGATTTTAAACATATTCCAAAAAAGGTAGTAAATATTACAGTCCATAAAATTAAACAAACGAAGTCACATGCGGAAACAAGTAGGTATACTACAAAATACCTAGACATTAAATATTGAAAAATACAAATATAAAGCACACAGGTATCAAATATCGACTGCATGACGTCCATACAAATTTCCAAGAACTTTGTTACTAATACAACGATTAAGCGAAATGCAACACTAAAGTAAAGTCACGTACACTTAGGTATTGTGAGAACCTACTGAGGTGGGAAAATAACGGTATTTATGAATCAAGTTGATGGGGTTCTTAATTTGAATATATTTAAATCACAGGTGATAGAGCACTTGATAACGACACGACGATTTTTTAAAGAACATCATTGAAGGAAAGAGAGTGGGACGAGAGATAGAGGAAGACTAAGACGTACTTGCTCCTCTCAAGTGAAAGAAAAAAATAACGTGTTTTATCAACCAGTCAAATTGTTGGCAGAAGAAAGGCAAAGATGGCGTTCACTACACCGAGAAAAGCCTGGATCTTCAATGTATTAATGAATGAAAGAAACCACTGATGCAACATAGGACAACGCCTGACGTCCCGGTTTTCAGGTAGCCGGCGGCAAAGTTTAATGTCCATGTAACAGGGCTTTCACAAGACCCGGCCGAATACACCCGACAATTGCCGAGGTACACCCGAATTTAGCCGAGTAACTGATAAGCCTGCAGTATGATTAGATCAGTGTCTGTACTACAGACTCTGTAGTAGAACGCATAGTAGGTGGAAAATGATCATGAAATTGAGACCAGAAGGTTTAATGAAACGTTTTCCTGACAAATTCCTTTAAGGACTGTTATTTAAAGGTAAAGCATCGATCGCAATTTAAAAAACAAAGTTGAGGAAGTTTGCAATCAGAGATTTCAGAAAATCTGAGATTAACTTTTTGTGCACCTTTAAGGAAAGAGGAAAATGATTAAATAAATACCGGCCGGAAACAAGACAAATAAACGCAAAAAAAGGAAAAGAAAAGCTCCTAATTACGAGAGGTCCTGTAAATCAATATTAACGCTATGATTGGTAAAGAAAAATTGAGAGGATTGAGAGACTACAGGTACCTACTTAGAAAATTCCTAAACACGGTAGGTACCTAGTGTCAATAAAGAAATCCAAGATTCTATACCTAATCTACGCATTAAAACAGACCTAGTTTGGTGACATGGTCTTATGAAAATAGCCGAGACATCAAAAAAACTACAGCTGTACACAATAAGTGGCACCAGTGTCTTCGCTCTGAATTTAGATGATCTGATGATGGAAGATCTGATGAGAACCAGGTCGAGACTTCCACTACGTCACATCACACGTTGTACCACGAGACCACGTGACTGTGAGGTAATGGCCATTTCAACCCTGGACTTCTTCTTTCTTCTACTATTTTCTGGATTCTTACATCTTCTGGGTTCTTGTTCAGCTTTTTCTTCATCATCATAGTGAGCATAGCTCTTGGCGGTGAAGTCTTCTTAAATAGCTTTAATTTCACTGCTACGGTTTACACAATTGAAATAGGTACTACGTTTAAAATCTTCTATCGAAAAGTAGGTCTAAAAGAGTTTCTGATTCTAACACCCTATATCTATCATGAGTACCTATATGGTTGCTACAACTTTTATGACAAGCCATAAGTAAGTAATAGGTAACAATATACAAAAACTCACCATTTTTTGTTGATTTCCTTAGCTCAGGTGACAAAATTATTTTTTCTTCCCGTTTCCACTTAAAATGCATCCATCATCCCCGTTGACTGGAAATTATAAACACAAATTATTGAGCTTTTCAATTATAACATGGTTCATTTTTAAATACCTACATATTTCTCACGCCTCTTTCCCAGAGGGGTAGGCAAAAACCACTTCCCTCCATTTGCTACGATTTAAACACACTTTCGCTACATCCACATTCATAAATAAGTATTATGTTATAGGTAGATATAATTTTTAGGAAAATAATAGGTATAGCAAGGATTTCAGAAAGATAACAACCAGGTACCTACTACTTATCTACAAAAAAACGCAGATTCTACCAAGCCTACAGCAAATTTAAGGTAATATCGCCAAAGGCTACTTTGGAGGCTTGCCAAACTAATAAAAGCTTGGCTAAATCTCGGCGAATCCCGGAGAAACCTTTGTTTTCCAGCACAACAATTTTTGGAGAAATTCTGGAAAGAATTTTTTGAATTCTGGTATTTTGTGAAGCAAATGTTAGGTGATAAAAAGTCTTGGCTATAGAAATAGCCATGGTGTTTATGAAATATGTTGTTTGGGCATGTTCTTAAATTAAAAATAGGCAAGTAGGTACTAAGTCTAATTTATAAAAAAAATAGAACAGATCCGGTAACATAGCATAACCCCATAAATTTCGAGCTACCCCCACCCACAGATTAGTATTAAACATTGAAAAATAAAGCCTCCCCCTTAATAATACATAAAAGATAAGTATAAATTCTACTGTTGGGCAAAGCCACTAAAATATAGATAAGTAGATAAGTATCTATATAAAGTAAGTATCTATTTTTAATCATTGTTAAACACTCAAAATATTTTTAAAAATGCTGAACCTATCGGAAGTCAACGAAAGAAAATGGTTTGGTATTATTAACCTGTAGATAAATCGGAGTTTTAAAAAAAAGTAATAAAAAGTTACTAAATACCTTAACACTGCGTCGTCGTCGATGGAGGTCTGCGCAGGAGTGGCTATAACTACCTCTTTGCACGAGCTTCCGCCGAAATGCTGACAAAGCTCCATACAGTCAGGTGTTAGTAGACTTTGTTTGCAAATAAGTACTTGAATTTATTCCATAGGTAAGTTATATATTAGTTATGTAGGTACCTACGTAGTTTGATTTTACATTATTGAAACGCTATTTTATTTACAAAAAATAGACAATTAATAGATACTTCAATAATATGTCAAAAATCAGAAAAAAGATGTTCAGTGGCCTTCCTTAGCCTAGTCGTGGTCTAATCTTCTCTAAAATAAAAAAAATAGACGAAAAAAAAACAAAAACGTTGTTTCTGGTAACAGAATTTCTAATTAAATTAAATGACCGCTCTTTACCGTCAGTTGCTTCTAGTTATTTATCCATTAAACATTAAGTTGTTTAACAATGAAAGATTCAGCTAAATCTTAAATGATAAGAACCTTCTCTGCGACGAATTGTTAGACAGTTTCTGAGATATTTTGTTAATTTCATTAAGTCAACAAAAAGTATTTAATAAATATATTCTAAAGATACTTACTTCCCTAAGTAGTAATGTATGGTAAACTCATATAATTCTGTGACAAAACGGAAATTTTAATCAAAACGCAGGTTAATTGAAAGCAATATCTTTTATTTTATATGGGAACATTCACCAGACTTTAATTTACCTTATAATTAATAGAAATCGTATTTTTAAAGAAACATCTTAGAGTTATAGGTATTATTGTAAGAGGCGATAACTTGGGTAATTCGGTGATAATCACTTTAATTCGGTGAATAGCACTACTCTAATTCTGATATCGCGGAATTAGGTGAGAATTTATTATTTTTTATGAAACTTTTTCAATTTTAAACCAAAATATAGATTTAGGTAGATGTGAAACGGCGAATTCTGTCCACAGTCCGTCCGTCCTTCCATCCGGCCTCGATATATTTTCAATTTTTTTTCTTGGCTATTTATTTCATTCATAGTGTCTGAATCAATACACACAACTCTCTTAATTCCGTGATAACAAAATTGACATATATTTTTTTAATATCTCAAAAACTGCCAATGATTTACTTATTTTGTAAGTAAATATATTTTTTTTACATTAACAACGCTTATTTAGTTTAATTGAACACAACGTTTAATATGAGATTCAGACTAATGTCTGTTTTACCTTGGCTAATTCGGTGATAGTGTTTCGCGCTTAAATCCTGAAAATCGTAATTTTTCCAACCACGAACATAAGCTATAACTTGAGTTGTTATTGTATTCGACACAAACTAATAATCTTGGCTAAGACTTCAGGGTTTTAACAATCTGTAGTCCAAATTTCACAAAGAAATAACACTGTTTACTAATAAAAATGAATAAATTAAAAAAAATAGAGCGACACGGCGGCGCCGGCGAACAGAAAAAATGGCCGCATGAAACAACGTTTTCGTTCAATGTTACTTTCTCGCTTGCACGATTGAAACGAAATTTCACACACGGAAAGAAGCTTTATTGTGCTGTCATAACGTTCAATTTAATATTCAGAATTTCGCACCCAGTAAGCTGTAGAGGCATCTAAAGGTCCTATCACAGAATTATATGAGTCACAGAATTATGCGAGAAATATACTTTTCTAACAGGAAAATCATTTATAATTTGTTTACCAATTTATCTACTTTATTCTTTTCTTTAAGATGCCACGAGCTTGGTATAGAAAATCAACAAATCTGATTTGTTTGATGGAAAATGCATGTAAATCATTAGATTCAAAAGTAGGGGGCCAAATTGACATAGCTTATTTTGATTTTAAAAAGGCTTTTGATACAGTCGATAATTTTATTTTATTAGAAAAATTAGGAACTATTAGTTTTACACCTAGTCTATTACGCTTATTTGCGAACTATCTATCAAATCGCAGGCAGTACGTAGAATACGCAGGAAATACTTCAAAACCCTATAAAACCTTATCAGGTGTAAGTCAGGGCAGTAACTTAGGTCCCTTAGAGTTTTTGATCATGATTAATGATTTGCCCAATGTAGTCGAAAATGCTAATTGCTTGTTATTTGCCGATGATCTGAAACTATACATGGATATTAGGAGTACTGAGGACTGTGAAAAGCTGCAAAATGATATAGATAGAGTAGTGGAATGGAGTAAAAACAATAAGCTTGTGTTTAACGTACAAAAGTGTAGTGTGATGTCGTGTACTAGGGCAAAGCACCCAAAATACTATGACTACAAAATGGAGGGAGTAACCTTAGATAGAGTGACTTCTATACGGGATTTAGGTGTGGAGTTTTCAGATAATATGTCATTTGCTGCACACATAACAAATGTTTGCAAAAAAGCCTTCAGAAATCTAGGCTTTGTTCTTAGAAATTCTAAAGATTTTAAAAATTCATTAGCAATTAAAACCTTATATAATTCATTAGTTAGAAGTCGTTTAGAAGGTAGCTCGATAATTTGGAATCCACATGAAGAGAAATACAATTCAATGTTAGAAAAGATTCAGAATAAATTTTTAAGATTCTTATACTTTAAAGAATACGGCGTATACCCGTTTTATCCGTTGATTTACCCAACGCAATTCGTGAGGGGCATGGTTGGTTACTGCTCCCTGGAATCACGAAGGAAGCTGGCTCTCGCAGTGTATGTGCATAAGGTCATAGTTGGTAAGTTGAATAACCCGCAGGTATTGGCTTTAATAGGTATCAGGGTTCCCAATACCCGATTGAGACGAGGTCCTAGAGATGAGGTGTTCGTCTTACCACATAGCAGAACGAACTTACTGAAACACTCGCCTCTATCTACCGCGTTGTATATTCTAAATGGAGTCGCGAGAGACATAGACTTGTTTCATTGCTCATTGACGAGGTTCGCAGAAGTTGCTAGTTTTTATTTAGATAGATAAGTTTAATAGTTGTTTTTAATTTATATGTTTATAGCTTTTGCCCGCGACTTCGTCCGCATAAGATTTTTTGTTTTCTCCCGGCTGTAAGTCCCCCTGCAACAATGTCCCAACTCAATTCAGTTTTCTGTCTACTTCCTACCCCCTAAGTACGATGACGTGATCATTTTGATCTTATATCCGTTTTTAGGTAATTACCTTACTAAATTTCATCAAAATCCGTTCAGCCGTTTAGGCATGATAGAGCAAAACTCCCAGCAAAAACCATAAAAAAATCACTAACACAATTCAGTTTTCTGCCTACTTTCTACCCCCTAAGTACGATGACGTGATCATTTTGATCTTATATCCGTTTTTAGGTAACCATCTAATTACCTTACTAAATTTCATCAAAATCCGTTCAGCCGTTTAGGCATGATAGAGCAAAACTCCCAGCAAAAACCATAAAAAATCACTAACTCAATTTAGTTATCTGCCTACTGCCTACCCCCTAAGAACGATGGCGTGATTATTTATAGCCTATGACCATTTCTAGGTTATCATCTATCACCATACCAAATTTCATCAAAATCCGTTCAGCCGTTTAGGCGTGAAAGAGCAAAACTCCCAGCAAAAACCATAAAAAAATCACTAACTCAATTCAGTTTTCTGCCTACTTCCTACCCACTAAGTACGATGACGTGATCATTTTGATCTTATATCCGTTTATAGGTAACCATCTATTACCTTACTAAATTTCATCAAAATCCGCTCAGCCATTTAGACGTGAAAGAGCAAAAGTCCCAACAAAAACGACTAAAAATCACTAACTCAATTTAGTTATCTGCCTACTGCCTACCCCCTAAGAACGATGGCGTGATTATTTATAGCCTATGACCATTTCTAGGTTATCATCTATCACCATACCAAATTTCATCAAAATCCGTTCAGCCGTTTAGGCGTGAAAGAGTAACAGACAGACAAACAGAGTTACTTTCGCATTTATAATATTATAGTATGGATTAGTATGGATTTAGTATTACCTAAGTGCCTAAATATAAAGTTTCATGGTTTTATCTTTGAATAATGACGATCTCCCATACTAACTTTCATCCCTTATTACACCCCCTTAAGGCGCTTTTTTTCTCAAAATAAAAAAATAAAACATAGCCTGCGACCTTTCCTAGGCTTTAGTCGAACTCTGTAACAGATTTTATGAAAATAAGTTCCGGTGTTAGGTGTGGAATCGTAACTTTGATAGGACTTCCATACGCACTTTCATCCCTTATTTCACGTCTATACAGGTAGATATTTCCAAAAAGCTAGAACAAATATTTATTTATTTAGTACTAAGTGCCTAAATATAAAGTTTCATTGTTTTATCTTTGAATAGTGACGATCTCCCATACTAACTTTCATCCCTTATTACCACCCCCTTAAGCCTTTTTTCGCGACAAAATATAGCCTATGTCTTTTCTCAAGGTCTAGACAACCTCGCTACCAAATTTAGACAGACAGACAGACAGACAGACAGACAGACAGACAGACAGACAGACAGACAGACAGACAGACAGACAGACAGACAGACAGACAGACAGACAGACAGACAGACAGACAGACAGACAGACAGACAGACAGACAGACAGACAGACAGACAGACAGACAGACAGACAGACAGACAGACAGACAGACAGACAGACAGACAGACAGACAGACAGACAGACAGACAGACAGACAGACAGACAGACAGACAGACAGACAGACAGACAGACAGACAGACAGACAGACAGACAGACAGACAGACAGACAGACAGACAGACAGACAGACAGACAGACAGACAGACAGACAGACAGACAGACAGACAGACAGACAGACAGACAGACAGACAGACAGACAGACAGACAGACAGACAGACAGACAGACAGACAGACAGACAGACAGACAGACAGACAGACAGACAGACAGACAGACAGACAGACAGACAGACAGACAGACAGACAGACAGACAGACAGACAGACAGACAGACAGACAGACAGACAGACAGACAGACAGACAGACAGACAGACAGACAGACAGACAGACAGACAGACAGACAGACAGACAGACAGACAGACAGACAGACAGACAGACAGACAGACAGACAGACAGACAGACAGACAGACAGACAGACAGACAGACAGACAGACAGACAGACAGACAGACAGACAGACAGACAGACAGACAGACAGACAGACAGACAGACAGACAGACAGACAGACAGACAGACAGACAGACAGACAGACAGACAGACAGACAGACAGACAGACAGACAGACAGACAGACAGACAGACAGACAGACAGACAGACAGACAGACAGACAGACAGACAGACAGACAGACAGACAGACAGACAGACAGACAGACAGACAGACAGACAGACAGACAGACAGACAGACAGACAGACAGACAGACAGACAGACAGACAGACAGACAGACAGACAGACAGACAGACAGACAGACAGACAGACAGACAGACAGACAGACAGACAGACAGACAGACAGACAGACAGACAGACAGACAGACAGACAGACAGACAGACAGACAGACAGACAGACAGACAGACAGACAGACAGACAGACAGACAGACAGACAGACAGACAGACAGACAGACAGACAGACAGACAGACAGACAGACAGACAGACAGACAGACAGACAGACAGACAGACAGACAGACAGACAGACAGACAGACAGACAGACAGACAGACAGACAGACAGACAGACAGACAGACAGACAGACAGACAGACAGACAGACAGACAGACAGACAGACAGACAGACAGACAGACAGACAGACAGACAGACAGACAGACAGACAGACAGACAGACAGACAGACAGACAGACAGACAGACAGACAGACAGACAGACAGACAGACAGACAGACAGACAGACAGACAGACAGACAGACAGACAGACAGACAGACAGACAGACAGACAGACAGACAGACAGACAGACAGACAGACAGACAGACAGACAGACAGACAGACAGACAGACAGACAGACAGACAGACAGACAGACAGACAGACAGACAGACAGACAGACAGACAGACAGACAGACAGACAGACAGACAGACAGACAGACAGACAGACAGAGTTACTTTCGCATTTATAATATTATAGTATATAGTATGGATTCTAAAATTGTTATTTAATAATTGTAGTACCGAAGTTCCTACAACCAAATGTTTTAATTAAGTAATTATCGAATTAGGTGTAAGCCTGTCATGATAATTATATTGAGATGTAGAAATAAATAAATAAATAAATAAATAAATAAATAAATAAAACAGGGAAAAAGAAAATATTTACCTTCCTAAGAAATAGATACCTAAGTATCTAGGTATTTGTGTTATTTTAAGGTTTACGCGTAAATACCTTATAAGTAGGTTATTTAATAAGTATTCTTCATGAGTAAGTAAATGTCTTAGTTATTATATTCTCATACATAAGTAGATATGTACTTATACTAAAGAAAGGCGCATACGCACTCGTCCACGTGTGTGTTGATAACCATTCCAAATTAATTCTACATTCATATTAACAACTATAATTACCTTCATATTATACACGGAAATGCCCAGACTTCTAATTCAATAAAGATTTATTCATAGGTAACCCAAAATTATACTTGAAGGCATCATAAATATAAACTTAAAACAAACATCTCTGCACATTACTGCAATGTCTGTATTGGGAATCGAACCCACGACCTAGGTATCGCAAGGAGGGTCACTTCACTACCAACAACTCCAAGTGATCAGTCCATTTATTGTTTATTTCATTCATTCTTTCATATATTTAAGAGCCAGGCTCTTGTCGGTGGAGTAAACGCCACCTTTAGGTGCCTACCTCTCTTCTGCTAGCAATATGACTTCTTGATACGACACTTCTTGATTTAAGTGTAGATTAACTTACCTTTAATCATAATAAGTTATTAAAAAGGTTGTTAACTCCTGAAAGTGTCCAGTTGCTATGTGAAGTCTATATCAAGAATGTTCCCGCAAAGCTTTCATAATGTTACCAATGGTATAAGTTACAGGATGTTTTTAGGGTTCCGGACCCAAAGGGTGGAAACGGGACCCTGTTACTGAGACGTGGCTGTCGGCTGTCCGTCTGTCACCAGCCTGTATCTCATGAACCGTTATAGCTAGAGCGCTGAAATTTTCACATGATTTATTAGCGTTGCTACTATAATAACAAACACTAAAACTACATAGGTTTAACATACCTACTTAAATGCATACTTACACATTCGTCACTCCTCTTTCTCAAGTCGGTAGATAACTTTTCCATCCACTGGCATGTTTAGAATATATTTAGCCGAAACAAGCGTCATATTACCTATTTGCAAAATAATGCTGCATGCTTTTGTTTTTGGCGCTAAATTAAGTACATACTTTTTCACGTTAGATCTTTTTTACGGTATAATATTTTAAACACCCTTTATCTACTTAGGTTCTCACTTGTTCTTGAGTAACAAGTAGGTAGGTAGGTAGTAGGTACATGATGTATGCCTTCGACTAAGAAGGTACCTGACCTGCCTACTCAGTTAACAATGATATGGATGCTCTTTTAAAAAAATACTTTAAATACCTAGTATTTTGTTATTGTGATTTTAGCTAAGGCTTAAGCTAAGTAATCCAGCAAGGTCCAGCCCCGAACCGTTCTACAATTAGCTTTATGCAGTGGAGGCGTGGAGGTATGAATGGTACCTACCTAGCTAGGTAAGTACAAGAAGGAGCGATAAAGAATGCACATCGACCAGAAAGAGGCAATCTGCTAATTTCGTATAGGGATATCTGTGTCGCACACACCAAGACGTTTAGTTTGTTTTGTCAGTCGTGAATCAAAACAACAAAAAAGAACTTAGTTCTAAATTCAAATTCTGATGAAGATAATGAACATGGAAGCATTCGTTTGTTTTCGGAAATGCGATGTGCATTCTTTATCGCCCTAGTGTAGATACAGTCAGTACCTACATCTTAAGTATGACGTTTGTAGATCTTTTTTTCTTGCGGTTATCGCGTTACATCCAAGGTTGCAAGAATGCAGTTCACAAAGAAATCAGACACCAAAGGCGTTCTTGCCGACAAATTACATGTTTTTACTTACTTGTGTCGAATGAATAACAACTATAATTTATTTTGGATTAATATTATTGCGTAGCAACAATCTTGTACTTCCACAGCTACTGTAAGTATAGTTATTAAACCACTTTTTCCAAGAAACAGATCGAGGTGCGAAAACAAATCCAGCAAATTGTACATCAACTGGTTGATACAAATGTTTTTAAGTTTTTTAACATACAACTATTATGTTCAAACTTGTATTTTTTTGTCAAATTTGAAGAGTAAAAATATAACTTTGGAAGTAATAAAACACACAAATATCAATCATACAATATGTATTTATAATAAGATACAGTTGTGACAGGTGGACAAACATCATTAATGTAAAATTCTTAATAAACACTACAAAGAACAAATTTCAAGATACGACATTAAATAAACAAATTCATATTTATTATGCCCAAATATGTGATAAATAAATTGAGGTAGATCTACCCTTTTGGGGTCCAAATTTCGGGGGTTAAGCACAAATAAGACAACGCTTTTTAAACATTATTTCTATATAATTAAATATCTACAAATTGAATATAAGTAGTGCACACTATAGAATATATGTTTTACCATTGGATTGAACATTTACAATAAAAAGAACATTCATATAATAAACGAATAATATAGGAAAACATGTTCAAGTCAACTCGCGAACTACAATCTATACTAACTGGAGTTTATTCCGATCTGATCCTGAAACTGACCCCTTGGGATCAAACTGATTAAAAAAAAGTTTCCATCAATGTTTTTTTTAACAGTTTAACTTTTGTTCCTAACGAATCCCACTCAAAAGTGTACATTAGGATCATTAAAAAAGTGACCTTATCCCGTGGAATTAATTTCCAAGATCAGATGTTAATAACTCTAACCGACCGAACCAACATGGCGGCCCAGTCCCATCTAAGGCGACCCAGACGCGATACAAATTACAGATACAATGCAGAATAATACTTAATTACAATTACTTAACTATGTACAAGTCATTTCGTTCCGAAGCTTTATTGAGAGGACAGAAAAAGGTGAAACTTTGAACAGTTTCGATCGAATTGAAATGGTTTAGAAAACAAGCCAATTTTCCAAACATAGTCCACTTTTTTTATGTTAAATTTCTGTGAAATCTCAAATATCATAGATTTTTTCTGGTTTTTTACAAATATATTCTTCTTTTCTGCAATCTCAACAAAGCTTTTACAATTGTCTATCATAATAGGTATTTCCGTTTGACCCTAGATTTAGCTCATAAGTGACCTTGAGAAATCTGGTTGGACTTGACTTTTGATAAATAATTATGATGGATATTATATGAGCCGAGCAAGATTTAATTCGAAGATCCCAATTTGCCCAAAGTGATCCCAAGCGACACCATATGAGCCAAAAACCTCTGCGTCAGCTGTAATATGTTTCACGCCTTCACAAACAACATTATAGCTCGCGCCAAACCAAATGCGTAATTACATCAAATGCGAAGTGTGACGAATCGCGAGGGTTACAGGAAAAAGTTGAGAATAAATTGCAAAATTGATCCCCAATCATACAATTTCAATTACGGCCTTAGACAATTATGAGCAACTTTTTTTCATATAATCCTTAAGACGACACTTTATGCTATTGTGGCAGTGATAAAAATATATTGTTCTTTTTCCAACTTACTAAGTAGGTACCTAATTGTGGCGCAATGGTGGCAATTTTCACAAGCACTTTATAAATTCTGTCAAATCCTTAAGTCCTTTGCAGTTTCTATATACATAGAAAATACCATTTCGTAATCAGGTAATTTTAAATAAGTTTTATTATGTAGGTAGTAATTGCCACCAAAGCTTCGATATAATTTAAGTGCCCCTGTGAAGGCAATCGCTCTCACAAAATATTGTATCTTCCGAACATTTCGAACCCTTATACTAAAATTACAGAACGCTACTTTGAGAATTTTACATTTACCGAACTTCGCTTTAAACACTTAACACAATTTCATCTCGCTAACGTTAAAATAAATTTGTACTCAAGCATTTTATAGGCCAAAATTGCTTAAAAAGTATTTCAATTGAAAAATTGACAGTATTTTTTTAAATTTATTGACAAATATTTTGTTTTAAATGTTAGATGTTGCCATTTTCACACGAGGCGTGTATGTTGTTAATTCATTCACTACAATTATCTACTGCCGATTATTTGAGATCATAAAAATTCAAGTCTATTTCGAAACTACTCTGTCTTTCTGATTTTGGTGTCGAATTTTACTATTAAAAAATTAATTTAATTTAAAAAAAAGCGAGCCAATAAAATATGGCACTAGTATCAGTGCTGTGAAAATTAATCTAAAATTTCAATTATAATTTAGTTTAGAAAATTAAAATCAGTTCATTGGAAATGCTCCAAACATGTGCTTTCGTCAAACAGGCACCAATCATGACTACAAGAGAAAATTTCCTATAACGCTTCTTTGGGTCGATACCTCCTTTTAGAAATCTATCCAATGAGACCAGCTAGTATTTCAGTCTCTTTCTCTCGTCGTACATTCGACAAGGGCAAAAAACACGTGCGCTCGTATACTAGGATCGACCAGTCTTTTGGGATATTTTTCTTACTTCTCCGACATACTTATCTCATTGGATAGACCAGTTGCCTCTTCACTAACATTTCTTAATCTTGACTTACATTTGTTCGCTCGGATCGAGCTTTAGAAATACAATACCTTGCCTAAGGCTCCCTCTATGTACGTACAATTTACACTTCAATTCACAATATTATACTATAATAACTACTACGAATGAACCTAACCGTTTCTTTCCTAAACATCGCGTAGAAAAGCGATACCAATCGCGTTGTAAAGCGATCCCCGTGGCGTAAAATAAATAACGCCTTCGCATTTCCTACTAACTTAACATCTATAGGCACTAACTAAAGATACTAGCGAGATCTTGTGAGCACAGAACACAATTTTTTCAACACCCTTATTGCTAAAAAGGCATCAGACAACATCTGTATAGGGACATCAAAAAGTTTAACACCTAAAACGGACAAACATCAAATTATTGGCGTGTATTACTGTATAGTCGTTGAACTGTAACTGAATAAATACGAAGCCCATTTTGACAGCAAGTTATAAAAACTACATTAAAAAAATTAAATGTAAGTAAAAAATTTAAGATTTTAAATATTGTTTTCAAATTGTGTGTATCACATTTTTATTTTTATTCTATTGTCCCATCGCTCTGTCAAATTAAACCTTATATTTAGAAAGTTACACTTATACAAATAATATCTAATATTCGGCTCGTGCCTTCGTCAATTATAAAACTATGGGAAGTCACTGCGTTCCATCGTCAGTGCTAAGGCAGCCATTTTGTAAAACCATCCGCCATTTTGCTGTACCAATTGCATGTTCGAACGGGGAGAAAACTGTTCTAACTTCAAATGAGCATTTTAATAATTCGAATTAAAATCTATTACGACATTTTTTTCTCCCCATTTTGCCAATCTAAAACCATTCCGTTTTTTTTAAAATACTACAATAATTTATTGTTATGAACATTGTGCGCAACAAAATATTTCGATAATGAATTCATTTGAGTCGATTTAAACCTTACATCGAAGGATGTAGTTTTTAAATCGTCTGAATTGAACCTAGTTTGCAGTCGCGGTTAGGAATATAATAGGTACTTAATACTATTTTATACTCATTCTTTAAAGTTAGATGGAACTTAGCTGAACTGTACTATCATCTACGGGTACCGAAAAATGAGATTTTGATTTCATATTACATATTCCACATATAAGGTAGTGGTACCCACAATGTTAATGGTTTGTTCACAACAGAATAATGACATTGTCGCGATGATAATATTGCTTTCAAAGAATCCCTTGTATAAATACCACGATTAATCGATGAATTTATCATTCAAACAAATCCATTCACAAGTTTGATTAAATTCAAAATCCCAAACCTAACCGCGACTAAAACAATCATATCACAAACATTATTGCTATTGCTAGATACGCTAACAGCTAACACAACTTGCATGGCAGTGACGTAAACGACTTATAACTACAGACAGTTGTTGATTCCATACTTGTAAAGCGTTTATTTAAATTGCTTAGTAATTTTACTGGAACACAGGCGCTGGTATTTTAGTTGTGGGGATAAATTGATTTTTTACACGTGAGAGGTGATGGAAATGTGAACGTCATGTTGACAGAGGAAATGCTAAGTACGGTATTACCCACAGAGCACCCCCTAATAGAGTGCACTTGCAAGGCAATAGACGTGCACCGTACATATGTCTTTTTCGGCAGATGTAGCAAAGCGAACTATGTCATTCAAGTCAGTACTGACCAGCTGTCACATCCGTACGCACAAGCTTTTTCGCAATTTACATGGCTCTTATTTTGCTTTAAAGCGTAATAAAATGACAGTGTGTTTTGTGAAATGGTACGGGAAAAATTCTGGGACATCTTGCTTTAAGAAAAATGGAATATCTTTTCACCGATAAGTATAAACAATTTTTGTTTTATATTACGCGGAGTTCATGTTACACTGGACAACAAATTTTGATTTGCCTACATCCCTTTCTGTCATTATGCTAATTACTATGTTTATCCTTTTTCGTTTCCGAAATTTCAGTACTAGAGTTGTAACAAATTTATCGACTGAATGTAATCGATTTATTTTATCAAATACAATAATAATATACACTTTTTGTTGAGATGAGATGTAGATAAAAAATAACTAATAATTATTATTAATATGTAAAGAACAGTACTTCGATATTTTTTTATTACCTATCATCGCAAATAATAGAATAAAGTTAGTGTTTGTTTTCTTTTAAAGATTTCCTAAATGTCCTGAGCAAAAAAAGTACAGCATATTTATTAGAAGTTTCTAAATAATAACCTAGTTTTGGGTTATTTGGGACACTGAAATTCAGTTTTCGGAAGCATGTATTTATTTTCAAATTAATTTTACCGGTAAGTGTCGTCAATTGCCATGCAATTTTAACTTAACCTCTCTAATTATTTAATTTTGTTATAACATCGAATTGTTCAACAATAAAAAATGTAACACACTTATGTAAATGTTTTATCGATAAACCTAACTGTCGTCACGGCACATCTCTAAGCGATGCGTTGACCTTGATTCAGCAAATCACAGCATCGTTGTCACGTCCCCCGCACTTCATTCTTGCCGCCTAAAGTTGTGAGTTTTGTTTCGAATAAAATTGTAATGATTCGGGCTCTATAGGGGGTGCTCTGTGGGTATTACCCCACAATCGAGAGCATATTTTTTCAGTTACTACTATCTAATCTATGGGCCAAAACCACCGATTGGCTTCCCAAAAAAAATAAGAAAACGATATCGCGGCAGATCTAGGCGAAAGATGGCGAGACGATATACTCTTTCAGCCAAGAATGTGACGTACAGCAGTCCTGGATTTACGAAAGTGAGTCAAATTAATTTCAGTTAATTATGGAACAATGCAGAAAATCGATTTATAACCACAACCTAGATTTTAAACTCTAAATTTTATTCCGTTATTTATATGACTACCATAACATTTCGAGTGAACACTAATTTATGCACTAGGCACTTGGTGAGCTGACTTCTACCTTGAATCTAGGTTTTTTTTATTATTAATTTAGTCTGTTGAACTTTTGAGTATCCGTTAAGAAAAAATGTTTTTATTTTTTTTATGTAACTCGGCTAATTTATATTATAACTATTTTATTTTGGTTTTAAGAAATTTTGTTATATTTTAGCTTTTAAAAACACAACGCTATGTTTGTATTTTTATCATTTTTCCTATAGAAAGCTGGATAAACTTCTTAGTTGATACCTACATAGAATAAAAAGTTAACAGAGTATGTTTAGCTCCTTTAAAACATAACTTTGTGTTTCCAACAGCCGTAATATAGTGAACATATTAAAAAGGAAACGATACAATACAACGATATCGTTTAAATCTGGCCCTTTATAAAAGCGCATCGCGAAACGCAAGTAAAAATAAACTAAAAGTCCTCGAAGCGCGACATTATTCTAAACTTATTTCAAAACCTACTATGTACATCATTATTGGCAGTGTTACTATCACTGGTCGTAGTGTGACGACACCTTTAAACCTAACTTAAATCCTACTCAGACTAAACCGCACTACATCCGAGATTAAACTAAAAAAAATCCTATTTTACACGAATGCGAAATCAATTATTTTACACTTCGTTTTTTTTTTCACTAACTATGTACAGTTTGTTCGGCAACGAACGCGTCGCGACGTACTTCTAACGTCTAATGTGAAATATAATTATAAAAAAAGTAATTCATCAGTCTTGTCAATAAAGTTTGCCAGCTAGTCAACTACCGGCCGTTTAGCCGAAAGAATTACATATCTTTGGCGAGAGTCTATAAACCGACCATAGGGAAACCAACATCTGCCTTTACATTGGACTATAGTTACAACAAGTCTTTGAAATCCATTGACCAGCCCGTTTTAAATAAAACCAATTATGTATAAGTATGAAATTATCGTCCGCACGGCCAGAAAGCGTTGCCGCCGTGTCGTCGACCCATCTTCCTCTTTTTCGCTCCACTTACTTCTACTTTCTCTTTTTCTTCTTCTCCGTAAATCATTGGGACGTTGGTGGCGCTGCAGTCGCTTTTTGCTTCTTTTTTCTTTAGTAGATTGTTTAGGAGACGTGATGACGTGCAGTGTCTGGCAGGTAGTAGCCTTGAGGGTTGTGCTGGTTGCGGGGTTTCCTTCTTCACTGGCGGCGGCGACGGGGTCTTTCTATAAGACGCGGAGAACTGGTCGTAGAGTAACACCTTCGTAGCGACTGGCAGATCAGCAATTTCAACTCGTTTGATGCGTTTGACGTCCTTCTCGGGCACCCACTCGTCTTCGATCCTGTAATGTGAAAAGTGAACGTTATTGTCTGTTAATAAAGTGCCACACAAGTTGCTGCAAACACGGTTGGGGCAAGTCCGCGGGGTAAGTAGTTTCGCGTGGGGAAAGGTGGCGATAGTGGGTAATTTTGAGGTTTGGGGATAGATTGCGCTATTTCATATACACAAATATTACTTTGATAATATATCTAGATTTATAGATAGCATTGAACATTGTATATGAAATAGCGCAATCTATTTCATATACACAAATATTACTTTGATAATATATCTAGATTTATAGATAGCATTGAACATTTTTAAATTTCAATATAAGACGTGGTTTTTAATATCTATCAGCCATACATGTATATTGGTAAACCTAACGTAACCGACACTAAAAACTAACCTAAGGCCAGAGATTCAAAATTACCCCAATATTTACCATCCCCAAATTTCCCCAACTTTTGCGAGTCTTACCCCACTTAAAACTTGCCCCAATTTTTTTGGTAGATATATCTGAAAATGGCTGCATCTGAAAATAACTTGTATTAGTTACTAATTCAATTACAGTTTTAAAAAACGACTGTGTTTGCAGCTTTCTGGGTTGCAATCCGACGAAAGAAAATATCTGTAAAATACACATAAAAAGCTACAAAATGCGAATGAAACATGCGATTGCAAGATCAATGAAATTATTGACGTGATATTGTGATACGTTTCTGTCTTGGAAAATATCGAACTTACCCTCATTTTACAGCTAGGTACCTATTTAAAATAAATTTTAAGTAAAGTATGTAATTATTTATTTTCATAGATTTTGTAAAATGATGATTAGTCCGATTGTTACTCTTGTCTTACCTACCTAAATAAACAATATATAGTTGAATTTATAATTTTTAGCTTTTTTCTGTGTTGTTGCATTAAAATGAATATGCTACACAAAACAGTTAATTAGTTTATAAACAGACACCACCTAAAATATAAAATGATATAGAACTAAAATCTTTAATTTATTGACTGTTTAAAAAAAATAAAGTTTAGTCTATGGATAAAATAACTTTTTAAATTTTAATTTCCACATCTAATAGAAGAGTTATCGTGTAGGTATCGAAAAAAAAAGATAATTCTAGAACATTCTAAATGATTAACTAAAGGACTGGCAACCCAAGAGTTGCTAGCAACACTGAAGAAGTTAAAAAAATACATTTTGATATATTTTATGGACGAAGAAGATTTTATGCGAAAAATATGAATTTTATAAAGAAGATTTCACAAGAAATTAGATACCAAAATAGGTACAACCGGCAACACATCATGTAACCGAAATTCAGTGTTTCTGCTAGCAACATATAAAAAAAAAACTTGTGTGGCACGTTGTAATGACAGTGCATGCCAAGCTGATAGGAAAGAGGATCATAGCATGATAGCAAACTACAAAATGATTTGATCGATGGAAAAAATATTATTTTATAGGAAAAAAAATCGTTTGTAACGCCAAAACGAATGGTACTTAATTCAGTACAAGAGTGTCATGAATTTTTAAAATTTCTTTAAAAAAAAGTTCAACACAATTTATTTTTTGCCTCAAAAAGGCAACTTGAGCAATAACTCAATTAATATAAACAAGTATTGCCAATTTTTTCGACATGAAATAACCATGGTCGAGGTCTATTGTTAAAAAAATTGGAAATTCCCTCGCCTGAGGAAATGTTACCAAAAGAGGCTTTGCCCAGCACAAAGGGGGAAAAATGTCTCAAATTAAAAATTTGAAAGCCCTTAAATGCATTTATGATCCTCTAAAGCGTGAAGCATAAAGAAAATCATGCAAAAAGTAAACCAGTTTGTGACAAGATCCTCTTCTGAAATAAATGATACAAGCGTATGATGCGACCGAGTTGAAATGTCCAACCGATGACCGAATGCAGACGTTTACAACACCCACCTGAATTTTACCTGATTATAATTCAAACAAAATGCAATCTAGCCGTTTTATAGTCTGTGCTGTAGGATCGTAGAAAAAGTTGATTAATAAAAAGATCGCATTAAAAAACTTCACTAAACTTTATAACTGTGTCTTTTTAGGCCCAATTTGAAAACATTTCTATAGTTCCTATTTAAAAAAATATATCCGTCTCTTTACAACTATTTTTTTTTCAGTTAATCAAGTTCCTATTAAAAAAAACACTAAAATACCTTCACAGACCACAGATTATAAAAAAATATATATATTATCACAAATACACACAAGTTTTCATTACTTATATAGTTTCTTAAAGAATGTCAACAAAGCTGTTTTTTCCATACATTTGACAATCGAGTGATCAAATTACACAACATGAAACCACAAACCCAAATACATATCTACTTAAAAAGTGGTTCAAAAGACAATTAAAACTAAATGTTCTACCCCTTGTTATGCTCACCAAGGCATTTGGCCAGACTAGATTTAATATATCGCGTGATAATGTGTTGTTATAAAAAGTGAAATCAAAATTAATATTGTCAATTGAACCACAAGAAAATAAGGTCTAACGTTATGTTTGTCTTTTTATGGATTATTGTAAAATTGAGATTACCTACTGACATGAAAATTTCGTGTTTTTTAAACTGTATCTGAATTCAAATCATATTAAATAAAGTTTTAACTAAACAATAAAATTATCTAAGGCCTTAAAAATCTTCTTTGAAGTGATACTTTATCATTAGCGTATAATTACAGCGTTGAAATTGAAACATACTTTTTTTCGGAGAATAAAATGAAAAAATCCTTCATAAGCTTTTGTATAGGTACCATACATAGGTAAGTAATAATTACTATAAATTACTATTACATATTCTGTGGCAATATCTTTAAAACACAGTACATATTATAATTACAACTCCAATTTTTTTTTTAAATCAACGACACCCAAAACGCCAGAACTCTAAAGACCCCAAAAATCCCACCTCAAAAAGCACACACCAAACACTTCAGTCAAATACTTACACATAAGGTGGGTAGTAAGTCAGGAGCGCCTCTCTCCTCGCTTCTTGCACGTTGTACCTCGTCGCCATCAGCGCAGCGTGAAGGGTCAGCGTATGCCGGCCGGTCGGTTCCCGTAGTGGGCAGGAACCTCCAAGTCTCCAACGGGTTGAACGAAGTAACCGCCAAGCAAGACCCTCCATCGTACCCGCGTCGAAGAAGTCGAACATCCTCGCTGGAATTTTATAAAATTTATGTTTAGAAGAGATTGCTAAGGCAGAGGATAGTTTACAGCAAAGAAGAATCTTGCTTCAAAGAGTTAATAATTTTTAAATTCAAATCTTTATTTGCACACCAAAAATTTCGTACACACATTGGTTCGGTGGTGTCTTATGCGAGCAGGCAGGTGTCCCTGTAGTGGGGACGTTAAAAGGTCTGATGATGGTGTTAGATTTCATACAGACGTTTTTAAATTTTACAAGTACCATGCACGGCAATTTCACATTGATACTTAAAAAATTGTTCTACATTTAACAGTACAAAGACTTTTTTTGATCAAATGTGCTTTAAGTGTTTAATGACCAGTTAACACGGAGTGTCAGTTTAACAATCGGGTATTTTTCTATACATTTGCCTGTTTTTGCGTTACGTGACTGAAAAATACACGACGGATCTTCCGTTAGTTGTGAACGGAGCTTTTATTCTAAAAATTATGTTTTGAATGTAATAAAAATAAAATTAAGTAACTAGGACCCGTTTAGTCACTTACAGATAAAATCTGACTTACAGATGTTTTATACATGCCACTGTCCTACCCTGTCTAAAACGTCTTGTTTTATGAAATACATAGGTTTATCTGTCAGATAAATTTTATTTGTAAGTGATGAAACGAGCGCTAGTTTTAGTTAGAATATTTATCTTTTAAAACTCACCAGACCAAGGCTGTCTTCGATACCGCAGTTTCTTTCCATTCCTTCTAATCAATTTGACGCTGTCCGTAGTTTTCTTGCTGCCACTCGCGTTAGGTGATACCTCCGTGAAGTGCGTGTTGACGTGGCGTTGGAGAAGGATCTAGAACATTCCAGAACATGTTAGAACGTTTTTGAAATTTCGTGGAATGGTTGGTTAGGTGGTTTTGATCAGGATTCAAAATACTAACCGTTATTTTTGATACAGTTTTTTTTGCTATTACAAGAATTTTGATAAGATCTACTTTAATTTTAAGTTAGTGAAAAGAATTTAAAATTATAATTTCGTAACTTGGTTTTTATTTTGAATCCTGAACACTTTTATTGTGGTATTTTATTACATTACTATCAGGTAGGTACTTATTGAATGGTAAAGTATAAATAATAGATTTTCTTTTTCAATTACTGCAATGTAATTAAAACATCACAATATATTCCAAATTATAATTTAGGAATATATCGAAAACAGATATAATCAGCTAGAATAATAATGCTTCCACACTGCATTACTATACTAAATGTTTACAAACGTTAACATGCAATGTGGGAACATCATAAGACACAAAATTAATAATTCTGTAAAATGGCATAGAACATATTTGTATGGAGCCTGGTATAGTAAAAATTTCGGTATCAATTACACTCAACATCCCCTATTCGAGCTAGTATGGAGAAAAAAAAAGTTGGCTGCCACTGATGAAATTTACGTCAATCGATAGAGAAAAATATTATAAAACGATAGTATTTTGGAAAAATGTCGAAAGTGATATAGATACTTTCGGAGATATAGAACTTTGAAGATGGTTATCGAATAGGGGATGTTGAGTCTAATTGATACCGAAAATTTTTACTATACCCATTAGGTTGGATGCTCTTTGCATAACTAGGTATGAAAAACTAGGTTTCAATTAAAGTCTTAAGACTAACTTAGACCTATCTTATCTAGTACTTGCGATTACCCGAAGTTGTAGAGAAAGTAAATCAAAATCATATCAAGCAATAAATATATTGCGGACTGACGAATTTTGTAAAATAACGAGCCCTAATTTTACGATAGATTTTTATTTTAGATACCATTTGAACTCATACTTCCGGCTAGACTGCATTGGCTATAGAGTAGATCCAAATTTTAAAAAAAAATCTTGTACGGCCATTTTGGATTTTTTAATTCAGCCATTTTGAAAAAAAAAAATTACTTGTTTATGTTGGCTTCTGATGTTTTTACTAAGACTTTAAAGCGCCTTTGATTTTGACCGGTCCTAGATGGACGAATAATAAAAATGAAAGAATCTTATCTTTCTCTTGGAAAAACACATTATCATTGAAGTAACTTCCTTTGAATTAAATATTCAATTATTTATACTTTTATTTATTTAAGTGATAGTGCAATAATAATACAAATAGCTAATATAGTAACAACAATTCATAGGAAGTAGTCAATACTTTTGGATCTACTCTAATCCTAATTTAAAAAAAATATTGAAATATGTAAACAATCCTGAAAACACTGAAATATATTTTTTTGGCTAAGTAGTATTTTTTGTCAACTCAAATACCCTATTGTCATATAAGGTTCTATTGTAGTTATATTGATAAATAGTATTGCCTTGTGAAGGTATCAAAATGCACTTTTTCAAGATATCAACTAAGACACCAATAAAGTTTTTATTTTTTAAAATTAAATAATTTTTTAACGCTTTTTTTATCTTAAACTACTTTTGGCAGAGCTAATTGTTAACAAGTAAACTATTTTGATAAGAATTAATTTTCATCTGCTTTAGCGCCATTTTAAGCGATAAAAAAAAGAAATATAATCATAAACTTAATTAAAGCAATAACTTTTATCAATATAACATAAAATTGCATTTTTTTGTCATATTTTCTTCTCCAGTCATATCTGTCAAATGTCGATTTATTTAATATACTTACTAGCAAAGTAAATTTATTATTTTACTACAGTAAGCTTTCAGAGTCGTAGTCATTGCAACCTGGCCCAAGACCAGACCAGAAAAAGTGCCTATCATTAAAATCACTCGCAAAAGAACTGGATACAAAC
The DNA here is from genome assembly GCA_947563765.1 of Anarsia innoxiella. Taxonomy (NCBI): domain Eukaryota; kingdom Metazoa; phylum Arthropoda; class Insecta; order Lepidoptera; family Gelechiidae; genus Anarsia; species Anarsia innoxiella. The sequence goes on from OX387397.1 coordinate 2,590,955, forward strand.
AACAGTCGATGGTCTGTAATAAATTTATTGTTTGACACAAAATAAAAGTACTGAAGTGGCCACGAACTGATTGACGTCCTTGAAACCTTGGGAAATAAAGCATACACACGTTATGGTAACATTGGTGACGACAAATTGTAGAATGTAGACTGTAGAATTGTCGAAAAATTGTCGATGAGAACTCTAGAAGTTCAATGTAGATTTTGTCGAAAACATGTCGATATGAGTTGTCTAAATTCGAAGAATTCATTGTAAAATTTATAGATTTATACAATTGTGGAAACATTGTAAAACAGTAGAAGTTCAAGATGAGTAACGTCGTCGGTTGCGTTCTATGAAGTTCTATAGAAATTGTAGAATTGTCGAAAATAAGTCGATGAGAATGGTAGAAAATCTATGTAGTGGTTGTGGAAATTTTGAACACACTGCTGTGTAGAATATTTGTAGAATCTCGTAGAATAGGCAGCGTAGCATACTTTGAAGAATAAATTCGTGTTTCTTCATCAAACGAAATCTTTTTGTAAGTTTGTCGAATTTGTAGTCAATGATGTCGAGGTGGAATAATGTCGATATTATTCGATGAATCGATGAAACGAAAAAAAAAACCATGATCGATGAGATGACACCAACATAAACAATGTGAAGAAATATTTCAGAGATGTTGAATTTCAACCCATTTATACCTATTTAGTATTTATAATAAGTAATTCATTATCATTGTATTTTTTTTTATGTCTTTAGATCACTACACAAAATATACTGAAGTAAGTCAATTATGTAATTATATTATTTTTTGATTTCACGTTTCGTCTCAGCAATAGTTTACCTAACTACACAACTCCACGTCATTATTTACTCAAGAGTAGACCTTAATACATAATACTTACGACATCAGATCGCTAAGTGTTAATAGTGACTTAAAACCTAATGATAGTACCACAGAGTGGGATCCATGCAAAACACAACGCGGAGACGTAATTCAATAGTGAATTTGATGCGAGTAACTTGACCGCCTTATAAAAACATTCACGATATGAAATGAATAACAATTATTTATATATGGTGACTTTAAATTAGTGAACGATAGAAAAGGATATGCATGTAATCGTGATAACAAAGAACTTTTACTATGGGACCAACTTCGAAATCACAAAATAAATTATTCCACCATACTATAGCTGGTGCATTTTGTATGGAGTGTTCAAAAATTTTTGAACTATTTCGACCTTGGTCCCATAGTAAAAGTTGTTTGTTATCACGAGTCCATGCATATCTCTTTCTATAGTTCACAAATTTAAAGTCACCCTATATTTTTTATAACATACCTACATAATAAATCTACTTCTACGATCAGTAATAAATATTTGACACTCATTTGTAGAAAAAATATTGTTAGTTTATTGCTGACTCTGTATACAATCACAAGAAGTCGGCATTAATTCATGTACAACTTTAACTACCCATATTGCAACAGATTTTAAAATAACTTTAATTTAATTCGAGATTTAACGCCTCACCGGTACACCGCCCCACATAAGTTACTCACAACAAACATCACTAAAGAATTTCGATACCAAAATCTAAATATAAAAGCATACCTGTGTTGAAAACCGTCGCTCGCATCCGTCGAAGATACATTTGAAGGGTTTGTTGCCGCCGTGTGAGAGGGCATGACGTTCTAACCACAGGCGGGAGCAGGACGGCTTCCCTCGAACTTTGCAGCCTTGCCATAGACACACGTAGTTCTCTTTCCCTGCTTGCGACTCCACGTGGACCGACTGGAATTTTGAAAAAACACATGGTTAGACAAGATATACCTTATTATTTCTAAACAACATTTTTTTTGTACTACTTGATCCTTTTAATACTTTAAACGTCAATGTGTCGTAACGTAACGATAGATGAAGGATGTATGTATGAATATTAGTTACTTTTTTACAGAAAGCCACTGATCAAATAATGAAACTTAACATAATTGTAGCTTGCACATCAGAATAACATAGGCTATATTAATTTGAGATATTGAGTAAACTTTGCATGTTAAGTCGCGGTCGCTATTACCTAAGTATAAAATGAAACAAACCTGTAAATGTTCCAAAAGATCAGCATCATTATCGAATTCATTCTTGCAGTTCTCCCAATTACAAGTTACTACAGTCGCTGTCGTGTCGGTACTTGATGTTCGTTTACCATTCGTAGGTTTCACCGGATTTCGCGGAGGAAACCTGAGCGTCTTAGGCTGTTTGAGAATAGGACTCTTCTGCGAACACACTATTTCTTCACACACACTCACGCTTAAAGACAAAGAGTCATCATCACATTCTTTACTGGTCTGTGAGTCACTCGGCGAGTCGATAGATTTATCAGTACCAATACCCGATTCGGAAGACTCTGTAGTAGCGCTACTATAATTCGCTTCTATGACAGTGCTTTGAACATTCGACGATACGTCTTTCAGAACTGTTATCTGAGTGAATATAGTTTCCTCTCTCCTTGCTACCTCTTCTACTTTACGTAAACTCACGCCGTCAAAGTCTTTACGAATCTCGTCCTCTTTTCTTGATTTCTCTAACGCATCTTGTGCTAACAATTCATCGAATTTGCTAGATAAGCTAACTTGAGCGAAAGGCCGCGAAGGAAGTTTCGAATCTAAAGGTACGATGTTATTGTTCACCGTTTTGGATAGCCAAGGCATATCACATTTTGGAGTTTGGGTATCACATATAGTAGTTGAGATATCACTTTTGGGTGCCGTTATATCACTTGTAGCAGTCGCTATGTCACTTGTAGTAATAGAGATGTCTCTTGTACCCGTTGATACATCACATTTAGATACTATGACGTCAGAGGTACCCGTCGCAACATCACAGATTGTAGTCGGGATTTTTGTCTGTACTTCACCAATCTCTGGTTCTTTGACTGTGCTACTAGGTGGCTCCGTACCTTGAATCGGATTATCTGGAGGTTTGGGCGCTATGGGTATACTACTCCTATGTAACGCTTGTGTTGAAAAGTTAGGGAGTATTGGTGATGGATGATGCACGATAGGATTCGAACACGATGTCTGCGAAGACGGAGCAGCCGCTGTATAACTCCAGGTTTCCTTCACATTCATATTTGGCACAGAAGTGACGATAAACCCAGGCTGCGGTACTAACATAGGATGGCTCAAATTCACAGCGTAATTTGGCTTCGGTTGTACTGTCATACCCATCGTTGGTAATCCGGTAACGTTTTTATTAATCAGAGGAATCGCTTGACTCGTTGCCGCTCCAGGTTTATTCAAATTCGAGTATGTAGGAGGCATTGTGTTTGCGAGCTTCAACAATGTGCCGTTTATAAGAATTTGCGCGGCTTGTTGATTCTGCAAATGATCCTGTCGTTGAGTCGTCAACTGCGGCGTTTGAGGAAGGACGAAGTTCGGCATCTTTGCCATCAAATTCGGTATCTGAACCACAGTCCCGTTTAAATTTTGCACAAACGGAAAAACAAATTGTCCATTCGCTAATTTTGTCGGACTTGACACATTGACGTTGACATTTGGCCGGTTGAAAGCGTTCAAATTATTTAAATTATTTGGTTGGTTTATAGTTTGAGGTTGTATACCATTTTGAGGTATCCTTAGCGTAGTGAGCATTACGTTTTGAGGCACTGCGACGAAGGAAGGTAAATGTGTCGATGTAACGGCGCCGTTGCAAGGCTGGGGGATATTGATTTGATGGCAGTTCGGTATATTATTTATAGGCATGTTAAGATTGCCGAGACTGCCGTTCATTGTCATGGAAACTTGTCGCACTCCGTTCGGAATATTCATCTTCGGAGCTGTGCTCGCTTCCGGAACCGTTTTCACGGGTGAGCTCTGCTGCTGCATAGCATTTGCACAGTTTTGCTTCTGCATTTGTACCTGCTGTTTCAGATTATTCGTTTTGCACCACGACAGGTTTTTCATATTGGCGAAGCTAGCTAAGCATCCACCCGATTTTCTATACCTTCGCTTCGGTTCTGCCGGTGGCGTCTTTTTCACCGCCTCCTTTTTAGTCGGCGACTTGCAAACTTTTAGCGAGATGTTGTTAGAACCACAAGTGACACCGTTCATTCTGCTGTCTAGCTTCGTCGTCGAGCTCACTACTCCATTAGCTTTAGGATCTGGCTTGGGAGCGATGTTGCTCTTTGCTAACCGAGGCAACGCAGGAATTGGTGCCGTATTCATAGCTATCGCATCATTCGCCGCTGCAATCGGAAGTTTGCGCTTTTCCACTACATTTTTGTTAGGTTTGACGATGCCGTTGGCGGATGGGTTAGATGCAGTCTTTAAATCGGGTCGTTTTTTATCTGCCAGCCCGTTTACAACAAAACCATTCATGTTTGAGTGGTTTTTATCGTTATTGTCTTTAGATTTACTAAAATCTATTAGCCCGTTGGTGTTTAATGTCTTTTTGGTGAGATCGGTCGCTTTGCAGTGCGACGTGCCGTTAGCAAACGGCTTCTGTGTTTCCGTCTGCATATTCACGTCGAGCATCACTTTGGGGCTTAGCGTTTGTGAGAGATACGAGATGTATTTTTCAAGGTCGTCGGTGACGCCGTTTTTGGGAAGGCACTTCTTCTTGGTGTCGTCGTTGGTGGTGGTTGCTTCGCGTTTGAGTTTGGATTTATTGAAGTAGTCGGTGATAGAGCGGCGGTGTGGGTTGGGGCGTCGCACGGGCGCGGGCTGGGCCGCGAGGCGGCGCGGCGCCGGCTCAGAGGCCCAGGGCGGCATGCGCGCGCCACCGCCGTCGTCGACGCTGCAGCCGGACTCGGGGCTGGGTGGCGACGGTGGCGACCGCGGGGACAAAGGCTCAGTGATGTCGCTACCGCTGCATACGCTGCTCTCCGTTGGACTTAGCACCGCCACGCCGCTGGAAAGAGAAAAAAACTTTTGTTAGGCCTTTGTCAGATAACTTTACTTCTGAGGCACAATAATAGATATCAAAACATGAAAGGTATAGTGTTGAAAAACAGTGCCTGCGTAAAACTGGTGTAACTTAGATGTTTTCTAAAGATAGGTAAATATGAAAAGATCATTTTACTGAGTACAGTTGGTACTTTATTGTAATACTGTAACCTTTTAAAATACTTATCGAAAATAAATTTATCAAACTTTTGTGTAAGTAACGAAAAAGTTAATAGGTAATATTTTGTTAACCTTAAGATTTTTTTAAATATACTGAAAACTTTAAACTAAAGTAGAAAGACACCTAAAATCGAAACACAAACATTCCTGAATCGAAACCATAACACAGCCGATCATGTTTAATGACAATCAGCTGTTGAATGTACATTACGAGTACAATCGATATCGTGGGCGTGTGTGGGTGTATGAGACAGGTAGGTGTGAGTGAGAGAGACGGGGATGCAAGGTGCAATGCCCTACGTCCAATGCATGACGCAACGATGCACGGTGATGCACTCGATGACCAGTGTGGCTAGCGGTTGGGTAGTTGGGCGGATTGCGCTTTTTTGTGACAATGTTGATTTTTTAACCAATTTTAATTTGAAAAAATACATATTACTATTTTAATTTTTTTGGACACAATTGGTAGGGTATATATTACGAGTTAAAAAATAAAGTTCTATTATAACATAACTAAACACTGATGGATAAAGGTTTAACTAAGCGAAAGCTCCACTAGCACCCCTATTTTTAATTTCATGTCAATACCTAACGAAATTGAAATTTTTAACTAACAGGAACACAATTTCTTAATTTAAAACACTAATTTGCTTTCAAAACACATTTTTTTAGTTATAGTATTTTTGATAGGTACCTAACTAAAAGAATTTAATAAAAATGTGCTCAATCTCGACCTTACTCTAGCAACACAGTCAACGATATATTTTCGTCGTGTGACATTCACGCCACGTTCGAAAAGACCCGTCGCATTCTGTGACGAATTGACCGACTATTTTATAAGTATTTTACTTGGTATTTATTTATTTGTACTCTATTTATATTAAAAAGCTTATTTATATGTAGGGATACCATGATTTTAGGTATTTCTTGATTAAACTACACAAAATCTCCCAATTGAGAGCCAGCTTCCATGTGTTGGTTAGATTCTATTGTTAGATTGAAATCCGTTAAAAATGCTTCATTCTTAAACGTTCATTATAGAAAACCTTCTTTTTAAACTAACTTTTTAACCTCAACAAGTATTACCAATATTACCAAATATCTGTAGAACAAAGTAATGACCCGAACTAACCCATATACAGTTAGAGGGGTTTTATGGGGTTTGCGGGGTCGGGGGGAAGGGCGTAGTCCCCTCGCCCTTTACACCGCAACGCACACATACACCTCTCTAAGGGTTGCACACCCTTGAAGGGAGCGTCCCTAATTGACCCAATTTTATGAGAATTTTTTTTTTGCAGATTTTCGATGGTGATAGAAATTTTGGATAGGATTTTTTTTTGTAATTTAGTTTTTTTTTTTGCCATCATTATCCCACTACTGGGGAAAGGCTTCCCCGCGACTTTCTATTCAACACGGTCTCGATAGCGTCCCGCCATTCCCGTGAAAATGCATCCAGATCGTCTCTCCATCATTTTCGTGATCTCGCTCGGCGTCTGTGACCACTTAGTTACGATAAGTTATTATGTTTTAGGTATTATTCTAAAGACCTTTCATTTACTGCTTGGCTAATAAATCAATGAACTACCTATTAATAATAATAGAGAAATAATAAACCGTGCCATCGAATTTTTATTTGGCCACAAAACCAAGCTTCTATTTTTATAACTTAGCCATTGGATAATTAGTTTACCTCCAATATTCTGATTCGCCTTGTTCACAAATGCATTAAATAATAGGCAATGACAGGCATTTGAAAAATTAAGTTCCATCTAGGTATCTATCTAGTAGTAGTAGTGAAGACGTATCTAGAATTTGGTTATTTTGACAGTGTTTATTAAGTCAGGCAGCAAAGCCATTTGCAACAGAGGCTATATCTATGAGTAAACATCATTTAAAACCTAATCTACTCAGACAAAATACAACTTAAAGTTAAGAATAAATCAAACCTAATGTACCTACCTATAACACTTACAATTTCAAGAAAGGAAAACACCCACAAATAGTCGAACCACGAATTATTTTTGCTACTTGAAGACAATCGTATTATTTTTTGCGAATTGTCTTGTCGAAAGCAAAAGTGGACGTATGTAGGTGAGACAAGGTCGAGGCAACCGGTCATTGAACTCTTATGAATGGTTTTATAAGATCAATTGGGTGAGCTATGTACTTGTTACGTCACTTCAATTGTGGAATTTATTGAATTTAAGCTTGTAGAAGGAAAACTGAAGAGAGGGAGACAACGGAGGACTTACATAGATCAAATAAAGAAAGGAATAGAAGTTGTGTCGTATCACGGGCTTAAACGGCGGAGAATATAGCAGAGTGGCAAAGACTCTATCGACAAAAGCGACGCTCTTAAATATGATGATGAAGCTTGTAGGAAACTGTTTTTGTACGCTTCTAAGACAAGTGGAATTTTTTGACGAACTGGGTAAGCAGTGGCCTGTATCGTGTAATGGACGTCTGACGATTGATAAAGGTGATGATGATGATTTACTTACAAGATATAAAATAAAAGTCATCATAAGCCATGTATTAGGAAGTAAAAAAGATTGGTACCAAAGAGTTACGTATCTGGTATGCTAAGAATAGACCCAACACTCCTTTTCTACTTGTCTACTTGCTACGAACTAAACTAAGTAGGTACTACCTGAAAATTCTAGTACTTTTAAGTCTTTTCAAAAAACCCGGTCAAAACTTTAAAAAGGACATTGACTTATACAAATGACTTAGTTTACCATAAAAAGCTAAACAAATTCAAGATTAACAAATTCTGATAATGATGTACAAATTCTAGCCATACAAATTCATGATTTATGTTTCAATGAATCATTTCCTTGTAATCTGTCATCGACGTGCTAGTTAAAAAAAAACTTGTTTGCATTTCGATTACTTTACTCAACCTCAGTTAAGTCGGCACTCGCATATCGCCAATGTAATCAGTCATTAGCTTTTCTAATCTAGGAACTAATATTATTCAAGTTAGAGAAATAGAAAGAATGATTTGTTCGTTGATTTTAGAAAGTCGTTAGGCAACTTAGGTATTGAAGTTAGTAACTAATTGAATAGGTAATTACTTTCGAAAAAGTTATTACAATATTTATACATATATTGATTGTTAAAAAAACTTAAGTACTTATTATATGAACGATTTCACATTACACGATCCGAAATCGATGTCGTGCGATCTACTATTTGAAATCGGGTCAAGTAAGGAGATTAAGAAACAGACACATTTATCGGTTGATAAAAAAAACTATTCTTCTACTAGTTCAAAATAACCGTTCCCTACTTTGCCTTAGTATAGCCCGGAATAAGAAAATTACACATTTTCCGACAAAGTTTGGCGTCTTATGCTATCTACACACCGAGCTAGGCCAGCGGCTTTACGTCATACGAATGGCAGCTGTCAAAAAAGCCGGCGGCTTTGGTGTGTAGACACGATTATGTTTTTATAACCCTCCCATCGCGCATCACTGGCTCACATTAATGACTGAGTATAATAATAAGTGTAGTTCACAGGTATGTCAAAATAAAGAGAAGTGTGACAATTGAGCGTGACGATAGATCTTATCGGAGTGGCAAATTAACAGGTAGCTACTGTACCGTGTCGCCCTATGTAGAAAAGATGAGAGGTAAGCTTTCAACACTGTTTACAATTTTGCATGTTTCTAAGCAAAATAAAACATTATTTTCTTTTCAACTAGCTTCACGATTTCTATTAATTACTTAACTCCCAGCATCTCAGAAACAATAGAATATGAATTGTGTCTGGTTAAATATTGAGTCGCTAGGATTCAAGAGGTTTAATTTCCATTTGACGAGTGTCGGATCCAGTAAAATAACGGAAGCTCCAGTGGCAAAGCATTTAGCTACGTACTCTTATTCTATCCAGTGTAGTGTAAGCGCTCATTTAAACATTATTACCGTCAGATAAAACCGAAATCCGATACACAATATACTTAAGTACAATAGTACTTGGATATGTAGATAAAATACGTACTTATAGACACTAAGCGCGACCAATTGAAGGCCCGGCCACCTGCTGCCATCATTTACAATTTTGACAACGGCGTTCTTACCTGCCCACAATGTGCACGGAACTTTGTCTCAAAGATAGGCTACACAAGCCACATGAGAGCGCACGAGCGCCAAACTGACCTATAGGAGTCGAAGTGGTCGCCATGGCCGGAATCGGCCGGATAGATAGGACTTATAGATAGACTTTACTTTCGCATTTAAAAGTTTTATACCCGAGTTAATTTCAAAAGAAGTTAACTGAATAGCCTCTAACCTTTTTATAAAAAAAAAACCCGACGGCCTTTTAATTTTTTTTAAATTAATTTGATGTACCCAGTATCACTCTCACAGCGAAAACGAATCTAACGACACCTCTCAAGCTAAAATCCTTCAAGAGCGTGCCAAAGAATTATACATACAAACATAAATACATACTCTCGAAAAACATAACCCTCCTTTTGGTGCAGTCGGATGAAAAGCCGTGGAGTGTATTAAGTTTTTCTCGTGTCCTTTTTTTTTTAACTGAAAGATTCAATTGTATAAGTTTTGTTGGCTAAACTCGTTCATCCAATCCTTCAAACCTTTGACCTCCACTTGACCTATTTAAACTCGAGACGAGAACATTTCAACAGACGATAGGCGTACTCCAAACAAGGTTCTAACTTTTACTTGTGTCAGCGGAATTTCAGCTCTCCACTCGATTCAGTTAGATTTCATTCTATTTTTAACAAGGCTGAATCATGATGAAGCCAAAACGTTTGGATTAAAATAATATACTTAGATGAGCACTTCAATTGTTTTTATTTAAAAGGAAAACAAGAAATTAAATACGTTAGAGCTAGAGAGAGAAGGGGGATGGCTATCGAGCCATCTTTGTGTCTGTAGTGACGTCATTTCCACTATTACTAATAGAGATGCACGTTGATATTTTTCGGCTAACATAAAGCAAGTGGAAAGATGGTGAGAAAGAAGTCAAAAAAGAGGCTTTTCCGCGCGAGAATTAAACCTTGGCTGTCTTTGTCTCCCTTTACAAACTCGGTTTTAGTGCTGTTCAAGTCAAAATAATGAACTAGAAACCTGATATTAATGCGCAGTCATACATCAGATGTCACAAGTAAATTCTTGCAGGTTATAAAAATAAAGGCTTTGTCCGACAACAAACGTCACAGGCTATAACTAGGTAACTATAGCGCCTAACACGTCACGGCTATTCGATCACAATAATTGATGTACTATGCAACACTAGTATTTTATAGTAATTAACTAACTGCACTAATCAATAAGCCATACATTATAACTGCTACTATAATTATTGTTGGTTTTCTCAAAGGTTCCGTTTAAGTATGTTTTTTTATAATGTTTGTGTTTCTTTTTTGTTTTTCAAACGGTAAACAGTAAAAGGCGTGTTTTAGCCGCCTGTCTTTTGTTAGAATTCTTTTGAAGATTACGTTAAGGCATAGTTAATGTTTAAAGTCCTAAATTGCTTTAAAATAGGGCAACGCGGAAACTCCCTTAAGTTTTTAATTAAAATTGTATAAAACTTGGTAAGTAGGTATAGGTACTATATACCAACATTTTTCAAAGATTTCTTAACTAAAAACAAAACAATTGCAAATTTCAGTCATCACTTCAAAACATAACGAAATCAATGCACAAAAACTGCATAATGCACGCACATGCACCCTCCGTTCCGTCCTAGTGCACGGTGGGCGTACAAAAGTGCAAATGATACGTCAACTGCACATGTTAGATTCACCACCCCGCTTTCATTATATCCAGATTCAAATAACAGGACAAATGTAATTATGAATGCTTTCAAGGGTTGAACACACTGATGGATATATTGTCTTTTCGTTTATAAATAATAATAGTAATAATAAATGAAGTATTGTTGGCCCTTCGCTATCGATGTAGTTTTAAAATCTTTATTTTTTGTTTAGCCGTCTGTGTCCCAATGTTGGGCAAAGGTCTCTCTCCGCTCTATCCTGAGCCGCCCTTCTGACATCCATGAAGGTGTTCGGTCAGCCAAAAACTATTCAGTGTTTTTTCCGTGAAATAGAAACAAACATCCATCGGACCAAATATTTATATTTATATCTACTATAAAATAAATAGGGCACAAACAAAATTCTCACAAAGTCACATCGCAAAAGAATGTAAAATTCCCATACCTAGCTACGTTTCTCGGAAACCGTTTTATTTTTAGATCAATGTCTACGATACGGCGGTCACTGCCTTGTTTGACAACAGGTTGTGTCGTAATATTATGTCACTTTGATTCATTACGTCCTGAACTAGGATATTAGAATGAAATTGATTCCAAGCATTGACTTAAAAAGATTAACATAAAGTATAATATTGCTGGTAAAATATAACCTTTTCATCGAACTTTTTCGCATGACTGAAATGAAAGGCTCTTTGACAAAATTTCGAGCTATTAAAAGTTGCAAAAAATGTGCTTTGGCGCACAAATGAGACATCTTTGGTAAAATGTCAAAAACTTCAAAACAAACTTAATTTTTCGTCTGTAATCTAGTATAGTTCAAGTTGCAAAGTCCATGTCTCTCTAAGATCTTAGATCTTGAAAGATGTCGTGAGAATTGTGTCAGGGGTGAAAGGGGAAGGCGGAGGGAGGGTAGGGAGGGCAGCCCAGCCCCGCCCACTTCTCCCCCATTATTATGCTAACTGTCTTAGTAAGGGTGAATTTTTGCGCATCTGCTATTTATTTACGCGCTTTATATTCATGGATTTAGCATTTGACATCTGACTAGTTTACAGTTCATTACACGATGTTTTGGGAAGACATTTTTAGTAAACGTGTTAGAAAGTCGGTTGGAAAGAGAGTGGGCAAGATTAACCGTGGAATTAGTTGCTATGGTGACGGCGTCGCTATGGCGAGACGACCCACGGGGCTTCAAAAAGATTTACGTGAATCGCTATAGATAAATATTTATGGAGAAGCAGAATAGGTTTTGGCTTGAACATTGATATTTTAAATTGAAGAAAATATTGCAATAAATGAATCAGAGTTCAAGAAGTGTGACGATAGTTTCAAGCGAAGTGTCGACCAAATCTGTGTTCACGAAGCGGCAACGTCGTCGTCGCGTCATCGAGTTCATTATTTCTACGCAAGATATAAGCATTCGTATTGCAGCTGTCAATTAACGAAGACGTGCTTATGACGGGCGGTTACGTGGACAAAGGGGCCCAACTTAAAACAATGTTTACTATCAAATTTTCGACTGAACATCACCTGTAGAGTAGAAGATAACAGAAATTATGTTCCTGTCACAAGAAAACAAGCGGAAAAACATCAGCGTAAAATAAACTACATTTTCGGTGTGAAAACTCGTTTACTCGTTTACACCTTACACCATCTACAATAGAGGCTAAATTAACAATGTTTAACAGTAACCTGTGACACTTGTCGTTACTAACTCGATTGGTGCCTAACTCGATCGATTTTATCTCGGAAAAGCGATTTTATACAGCAGGGGCAGCGTCGTAAAATAGAATTGTTGCTTACGCTTTAAGGTATAACATTTAACTATCTAGGGTGCACAAACATAACATTTTTATTTAGAAAGTACTTTCATAATTTGGTTCATTTAGAAGCTAAGGATTTTTGGATGATTTTTGTTTAAAAGTTAATTAAGCTTGTCGTGATGGGAAAAGCATGGGCGGTATCAAATTTGCCGTTTATTGTTAAATTAGGTACTTTGACTGGCAGCATATATTTTACACAAAGAACGCATAAACGTAGTCATTCCGTAGTCGAGATTATAAATAAACGTCTGCTTAAATGCAAATTGCAAGATACCTAAGTATTGCTACAAATTCAAAACCGAATTAGAGGCTATTTAAAAGGCCAAACGTTACTGCTCCATCAAAAAATAGAAAATACAAGTTAAAAAACGAACATGACTAAACAAGGTTACCTCCATGGTTACCTGTCATGCACAGAGAGGGACAACGCAGAAATTCAATTTCCTAAACTTTGGCTTGCTGTCGAATAACACATCGTACACACATTGACTTAGTATGAAGTTATCAAATATTGCCTACAATAGTTTTCTAGGCCTCTATTTGTGATTTAAAATAGTGTTTTGAAGATTCTGAACTTTGTAAGGGAAAAAAGATTGTTTTTTCCGTGGAAGTCTTTTAATATTGCGTTCAATAGTGTAGGTAGATAAACTGCGTTGGCTATTATTGTGGAAATTACTAATTTTAATAAGCACAGTCGTTGGCTTTAAGGATTTAAATAATAATTCAAAAAGAGTTACGAAATTAATATATTTTATTATAGGTACTCAATTTTTTTTATATAAAACATCCTCCGTCCTCACACAAACTACAAAAACAGCTAGATATAACATCAAACCTAGATATTTCCGAATACATCGAATGAAAGTAAACAGCAAGACACTTGCATTTCGAATCTAGCTAACAGTATTGTTCTTGGACATTTCCGCTGTCGTCTGCACGGGAAATCAGCGCAGTATCTAGACTAGAAATATATCTAGGTATCTAGCTACCTAGACTATAAATATATTTAGACTACCTACGTGTTCACAGTAAGCTGCGATTTTAGCTGATAGATAAACATTTAAGCCTAAGCTATGTTCGTTTTAGGGTTCCGTACCCAAAAGGGGAAAACAAAACCCTACCCGTAGACTTTATTCTTGGGCTATTGTTAATGTAGTGAATAGTACGGAACCCTTCCCGTGTGGGTCCGACTCGCACTTGCCCGGTTTTTATGTTTATAATTAATGCTATGACATTCTGAGCGTAGGTTCCATGAAAAATGTCGCTAAATGTTCAATCGCCAATGCTCTATCAATTTCTATAAATAGACATTGTATTACTAAATACTTATGTCTAGATTTTAGTAGGTACTTAACTCGAGAACAAAGACATACAAAATAATAACGGTATGTTTTTTTTAGAAAAGTAAACCTAACTGAAAATAGGTTTTTTTTACATTTAAAACCAAAAAAAAACAAACGAAACGCAATAAATAAAAATGGAACTGTCAAAATTGAACAGACATAACGGGTAGAAAGAAACTGATATAGTTCCTGTCTAAAGAGTGAAAAGGACAGAAGAAAGGGATGGAATTTTAACGCAATACGCGCCAAGACCCTCTTTCTATTCAGCCTCAGGGGAAATCTAAGCAAAGGGATGCAACTGGAAAGTTTACCGCATTAAGCACCGCGTAAATTAAAAGATTATTATATTCTTTTGGTATTTAGCTAAGGGATGGGGAAGTCAAGATTTTAATGTCGATGCACTTATTGAATGGGTTTAAAAAGTAATAGGTAGGTGTTATAGTGTCAAGGTTATGAATGAGAACAGATTTAAAAAAATGGTGCCAAACAGATTGTAATGAAACCAACTACATAAGCCACCATGTAGTTGACATTCGTACACAAATTCGCGGCCGGCCGCTAGTAAAATAGTAAGTAAATAAAATAGACACATAATAAAAACCAAAAACATAGACTATCACGCAAAAAATAACTTGGAACCCCATTCATATAAGCACACATACAGAACAGGTATCTAATTATCAAATACTCATTATACTTAGGAACAATCCTGATAAATAATAATAACTGACCTTTTTAAACATCTTTATAGCAGTAAGTAATAGCCAATAGTCCTCACATGCGCATGCGCTTAATTTCTTTGTCTCAAAAGTGTGTCAAGTGCGTAATACAAAATGCATTGTGAATCAGCGTAAAGATTATATGGTAGCTGTAATGGAAATTATAAGTACTATTTGTTCTCGATTGATTGAAATGAGTGAGATGGTAGTGAGAATAAGGTGAGTTTCCTGATGGACCATTATCGAAAGATAAATCGTCATACATAAGGATATAAATATTTATGTTTCATAGATATGAAACAAAATATGTACAAAAAAGAGAAACAAGCTTAGATATAAGTAGGTAAGTATGTCAAAAAGTAAAATAAGAAAAAAACTATTAAAAGTAGAAGTACTAATAACTTGCCGACGAAATATAGAATATTGTCATTGATTTGGTTTGATTAGAAAAAATGTGTGAACACCATGTTAACTTACAAAAAAAAAACGTATAAAATCAACATAAAGCGAAAAAAAAGCAAGTCCATTGAACAAGTTATCAGTTCACAGTTGCATCACATACCAGTAGTAGAAGAGATAAAGAGCGTTGCCAACGTAATTGCATTGCGAGTGCAGTGGCCTTGCATCCACGGCCTCGTGTGTCGCGTAAAAACAAAAGATTACGCCCGCTCACGACAGCCGCCAAACGTTATCGTCATCGGCAGATGTTTATGCGACAGTCTTTTGTTTGTTTGTTTTTATTCTGCGCGTCTCGTTCGAGTTCAGTCGGTTTTTGGGTTTAGTGAGTTTTGGGACAAATGGTAATGGTTTATAGATCCATAGCTTTTAAAAATCCCCTAAGTATGATTTATTTTCTTTCATTAGAAAGAAAAGTGTGAATTTGGCGAAAGCGGGTTTTCAAAATTAACTACCTAGATGCTTTCCGAAACGGCCACGGCTTTAGGTAATCTTTTTTCTTGGCAAACTTTTTAAATAGCACGACGAATGTTTGTCCCGATTGATGAGAGCATGTTTTCTACTCCCACTGAACAAATTTTCAATAAATCTTCAGCTATAACACAAGGCCTATATTATTTTAAGTTATTGTGCAAGTTTTCCATGATATGACGATAAATGCGTACATACGAAGTCGCATGCAGCGGCTAGTCAGTAAAGCTTAGACAATATCGGTGTGATTCAAAGGAAGTGAACATCCGTTGTTTAATTAAGGGATACACACGTGGTGGTTCGTAGTAGGGTGTTTACTTAGCTTCGACTTTTGAGGATAATGAACTTTTAATGTTTAGGTTATTTTAGTTTGGAGGTTATTTTGAAACGCAAAGCAAGCAGTCAAATGCAGATTAAAGTTTACAAAATCATTTTGAAATCGTTTTTATAAAGCGTTCTATGACTGATCTGTGTACATATTGACGTGCACTTAGCTGCATTATTTGATTTTTCTTTATTACCTAAACAGGTTGATTAAAGCAAAATGTTGGGTTTAATTAACCAAATTAGATTTCTAAAAGTTTTTCATACGCGAGCTTAGTTAGCACCTATCAACTAACTAAACGATATAAAGTAATTAATTGCACTTTGTGTACTAAGCAAGATACGCAACTAGCAACTCGCAACTATAGCTAGTTGCGTACCTAGAGACTGCAACGCGCATGCGCGGCGAAAGTGATCGCGCTCATTCTACCGACACGAGCGACTTGCGCAACTAGCGCGCAAATATGCGCTTTATGTTCGATGCACTTTTCGTGTTGGTAAGGTTAAATTTCGCATTGCTATGCAGTTTTAGGTTTTGTTTAAGTTTTCTGAGAAGTACATTGAATCTAAAGACAATGCAAGTATCATAGTTTACATTGCTTTTTGCTTATTATTTGTGCTCTCTTCGCAAATAAAGAAGATATAGATGTTTACCTAGTCGGCAAGGATAAGCAATCTCTTATTTTGCTATTAAAAATGTAAGGACAAGAAAATATGTATGTCAAATAAGTGATGTAATTTTAACCCAGTAGATTGTTTAAAAAAGCATCCATATTTATTTATAGCTCATTCTCATTTATAATGGAAAACCAAAATAGTGTCAGGAACACCATTTTAAAATAAACACCGACACGAAATAAAATTCTTCAAAATTCTCTGATTACAGGAGCCTTTTAGGTATACTTTATAATCAGTCAGTGAATATCATCAAAACCTAAATATATTTTTAGTGTAATTTCCAATATAAAAAAAACATAATTATCCAATTTAAAAAGCTGCAGGCCATGTTTCGCATGCGACCGCAGTTATTACAGTAATGGACAATACCGTGGTATCTTGTGTTTGGATCATGGGGGTCATTTGTGGTGTTACTTGACCCGCATGTCTGTTACTTTGTAGGAATTGAGTTGGTACTCGAGAGATGTTGATTTGCTGAGTTTTTTTTAATTATTTTATTAACCGTTAAGATTCCACTACTTCCATTTAACACTATCTCCAGGGACCCCAAGTCTCCTTATTTACAATATTTTCAGTTGTGTGTCGGCAGAGTGTCAATGGCATATTTTGACACTTTTGGTCGCAATCAGTGAAAGCCATTTTTTAGCAGAATACCAAATGTGTCAAAAAATGCTATAGACATTCTGCCGACACTCAACTGAGGCTATTTTAAATTAGCATAACTTGGGGAGCGTCTCGCCATTCCCGTGAAAATGCGTCCAGATCGTCTCTCCGTCTTGTTCGAGGTCTACCTCTACGTCTGTGACTATCTAGTGGCGCACATTCAGTTGTTATTTTGACCCAACGATCTTGATCTGGCGAATGAATTACAGGCAAAACTTTGCGGACGTTGATAAAAACAACTTGAAACACAAAACAAAACGAAAAAATCCAAGGCATATTTTTATAAAGATTTTCTAAAGTCAACAACCTTCGTACATCCTAAAAGAAAAAAAAAAGTAACTTTAATAATGAGGGTCATTCCATTTGCCTTGTAAATGTAGTCCTGCATTAATTAAAATGTCGTAAAACCAACTATTTGAGCTTGGCGTAAACTTACTTTGTGTTTTTGTCGAATAATAATTTCGGGAACTGTGTGAAATTTTTGAGGTTTTGAAATTACCTATTTAAAAGGAGAGACAAATGTAGGTATTCTTTACTTAAATACTTAATCTTTTCAAAAATCCTATTATTACAATTAATCCACATCACCTGCTTTGTAATACCTTTACCTTAAATTCATTGTTTAAACCACTCAACCACAGATTCCTCAATAGTTCCTAAAAACTCAACTATACCTTCAACCCGACTTAATAAAAACCAATGCCGCAAATGCAATTAAACAAGCGGGTCTCTTCTACACTCGCAAAAGTTAAGAAACATTTACACACTAAAATCCAACCCCCTAATTACAAAACGAGTTTTTTATAGTTCTAGAACTAACTCAGATAAATGTCGTTTCGGTTACATTTACAGCAAAACGTCAAATATGGCATTACATCGTTTGACCTCGTATTGTAATAACGGGGCAAAAGTTTTAAACTTCAAATATAAAATGCACTGTCCGTATCAAGCTAATTTGACCTATAAAACACAATAATCGAGACAAGATAGAACAAAGGGCGTTGTATGTGGGTGGACTCGTTATAAAACCGGTTGATTATCGCGACACATTAATGGACATTTACATTTCCGGCTAATGGACACACTCGCATATGTGCGTTTTGTCGCATTCCTTAAAAATAAACACCTACTTACTTTTTTATTTGGGGCGAGTTAAGATTCTGCCAATGTATTCGCGAGATGACAATATTAGTCATCTCGCACCCAAAAAACTCGCACCAAAGCAAAGCAAAGCAAGGTAAAACCAGGAAGCGAGATGACGAATAACCGCCAATGTAAATTGCTGTGTTTTCGATATCCTTATTACAAATATAAATAAATGGAAATGACGATAACATTTTGCAATATTAAAACACAAATAATTTATCCTTTTCAAATCAAAGGGATTCCATGAAATAAAAAATGGCTTTACCTACTTCAAAACAAAAATAACCTTACATTTGTAGGTTTGTAAAACTGTGTTAATAATAAATGAACGTACTCAAAGAAACATTATTTTTTCTCGCAACAAAGAACGCTGAAAAAACTTTCTTAAACCTTTAATCTTAAGTCAAACTTTCTTTGAAAAGTGTTTAAATTGGTGATCAACATGCTATGGCTTCTATTCGGTATAATCCCACAACTTCAGTCTAGACACGACAAGGATCGCGATACGATTGTAACGCTCGTGTCACATTGACAGCGGACTGGGCAATGAGGAAAAGACGTAAGTGGACAAGAAATCTAATCCTAAAGCTCATATTTTATGATTTTAAAGAATTATTTTAGGCTTTTAATGAGAATCAATATGAATATTGAGTTCCGCTCTTAGTAAATCAAAGAATTCGCTTGCTTAACTTTATATTGATTTTACCTAAAAGCGCCTATTTCAAACAATGCACCTACCCTAAACCTACGTACATGTATGAGGCAACTGATGAATGCGGATGACGCAAAAGAAGTTTGTTTGGATCTTGGCAAGTGGTCTCTGCTTACCCCGACGGGAAACAAGCGTGTCAGATACGTATGTATGTATCTAAAATTACTTAATAGTAAGAGTAAAAGTCACAAGAAATCAATGAAAAGCCTTATCCGCTGTCAATATAACCTCAACTTTACCCACGCGCGCACTTGTACACCGAATATTATTTTTAGCACCGCACACGGAGGTGAACGGCCGACGACCGATGTCCGAGATGACTTTCGGCTGTTCGAGTTGAGTAAGTCGCGTAATAATTGTGGTAAACAATGTACGTTTGTTTTGTAGCGGTTTTTTAATGTTTTTATGCGTTTTTCCGTTTTGCATTATAAATATTTATTAATTGATTGGGTAGTTTTTTTCTAGCAGATTGTTTTCGCTTGGATTCTCGGATTCTGATGGATTAAGCACACAGATCCTTATTAGAAAGGCCAGGATAAGAGTACCCTGAATTGACGCGTATAAATGAAGCAGAGGTTAAATTTAGATAAAGGAAACCTATGGTTTGTAGTATTTGTAGAAGTATTGTTCTCTCTATCTACCCCGTTGGGAAAGAGGCATGTCATATATGTATTTAGGTATTATATTGTATGCCTGCACCTTCAGATATAAAGAAATACAAATAAGAATTACAGAAGCACTTCTCTAAGTACTTTTTTTAAACAATAGTTGTATCAGTTTGTACGAAAAACTGAAAGGAATTTTTTAATTCACCAAAAACGTGTTTTCAAAGACGAACCCGGCATTCAATTGAATTCGTACATGACCGGTTTTGAATCGACATTTCAACAGGAAATGAGATCGGTTACCTTCTTAAATGGACATTACTTTTTGGTGCCGAATTTAAGAATGGGTTATTTGAAATATCGGTCACATGCAATGAAAGTTAGGTAACTCCTGTGTTGGTAAAGTTACGACTTTTTTAAAGGGACACATTAGAAAATAAACAAAAGAAAGGAAGATAACACAAGTTCAAAGTTTTTTTTTATCAGTTGCGAATCGCTGCAATCATCCAATTTAAGAGCAATGTTCTTATCGATGGAGCCTACGCCATTCCGATCTATTCTTCGCCTTTCGTTACCATCATTATGCGACTAGGATTTACCTAAAATATCAAAACATCTACAAAATACACGTATCAAACATCATACATGAGACCTAGAAAAATAAACTTCAATGCACTATAAACCTAACACGAAACCATTAATCATAAGTTTATACTAAAACTATAAGTTTTCTGAGTAAACACGATCATATTTCTTAATATTATTATTGTTACACGTTTTGTGGGCAAATTGTACCTATGTGATTGCAAACGTAACATTTATTTGTATTGTAATAAATATAAAACAAAGTGGCATGAGTTTTATTGTCCAAGTATTGCTAACATGGCGAATAATAACAACAAAATATTACACAGGTTTTCCAATAATATTAGAACTTTACTGACTGCTTTTATGTTATAGTAAAATAACTACTAAGCTAAGTATATGTAGTTCTGAACATAATCAAGATTTAAAAAAAATCTTTTTGGTAAGTTTACGGAGCAAGTGATGAACAGCTCTTATAGAAACAATTCTAGACAAAACAATTTCTATGCAAGTATGTACTACAAATGTTAGATATGCTGACACATGCCCAAATAAATGGCCTCTAATATAATACGAGGAGAAATGTTAATGCAACGAAAGAAGTGTGCTGATTTATATCGCGGTAGGAAATAGACGTGATAGATACATATACAGAAATCTAGACAAATCCACTAATTCAATTGTAACAGGCACACCATCAAAAATTTATTTTTAACCTAAATTCGACTCCACAAGTCACAAAACGACTCTTACGACACAACATAGTAATAGTTTACTATAGTATCGTAGTAAGTAGTAATAGTAAATCAGAATTACACACTGCTGATAAGAGGTGGTGCCGCTAACACAAGTTGCATAGTTACAATACAATGTTAATTTGAAATATTTACCTCTACATTGCAGTTGAAAATCTGTTACGAGTAAGTAAGTATATTGACAATTATAGGTACTGGGTTATTTACCTTAGTAGCCGAGGCTTTTTGTAAGCCTAGAAATTAATGATGCGGCGACTGATGAGTGTGGATGAGGCGAAAAGTGTTTGGATCATAGCAAGTGGAAGGAAGTGGTCTCTACCTACCCCGATGGGAGAGAGGCGTGACGGGTATGTATGTAGGAAGGTCTAAATTGGGTGACGTGTTCTATCGTGCCGTCGTGTTTTTTTACGTCACCTAAAGAAAAGTGTAACGCTAGAGACAGACTCGTCCCACGTACGCAACGCATTATGAATGACGTTTCTCAGACACACATGTAGAGCAGCGTTGCGTGTGAGAAGTGTGCTTCTTATTATATTATTTATATTGATGAGATTTCATAATGCATTGCGCACGTTGCGTACGTGTGACGGTTTCTTAAATATTGTATTTCGCACATGAGACCTTTGTCACGTTTTTATAGGCAACCCGACAAATGCGTGCTTCTGCATAGCTTCTGCGATTCGACTGCGATGCGATTGCGTTTGGTAAAACTTTTAGTAGAATACCAAATTTGACACAATATAAATCAATCGCAATCGACAATCAAACGGATCGCAAATGCTTAGCTTAAATTAGCAGACTTGGCCCCCAGTTTGTATATCGCAGTAGCTTATGGTAAAAGTAATTGTGCTTGTGTTACCAATCAGTATAAGCGTTTTATTCGAGTCGATACCGCCGTGAAATTCAACCGATAAACACGATAGCTATTGTAATTAATAATACTACAAACACATGAGTTTCATGTAACTAACCTTACCTAGGCTGATTTCTATTTGCGCATTTTTTTACCTAACATTTTTTGACATAATGTTAAAATTACGATCTAAAAAAATATACATTTGTCGTCATTACTCAATTCATAAAACAAAAGACGTAAGTACTTATCTATCTATATAAATAAAAATGAATTGTTGTTTGTTAGTCTGATTAAAACTCGAGAACGGCTGGGCCGATTGAGCTGATTTTGGTTTTAAAATGTTTGTCGTAGTCCAGGGTAGGTTTAAACGGTGAGAAAAATTCGAATAATTGCCGAGAAAGCCCTAAAACAGACCTTTTCTTTTTCCCATCCAAATGTTTTCTTACTAAAATGTAGAGTCAATTTGAACTTTATTCCTACACAATAAAGTTCATTCTAAGGCGGGACAAAGTTCGCCGGGACAGCTAGTTTTATCATTATAATATAGGAACCTACTTTTGAGCATCTATAAAAAAACCTATTAGCAAATTGATCTACTTATCCTTATATTACGCAGATAGTAGGTATAGATATAGATATTTCGCAATCCCCAATCGCTTAGCATTCATTTCGGAAATTGAGCGCAAGAATCGTGATAGCTTTTAAATCACATTACTGGTTGCACCACGATGCACCGTGGATGCAACGAGAATGCAGTCAAGCGATGCACCTAATGGCTCAAATTTCGCTTAGGTACAGTCAAGTAGAGATAAAGCTTGATACTTCATATTTGTAGCGCGTCTGACATGTTGAGTAATAGAATTGAACTTACTAAAGACAGCCAGAAACGGTTATTAAAATTAAACTTTCATTAAGTACTCTAGCCTTTCTAATAATATTTATTATAAGTACCTACACGACTTTTTCAAACTTTTCTTAAACCAACTGCCTTTCTGTCGTCTTTGCGCGAAGATCTTCTAACACCTTCTTAAAGAGTAGCGTTTAAATCGCCGGTTTGACGTTTGATATGAAAATCGCCTACCACACCAGATTGATCGGCGGATTTATCACAATTTCATGTTAAACCACAGAATACCAAACAGTAGGTATTCAACGTCAAACTCACTCGCCAATTTCCCTTCTAACCCGTAACGTGAGTTTTAGGACGCAAGCAATTTCAATGTGTAATACATAGGTACATATGTGTAGTTGACTGTACTACCAATTTCGCAAGTCAGCAGACTTGAAAATTTGACGTAGACCTAGAAGCGAGTTTATTAATGAGTTTCCTAATAAGTAAAACAGGGAGTTTAGTAATGTAGTTTATGATTAATTGTTAAGTCTGGTTTTTAGGTATAATATGTTTTACAATACGTAGGTTATTAGGTGTTAAATAGTATTATTAATAGCATTATAATGATTTCTCTATGCTACACAGTAAGTTAAATCTTTAAACGATATCTGCATAAGTTTAGCCACAACACGAACGAAGTCGCGGGCATAAACTTAACTTACGAAAAAAACATAAAACCGTAAAGAAATAAACTTAAAACAAATACTTGTAAACTTGACACTTCATTTATAATTCATAAAGGTTTTTATGAAACAGTTTTCGTTTAGAAACGACGGTTAACTACAAAGACAAAGAACAATGTCGGTTAACTTTTGACAAACGGAAAGGTTGACAACATTTAAATGACAATAGTAACTAATATAAAAGCACGATAAGTAGTTGTAATCTGTGTGTCTGTCAGGAAGAAACTACTGAAACGATTTTGATGAAAACTTACATGGAGTTAATATTAAGATGGGAAATGTGAATGACTTTTTTAAATAGGTAAATGAAGTGTTTATTAAACTCGTAACTTACCTATAATACCTATATTATATTAAATCACTCTCGTATGATAGTAGGCTCGTGCCCCTGTTTCGCGGATGTGTGCGAAAGCGTTCCCGTGTTCCCGTCACTTGGCGGCGAGAAGAAACACCGTGGGGTTTTAGCCGGTGGGAGTCCGACATAACCCTGAGTCTTTCTCCGAGACGAAGGGTATCCATAATGGATTTCCCCAAGATAAAAAAAGTCTCGGGCCCCTGTAGTGGGCACGTTAAAGGGCTGTTGATGATTATAACTTAATAATAAAATCGATAGTTTAAGATACTGGGAAGTATATAGGAATTGTATAAGATAATGTTGCCGAAATTAAATTTACAATAGCAAAAACGAAGAATTCTGTAGCAGTGTGTAGCTACCCTAGCTGAACACAAAACAACAAACACAGATGGGCTATCATAAAACTAAAGTTGAGAAAAAAACTTACGCTTCCAGCAATAAAAAGAACTTCAACAAAAAACTTTCCCTTTTTAAAAAAAAAACTCAGAAAAAAAAGGTCTGTCGATGGATGCGCCACAAAAAGTCTTGATAAGTACAAAATAATTGAAGTTCTGAGAACAACTGAATTTTTTATGTTCAACGTTATGTATCTGGAAATATGGATACTAATTACTAGCGTTTCGTGGACATACCCACGGCAATATACTTGTATTATTCGGTAAGGTAAGTAAATGATACCTACCTATAAAATTAGTCTAAAAATCAATGGAGAATGTGTTTGCATCGAAAATTAAGTCCAAACGCTAATAACAACACATCTCTAGTGCTATCAGTATACAATAGAAATCAAAGTTTTGGTTTTGAAGCCAACAACGCAAGTACCTATGCTAACCAGAGAACCTATGTTAGCCTATACAACACTACATTGTAGCCTGTATCAATCAGAATAAGATATTTTTGTTTACAACTTTGGTTCATTAATAAATATATTTTGAAACTAACTAACTAACTATGCTAACCAGAATTTCCTTCTAGAACGAGCTAGAACGGACTAAAATGGTCTGCTTTTACAGGAATTAAGAAAGTCGTAACTTTATTTTGGCCAAATGACAAAGAATATACAGCGAATTCAAATCTTTGTTGAACACCCAGCTCTCACTTGAGGTTTGTTATTAAATGACAACACGTGTTCTGTTTAAGTATAAAAAAAATATGCTATTAAATGTAAACGAAACTTTAAAAATAAAACTTTATACTTATAGTACCTACATTCAAACTGGTTCTATTTTTTTGCAGTGAGAGCCAGCACTATAAAACGCAGAGCAATATCAGTTCGGGATGCATCTGCCACCTATAACCATTTTGACACGTGGTGTTAATGAAAAAAAAAAAAGATAAATAGTAAATTGCTTTACATGATTCATTCGGTAACCAGATTTTATGTTTGCCATTGGGTTAATGCTAGACTTGTGGATTTTTGAGATACAAATACTGACAAATATTAAAAACTTAATGCTGAAACGGATACAAGTGTTTCTTTTAAACTAAATAATAAACAAAAAGTAGCAAAAATAAAAAAACCGTCTATAATAACACAAAAAGACGAAATAACAAAAGTCGAAACTCAAGAAATGTAAGAGCAAATAAAAGTTAAAAGCAGGTAAAAAAAGTATGGAATAGGAAACTGTTAAAAACCACACCTATTATACGCACAAAATGAAGTGTTAGAAATTACTTAGAAACGAAGTTCCCTTCACACTTTATCTTGAGTACCAACCAATGACTCATAGAGCCAAGTAGGTAGGTAATTGAAATTACTATAACAGCATGCCATATGATTTCCTTTTATAGATAAAGTGTCGTATTATTGGAATTTAGTATTGAGCTGTCAATGAGAAATCCTTTTAAAAATTCTTAGGACGACATGCCACAGTCGCCAGAGGTGTCGCCACACTTATCTCGCCAAAATAACAAAACAATAAGTTATATCATGCAAACAAACATAGCGTTTTTATATTAAAGATGTGAAATACTAACACAAGTAAAAAAAACAGAATCAAATATTCTCCTAGATAAATTAAATATTGTCGAAACAAAGACGTGGAAATAAAACATAAAGATGTTGAATTGAAATAGAATAGATAAATAATTTATAGATTACGAGCAGGAAGAGTTGTCTAGCTAAAGGCTACTCAAGGTGTAAGCGACACCTGCCTTCATATATATTTTTTCTAACCTAACGACTAAGAAATTACGATCTAATGTCCACCCATTGTAAGCAATGCAGTTTTTCCAGTCATTTGGAAACTTAATAACCAATGTTATAAAGTTCAGTGGATTCAAACTAGGAACAACATGCGATGTAGGCTTTAATTACGAAAGATGATAAAACTTAACGACTCAGAACTTCAATAGATAAATATGAAGTAACAGAATTTTATAAGGTTCATAATAAAACATCGGTTCTTGGTAATATTGATGAAGGCTATGAGAATATAGATATTAGAAATGACGGTAGCAATGTAAATTAAACAGAAAATAAAGTTATAGATAGAATAATGATGATTAAATAGTAACCTCAAATAGTGGATTGTCGTTACATCAATAAAGACAATGAACGTTTACATAATACTAAAATAACAGCAGCACTAGAAATAAAATATTCAGTGAAGTTTTTTACAAATGAGTTTTAATTAAAAAACTTTGCCACCTCATATTTTAGGTAGATTTTCTAGATAGGAACTTTAGATAGGAACGTTAAATTATAAGAAAATAAATTAATAGAAGAATAGAAAAAAGTTTAAAAGATAATTAGCCAAAACTTAAAATAAATATGACAGAAATGAAATTGTACGTTACGCCAGTGCCAGTGAGACTAAAATACTGATTTGGAGATAGTTTTTCACTTGATTATAGAACTTGAACTATTCGCAGTATTTACGATATCTGAAAAGAAATAGAAAGCCAAGCCAAAAGTAGTAACTCGTAAACAATTACCCAAGTAATTACAATTGTTATAACACGAGCATTAAGTAATAATTCTTTAGGTAATATACTTAAATAGCTGTTAATAGCACAGCTATTGCTAATGATTCGAAAAACTATAACAACGATGTAAATATTAAAGGTAATTATGATTTTTCAAATAGCAGGGTTATTTTTTTCAACATTGAGAGTGATAGGTACCAAATCCTATTATAGATCAGAAACCTTTGAGAGTAGTTTAATAATGCCTATCAAAGTTTATTATACCTAACAAGATACTTATTAATGCGTGTTTAATAAGGACAATATTATTATTTTTGATTGTGGTCAAAGTTAACAGTGCCTACTGAATTAAATTTACTCAATACCACTATTTCCTTAATTACTGACGTTTCATTAAAGGAAATAAATGATAATTTCTTAGTAGACATGTATTATGGAATTCACTGAATGACTGAATAAGCAAATGACGTATTATTTACCTAGAATTTTCAATGAATTTATTTCATGGGAAGGGTTTTTCTTTAAAATAAATTACTTTGATTGATTCTTGAATAGTTTTAGAGAAGAACTTAACAGTAAACACTCCACGTCGAAGACAATGGAATAGCGAAAGCAAATGTTGAAATAGAGATTGCTATAAACATAGGCTCTGACCAAGAAGCCTGTTTTGATACGTCATGGTGTGATCATCTAGTTTCCAACGTGGTTGTAAATCTCACTATAGCAAACACACGATGTACCTATGCAGCCGCAAATGACACGCCTTATAAATCTGTTACGTATAAATGCAGCAAGAAATTAATATTTATTACGACAGCGTGCGTACGAGTTGATTAAGAGACGAATTGCGTGAGTCATATCGTTTACAGACGCGGAATTGACAATTAGCATTTTAAATAATATACGAGAGAGTACCGCTACGCTACATTCGCGCGATCATTTTGAGAATACAAAGTTTCGGTAGCATCAACTTCATCCAAAATTTCGATTCACATTTTTTTTATAAAAAACATTGTTTAAAAGCATGGCCAAAAACGTTAGAGTCCCCTATGCAGAAGGGCGATGCGACATCTATTGTTAGAGAAACCGACAAAAAGTTCAAATTTTTCGTGAGAGTTTGGTTTTTTTTGGTCCAACGGGTGGTAAAAAGCGCCGGAATGTGCGGCGTTGCTTACCGATGAGTACCGAGCACTCATGGCGAACGAGATAGGCCTACAACACGGGAACAGCACTGGAGCATCGAGCAACACATCGGTCCTCCGTGCGCTCCCACATGCACGTTTTGGACACGGGATAATCACCTCGATCGGTGGCGTAACATAACTTCTCATCGCCGGGTCAGTCGGCGGGTCGGTCAGCTCTGCTCGGTTGCACTGCACATCCTCATGATCACACAACACACGCACAGAAGCACACACTGGAAGTTGCACAGGCACTCGCGACGGGTGGAAACGGGCGGCGCGCGCTAGCGGCGGCGATGCATTGGCGGCGGCAGTGCGCGCGGTCCCGGCCGCGCAACAGCTGACGGGAGGCGCAGCCCCCGCGCCCCTTCGCCCGGCGCGCGCAGCCGGTGCGTGCCCCCCGGCCCCCCGCACCGTGCCCCCTCTAATCCATTATTTACGGACGGCCGACCGGTTCCAGGCGCGTTCGTTCTGCCCGCGCCACTCCACGACCGACGATCGTTCAAATTTAATGCCCTTCCTATGTCCGGCCTCTAATGCGATAAGATTACGGTCGAAAAGCTTTTGGAGCCACTGCGTTGATCTCCAGCCTTAATAAACGCTGACTTCTTGCAGATTGAGATTCACGATAAGGCGCGCGTATTAGAAGGTGTAAATCAAGCTGCAACGTCAGTAGAAAGACGTGTTTGATATGACAAGAAGGTTAACAAACTTGAGGCAGACATCGCCTGGCACTGAAAGCACTAAAACGCCTATAATGCAGCGAAATATTCTGTTGTAGCCACAATACAGTCTTGAAGCAGTAAATCAGTGGGCTGGCTATAAAAAATGTTGTAAAATAAAAATAGGATTGGAAGAGGCACGAAGTCCTCGGTATTCTGCAGCATGACGGTCGTAAAGGACGATGCTTCACTAGATATGATGCTCACACTCACATGTGGAGACGCATACAAATTCGACTTGAAAGTTGACCCTCTCACTAACGTTATCTTAAAATTTATCTCGTTTCCGTGAAAACAGTTTAAACACGAAGCTGTTATCTTTCATTCTGAGAATATTCCTCAAGATCCCTCATCATGGAATTCAAGCATTTCAGTATTAAAATCTTTGTGGCCGAATCTGTGGGATTTCTTAAGTTTTATATTCCCACGTGGTATTTCATCAATCTAGAAAGGCGTGAGGGCCGGTCATATATTAGCGTCCAGTCTGGTGCAGTAAATCATACAGCAACATCAATCATACTACTGGATTAAGAAGACAAATCTCTTCACACTATGGCTTCTAATGGTCTTTCCACTGATTACCTGGTTAAACATATCTCATGTCCAGTAATGGAATTCTTTAAGCGTAAGCATGGTCTTCTACGTCTGATGTAACATCTGTGAAATTGAAATTGCTGAGTTTTCATGACTTCAATATTCTCCAGTGCCATTAACCATAAAGGTTCTGCCATTAACACTTTTATTGTCTTCGTCACTCGCAGTCGCAGTATCATTTTCCCGCTCTTTTTATATTTAGAATAAAAGTGACTATCGGTCTGTAGCCGGTTCCGCACCTCTTCCGCTGGCCATTTTTTATCGATCTATTACATCATAGATCCATTGACCGCAAGGCGCTTGCGCTTGTCATCTACGAACTAAATACTACGTCAGTTCGCGTATAGTAGCACCCTTTTTGTCATAATTCATAATAGGGAACTATAGTGTAAGCAGAAAACTAATACAGTGCCTCCCTACGCCTCTGTGTAGCGAAGGCAACTCAAGGAATAAGAGATTACCAAAATTATTATCGGATTCTTTTAGGCTTTTTAACTGATAGAAGCAGCGAAATAATTTGTTATTGTTCTTGAGAGACTGGTGAATATTTCTGAGGGTTTCACAAGCAGACGGGCTTCAGTTATGCAGCTGCTGTGACACGTGAACTCAAAACTACAACCTCCTCAAAAACAGTTCAGTTATCCGAGACCGTGTTTTGTTTTTTTGAGCCCAACGTTTTCTATTTGTTCCGACGGGCCCTTTTTTTGCTGCACCGCCCGTCTTGGAGGTTCCGAGAGTTTTTATTGTGGGTCGAGTCGGGAGGGAGGGTGGGGGAGGGGCGTCCTTGGCCCGAGCGTTCACCTTGGCTTGCCTCGGCCCTGCTCAGGTAACAAAGTTCTGCCAGTTCTGCGAAGTATGTGATTTCTATGGCTGGCCGAAAGTGGATCTCTCAGATTAGAGCCAGTTGTTCGGCTCTAATATTTACTGGGAATTAAATGACTGTAGACGAATAAGTAAGCGAACCCTCAGTTGTAGACCCCTATGGACTATACGGGGTGTAACTTCGACCCCTACAAAATCAATATTTTTTTGTATTGACCAAAACGTGACAAAAGTCACCTAATCTGTTATGTGTGTGTAGAGGAAAGAAATTATCGTTATTCGAACGTTATTTTATATAATATGTGATTCTTGTTGATTAAGAATAAGGTGTGTATTGACTGAGGTGTTAATTAATTAAATTCAAGTTTCGGATGATGCTTCAGTTTTAAGATCGTATTGGAATTTTATGTCCAACATCTGATAACTTGAAAGGTAGGTACCAAAACCTACAAAATACTAACATCTCTCGCATGCTGTATATACCTGCTCTAACGTTTAAAGTATCTTATATCATATTAGGTTTACTGTAAATAATTTCTGCTTGGAGCGGCCATCTTAGAAATTCGCTGCGGTGGTCTCGTGGTATTTATACTTTTAAACTCATTTTAAAGCTTGCTCTAATTACCATTCCCTGTGTATCTCCCACGTGGTTCTTTATTAGTTATTACCTTGCAGGAGACTGATTTATTTGAGCCAGTATCACAATTTTCAGCGAATCAATTCCTACAATTTAAAATAAAAACCATAAATCAGGAATAACCGGACTTAATACAAATCTATGTTGGTAGAATTAAAATCATGGCGTTGACAGGCATTCGTTTTGGCTGCTTACTATAATTTTTATAGGTAGTCAGAAACATGTTTTTTTTTCATGAGTAATGAAACGGGCGATCCAATGTCGCTAAAACTGCATTACAGAGCATAAAAGCAATGTAATAAGATAGTTAATTTGAAACTTGCAGAGTATACACGTTCTAAGTACTCAGGAGTCAAGTTTATAAACTATGTAATTCAAAACTATCAACAGATATTACATAAGATGTAAGAAAATTTACACAAAAAAGAATCACATCGCGTCCTATCAATATAAGTACTTCTCGTCGAGACGCACATTAAAATATTTCCTGTAGTAAAACTAGTAATAGAGCACGAAGATGGACAGAAGAATCTAAGGACTGACATGCCGTCGATGTTTTGCTATCGGATATCCATAATATTATACTACTTACATATTAAACATGAAGTGAAAGAAAATCAAAGAATGCGTTAAAGGCAGGCTAAGGAAGGAGATGGGTTATAAATTAGTTTTTCTACTAATAAAATAACGCATAACGATACTGCTATCCATAAATACGTAATTACTATTTAAACAAATAGTTCTTGTATGTCTGGGTCAATTTGCGTGTGGTCTTTTATTACAAACAAGTTAAGCTTTAAAAAGGGCCTTAAATCTTTGCGAACCCAAGTGTGTTTCTATAAATTGATTTCTAAATGAAAATATATCTAAGAACACTCCTAGAAATATACCAGCTTTAACTTAAAAAAAAAACAGCATCAAAATCCGTCCACGCGTTTAGAAACTACAGTGCCACAGACAGACACACAGACAGAGTGGTCAAACTTATAACACCCCTCTTTGTGGCGTCGGGGTTTATAGAAAGTTTAATTATGAGAGTCAATGTCAAATTGACAGATCAAGGTCATGTCGTAATATCATCTGTAGAAGCAACCAAAGTTAAGCAGATAGACTTATAAAAGATAAGTCTGCGCTATCAAGAAACCTATTTAATTTTACTAGGCCTAACATTACATCATCGTTGTAAATAGAATCTCCTGTCTGCGTGCGTACAGCGCGTGCAAGGACCGTAACGCTTTGCTCTTCTCGCGTAATGACCATTGCATAAGTGGGAGAGGGACAAAACACTGTTACAGTTAAGCAGGAACTCTATTTATATGCAAATATAACCCCTGAGCCGACACCTGTTTGCGTATTCTCATCGCTCGCCGACGCTTTGTGGAAACACTGTCTCTCTGTATCCTTTGGGTTTATGCAATGTTGTCTTGCGAGGTTCATTTTCGGTTTCACTTGAATTTAATCCTTACTCAATCGTGTTAAGGTATCGCTCAAATTTTGCGGATTACAATCTTATCTTTGTTACCATTACTGTCTACGCTTCCCTCGATATTTCTATTTTTTGTCTTTTTCTCCAGGTTCATTTTATACTTTACGAGATTCATTAGGCTAAATTAATTACGAAGGTATAAAATTTTCGTTAATTGAAATTGGTGTCACGTTCGTGGACGTGTCTGAGGTTTGTCGCGACAACATAAGCTTATTGGTTTTCATATTTTTCAATTGGAATTATGTTCCCAATTTATCAAAATTCGTCTGCATTATTTCTGAGGGCTTGCATTTATTGACACGCGCAATTAAGCAGGAACACCTGTGCTTAGGCTAAATATGGGTTATCTATCAACGAAATTGTTTAATAACCTGCGACTTTTTTAACCCTTACAAATTGACAGGTAGGTCACATAAGATGTAACAGTATTTACGCTAGATGAATCTGAATCTTGTTTTAAATCATTCGATCGATCGGTAAGGCCTCGTATTACAATAAAATATGGTCGTGAGGGCACATCGCTGTCATTTATCATTGAAGATTGCCTAACGTTGGAGGAACGATAAATTGGGCGTATTTGTCGCCCGGATTATCGGATCCGGCGACATTGAGTCTTTTATTAAAGCGCCTGTGGATTACTTATAAATTTTATTACTCACTCTAGATTCATGCGCTTTGAAGATTCTTACCTGCAACAAAAGAATAAAGGAGTCGTTAATAAAAATCAGTGAAACCAATTAGAATGTTGGGAATACCAAGCTTATCAACTTGGTCCTTCGTAGTTACGAGTCGGATCTACTTCACCAAAAACGACAATTTTCTGCAGTAATTCATAGCCAGACGAGCTTAATTTCTGGACTTTGTTTTATCTATTTTGCTTGTGGTCGCTGTCAGATCTTTCCATTACTGCCATAATTCCCCTATCCTGTATAAGGCTGTTCTCACACCTTCGATAGCCAGTGTTTAGCCAGAGTTTTACTTTTGCAAAGAAACATGATATCAGCACAAATTTCTACAATGAAATCTACATATTTTGCAGATAAATCGTTGAAAGGTTGAAGAAAACCTTATAGTGAGATTTGAGTAATACCTTCGGGTCTACGATATATCTGTCGTGTGAGAGAAGCCTTAAAGAGCAGAAGAGACGGTTCATTTATCATACTTGGTCGTTGTTCTGAGTGCGTTTCTATGTAAGTCTGAGTGTAGGTAGATATGACTCGTTTATTTTGTTTACACATGTTGCATCGTTTGCAGCATTCGCCAATTCATTTTGAGCACCATTTCCATTTATTTTGTGTTAAGCTTCAGTTTCGTTGTTTTGATTTTCTGTTGTTTTGGTGACATTTGTGTTCTGTTTATTTTAGGCTACAGTGTAGTGAATTGAAACAGTATCTAGTGCTATATTTATGAGATAACCTGGGGCCCAAGTCAGCTAATTTACAATATTGTGTCAGAGTTTCAATGAGAGTGTCAATATCATTTTTTGACACATTTGGTCGTAACCAGTGTAAGCCATTATTCAGCAGAATACCAAATGTGTCAAAAAATGCCATTGACTCTTTGCCGACACATATCTGAGAATATTGTGAATACAGATCTGGCCCTTAGTCGTGGTCTCTCTAACAGAAAAATCTTCATCTCAAAATCATCAGAAGGCACGTTCTCAAAGTAGCAAAAAACACGTGAGCACCAGTAGCGATTTCTTGCCACCTGATCCGCTATGCGTCAAGTTATCGCGCATACAATCGCAGGAGCATCGTACGCTCGTCCTTGCTCGCCCTTTTGGACGATGACTCCCTGACATAGTGCGCGGAAGTGTTGCAAGCCGATATCTGGGGCTGCCAGTTTAAAATATTATTCTGGAGTGTTCGATTTTCTATCCGTAAATCTTTGTGTGTTTTTGGTGCTACAAAAAAGCTAGAAAATAAAACTCCAAATAATACTCATAATAAGTACGGTACCAAGCCACTTAGTTTGTTTCTACCTTTGAGATTTTGGCACAACCAAATGCTGTTGGAATGTTTTTGAAAATAAAAAAATATTCAAAAGCAAAAGCATTCGACTTTTAAGTTCCTAAAAGTGTTTCCAAAAATATACGCAGGTATTTCATTAACAAAAAGCTTTTTTAATGGCCAAAGCGAAAAGCTACAAAATGTAAGTTCAGTGTGTAAAATATGAATGCATTTGCAGTGAACGAACTCAATTTATGACACGTAATTACATTTTAGACCGGCATTTATACGAATAACAATGTTTTCCACTCAGATGAACTCGATATGGCCGATGGAAAAAAATAAGCTCATTAGGACGCTGATGATTGTAAAAAGAACTGAAAAAAGTGCAGCGACACGCTTCTTAATTGACGGAAGATTTCCTTTAATGAAATCTTGCTTCCATCTTAAGTAAAAGGAGATGGGAGAGCACTTTTTGCCGCCGCAGTAGCTGTAACGTAATAATAAAACGTGCACTTTGAAGTCGGGCACTAGACGACGCAAGTCAGAGTTTGAGAGGGTGGAAAATCGCCGGCAGCGTCTCGTCTCCCTGAATTTGAAAGTCGACAAGGGAGCGGCGAGCTGCGCGTCGGCGGCGGCAATAAACTGGAGCGCGTCGCTTCGAATTAACGCCGCCTCTGACCTACAAACGGCGACGCGGTGTTCATACTCCGTAAATATTTTGCTCTGCGTTGCTCTCATACAATATTTATGGAGAGACCTTCGTAGATATTAGAACGCTGTTTTCTTCCCGATATTTAGAAGTATTTCTTTTGCCGTATGGTTTTTTGCATATTTTACAGCTTGGGTTGGAAAAGTAAGTAAATAGGCTAAGATTATCGCAAATCTTGAACATTAGACCTATTCTACGTTTACATCTGCATTCAAAATGGACGTATAGTTTAAAATACATAATTTACAGCAGAGATATACTTCCACTGCAGATAGTTAAAAACAGTGATGGAAAATTTACGCTTAGGTACTTATACTAGCTATGCAAATCCAAGTAGAGTAAAATAAATCAAGTCCACAGCCTCTTTCAAGAGATTCAAAGCAACGACACACAACATACATATACTAGCTATACCTACTATAGTGAAGCCAGGTCGCACAAGACAAAAGCGAGTTCGCCCACACACAGAGAAATGATAATGAAACCGTCATGCGTAGTGCAGCCTGCCCTGTGGACTAAACACCACAAATTTTCACTTTTGATTAACATTTCATTGTTAAACGGCGGAATTATAAGGTATCGAAATGAGATGGAAACTGGGCGCTTTTACTGAACCGGTTTAAAGCAGTTCTGAAGGTACCTACGTATACAATGGGTTGGTTTAGCGATTGTTGTGGTGCAAAACTGCTAAATGCAAAGCTAGGTAGACAGCTTGAGGGTTTAGTTTCAATTAATTTATGCATTAAATAATAAAGCATATCAAATGAAGAAAAAAGCTAACGTCATGTCGTTACAAGAAGTCATAGTATTGGTAGAGGATAAGCCTAAGCGGCGGATACTCCACTGACAAGAATCTGACTCTCAAAATTGATAATGAAATGGTGTTACTTATACTTTTGTTGCAGAAAGGGCCGGTACAGTTGCACATCGGGTCATCTCATCTTTATCCAGTATCGTAGCTATAGTTTAAAATGGAGTTTTAAGTGGGTAACGGACAGAAAACGGGGGATAGAAGCCGCTTCCGTCCTTAGAAGTGTATTTTTCAAAGAAAATATCCAGTAAAAACTTCCTACAACTGATGGCGACACTCGAAAACTGTATAGGTACCTATATCTTAGCTATCAGTAGTAAAACAACACAAAAGAATCCTCCGATGAGCAGTTTCCGTTAGACAAACGCAAATGATTAAAGCGGCTGCGAATGAACAAGAGATACGTCGGCGATGGCGACAATCTTCCAATCTATCGGTCATAGTCCTGTATTAGTGTGAGTACATACAACCGTTTCTATCAATGAATTGAGATGATGGACATTGAAAACGGTCACTTTGCAACGCAAACATCGTTCCTAATCAAATTTGAACCCCATCTTATATGTTGTGACAACTATCTCACGTCATGTTGTCCTTATCTCATTAAAAAGTGTAGACAGAGATGTATGTGCGTACAGACCATGTAACATGTTATATAACTTGTGTTATATAACACGTCCACACTATGTAACCTTGTTATTCAACATTGCAACATAAAATAATACTGTACACATTAGAATAACAATGCAATATAACATTGTTATATTTTTATGTTGCAATGTTGAATCACAAGGTCATAGTGTGGACGTGTTATAAAACACAAGTTAAATAACATGTTACATGGTCTGTACGCGATCAAAGTTATATAGCATTGTTGTACATATCAATAACATTGTTTTATAACATTCAGTGTCCACATTATGTAAAACATGTTATATAACAATGTTAAATAACATGTTATGTTACATGGTCTGTACGCACCTAGCCTGCATAAGACAAACTATACGTGAACGCAGATGGTATGTAGGTACACGATTTCAACGCCCTACTTTTAATACTTAGGAGTTAATAAGATATAAGGATACAAAACCAAAGGTAGTAGTAGTAGTAGGCTGTAGGCTTCGTTTTGATGGGATATCAACTTGAAATGCTATTCTAAAAGAGAAGATATTCATACACATAGATGTATAATGTGGTTCGTTTATCCAAACACGGGCATCCAAAACACATTTTATACAACGACGGACACAGCCGCGTTCCAAAACGAATACCTAATGGATATGTCAATAAGCAAGACGAGACTCTGAATCAAATTACAGTCGCATCGCCCCTCGATGCCCAACTTTAAATATTTATATAAAACCAAACAAAAAATAACCCTTGGCTTATAAAACAGGAATGTATTTACAATATTTAAATTACTTTGTAAGTGTTATTACGCTTTAAATGTCATATAAAAGCATTTTGGATACTGCATTATTAATTATCAGTTGCGGTATTATAATTTGTACAGGAAATGTATCGTTTATTTGAATATGAATTGAGAGGAAATTATTTCGTTTGAATTGAAGTTGCGAATGTCTGATCATGGGAATTTAACCACAGTATAAATAAATGCCGAAGAATGGACGGCAGAGAATAGAGAAGAGTGGCGAAGACTCCACCGACAAGAGCGACGAATAAAGAATTGCTAGGTAAAGTTTGAATCTTTAATGGCATTTTTTCGAATCTTTATGAAAAACGAAGGACGATGTTATACCTTTACATTAATATAAATAATTCTTAAATATCCACTACCGGCGTTCAATGATTTACTTCGAAATAACAACTCAAAGAAACCATTCATTTCATACTGAAACGAAATAAATGTTTCCGCTGAAAGTTTTGATTGAAGTTATTCCTGTTCACGATTCACAAGAATTTTGTGTTAACTTTATTTATGAATGGAATAAGATTACCGAATAGATTGTTTATTTTTTAAGCATATTTTGGTCTATGTCTCTTGAGGAAAGGTGCCCTGTCTCATGGGCGGATTAAAACCGCACTCTGATTTTTTTGTAAAGAAATTGGTAGCTTACAGCTAAAACGCTGGTATAATCTACTTTAGAGAGGTCATCCCTGTTGTAGATTTTTTTTTAATTAATCGAATCTTCTGGACCATAGAAAATAATTCTGGACCACGAAGGGCACGTATAATAAACATAGATAAATCTAATCAATGACCCTAATGCAATATGTAATAAGTTCAGAGGTTAATGGGGTGTATGGCAGTTAAACGTATGTACTTATATCTATCTATACGAATACTTTGGCAAACGGGAGCCCTCTATACTCTTTATCGTCAGGTCAAAAAGATGAGACCGATTTTTCTTTTATACCTTCTCTGCTGCTTAATAAAAGTGACACTTACAATTAGATTTTTTGAAATCAAAATATCCTTATTCGAAATTTGATTTTATCTATGTATATCTTTAAAAACAAAAACTAACACATTACTACTTGTACAGCCGAGAGCAAAAACCGCATCTTATGTACATATACATTAGGTACACATATGTGCAAAGAATACAAAAGAATATCACAAGCCAAGCACATCTTTCATCTTCAAACGCAATTCCATTTAATCTTCACTTTCATATTGAAACTTTCAAAAACCTACTTAACTTAACCTTTTATGAGGAGGCTATAAATATTCGAGAGCTAAAAACGAACTTGTTTTGGAAATCCATTTACTTATCCACCCCTTGAAAAGGGATGGTGACATGGCGATGCTTTTTGTCGCCTTCTCAACAACTGGATAAGAGTAGCTATATGTCTACTTAATTTATATTTTATTTAAGCAAACAGGACTAGCGCAATTTCCGTAATAAATATTAAGTCACTTTCACATGCTAAACCGCACTACTCTTGACTTGGCCTTGTCAATTGATGAATGTGGATGAGGAAAAGGTGTTTGGATCGCAGCAAGTGGAGGGAAGTGGTCTCTACCTACCCCAATGGGATAGAGGCGTGACGTATATATATATATATATGGAAGTTACATTTTCACACTAACTGTACTGATCAATTACATGACAATTCCAAGAAAGAATCAAATGTTTCCAGTTCGTCGCATATTCCCGTCTCTTGAAAAAGGCCGTATGATACGAGAAAGCAATTCGTGTTGCTGGAACCTTTTACAATTCGTATTTAAAATATTCTTTATTTTACAGTACTATTAATATTAGGTACAAATATAGCATTGTGTTTTACGTTAAATTACTAGATACCTATGTAAGTTAGAGAAATCTGAAACAAGCTAACTTTTTAAACATGCAAAGACTATTCGGCCCACCTCGTATTATGTTGTCTACACACCAAAGCCGCCGGCCTTTTTGACGGCTGCCATTCGTATGACGTAAAGCCACCGGCCTAGCCCGGCGGCATGCCGGCGGCTTTGGTGTGTAGACAGCAAGTAGTACCTATAAAATACGGAGCCGCTTCCATTAAGAAATTGGCTTTAAATGTTGTAATAGTTACCTGAGGGGTCTAGTCCACCCCAAATGGGATGCGTGATTATTTAAAAACAAAAAGACTACTTACACTGATCCATATATAAAAGTACGAGTATTCAATTTCTTTAATTACTTATCTTTTTTTTTCAATTAGAAAGATCTTACAAACGTACGTTAAAACTTTTTAAATCCAAAGCTTAATAAAAAAAGGTTTCCTTATTGAGTATCTTTTTGAACGCCTTCAACATCAGCTTTAAGCTTAAACAGCTGATTCACTTTAAAGGTTCTTAAACATTTTTTTTTAAATTCGAATTACGAATTCATCGGTCGAATTTCCGTTTCCTTTTTGAAGCCCCGTGTGTGTATTTATAATATGTACTTAACCGCAGGTACGACCTTAAGCTAGGGAAGGGACAGGTTCAATTGAGGTCAAACTATAGATTTTATTGCTAGATTTGTGTAGGTAGATAATGAATTAATTATTATTAAGTATTAATTAAAAACTTGCATATCTAATAATAGCTGGATACCTTCTTGAGTATCTGGGCGGAGGAAGCTCGAGACAAAAAGTCTTGGCGTATGAAGAGAGGCCTTTGCCCAGCGGTGGGACACGAGTGGCTAAATAAGATAAGATATCTAATAATAAAGTTGCGTATAAGATACCTATTTTATGATAAGTACGAAACTAACCTTTTATATAACAAATCAAATTAAACACTAGCCGCCGCCACAGCCGCCGCCGCTCAGAACTTTATACGAATGTAGGTAAGTATCTTTATATTTTGAAACACCGCTAGGATATGTAAAAATATTATAATAATTATGATATGGTTAACCATTACTACAGGCATATAACCTACCACCTAATATAAGTACCTATACTCTGCCTAGATAGGCTTTAGAAAGTACTATAGTGCATATAATGCGCAATTTACAGTCCGCATAGCATTACATCTTATCTTCAAACGCATTTAACGCATGCGCTGTGTACAGAATGTTTTAATACTCAAAACGAAAAAACAAGAAACCTAACCTGACTGAAAAACTTTCATTAAGAAAAGTGTGTCGAAATATGAAAAAAAACGACTTTTCGTACAAACGTTGTACTTTTACAGTCAGCTGATCGACATTAGAATGGGAGAATGATTTTTTTAATCATATTTCGGGGTATACTCATGCTGGCTACTTATTGGCGAAAAATGTTAAATTCTTTTATAAGCAGTTTACGTTCCTTTTCAGCGACACCTTGTATGCAATAAACGCATACGGGTTTGCAATTTATGGTTCGAAGTTCCTAAGTAGGTTCCTATGGTATTGTAGTGAGTTAGGTCGGCATATAGTGATATACCTAGTCACTTGCAGTAAAAGCCATAAATAAAACTGCCAATCCATTAAAACCTTCACTTATTTTATTTTATTTTTATTTCTTCGGTAGATTAAGAGGAAGAATGGACCATGCTTACAATATTATTAGACAACTTGATAAAAAACATAAAACAAAAAGTGCTTCAATCTTAGACGAACAGGGTAAAATTTTAATAGAACATAAACAAATAGTAGAAAGATGGATACGATACTTAGAAGAGCTATACAAAGGAGAAGGAATGACAGAAAATGATATTGAGAAAGAGATAATAGTAAATAATGACAATCTGGGCCCAGATATACTTAGAGAAGAATTCGATAATGCAGTTAATTACATTCAAAATGGCAAAGCTGCCGGCATCGATAATATCTACATTGAAATGATCAAATATTCTAATTGTGAATTACTAAATGATGAAATATTCGAAATAATTAAATTAATATATGCAAGAGGTATTGTACCTACAGATTTTAGAATTAGCAAAACAGTAACACTGCCAAAGAAAACGAACACACTGAAATGTGAAGAGCATCGCACACTTAGTCTTATATCACAAGCAAGTAAAATTCTATTGAAAATTTTGCAAAACAGAATACGACCTATAGCTGAGGAATATCTGGGACCAGATCAATACGGTTTTCGACAGCAAAAAGGGACAAGAGAAGCCATATTAGCCTTGAGATTAGCAATAGATAGGAGATTAGAGTTAGATTTAGATACCCACATTGCATTTATAGATTTAGAGAAAGCATTTGACAAAGTTAATTGGAAAAACATGATGACCATTTTGAAAGAAGCGGGATTAGATTATAGAGACCGTAAAATTATATATGAGCTTTATAGAAACCAGGAAACAGTAATAGAAATAGGAGAAGAAAAGGAACAGGCAAAGATAAGACAAGGAGTTAGGCAGGGATGTCCACTTTCACCACTAATATTTAATATTTTTATAGAATGTGCCATCAGAAAACTAGTAGTATCAGGAAAAGGGGGGGTTAAGTACAATGGGACAAAAATACAATTTATACGTTTTGCTGACGATATAGCTGCGTTAGCCGAAAGCTCAAACCAGCTAGAAGAGCTACTAACGGACATGAACCAGGTTTTTGAGGAATTTGGTTTGAAAATCAATGTGGCAAAAACCAAAACACTTGTAGCGTCAAAATCAATAGCCAGGCATAGACAGATTAAAATAAATTCCACAGTATTAGAGCAGGTTAAACAATTTAAATATCTGGGCAGTCTTATTACCAGCGACTCAAGATGTACACCTGATATAATTGCTAGGATAGCGATGGCCAAGCAAGCTTTTAATAATAAAAAGTACCTTTTCAAAGCCCGCATAGCAAGAACAATCCGTAAAAAGCTTATAAAGGTGTATATCTGGAGTATCGCTCTATATGGCAGCGAAACGTGGACAATGAATAAAAAGGATAGAGAAAGACTGGAGGCATTTGAGATGTGGTGTTGGCGAAGAATGGAGAGGATAAGTTGGACTGAAAAGAAGAGAAATGAGGAGGTATTACAGATTGTGGGAGAAAAGAGAAGTTTACTAAAATCTATTGAGAACAGAAGAGGAAAGATGCTAGGACATTTGATACGACATGATTCCTTCATAAAAAACATCATAGAAGGAAAAATTGAAGGGAAAAGGAAGAGAGGAAGACCCAGACGGACGTTCCTAGAACAGGTGAAGGAAAAGGCGGGTGTCATGTTGTATCAAGATGTTAAAAAGAAGGCAGAAAATAGAGAGGGATGGAAGAGGCTCCACCGACAAGAGCTTAGCTCTTAAATAAGAAGAAGAAGAAGATCATCAGTTTCATCTCAGAATAAACACTATTTATAGAAATTAAAAACTAATAACAGATCTACACAGATACCTACAAACAAAACTTCCATTAACAAATACAAAACTTTAGCTCCCAAACTAAGATTCCCTGGGTAGCTAGGTCTTCCGACTTAAGTTTTAAATGACCATTAACTTTAATTCCCCTTTCTACGACAAACTTGCCCTCTATATGTGGCAGTAGAAGTCATTAACCTATGACGTAAGCATTTAAATAAGACAATCATGCATGTCGCCCTAAACTTGCGGTTTA
This sequence comes from Anarsia innoxiella, assembly GCA_947563765.1. Lineage (NCBI taxonomy): Eukaryota > Metazoa > Arthropoda > Insecta > Lepidoptera > Gelechiidae > Anarsia > Anarsia innoxiella. Next base: position 2,633,678 of record OX387397.1, read on the forward strand.
GCAATTATTATGCGTGTCGACAGGTTAAAAAAAACAGTGCATCGGTACGTTACTAAGAGTAGGTTTTTATACTCAAGCGTTATAATATAACGGAATATTAGAATAAGTATTTGCTTATTTTTTGAACAGTTTTACGCCCGTTATTAATAAACCTATCCTGATCCGTTTTTACCAAATCGAGATTGAAAAAACAAAACACAATTGTCACTTGTGTACCAAAAACATGTCAAGAACACAATTGTGTTTTGTTTTTTCAATCTCGATTTGGTAAAAAACGGATCAGGATAGGTTATTAATAACGGGCGTTAGTTAATTATCTTTGTGTGAAATGAAAACTCACTTTAAATTAAACGTTCTGTTAAATCCGTGGAGGACCTTCTTTTAAAATACTTTTGAAATATGTTTTGAAACTAGCAGTAATAAGTGTTTCCGCACACAATCTAGCTAATACATTCATTCATTTAGAGCCAAGCTCTTTTCTATAGAGTAATTGCTCTTTGCCTTTCTTCTGCCAATTATTTGACTTCTTGATACGATATGACGTTAATCTAGTCAATTTTCACATCCCAGAAAAAAAGAACAATAGAAAATCTATTGTGTCTAGGTTTATAATGGGTCAGTGCGATGTGAGAGATTAATAACTTACCGACACATCTTTTACAAAAAACCGTTGAAAAATAAGAAATAATTCGAAATGTAAAAACTTTAACTGCCGATAATCGGCTTGATAAACTATCTGCTGTGTGTAGATACCTTTACCCGAGGGTATCAAAGGAACCGGTCAGGTAACCTGACCAGTGTTCTAGGTGTAGGAAGCGTTCCCACGGACCGCGCATGCGTACTAACCACACCACACGTACCTGTGAACAATGATGAAATTAAATTAATTAGACTTGTCGTTAGTGTATTTCGTTTGGGTAGAAAACTAATTTATAGTACCTACCTATCTGGGTATATTGATTTGTAATTAGTTACTACGTATGTTTTTATTTTTTATTTACTCTATGTTTTTAAAGCGACCGATGAATGAGGATGTCATGACGCGAAACAACTATGTTTGGATCGTAGCAAGTGAAGAAAAGTGGTCTCTACCTACACCAATAGCAAAGAGGCATGACAGATAAATTATAAATATTATGTACATATGTATTCTGAAAGATTGGAAATGGAAATAAAATACAGAATCAGCTGTAATTAAAACTACAGAGATGAATATCGAAACGTAACAAGAGGTACTCAATTTAACAGCAATTTCATAAATTAACCGGTGACATACACCATTTTAGAATAAAGTAGAACACGTGTGGCATTCTCTGTACGGTATTGTTGAACATTCCTCGAATCTTGTTCAAAGCCTTTATTGTACCTTTGTTCCCATAGTAAACATCATTGAATGTTTATAAAGTGTCAGATTCATTTAAATCCTCAGTAGCTAAAAGGCTCATTAAGTCATTCTGATATTTGATAATAATAGAGACAGCTATAGGTGTAATACTGACCTTACTGCATAAGATCAAATAGCCCGGTCAAGAAACAATTTGGTGCTACATTAATTCACAACAGGCTGAAAATCACAGATATTGTTCAGAATGTAATTATAATTAATATGTAAAAGTTCCCCATCATTCCGATGTATGGATTTTTTTTATTCAAGGTCAAACGTCATAAAAATCAGTTTTTCGCAATTGCAGCGAAACAGTAACATAGAAAGTAAAGAATTTTCCAAATGCACTAATTAATGAAAAATTAATATGAATAGCTGAAAGTCCACCCCCATTGCAAACAGATAAAAGACTACATCGAAATACTATAGCCGAATACGAGTCGATAAAATAGATAAATCAATTAAAAAAATTGCACTAAATGCCGATAGGAAAGCGTGTATCGAATACTCAATAAACGGAATGTTTAAAACTAAGAATAAAAGTACCTAACGAATGAATATACCATGATTTCAACTTTAAACCATGTAAGTTGTCAGAGGAAACCCGGGCAAGGGGCGTAGGAGGTTATAAAATAAACATTAAGGATCGTGCGCGCCGTTGCCGTTCCGTCAACTCCTGCGCACAATGGTCCACACAGCTGTTTTTACCTGAGTTTCGTTATAATAGATTAGAACACAGAAGGTTCACTTTGATTATATCAATTGTGTAGATTTCCACAAGAATGAGTTTTGCTTGAGTCTGGATTCAAAAACATAGGTAGGTATATTTTAAGGTGAAATCATGGAATTTGCAAATGTAGGTGTGAGTATACATTAGATTTGAGAAGGATTGATTTGCCTGTCAATTCTTCTCAATAGGCAAAATGACTAAAATTGTTTTTTTATCCATCACATAGATTATTTTTAAATATTCGATAAGTATTTATTCTTTTTTCTCTTAAACTAAAAATAACAAAGATACACTGGGTTAGTTGCTCGTGACGTCACGCCTAAGTAAGGTTTTTACCGAGGAGTGACGTCAATACCCCCCACTCCGTAACTTTGATGCTCTGTATCTTTTTATTTATTTATGTATTTGATCAGGGAAAAAATGTGTTTCAAATGTTTTTTAATAGCCTAAAAGACGGACCTAATTATTTTTTGAATGTAGTCATCATCCCTATTATAATCACTGTGATTTAAAATGTTAGGTTTTACAGTTGAGTGATTATGACAGTTATTTTGAGAAAATACTTATTAACTTAACTAATAACTAAATGAGAATAATTAAATCGTCTCTCCAAGTAATTCTTCAGGTAAGTTCCCTCCACAATCTTTTATACTTCACATTTACGAAAACCATAAACACAAAAACCGAAAACCTTTTGAAGCATACGATTCTTTACAAATGCGTTGTCCCTCTCTTTTTCTTTACAATGAAAAGAGAGTAATCGATCCGTGTGAAATTGATCCTCGCGATCTGCCGGAGTGGGGTATGAGCACGAACTGCGAGTGTTTTGTTATACAGGGTGGCAGAATAAAGTTATAACTAGTGGGTTTAGTTAGAAAGTTAGAAATGGAACTAGTTTGAAAGATACTGGAATTTTTTTTCTAGATTTTTCTAACTCCGGGAATAACTGAATTCTGAAACTGGCTTCCATAAAACTTTATATGATGATGTATATTGAACAATGAGCACCTAAAATTTTATTTTTTTCGCACTATCGGATCTACTCGTAATTTTTATCAAAAGATACCTATAGGTACATTGTATCTCCCATCAGGGTACGCAGAACCCTTTCACTCCACTTGCTACGATCCAAACACATTTCTTTCGCTTCATCCACATTCTCAAACCAAAAAACCTCAATACAGAACTCGGTGTAAAGCTATCTCATGTGCAGCCTAGCGCGTAAAAAGCTGGAGAGACAAACTTGAAACATATACCTACCGAGAGCTTAGGAAGTTACGACTTGATTCGCTGCCAACAATGACAGGAAATCCGTATTTCACTCGTTTATCTGGGAAAGGGTTTGCGCATAGCGTTTAAATCCTACTATTAATATAAATGTTTGTGCCGATGGATGGATGTGAGGATGTTTGATAATCTTACACGCAAAAACTACTGTGCTATATATTTAAATGAGACTATACAATATTGTAGTATAAACTCCGGAAGAACTTCTGGCTTTTTAAATCACCAAAAAAATTGATCAAAATTCGAATTGAATTCGATAAATTGACCTTCAAAAGTTGAATGATTCTATCCCGATTTGACAATGTCAAGTTGACACCCCGTATGTGGTTCCCCTACCAATACAGGGTATAGGGGATACTTAATCCCCTGTCTATTTCAAACACGTTTTACCACATTCGTTTCGCGTCCAACAAAAAAGTTATTAGATTTACTATAGGTAGGTACTACAGCTGCTATAGGATAGACTTTTGAGTCTTTGATAGTCTAGCTTAAATATCTTTATTTTACACTTGTATGGGGGTATGAACTATGAAGTTAAAAATGTATTCAAAGGGATAATTATATTGTAATTTTTATATTAAATACCTATGGTATTAAGTTTTATGAAAGCTCATCCTATATCAGATAAAGTATAGATAAACAAATCGATATCTGACCAATTTTTTTGACAAAGCTTTAACAGAAATGGTAGTAAGTAGTACCTAACGTAGTTTCATTTTTAATAGGAAAGTCGTGAAATACTTGTATTTTGTTATAACAAGTGATTTAAAAAATTAAATTTAAAATTTAAAAAACCCCCGACTATAAAAAGTAACAAATAAAATAAATAGTATTTTGTCAACTGAACATCGCATTATATTTACCTAATACAAATTGATAACTTTCATACAAGCTTCATTTTGTCGTGGGACCGGGTGAATCTACTCAAGATTATTCTCCTCATACAAAAAAAAAAATCACATTTTACCCCGAGAATGGCGTTTATTTTAAGCTAAATCTATAAACACATGAATTATATGCTATATTATATTAAAGACACGTTAAAGAATTTAATATTTTAGAAAATATTGGCAAATATAAAAATTTGAGTGTTACTGATAATGACGGATGTTGCCGACAGTGACGAATGTAATGACGGAATGTTACCGACAGTGACGTTTGAGTTATATTATTGATGTAAATATTTATTCTCAAATACTTTTTTATTTGTCTTTTAACCACAACTTAATTACCGTTAACATGCAATCCATTACAAATTAGCTAAGACGGCTAGGTCAAAAGCCCACCCTGAATCGCACCTGATGCAAAAGTGGCTATGACACTAGCAGCATTCCCACACTGAATAGCGAGGAAAAAAGGTTAGTCGGGACCATTGCGCAGTAAAATTCTACGCAAGGGTCCCGACTATTGTTTTTTAGGCGCTTCCCTAGTTCACGCATCAAACTCTTAGCTTCCGTACACCAAGTCCCGCTTTCCTCCACTACGACGGGAACAAAGAGGTACTTACCTCGTCTTGGAAGGGAGCATATTTAGCATGCTTTTGTATGGCAGCTCCTTCTGCTGCTGCACTACATATACAAGGCAGGTGGGACATGGCGTAGGTACTTATGCAAGTTGCATCCTAAACTAGACAGCGTCCCCTTTCCCGAGAGATGAGGATTAATCAATCAGTCCTCTTGCCATTTGTGTGATTTAGGCTTGGCGGTTCCGGGGTCGCCGCTCAACCTCGTTAAGCATATGTTATAGTGACGAGGAAATCGTCCAGCTGACTTGACACAACTCAACCCTTGATGTCCCAAAGAGTCCGCAATCGTACCACAAACGTGACATTCCAACCGCAGATAAATTACTATCCTCAATGAGCTCGTTGATTACAGCGCCCAAATACGGCCAGACTCTGGGCTTGATGCCGCCTCAAGCATAGCCAGATTCCTACCCACAGCCGCTTCATTAGAATCCGGCTGCTTGCTTTGTACATGTGATCGTGCCAAGAGCGCTGGACACCTTTGTCCCTTGGCTGCTCAAGACACACAGTTGCCCAAACATTTAAAGCCTCCGCCGTATATAACTAATAAGAAGATTGCCACCTTGGACATGAAGTTTTTAAGCGACTCAACCGTTAACCTCGTGGGAGGAGGTTAAAACGCCGATATATTGATATCCTGCATTCTTCTAACACCCAATCTGCCGTAGCGGATGATAACGAAGTCTGCTGTCATTGAGCCTCATTAAGTTTTACATTGAGAATCGTCTCCAATGTCACCTTGAAGTCTTCGCCGATTTTAGACATTTCATTGACATTTCATAAAAACCAAGTCGGAGACGTTCTCATATTATACACCAGTGTTGGGACATATAGGCAACTACGGAAGAGTGTTAAGGCCACATGGGCAGGCAGCCGCTTCAGATGCTGGCGCGCCCGGCAGATTATTTCGTTTTTTAAGTTAAGGCAGCTGGAATAGCATCATGAAGAATGGGAGCCTCCAGGAGTGCGGGCTGCCATTTTTCTGCCAGTTCAACATTTGCAAATGATGTAGCATGCCCTGTATATGAAAAACATGCTTTTTAATGATAATCGTACATCAAAATAATTTATTGCCATCAGTCGTTTTCTATACAAATAATCATTATTGGTAACAAACGTCATTGTTTTCTACACAAAAAATCATTATTGGTGACAGATGTCATCGTCGTCAGACACAATGTTGGGAATAATGATGTTACTAACAATGACGAATTTTGGAAAAATCGCTGCTATTGGCAAAATAGGTTATTAAATTATGAAACAAACATTACACGTTATCTGTTTCCCTAATAAGTTCGCCATGGTAAATAAATAAAGAGTTTACCATGCATTATATTTAAAATACAGCAAAAGAAACCAATGACGACGTGGCATGAATATCTTTGGAGAACGATATTCAATTAATTATCATTGGAAAAATTAGCGTCCGTTCACTATGACGAGTGGTGTTCGACTTAGGTACGAGGGGGCTGCGACTTTTAAGTTAGACGTGACGCTTTGGGTGCTTTCCGTTTTTTTTTAATCATGCTAAGTAAACGTGTTACCAATAATGACGAATATTTTTTGAACATTGTTTGAACTAATTTTTAATTAACTTACCACCTACTTTTTAAATTTATTTTCTTTAAAATATCTTGCCTGTTTAACGATAAATAATATATTCCTAGACAGGATTACTCTATTATTAATAATATTTTCACTATGATATAAAATATCGAAAATCATGTAAAGGCGACACCTAAAATATCGTGGTTTTCTAGCGTTTTTTTCTAATAGCTTGTTTTTCTGCTATTCAATCACTGAACGGTTTTGATAACTTTTTACTTCATTTATTTAGGTAGTAGAATAACTATAAAAAGTTTTGAATTTCTTTTACAATTATGAATGATAGGGCGAGACATAAATTTTCGACCTCTTGAAGATTCACCCGACCGCATTCTATTATTTTTTTTAATTTTGATATCTCATTATGATTACTTATGATAGGTATATATTTTTGCGTACCTACCTAGCTACTTAGCGGTCCCCCGACAAAATGAAGCTTGTATGAAAGTTATCAATTTGTATTAATATAATGCGATGTTCAGTTGACAAAATACTATATATTTTATTTGTTACTTTTTATAGTCGGGGTTTTTTTAAATTTTAAATTTAATTTTTATTTCAAAGTTTTTAAACCTTTATTATATCTAATAATTATTATAAGCTCCTCCTGTTGTCGACATTGCATTATACAAAGAATTAAACACTGAAATGAATCCAAACACGACATATCTGCTGTTACATTTTTAAAGAATTGATGGAGTGCTGGAAATTCGTGCTCCATCATCAGCCCCTCGCCTGTTGTCACTATTGCATTATATTAAGAATTAAACACTGATCAAAACGAATCCAAACACGATGTATCTGCTGTTAATTTTTCAAGAATGGATGGAATGCTGGAAATTCTGACTCCATCATCAGCTCCTCATCAGTTGTCAACATTGCATTATATTAAGAATTAAACACTGATCAAAACAAATCCGAACACGATGTATCTGCTGTCAATTTTTCAAGAATGGATGGAATGCTGGAAATTCTGACTCCATCATCAGCTCCTCATCAGTTGTCACAATTGCATTATATTAAAACTTATACACTGATCAAAATGAATCCAAACACGACATATCTGCTGTTATATTGGATCTACAACCCTACAACAGCCGTCAAAAGATCTGATGACCTTGAAATGGCTGAACCGATTTTCATATTATATACCTAAGAACACTCCCAGGAATACCAGCTTTAATTTAAAAAAAACCGCATCCAAATCTGTCCACGCGTTTAGGAGCTACAGTGCCACAGACAGACAGACAGACAGACAGACACACAGACACACAGACACACAGACACACAGACACACAGACACTCTTTTGGCGTCGGGGGTTAAAAAAGGTATAATTGATACTTCTTTTCGCTTAGGTACACCTACCTGCGTGTTTTAAGTCTGGTGAAAAATTATTAAAAAAATATTTTTTTCAAGTTTGTCATTGTAAAAACGATCAGCTGAATTTTTTTTTATATAGGTCAATATTAGAACCTTCCTTTCCGTTTCGTGATAGTCGGTTAAAATAACCTAGTGTTGTTCTACATAAAAATACTTCGATAAAACTATTTCCAATTAATTCTTAAATACTTAGTGATGTGCAAAAACATCGATACAAACGCACTCACAAAATTATCGATGAAAAACAATTCTTAACTCTTCACTTTAATCCTCAAAATCTATCAGTTAGTTGCTCAGTACATTGTAGTAGCAAATAACAAAGAAAGTAGTATCTCAAACGTGGTGATAAATGAAAATAACCGGCGAGGGGGCGACTCCCGCGGCGCACACATGCTCTTATCGACCTGGGGACTGGGTTAAGATATAAGTTTCCAGCGGTAAGTATTGAATTTGATAATTAATGAAAACTATTTACCCGCTATAACACACGGTCAACATCTATCAAACTCGGTCATTTGTGTACATTTAAATTCAAAATTTTCTATACTAACATATTTCACTGAATATAAAACCACATCTTCATAGATCCAAAAGTCTTATCGCGACAAATCTGCCGATCAATCGTTAAACACAGATTGCATTTTCCTTTCAAAAAGCTTCTAACTTAAACTGCACACTAAACAGACGCTTGGTAATAATAAGCACGAGCCACGCGACGGCGACTGCCGAAATAATTGTCCATTACGATCTCTGGGGGACGCTATGACGGGTACATCACTCGTTGTTGTTTTCATTATTCGAAGAGTGGACTGATTAGAACCATGGGTAAAGATTTTAGAAATAAAATGGGTTACAAAAAAAACCTTTTTAACGAGCATTTAAGAGCAACTTTGCAGTAAGAGATTAATAGAAAAAGCAGTCTCGTTTTGAGGTTAGGTTAAATGCCTCGTGGTGGCATTTGATACATTCCATTCTTGTTATTCATTGTCGGTCATTAGTTGATCTGTCGTCGTTATTTTTTTTTAATTCTTAAAATTATTAAAGCCAGAAACTAGCTGTACGTACATTGGCAAAGAATTTCATTTCTAAAAACAAAATATATTATCAATTTCGTCCCCTCACTGTCCTAGGGCTGCAGGGCCGTAGGGGATTGAACTCGTAATCTAAAAATAGACGAGACACTCTCACACATAAACTATATGCGTGACCTTCTAACACACAGACGAAACAGCTTTTTTTGATTAACTATCGATTTTGTATTATTTTTAACGATATAAAGTTATGAATTAGCGATGATTAAATATCGATAGTTCATAATCGTCTTTAAATAATAATAATAATAATATCAGCGTTAGTTATCATAATTGTAGGTTCGTATTTAAAATATTAAATGAAATCCTAGATGGAACTAGCAATAAATTAAAAATATTTTACCTAAACAAAAAATATGCACGTATTCATTAAAAATAGATTATTTTTAATTACTCTTGAATCACACTTTGAAATAAGAATTCAATAATAATACAAATAAAAATAAATTTGCAATAAAATAAATTAATAAACTCGGGAGAAAAATGCTCAGCCACTTAATGTGTGACATTACAAATAAGTCGTTGACATAATTGCAAACTTGTTAGTGCGTGTTATTAAAATCTTGTTAGCAATTCTAATAATTTATTGCTTCGGCTATTATAATACGTCAAGTTTTATTTCTACTATCAAATAGTAATAAAAAATATGTCTACCTATACTAATTGACAATTGATTACAAAATAAATGATATCTTTATAATTTACTATGTAATTCTAGCTTCTGCTTACAGCATCAACCTATACTAAAATACATATTTAAGAAAAAATACCTAACTGTCTCCTTAGTGTCGGTAGGTGGTATACTTATCATATTTATGAAATCAATTTTTCATCTATTTAAAGAAACCTTTTTCCAATTCGTATTCAACTTATCGACATCGAAACTATCGATATCACTACACCACTATTAATAAACAGCGTAAATTGTAGTTTTCGAATAACGCCGTCAAAATGAGACGCATCTGTCAAAACAATATGGCGCCGGAAACAATAAACTGTAACAGAATTTATAATTCGACAATTAACTCGTTTTGTGAAACTTTATGGGTTATGATGTTTTGTTATTTCGAAGTTATATAATTAAATGGTAAAGGGTATATAAAGTTATTGTCAGCGAAGTAGTACATTTTGGTTAGCTTATCCATGTAACTGGATACTTTAACTGAATATTAATTTAGGCATATTATAATTACGTAATATACGTATATCCTTATTCGTTATCAGCCCATATATGTCCCCACCGACGGGCACGAGCCTAATCTCATACAGAGAGTGATTAGGCCGTAATCCACCACGCTGGCCAAGTGCGGGTTGGCGGATTTCACATACACCTTCGAATTTCTTCTCTGGTATATACAGGTTTCTTCACGATGTTTTCCTTCACCGTTAGCAAGTGGTAATCGAATAAGTTGATCCGTACATGAGAAATAAACTCAGAGGTACGTGCCCGCGCCAGGTTTCGAACCCGCGCCCTCAGAATTCGAGGCAAGCGTTCTACCATACCTATACATAACCCTATACATAACTGAGATAGAAATAAGGATTGTCGTTAGCGAGAACACTGTTTTGATTAGGATTTTTGTTTAATTTTCTTTTGGCCGACTTAATGATGTTTAAAGAAAATTATTTCGTAATTTTCGTAGCTTTCATACGCCAGAACTTTAAATGTACCAAGTAAAAAAAACTGTAATAACTTATTGAAACTAGGAACAAAACAAAATAGGTATTTTTTACGAAAACTTACTAGGGAAAACCTATTAATTTCACTTCTATTTATTTAAACAAAGACCATCGCCATATTTCGTATGATACCTACGTACAGGTACAAAGGTACATACGTTCCTTGTCTAAGACCTCTAAGATCCAATTCCCTATAAGTCCGTACCTAAAACACGACCTCCCCAGAACCCGTTCCACTCAATTAGCGTCTCCCTTTGATTAAACTTTGATTGCGATCCGTCACTCGACTACTCTGCCGATTTAGAGCGATTTCGAGCTCATACACAAGTCAGTCGATCAACTTGATCGATGTGTTCTGTTGACGGGATTTCAAGCTGCCTATGATATGAGGACGCTTATTAATGCTGTAGGATGTATGGTTTTTTTATTTACTAGGTATCTATTAGAATGAAAGGTATCAGAAAGTAGTTTTCTTAAAATAACAAGGAGTTTTTAGAAAGGATTCAAACTGATTTATCGTTTGTCTTCTCGCTTCTTTTTTCTTGCATCCTTTTCTAAAATAAACGAAGAAAAGGCTAACGCAATTTAATTTCTTCGCTCATACATATTACGGTATTACACTGTAAAAGGCAGCAGCGCATCGAAAAACATTTAACTGTGCAAAGGATGTTAATTAAATTGCGAGCAACATCCGAGCTGAGTCAATATTGATATTGATATTAATATTGATATTAACTCAGCTCGGATACCTACTTCGGTAAATTATTTTAGTTTCCCTTCATTGATGAAGGAAACTACAATATTTTCCGTTCAAAATAAATTTGGAAAAGTTGCTGCAAAATTATTTGGTACAGTCAGACTATAGTGTGGTGTTATTTAAAATTGCTACATAGATATTTAGAAGGTACCTACTGTTTTTTAACGTTTACCAAAATCAATATATTAATAACTATAACGCAATAATGAATTAGTTTTTTTGGTAAATACATAGAACCTTCCAGACCCAAGAAAAAATTTGCACGTGTCAAGAGTCGAACTCACGACCAAATTCATAGCGTGCAAGATCATTACCAAATCAACCCTAAAAAAATATAAATTTTAAACTCGTTAAGCAATACTTATTTCACAATATTACATAAGGAAAAAGTTAGGGAAAATTGGCAACACAGGGCGAAGTTACAAAAGTTGGTAACACAGAACACGCAATACTTTCATCCTTGGAGAGTTTTGAACTTTGTTTTATTACGTGAATTAGGTAATGATTTATTTAACTACCTACTCTTACACGTAATACTTTTAAAGTTGCCTTGTGGAACAGTCGATTTTTTTCCATATTTTATATGTATTTACATATAAAGCGGCCCACACCCTAGGTTATGCCTGACGGTTATGCTTGAACAGTTAAACTGTGCAAGCATAATGTGTACCTAAATTTTGCTTGCGCAGGCAAAAAAAAAATATCATATAATATACACGTTCAGTTATACTTGCACAGTTAAACTGTTCAAGCATAACCTAGCGTGTGTGGCCCGCTTTACGGTTAATGTTTTTGACTAAGTAATCAGACTATTGAAAGGATATCGTGTTGAAAATTTATTTCATTTACAGTCCACATTTATAAAATAAAATTTCACTTATTTCACGAGCATGCTCGCAAATATTTGTCCCGATTCTAAAAATCACAAAAACGTATTTCAGAAAGATCTAAAATTCTTAATCACGATTCATTAGGTATCCCCATTTCAAAATCGTCATTGAAACAAGATAAATGGCCAGAGAATATGAAGACTAGATTTTGCAACATCATCATAGTCTTGTCTAGCTTTATATCTATACTTTGATATCAAGTTACGTCGAGCCAATTAATATCATAAGCTTAATAAGGAGAGGGGCTTTGCCCCAGATGCCATGATGCCTCTTAGAGATAAAGATTATATTTTTCGTGGGTTATTGAGTAATTTTATAATTGTGAGGGTGGTAGTCGAGATATTGGGGAGAATATATAATATCTTGTGCCAATAGCTTTATATGAGGCTATATGTTACTCTTTCACGCAAAAAACTACTGAAAAGATTTTGATGAAACTTAGCAATATTGTAGCTAGCACATCAGAATGACACACACTTTCGTTACTTTATTTTAAGATAGGTATCATGTTATTTTTTTTTTTCAAGATGTGACGAAGTCGCGGGCAGCCTCTAGTAATAAATAAAACTTTTTGAAGCGCTCTCAATATGAAATCGCAAAAACTAGTTTTGTTGTACGAGTAGCACCGTAAATAAGCCCCAAATTAAATGCGTCCAAACGACCCTTTTGTCGCAGATTCTTCCAACGCCTCGCAATGCTTCCCATAATCTTTTTGCTTCAGTTTCAATAACAAGGTGCCTCTGAATTTCTGACGAATATTTCACAAAAACAGAATTATATTTGGTTTTCAATTTGGTCGTCGAATACTTTGACAGTTCCGTTAATAAGCAATTATTGGGAGTTTTCTTATGTTAAATTTCAAAAATGGTGAGATTTTGTTTTGGTTAAAGAAATGTAAAGTCAAAAGAAAATATGCTTTTGATTGATGGTTGTTGGTTTTTCAGGTTTTGATTGAGGACGTTTGGAAGTATCTTGTTGCAACCAATACATCTCATTTAACGATTCCGAAATTGTTGCATTTTTTTCGATTCTACGTAAAATCGATAAATTTATTTTTTTAGGGAAGGGAAGAACTGATTCATCAATTTCTTGATCTTACGACAAAACTTACTTTAACATGCAAAATTTGAATATTTCAAAGGCAAAACAATCCACACATTTCACTTAAACCTAACTCAATCTAGAACAAACGTATTCTCCAGAGATAATAAACGGTTGAACAGCTTAAACAACTGTCCAAGTTTATGTTAAATGAATTTAAGCCTAGTTTCGGATAACAGATAGTTGAGTAAGCCTGACCGAGGTGTTGATTGCACAATTATATTGTTTTGTTTCTGCGAATGGTAACTTTGAACTTTATTAGTTAGATTTGTAAGAATATAGTACATTGTTTAGGTTAAAAAACTGTTTCGCTTTGATTCATTTGAAGCTTAAATTTCGTTCGGAAGAACGATAAAAGCGAACGAGTGTTCAAAAGTTGTTTTGAACTTTTTGCTCAAAAAGTGACAAACTTATATTTAAAACATTAACCTCCTTATTGCAAAATGCGTTTTAAATATAGATCCAGGACTGACATTTTTTGACGTTTTTTGTACAGCCGAAACGTCATTTATCCGAGTTAGTTCTAGAACTATGAATAAAACTCGTTTTGTAATAAGGGGGTTTGTCATCGTTTTTGACGATGGCCCTTATGCGTCATTTCATTACTCGTTTATTCTAATAAACTGAGATACAATTTGGTTTGCGTCGCGCCTGAGTTGTTTTCTTTACTCCATCATCTTCATCTACTTCCATACTTCGTGAGCATTCTCCTTTTCATTATGTAAACTTCAACATTGTAACTTCTCACAGTTGATCAGCTGATCGGCTGTTTTTCTCTCCTTTAGGAAAGTCTTGAATTTCGATAGAATGTTATTCATGTAATAAAGGTGTCAGTCTATAATATTCTCTGTAAATTGCCAACAAACATAATCATATCGTGACAATCCCTAGAGATCACTTACTATCGCTGTTTCCCTTTTCTCCCTAGAGACGTCAAAACTTCCTATCGGGATAAATTGATAAGAGAAACTACGAGAGAGGTAACTAAGTCTTGTTGTCTTCCTTGGTTTTAATTATTCATTATAGTTTTAATTTATATAAAAGTTAAGCAATTGGTTTATAGTTCATGTAAAATATGTAAAGAGGGCGCGTAATACTTCCGGTGTGGCGAGATTAGTATTGAAGTAACTTTTAAAAGTACGTCAACGAAGCGTTAGTTTCAAGTATTTTGTTATAGAGGGCGCCACTTGCTTCCTGAAAAAAAACTTGGCGGGGGTTGAAAAACTTTAGCGGCACTCGGAACTATTTCGTGGTCGGATAATATTTAAGATTATTGTTTAGGTTCATTGCTAGGTCATATTGCTTTCCTTAGTTAGATTTTAATATCCTTGTAACGTTTGGTTTATAATAATAATAGTTCTTAACCGGTATCTGCGTTTCTTTTATATCAGAAGTGTTCGGACCCTCGTTTTACCGTTCGCTATGCCGCCATTTTAAATTACTAATACTAGTTCATGAAAACGAAAACGCGCAGTAAGAAAAAAACAAAAAGTTAGAACGCGTAAAACTAATACAAGTAAAGGGAGAAAAAGGGCTCGGTCACCCTCGTCGTCTAGTTCTTCTTCGTCTTGCTCAATGTGTTCGTCTAACGCGTCAAGTGATAGTTCATCGTCAAGTTCTGGGAGCAGCAGCAGCGGCGGCGCGTCACGGCGTAGCCGGTCCAGGTACAGGGCGTCTAAGGCCAAGCGGTCAAGGCGCTATTCACCTGAAACCGTGAGTAACAATGCTATTTTGTCTACTGTTGTTCCGGAATTTGACCCGTTGGTTGATTTGATAGTGTTAATGTGTGGATAAACGTTGTCGATGCCAATGTTTGCCAATGCATTTGGTAGGTCCGACGTGGTCCGACTAAGAAATTAAATTTCAAGCGTTACAAAAATTACGTAAAACGGCGAAAACTTGGTATGATTCTCTTTTAAAAAAACGAAACACGTTGGGCAAAATGGACGTGGAAGGACTGGCGTAATACATTGTTAGATACATTTGCAACGGAGTTAAAAGATTTAATGGAAATGAAGCCGACCGACGGGCAATCATTATACGAATTTGAATTTGGATTTTTTTTTTTGATAGAGATATAATTTTAATTATAGTTGGATCTATTGGAGATAAAAATATAAGTACAGCAGCCGAAGCTGGTAATTTTCGTTACTGTGATGATTTGGCTTCGTCTTTAGGTACTTAGTAAAGTTTATTCCAAGCCGGAGGTACAAAAAGACGTTTTTGAAACCACAGTTTTTGAGATTTAATACTAATAGTTTCGATCGGAAAATTAACAACGATTCTACTTCTAAAGTTTAAAAAAAAAATGTTTTGTTTGTGGTGAACCGGGGCATATGAAGATGAATTGTAGACATAAGAATGATAATTTAAAAATGTAATTTTTGTAGTAAGCCCGGTCACTTGGAAGATGCTTGTCGATCAAAACCAGTAGCTAAGAATGAAAAAAAAAACGGTTGAAATTAAATTGATTGAAATGCAGAGTACTAAAAAATTTTTTTTTTAAGCAAGTTACTATTAATAATTTTGATTGTCAAGCTTTTATTGATATGGGTAGTGACTGTTCTCTTATAAAACTTTTTATATCATTGAGTCGCTTTCGAGTTGTGAGGTATTGATCGGGAGGTATTATACTGAAAATTCTGACATAATGTATAGGTACTAGGATTGGGAATAATTTGACGTTTGAATAAGTATCAAAAGAACAGACCCTGGGTAGCAATTCTGCTAAATTAAGTTAAGCGACCAAACTATAGCGAACAGAATACCGTTTGGAACTGCCACTCATGTGACATTGCGGAGTAGAATACCGATTATAGCGTAAAGTAATAAAATGTACGGCCGATCGCTGTCCACTGTGAACTTATCTGTTAAGAGAATACCAAAATGTGTCAATTCATACAATTCACATTCTAGAGAGACACCATTTTTCATTTGGTAATTAGAAGAATACGGCCCCTGGGGCCTGGCGTAGGTTTTATTAATCGAGTCGTCAATGATCAATGTTAATTGTAAAGAACACTTAAAAGTTTTAACGACATTTTTGAGAGATTTCCTAAAGTAATTGCTAACGATCTATCTACTCTCGGTAAAATTTCAAGATAATGGTAAAACTATTAATTTAGATAAATGAATTTTTTTTTTAAAGCAATGTAATTTTTTTTTGGTTATGAGATCTCCTCTGATGGAGTAGGTACGTCCCGGAACTAGGAAGTTAGACGCAATCAAAGATTACCCAACACCTCAAAATGTTCATCAAGTAGGTACGGCAGTTTTTAGGTTTGATTAAGTATTTTAGGAAATTTATTAAAAACTGTGCTATTTTATGTATAATATATCGTTGACAAAGCTACAAAGTGACTAGAACATAACGAAGCGGATTTTGTGCTGAAAACTGAGCTGGTTAATGCCTCGCTTTCAATATTTGATTCGGAATTAACTATAAGTAGTTGTTTATTCAGACGCTACTCGTGACGGATTGGGTTGTGTTTTAACACAAAAGATTCTGGAGAAAAACCAGTTAATTTTTACAGCAGACAAACTACTGATGAAGAGAAACGATATCATTCGTTCGAATTAGGGTTTTTGGCTTTAACAGTTGGCTTACAAAAGTTTAGGCACTACATTTTGTAAAGTAGTTACTGACTGTAACGCAGTGCGTCATTCTGTAGATAAAAAAGAAGTCAACCGACGGATTGGTAGGTGGGTTCTCCAGACTCAGGAGTTTACTTTTGATATAGTTCATAGGCCTGGTCCACAAATTCAATATGTAGACGTCCTTAGTCGGAATCCCGTTCTGAAGTTGATGAAGAAGTTGATTAACTTTGATACATAATGAGAACATTATGTCAATTACCGAATTGGACTGGCTTTTGTCATATTTGTGCGATTAAATAACTGTTTGAGTCAGGCGATGCCGAGGCGCATGAACTAATATTGAATGACTATGAATTGTTGGGAAACAAAGTTTATCGTAGAACGGACTTTGGTAGGCGTTAGGTTGTCCCTAAAAGTTGTGTAAAGATTATTATTAAAGCAAATCATGATGATTGCGGTCATTTTGCTATAGATAAAACTATAGAACGAATAAGAGATAAATATTGGTTTTCTCGCATGAGAAAAACTGTAAAAAGTATGTGAAAAACTGTATTGATTGTATTTATTCGAAAACTCCTTCAGGTCAGAAACCAGGTGAATTGTTTCCTATTCCATAGTATGCCAGACCATTCCATACATTGCACGTGGATCACTTGGAACCTTTTGTTAAAACCACAAAACAACATACGGGCGGATTATTCCCGGATTAGTGTTAGTTAGGTTAAGTTTAGTTTAGTTTAGCGGTCATATTTCATTTATTAGAGTGAAATATTTTTAATAACATATTCACATGTATTTTTGCAATAAATTAACTGTCCTTTAAAAATACGGATTTATTAGTTTTAGTTGATGCTTTTACTAAATTTGTTTTCATTGCCGCAGTTTGTAGTACAAAGTCTGTGGGAGTTGTTAAAGAGCTTAATAATTTTTTTAAAGTATTTGGAAACCCCAAGCGAATCATTTGCGATGCAGGGAGTGCATTACTACGAAATTATTTACGAATTATTATAAAGATAAATGTATTCGTTATCACGTTATTGCTACGGACATGCCACGCTCAAAGACAGGTGGTGGAAAGATTTAACCGCACTTTTCTGGACGCGTTAAGAAGTATGGGTGCTGACACGGATTCTGACAGATGGGATCAGAATATAACACAGATACAACAGGGCATTAACAGTACAGTTAATAAAACTACGGCTGCGGTCCCTAGTAAAGTATTTTTTTTTGGATAGGTATCCATAGAAGAGATGGAGGTGTAAAGGGACCGCAGCGAGGACGGCGCTTGGATGTTGTCAGGCGACTTTTGTTAGCTTTCGGTCATAATTTTAATAGTCTAGTGCGAATGCTTCGAACGTGATTGATTCGTATGGAGACATAATATCTGAATCCGTGATATTGGTAGTGAGTGTTAGCGTCGGCCTTAGGTGACGCTAAACAGGAAAACCAATGAGTAATGGCCGTTGAGGGAAAAGCGGGTGATTCAGATTTATGCAGGGACGAATCACGTTTAGAGTATGAAAGAGAGTAAGCTTCGTCGCAGGCCAACGATGGAATTGCGATGGAAGCCTGATAATACGAATGATTATTGATTATCTTATCATGCTGGCCGTCGAAGGAACAGATGATGTTGATAATAATAATCGAAGCTTCAAAGGTGGTGGTGGATTACAGTAAGGCGGCCGCCGAAGGAATAGCTTGCTGTAATGTCACCACGCATGCGATGACGACGCTCAGTTTAACTTTACTCAATGAATTTCATGTGATGTCATTTTGTTCTCAGCATTCTGCACCAGACATGAACGCTTTCGGGGACGAAAGCGTGCGCAGGACGGCCGGATGTTGTCTTCCTTGGTTTTAATTATTCATTATAGTTTTAATTTATATAAAAGTTAAGCAATTGGTTTATAGTTCATGTAAAATATGTAAAGAGGGCGCGTAATACTTCCGGTGTGGCGAGATTAGTATTGAAGTAACTTTTAAAAGTACGTCAACGAAGCGTTAGTTTCAAGTATTTTGTTATAGAGGGCGCCACTTGCTTCCTGAAAAAAAACTTGGCGGGGGTTGAAAAACTTTAGCGGCACTCGGAACTATTTCGTGGTCGGATAATATTTAAGATTATTGTTTAGGTTCATTGCTAGGTCATATTGCTTTCCTTAGTTAGATTTTAATATCCTTGTAACGTTTGGTTTATAATAATAATAGTTCTTAACCGGTATCTGCGTTTCTTTTATAGTCTGAAATTTCCTACTGGGGTAACTAAGTTAGGTAATTCAGTGATTGAAAATTATTTCAGGATATTATAAGAGCTGTTTACAAGAGATTGTAAGGTTATGTCATCTTTGTAAAATATGATCATAATTAGAATCAGACTTTAGCAAAAAATCGATGTATGTTCTGTACTATATCTTCTAATGCTTTTTTATTCATAATGTATTGGAAAATAATGTATGTTAGTACCTACTTAAGAGGAATTTATGGATGTCCTCATTCTTTTTTTTTAAAAAAAAGCTCTTAGTATAACAGTAGAGTTCTAGTTAGGCCTAGTTCCCGCTTCGCGTGGATTTATCACGGATTTTATCGTGAGCTCTAGTGATAAAACACTTTGTGTGAAGCTATTCACACATGTCGATCAAAATCCGGATCAACACATGATAAGTGTGAAACAAACCTTACTGATATTTATTAATAGGATAGATTGTCCAATAACTTAAATGAAACCTAAGACAACCATTATCTCCTCACAAACTTAGGGACAATAGACCTCAAACCAACTTAAATAGATTTTGATAACTTGAAACACGAAGTTAACTGTTATGAAACAAAACCATTCAAACCACAGCCTACAGATTTAACCAGCAAGAATTACCTAGAGCCCATGTTTGTGTCGATGCTGTTACAAATGGAGTACCAAGTTGATTCTAGCGGGTAATAGGTATCTTGGAAACCGCATCTTGGAGGCGAACGGTGAGGTTGCGAAAGCAAAAGTACCAGGGTTGCATAGATACGTAGAAGTTTATACGGTATAGAAGTGGCATAGAACTTTGTTGTGAGTTACCGACGTTTGTTTTTAAAGTCCGAATAAAGGACATAATGCAATTAATGCATAAAGAGGGAATCATTTCCCAAGGAAGTACCAAAAATATAGCATAAGGTTTTAGTGTTAATGGACCATTATTATATCCAAGAATATCTTACAGAATGTTACACTTAAGGTGACCGACATTTAAGTAAATAAACAATAATTATACAAAAACAAAAGCTATACAAAAAATATAAGAAAAGATGGACACAAAATAAAACTTATCCTCATTAAGCATGGCCATGGCGTAGTTGTTAATAGAAGTGTCAACAATATGAAATGAAATGATCATTTAATCCTGTAGGTTTTGACAACACTTAGGACGGGTCATTTTTTAAAGTAAATGTTTTTTGTTTTTTCGCAAAAGTGCAGTTTTCCCCAGAGAAGAACCTAGCAAGAAACTCTGTAGGGTTGCTCTTTTCAATTTAAGTTTTACAAATCTCAGGCATAAACACAAACATATACCTAATAAAATTAATATTTCAAAAGAGGTATCCATAAATAAAAATTTGACCCCGCAATATCCAGGAAAAGTAAGGTAGGTAATAAATGGGAAACAGAGAAGTGAAAGGCTTAGTTTCATAGGATCCGCATGACATGACCGGCCATCACAGCAGCACCTTCACACAGGTCTCAACGCATGTGCCAGCCATCAACCCCTTCCACACATTTTAGGGAAGTAGGAGACCCGACACACAGCGCCACCACTGCAACGGCGTAAGCGAGCATGACATATCACACGTTTCGCCTTATTCATAAAAAAATATATCATGCGATATCAACTTCAACAGACTTCACTTCTAGCACATTTCATACTCTGTGTACTAGGGACTAGGGACTTTCGTAGGCCGTCAGACGGCGAGGGGTGCGGGGGCGGATCGATACCCCGCATTGTTACCCCTCCCCCTGCCCCGCACCTTTCACCCGATTTCGCCCCATTTGATCCTGCGAATCAATCGGCTTGCTTGATGCAGGCCAAGTTGGGTCGAGTTTTGTTGTTAAACACTCTTGTTGCTATGGTTTAGTGTATTGTAAGTTTGGATTCGTAGATGTAGGCAATTATACTAGAGTCTGCACGTAACTTCGTACGCATTTATCGTCGTATCTTGGTAATATTTACACCATATCTTGTAATTAAGACTATATAGCCTAATTGTTATTCTGATGACTGTTGAGTAGTTTTTCTTAAATACTTAACTGTCAACCACAAAATTCAATCATCGGCTCAATATTTAGGTGTCGTCCATTCCACTTAGCACTATAATTCATTTCAAATCCCTATTTACTATCTGTTTTATCAAAAAGTTTGATAAAAAAGAAGTCTTGTTGAATTTCTACTAAAAATGTACAATAGGTAGATACTTACTCCAAAAAATCCGACACGCGATTGTAAAATCAATCTAACAACTTCGGGTTTAAAACTACCTAACTTGAGATCACCGATCAGCTGTGAAAGCATGTACAATAGACGTTTTTTTCAACGACAGCTGTTCAAACATCTTCAGCATCTTCGTATAAGAAAGAAAATAATAAAAAACACGGGTATTGTTTGGAGAAAACTTTAAAGAACAAAGGAAAAAGCTTCCTACTAATATTATAAACATCTTGTCGATGAGCCTCACATTCATCGGCTTGTGCGGTGTAGTTTTTTATACAAAACCACTGAAAATATTAAACTTTACAATTTTGTAGCATTGTATTGACACTATAGCCTTTTGTACCCAAGATTTCGTAAAATTAAGTACAGGTATACTGTTTTAAGAATGCGTGAAATGTCATTTGTAACCTGCTTAAATAATTTTAAGATATTGTCGGTGTGAAGGTACAATGTACTTGCGTAGGTTGTCGAAGGCAAAAGTAAGTAAGATACCTACCTAATGTTATTGTCAAAATGGTCATAATCTAGCTGCTAGATTTATGTTTAGAACGTTAAAACCAAGTTATTAGTTTATGATGGATGGTGTTAATAAAGTAGGTGTAAGTAAACTTAACCACGCTTAAGCAGTTAACCCGTATGGCATAAAAATGTTATGGCATTAAAAAGGAGAGCACACTGCATGCGAAGCTGGGCCGTTCGATACTAGAATTCGACTTAATTAATTTTATCATGAATTTCCGTTTAAAGTTAGTACCTATGGGCGTATCTGCGTATCGGGCTGCAGCCAGCTAGAGTAACGTATACTGCCCTTAAGTCTAAATGAAGACATCAAAGTAGGTCACATATATATATGGCTCAAAAAATTGGTATCTACTTTTAAATTGAATTAATAATCAAAAACGTCCTTACGCACTTACCGCGTCACACGGCTAACCGCTAGCGAGTAAGAGCCCTAGTAACAAAACAATCGGTAGGTAAAAGTAAGTTACTAGAAAATCATTTTCTTACTTACAAAAGGCTGTAAACTGTAAACTTTCAAAACAAATGCACACGAATAATGTTTAAGTTTGAAACACATAATCCAGTTGAGTTAACTACAGACTCCATTTGTAGGAACCATCATACTGTAAAGCCTCAAGTTAACTAATGCGGATTATAAGTGTGCTTTGTTTAAAATTTTACTAGCGTTGCAAAGGTTGAGGAACTTTTGGAACGAAAATAAAGTACTTATTTAATATTAGTTATGATTTTGAGTTGATGCTAAGACCGGGTTTGTGTTGCAAGCTGATTTTCGGCGAATAAAATCAGTGTTGATTGTCAGGTTTGCGCGTTTGCGCGAAAGAGTTACGAACATCTACTTATCGAACCCATAAATAATATAAATAGAATACTTATACCTCATCAGTGTAATTTTAAGTGCAATAAATCTAACAGGCAATTACAAGCACCCACTTGTATGGGAACTGACTTTTGTAACGTCATTAGCATAGGACGGCATAGGTTGCCACAGAGGGGCATAGGTTAGTATTTGTTGCTTATTAATGTGACGTCATGCCACCTTTAGCCTTTGGGATAGTGGGATGAAAATGTTTCGTAAGAATCCTACTTTAGGTTGGTAACACTGCATTAGTAACACTTGGTAGAGGTGAGTGATAAATAACGTCACGGTGAAAAAATCACCGTGATCTGGAGTCCGAATGTCATCACTGTGACTGGTCGCGAAATAACAACGTTCCAAAATAACATATGTTCCTTCTCAACTTCCGATCGGTACTGTATATTTCGCTCTCGATCACTCACGTCACTCACATCACAAGTCACGACAACGCGAAAGAAATAACGTCGATTCGTTCGTACGATTCCGGTGCTCCTTCGGCTTGTTCCGTTTGGGGCGAAGGAGAATGATAGCTAACTTCGTTTACTCACTCTTATTCACGGCTCCATAACTTGAATCGCGGATTTTAATAAAACTAAACAACGAATAGTAACAAAATCTATGCATCGAAAATGATAAATATTCCGCAATAATGTTCAGTTAGTTTTCTAAATACAAGATACTTAAGTAAAAAATCATATAAAGACAGACCCAAGCCTGTGACAGTGTTTTTAAGTTTGTTTTTAATCACAGGAACCATTAACCAATTCCATTTCATATTTAGTGATCGGAGTGATCGACGTGACAAAGTCACGGTGATTTTTCACTGTGATTTTGATGACGACAGTCACAGTGATAACAAAATAACGTAAATTAAGACTATACTTAGGCAAAACATACACCATTGGACCACCCTCCAGTTGCCTACACGACAATTAAGAAAATGTTCTACCAATGAGTAGGTGTTTATTCAAGTCCAGGAATACTGTTTATATACCCTATTTTATTTTCTGAGGCAGTAGAAAGATGGTTCTGTCGATAGAACCTGCGTAATTTATTCATAAGTTGTAAGTGCCCAATAGCTTACCTAAGTAGGTACGTAACTCCTTTTACGCCACATAAACATCAAACTAAGAACTTAAATTCTACCAAAACCTTATCACTTAACGAGTGAAACCATAAATTATTCCCTCTAGTGCATGGGGTAGATAAACTAAAGTTATTGGGTATTGGATATTCGATAGAGCGATAACAGCGTTTCGGAAACTTATGTAAAGTGGTTAATATTAGTTTAAAACTTACTGAATATTGATCGATTTCGAGTGTTCTATATTGAGGATGCTTTGGTGTTTACTAGAGGTGGGCCGAGTACTCGGTTAATACTCGGTACTCGGCGTACTCGGCACATTTTTCACTACTCGTAATCGGCCGAATAACTCGGTTAAAATGCCGAGTACTCGGTACAAATAAATCTACCTTGCGCATTGGATCTGCTTGGTAGATCATAGTCACATTCATTCTAATGGTACATTTTTAGGCCTTTGTCCAGTTAGAGCAATGTTATAAGCTGCTAAAACCATAATCATTTAGGAGAGAATTTCATGAACAATGTTTTATCTAATTTTTTCCTCTCTTGACCTTGCGGTTTATTAGTTTCATTCGAATAATTAGCGAGGTGCGGAAGGAGGGTCGTAACACCGTTTGATCCCGAATTTGTTAGCGCCCAATTCTAACTACTTCAAGTATACCGAGTAACTCGGCCGAGTACTCGGCTCGGTAAACTTTAAACCGAGTAATACTCGGTACTCGGTTACTCGGTAAAACTGGTACTCGGCCCATCACTAGTGTTTACCTGTAACAAAATATTTCGATTAAATACCTATGTATTTGAAATTTATGTATTGTGGTACTTTACAATTACATAAGTATACCTAGACTTTTTGCGTCAAAGCTGTGCTTCAAAGTCTGGGCCGAAAAGTATTATAACTAAGATACATAGAATTTTATTCGTCAATTAATGAGTAGGTAAGTAAGTACATAACATTAAATAAATAATTAGTATATGTTCCTCATAATTACTTATATAACACACGTTATTATAAAGCAACTACTCGCAACCAAACTACAATAAGTACAATTAAAGAGAACAACCGATTCTTAGAACAAAATCGAAACGTAAAACAACATTACGTAGCATACCGTGGTAGTAAACATTATTCGCAGTTCGCTGTACTGACCTAGCACAACTCGCCCACTTCTTTAGTCTAGTGGTACCAGTGGTAGGTATTGGACAAACGTCATTCGATACGTAGATTAAGAATGGCTAGATGAGGTCACTTTGTATGTAAATTTAGTTTTGTTTATTGTTGGGTTTAACAGGGCAAACGGTTTTTGCAATGTGTTCTATAATCAAATCAATTTATGAGCAGTTGTGGCCTGCTAAAAAAATACAGTTTTACAATCAAATCCATAGAGTTCAGTAGGGCAGTGAAAAATGGAGAGTGCTGGACCTCTGCGAAGCTGTTGTTATCGTATAAAATCTCATCTCAATTGTAAAACCTCGTCAGGTTATACGCAGATGAGACAAAATACAAATCGATGCCTTTAGTTTGATAATTATGACGTTAAGGTACGTTGATTTAAAAAGTTAGGTTATGTTATATAGTTGAGTGAAGTGTAAAGAAATGGAATTGCTTGATTAAAAAGAAGTTTTAGGGCCCGCTCGTTTCACTACTTACAAATACAATTTTATTGACAGAAAAACCCATGCCTATTTCATAAAACATGACGTTGTAGACAGTGACATGTATAATATATCAGTCAGTTTAATTTGAACTGTAAGTGGAGAATTGGGCCGCTTGAAATAATCGCTATCGCATCTGGTTTCCGTAAATCTGTGTGCATGACGCGATTGCTCGTCGCGTCTGATTGATGGCGAGTCTGGTGCAGACTACGCTACGAATTGCCGCCAAAAATGTCCGGCCAGTGATTTTAAATCTGAATCGGTTGTGAGCACGTTGTGAGGCTTTATTGATTTTGGCGAAAATATGTTTTTTTAATTTTTTTAATGCAGACCTCGAAAAATATGGAGAGGCGATCTGGATGCATTTCCACAGGAATGGTGAGACGCCGCCACCGCAGCCCGTGTTAAATGGAAAGTCGCGGGGAGGCCTTTGCCCAGCAGTGGGATCTTAATAGCTAGTAAAAAAAAAGTGTTTTAAAAAGCATATTCTATATGTAGATATTCTATGACATTGGCATTGTGTTCATGACTACATAAAAAAATGGCTATAAGTACAATGTTTAGTCAAAGAAAGTACGAAGTGAGGGCTTTTCATGCCACTTCTAGACAAAAAATCCACTTAGGTACTTAGACGCGACGTCACGAGTAACTTTAACCCAGTGTATCGTTCTCATTGTAAGTTTAAGAGAAAAAAGAAAAAATACGTGTCCAATGTTTTTACATAATCTAAGTGATGGACTAAAAACAATTTTAGTCATCATCCCTATTCAACTGCTGAATTTGAGGTTTGAGGTCCACGCCACCGGCACTAGACGACGAAATCTGCGATTTATCGCGATTCTGTAGCGTTTCAATCAGTTAATAATGAAACCAGTTAATCAGTTAAGGCCCTTGCGTTAATGTTACTGTCCAGTAAAGTAACATAGCGTTCACAATTACCCTTCGCAATTTGGATTCCGGACGATGTCACTTTGTACTCCGATTAACATAATTAAACAACATTATGCATTCATTCGCTGGTCACCCCTCGTCTGTAAAACAAAGGGTTTTATCATACAAATGTAGGTTTCATTTAGCTAAATTGTGATTTATAAAAAAGTTATTCGTTTCCGTGTTTGTAAAGTGTCATGATGAGTCAAGTTTTCTACATTTATAGGTACTTACCGAAATTATTGTCTTTCATAAAATGACGAAGTTTGATTTTCTTTTCAGTTTTAAGTAGTTGATTTGGGTTTTTTTTAGCAATATAAGCCTTTAAGTAGGTAATATTTGTATATGTAAAATAATTATTATCTAGATATAAAATCAGATACAATGTCGTATGTTTATAAGTAGTTAGATATATTTCAAAGCACAAATCCGAAAACATTACCACGCCCGCGAAAAGGGAAAAGTGTAAGTACAGATTAATGTTCGTTCGCAGAAGTTCCAAATTAATCCCCTTGTGGCAGACTTTGAACATCATTCGCGTAAAGATCGGGTGTTTCCGTGGAAAACCGAATGCGACCGAAGGGGGAGGGGGAGGTAAGGGGTATGAGGTTGCGACGCGACGACGCGACATAACCTCGTATTTTACCCGTAACAATTAACATGACTCTTCATTTGTATGAGCGCGCATACTTATCAGAAGTCGAATTAAATGTTGCTTCTTGAATGACTACTAATCAAATTTCAGAAATAATGTTAAGTGGATATTTAAAAGCCTTCTTGTTATTTGAATTCTTTGTTTAAAAGTATAAAAAGACATTGTTTTCATAATTTTTATAAAACATGGAAAAAACACATGTTATGATTATTACATACAAACCGGAATCGCTTCTTGTACGGAAAATATAATCTACAACAACGTATACTATAATTGTAAATTGAATAAAGAAAAAAAAATTCAATAAAACGATATCATAAAACCGATAACCGAGCAAAAATCCTCATTCCATCTCTATAGTTACTCTATGGCACCGAGGGCCACACCCCCACTCTGGGGGAGGCTACATGGGTGGCAAACGGAGGTCTTTGCCCCCTCGCGACCCAGTTAATGACCGCTCACATCCAACCTCGATATAAATGCCTACTACACTTGACCTTAAAACTTTTTATTGGAACGTCCTATTCAGAATCTGACGTAAACAGTTCGTAAGACGTAAATAGTCGGCGTTTGGTTTGAGTTTATTTTATTGCAAGCGATGTGATGTAAATATTGTTTCCGTCACACAGTCTGAACACTCATACACTTATCTACTTGGAGTGAGTAGAATGTAGGTACCTACCGCAATCGTACCTAAAGTGACACGGCCCCTTAGCGGCTTTGGCCTCGGTAAACCTCTTAACACACGTCCATCCTCTATATTAAGTAGTTAAGCTTTTTTGTCTTTTTACAAAAGAAAACTTTCTTCCTCTTTATTAATAAGTTTTAAGTAAGGATACGCTAAGAGCGGTTTTGCATTGCGCCCTATCCGAAATAGCATACCTAGCGTAGATCTGAAATAATTTGGAAAACAATATATACTCATAAACTTACATAATATATGGTAATTTAATCGCGGGATTCAAATCTGACGTAGTGCAAAACCGCTCTTAGCGTATTTTTAATTAAACACAAAATTTTATTGTAAATATTGTAATCCACTTTAATCGAATCAAAAGTCCATCACACATCAATCATCAAACCTGAGCCAATGCTTCCTTCAAACTTATAAATCGTATGGAATGTAAAAGGGGAGAGTGGGGTCAAGTGGTTCGACGCAACAGGTCGCAAAACAACGTTTTAATTGTTACCGGATAACATCGACGTCATCGGAGCGAGGCACCTACATTGTAGGGGGTGGATGTGAAGAGTTTTTTATTAATCTTGCCTGCCACTGTGTCGATGAGAAATCGCTACAAATACGTATGTTTCTTGGTGATTTTTTAAAGTTGTTTTTAGATAGCCTTAACATCTAGCGAGATTTAACACAAATTTTTTATCTAATTGAATGATTCTTTGGAAAAAAAAAACGAAATTTGATTTCAGTTTATGTCCTCGTTTTATTTTCTACGATAAACGTAAAAATATATAGGTACCTATCCAACGAAATGTTCAGGAGGCCTAATTCTCCTTTACGTGAAATTCAGTTAAATTATCATATTCCCCTCGTCTCCTCCATCTCACGTAATACATAAACGTCTCCTAACACAGTAAAGTACGATGACCGACCCTAAATGCATTCAGTTCGCTCATTTGCCGTGAACCTGTTTTTTTATTGCATTATTATAATGTTCATGAATAAAGGTAATAAATTAAAGAGTATGTGTCATCGTACTGGCGCTGTGGGTAAAGATGTAAAGTGTATTTGACCGTATTTGACACTCTAATTGTAAGCTTAGTTTTTTATTGTTCTATCTTTGATATAGCTTCGATATATCGCTAAAAATAATAGCTCAAGAATACCTATTGAATGTAATAAAAGCGGCAGTCGGCAAAAAATTGTGTTAAAATCAAACTAAGGTATTTAATTACGTAAATAATAAATGCAAAAGGAGTCAAATCATCATCGTCATCTTAGCCTATAGCTGCCCACTGCCGAGCTTAGGCCTCTCCAATAGCTTTCCAAGGCGACAGCTTGTAGTCAAATAAAGCCTGATAATAATCTAAAGGATAAACCACAATATTCCAAGACAATATACAATCGAGAGCAATGAATCCGGGTCACTAAAGAATCCAAAAAACTCGCGATCCAAGAATGGTAGCTTAATGAAAAAAATTGTGTTGAATAGACAATTTTATACTCTTTTAATGCAAGTAATAACATCTATGAGTCACAACAATTCAATAACAGAATATTAAGTAAAAAAAAAACTGATGATCTAACTTTTAAACTAAAATGTAAAATATATTTTTTTTAAAACATCGTAAGCATTTTCTTGAATTTTAACATTTCGCATTGCTTCCTCGTGCTTCCATTCGATATTTGTCATGCTATATACCAAAATCCGCAAACTAAGATTACATTGTTATGACATAAATAAATATAGAAGTAACTCGGAAGTTTTACATTTACATTTAACAAGTATTTATTGGTCTCTTAACCACATTTTATTTCATAAGGCTAGGATTCTTAGTTTACGAGATATTTTCGTTTTTTGTTTACCCGACCCGGATTCATTGCTCTCGAGTGTAATTTAAATAAAGCCTTTCCTTTGAACACTAGAAACTTCGATTAAACTTGTACCAAAATTGTCCTAAGATTTGAATACAAACTTACACAGTATTCGAAAGTCCCGAGAGCCTTGTTTGACCAAGTAACTTTTGTCCAGTTGAAACTGAGCTCCCTTTCCTTTAGTCTTGTATAAGTTTTGTTTAAGATAGTAGGTCTTTCTAAGATGGTTTTCAGAGGCGTTATTTCGTAAAGTTTCTAGTTCTAGTTAAATGCGTAGGTATTTTACTGCTTTGGCTATAATAAACATTTTGAATAGCTACTTACTATAAGAGGATATTTTTTAAATCCCTAACTATTTATTAGATGAAATAGATTTAGCCCGGCGTCCCCTTTTGTATCCACTCATTAATTTGAAAAGCTGAAGTTTTTTATTATTATTTAGAACTAAGCAGCGTAATTTACTTATTAAGACATATTTTAAGATATTCTCTAATTAAAAATTTATCATAAAATATATGAATTTAAAATATATAGTTATTAATAAAAACAAGAAATACGCAGAAAACAGTAAGCAGGTAGTCATAGTTTACAGAATCTAGACAATTGCAGCAAGACCTAAGTAGGTAATAAACCTTGGCCTCCTTTTGAAATATCATCTAGGTTTATTACGTAAGCACTAGAAACGTAAATGCTGAATGAATACCGTGAACTATCGTAGAACTAAGGCTCTTTACGCATTAGTAGTTGAATCGCCCTAGAAACTGGACAACTTTTCTCAAGAAACATGGCTCGGTATATGATTTTTTTTTACTTTACAAAAAGCCCAGCTAATCGACAATAGTATGGGTAATTAAAATGTAATATTTAGGTAAGTCTATCAGTTTTTTTTTAACAGATTATATCTCTTCATGTTTGATAGACCATTTATAAACACCCTGTACGTACGTATAGGAAACCTAAAAATAGAATTGTCTATGTTACAGTCAAAACTCAAATCGGGCAGTCAAAAGTGATTTTCACCGGTTATGAGTTTTGACTGTAACATAAATAATACTATATCAGCTTCACAAACCGTTCAATCACACAACCCTGCTTCACCCCCGTTTACCATAAGCACCCAATATTGGTCCTGATCCGCAATGAAAGGAGGCAATTTCATAAATTCTCTCCTCGCCCACATCGGTCGACTGCATTGTGACGACGCTTTTGTTGGCTTATGGCAGCTTGGGACCAACTGACAAGCGGCTCCAGCATTGATGTGGTAAGATGATAGATATTACAAAGTGTTGGAGTGACGGAGATCTACAGTAAAGGGCGATAAATTCACATCGGCAATCATCGCATTTCCGAATAAAAGCGAATGCTAATTTCCATTGTGATGTACAATGGAAATTAGCATTCGCTTTTATTATATTTATATTTTTATTTTAACATCAATTTAAATCGTTCATTATTTGAATTTAGTAACCGCACGTATACTTTGAAAAATATATTCTTAGATCCAGACTTTACTGCGTTGCTTGCGTTGCGTCACATTCGAAAAGGAAACAATAGATATCGAATTTATCGTGTCTTTATGAAGAAGTATGCGAAACAATGCAACGCAGCAGCGAGGCCTCCTTCTCTTCATCATTCATCACCATTTCAGCCTATAGCTGCCCACTGCTGAGCTTAGGCCTCCCAATGATTCTCCAGCGCGACCGGTTAATTTCTCCTGCCTCCAATGAGACTCCGCGGCTTCTTCTCTTAATAAACATTAAATTCAGAATCTTGATACAAATCAGTATTGACACGGCCCGTTGTGTGACAGCAATCGGATCAACAGCGAGTAAATACATGTGAGTTTGACACGACGACGTGACGTTGTCTCGTTGCTGCCTGGATCAGTGTTGATTGATCTCAATTCAATTACCAATGCACTCTGTTCCATTAACTGGCTGATCTAGTTTGTTGTTGAAGCTTTTGGAGACATATTGGATATAGATGGTTTAACAATGTTGTAAAATAAATGGACGTTAAAGACAACTGTATGGAAAATGAATGCCCTTTAAATAAGTAACTCTTGCGACTTTTATTCCGAATACCTAGGTCCTTCCTTTTTTTACTTACGAAGACAAATGCTGAATGATGTAGATATCTACTCGTAAAATGACTACTTATAGAAGCAAACAACACATCCGCAAACTATCTAACCCCTAATACATCAATGAATCCCAAGTAACGGCACTCTATTCTGCTACCTACGATGGAATTGCATTCAACTCGTCAGTAAGATCAGATTTTATTGAAAGTGAATGCGAGTTATGAATGTTTACTTTATTTTGTGAAGGAAGGGATGGCTTAAGGATAGACCTGCTTTAACATTGAATTTCAGGTAGGTACACTAAAGATAAGGTACCTACACTTTTGTCCAGACTTATGACTCGCTAATGGTCTATCTATACACATCCGGGCCGTGTCCGGGACGTGTCAGGTAAAAAATATCATTCCATACAAGTCTATGGATTCGTTGACACACGTTGTCATGACGACGTAATTTTTCCCTCCTGACAGGCCACGGCCCGGTTACGTCCCGGACACGGCCCGGGTGTATGTAGATAGACCTTA
Source organism: Anarsia innoxiella (assembly GCA_947563765.1). NCBI lineage: Eukaryota > Metazoa > Arthropoda > Insecta > Lepidoptera > Gelechiidae > Anarsia > Anarsia innoxiella. Next base: position 2,666,027 of record OX387397.1, read on the forward strand.
ATAGATAAACCTGAACACCATGTCACCGTCTTTAATGAAGAAGGCAATCTTTGTTAAGGTGCGAATATCTCAACAACAACCCATAAAAAACAATCCTAAAACTTTAAAATTTATTGTGTAACGAACGTTTGTTTTAAAGAGGTCACATAAAACTTCAACTGAAATACGACATAAACACTTTATCCTTGCTACGCCATTTCAATCTCTATTCTTTCCTAGACTTAAAATCAATATTTGCTTCGGTATGTAAAAACCTGTTAAGTGCACTTTCGGTAATTTAATGTTGTAGCTGTCAACGTTAAACAAAGACTTAAATAAAACCTTAGAAATAAGGGCTAAGGGTCATTTGTGCAACGTAAATAATTCGGCGTTTTGACCCTTCTCAAGTGCTTCGCTTTAATCATGTTTATGAGTGACTTGTATTATGTGGGAATCGATTTTTGGTGAAGTTATAGGTAAGTACTTGTTTGTTGGGTTTTTATGGTTATAAAAAATAATAGCTAATAATCATAAATAATTATTTATAATATTATTTTTTTTTTAAAGATCTAGAATTCTTGTATTAATGAGATATACTACCCACAAGAATGTAGATAATGACTAAACAAACTGCCTATTAATTAAAATGCAAAAGTACAGAAAATTTAAGTTATAAATTCAAACGGCGTAGTAAAACAAGGTGTTTATAAATTAAAGCAATTTGAAGACCACCCAAAGTTCGGTCGTTTAGTTAGTGGCTTTTTCATCAATTCGTGCCGATGAAAATTGCTCACAACATGCCCCCTAGTGGTCAACAATCTCATTATTCAATAATAAAGTTTTATAGTTTTTAGAATCTTCAATTTTTGCTGATTTATATCAAGTTATTCTGAAACGCTTAATTATAAAAGTATTTTTAGAAGAAAAGACCAAAGTACCAAAAAGTGGTTTCGAAAAACTTGATGCAGCTATCCCGAAACAAAAATATTAGTATGGTGATGCAAACACGACTAACTTTTAACTCTTTAACGATTCATGAATTTTCTATTTTATTAAAATACCGAACATCAATATATTTACGTTAAAAACTGGCCTAAATAAAAAAAGTAACCAGAAAACAAGTTAAGGAATGCGAAATTCGATTCAAATCAAAATTCGAACTGGTATCAGTTCTTTTTTTAAGTTTTATGTATGCAAAGGATGTTAATAAATCGTTGCGATCCGGTCGTAGCGTTAGGTAGGTTTGCATTTGTGCAGTTGCATCAGTGAGGCCTTGCAATCGCTTGCGACCATGGCAAATCCACTTTCGTGCCAATGTACACTCATAGGCTCGCAAATCGACTCAAATACTAGCACTAGGCTGTTTTACGTTTGCCACGAAAAGAACCCGTAAAATAACTGAACTACGAATCTATTCCTCTTATATAATTAGGTGCTGAACTGTGTAACCCAACTTTTTAAATGTACGCCTGCCAACGTCATTATTTTAAAACTACTGGCATTGTTTTTTAATTAGTTGGGTTATAGATACAATACAATTGAGTCCATTTGACAATTACTTTAAACGAGCATCTTGAATCATTACTCTTCGCCATAACAACAAAACCTTATTTAAAAGCTTATAAATTGCTTGAATTTGATATTATTATTATTGAAATTTAACTGTTTGTGATATTACCAAAGGTGTGAGCCGTGTGTTAGATCACAAGTGTGACTATATACTAGGAAAAATGTGAAGCTATTAAAATAATAGCTTCTCTGCTAAATAGATAGGCTATTTCCGGCCCTAAATAGCTATTTAGCTAATGGTTCATGTGTGTAAGGCTCGATGGCAACGTGTTCTTTATTACTTATTTTATTATTATTATTTAGAGGATAATTTATATGAATATTCAAAAGGATTATGGATGAAATGAAAAAGTTTTTCATCTGATACAAATATATATTTTTATTTTTTATTATATTAAATCGATATTTATTGAATTCGTGTTCGTCTGACTATAATATTCACACGACAATTTTGAGGCTCAGTCAGTTGCATGTAAAATAAAATTAAGCACATATTTCGTTAATGAATTTATTTTGCCGACCACTCTTTAGCTCACTTCATTTTATTAGACAACTCAAACCTACTCAAATTACCAACAATAGATGCCCTACAATTTGGACAAGAAACAGGCAATCTAATCCAAAACCTAGCCATAAGCACAAAGCCTGTGGGCGACTGTACACCGATTTGTGGTTTCCAGTTTAGAACGTGAATCGCCCGACTTGTTCACGGAGATGGTGTAACACAAATCTAATAGATTCTCGTTTATTGGTTTATATTCATGTTGTTTTATGAAGTCGATCTATTCAATTCTACTAATGTTATAAATGTCAATATTTGTGCCGATCAATAGATGTAAGGATGTTTGTTACTCTTTTACGTAAAATCCAATGAATTAACGAAACTTTCTATTCAATATTGTAGCTTCCATATTATGGCAATACCACGTAGGCTATATTATTTTAAGATATTATGTAAGTTTTCCAATAAATGCCTATGCGTAAAAAAGTCTCAGGCAGCCTCTAATTTCATATTATCAATAGAACTGAATAAGTATATGTATAGTACCTATTACATACGTAAGGGTATACAGCGTGTATCTTGTTTCATAAAAGACCTTAGCCCACTTTATTCTGATATCTCAGTTCTACCGCAATATGTTTTAACTTACAGACATACTTTATTTAGACGAGAAAATCAACTACTATCAAAAAAGTGAATTTAGATACTTCGAGAGCAGAAAAGGAAATTATGGTAGGTACCTACGCGGCACTTTATTTTGTACTTCTGTTTGTATTGTTGTCTCTATCTGAAGAATAGGTGTGAAAGCTAACAGATAGAGATGGAAATATTTCCCGATTTCTATCTACTACCAGTTATTGTACCTAAAGCTTCATCAAACATCAGTAGCTTTCACTTTTTCATAACTATCAGAAGAAGTCGGCACGATGTTTAATTGATAAACTTAATGATCAGTTCCGCAACTACATACCTATACCTACATAAGTAGGTCAGCTATACAACGACCCCTATCCTGAAGCCGATAGTAGCCGATAGTATTGCAGACAGATAGCAGGACATCCATGAAACCACAATACCTTCTCCGAATAGATCAAATAGGTCAGTATAGTCACCGCAAGTGATTACATTCAATCTATACCTACATTATACGATATTGTAGCTGTGATCTAAGATTAGACAAATGGATTGTATTGTATAGTAATCCTAGATGTTTATTTGTGATTATACTCGTAAGTAAGTATAATGTCAATTGTTGACGAAACGCTTGACCCAGTAAAGATAGGTTTTTAACTTTTTTATCGACAGATACCTATGTTGTAAAGAGTTACTTATATTTAGTAATTACGGAAACATAACAGTAATGCGATTCCCGAAAAAAGGTCGAATTCGAACTCGAAGTAGAGCTGCTACAATGTTCGGCATCGAGCTTGACGTGGAAAATTTTGCTCGAATTAAGCTCGACGTCGAGCTGCTGGCTTTTGGCAGCTCGACGCTGGAATAGACTTGACTGACTATTTCTCTTGAATAATCTTATTCTATCTTATCTAGCCATCGCTGTCCCACTGCTGGGCAAAGGCCTCTCTCCTCTTCTTCCATGATTCCCTATCCTGGGCCGCCTCTGCCCAAACATCCAAGAAGGCGTCCATCTCCTTCTCCACCTTTTCGTGGTCTCCTGTGAGGTCTTTTGGCTGTTGGTTGCCATTGGATTGCTGTGATTGCCCAGAGATCGATCGGCATGCGGCAGACGTGACCGGCCCAATCCCACTTTAGCCTGGGAGCTGTTTTTACCACGTCAGTAATACACGTCTTGGAGCGCAGTATGGTGTTTCTTACTTTATCAGTAAGCTAGTAGATAATAAAATCGATATATTTGACTAAGCGTTTTAGAGCTTAATATTGTGCCTTTATTAGCGGGTGAAACGCCGTGTTATGGCAAAAATTCAACCACTAGAAACTACGGATTTCATATGAAACAAAAACTGTGGAAGCCATTCATACGCTTTTGCCTAAAAAAAATTAACCATTGAAGAAAATATTTAGCAAAGAATCCTAAAACTTTCAACACCACTGACAATACAGTAATAAACAGTCAAAGTAGCAAAACTATTTTAAAATCATTAAACCGAGCCGACAGAACCATTTATTTTAGGGCCTAGTAAAACCTAACAAAAGAATCTTAAAGACAAAAGGGTTTTAGAAAAAGTTAGTAGAAAACAAAAGACAGTTTCGTCGAAAGAGATTGTGAGTCAGTTTAGACGAATAATAAAATTCATTTGACAGTTCCTATATTTACAAGATCTATACGACTGTGCTGTCGGATCGGAAAGTCTTTCCTTCGGCTTATCTCTCTCTTGACAAATCCGTCATCCGTCCTATAGGACTTCCATTCCTTAAAAAAACTTGGGCGCCAAAAAAAACAATACCAAAAAAAAAACAAATAATTATATCAATCAGCTGATTGAACATTTTATATAAGAAAACCAACTCTTATTTCTTGAAGAAAGTGTATTAGACACAATTATTGTTAGATTTGCCTACAAGTTTACCTACAAGTAAATACTCTCCAATAAATGGTGTTAACTTAGAGACGTTTCTACAAAACCTAATACCGCGCCCTCGCCTTGGCCAACACATAAAATAAGTAGCAGACATTAACTACTGCACATGAAACGTTACTAACCTACATAAAAATAACTGGTTTGTTAGAACTTAGTTCAATGCGGGGTTTAATGTGAACCGGGTTTAGTTTTACTCAGTTTCAACTTACTGAGAATAGTTATTTTTAACTACGGTTTTTGTGGAATGCTTTTTAGGATTAGTGCTACTGATTTTTATGTAAAGTTAGTATAAAGCCGGTGGAATCCTTTATTTTAAAATCACTGTCACTTTAAAACCCGGATAAATAGAAATTAGTGTCGATAGTATACAAAAATAATGACGTTGTCAGGCGTTCATTTTGAAAAGTAGAGTGATTTTATAACTATTACGCGCTATCGGTTCAAGACATTGCATTCTAGTTTTGGCAGTTTGTTGGTGATAATGGTCCTATAAAAATACACTAGAATACGTAAAACAAGCTATATTCCCCTACTTATTATTAAATCAAAACAACACAAACATGCACCAACCTACATGCATATCAAATACCTTTATCTATACCTAAGATCTTTGAGCCAGTAAACCAGTTTATAGGGACCAATTCTTGTCACTTTCGCTAGTGTTGGTTCCAGAACTAGTGAGAACTGAAGGGTCTTCTACAGTAGGGTCTAATAGCTACCGAAGATAACAGAAGTAGTATCGATACCTCACTATCGAATGTTCAAAACTATCGATAATATGTAAATACTATCTTTACTTCTGATCCAGCGATAGTAGTGATCTATCGAAAATATCCATACTACACTTTAATAAGTAACTTTAATAATTTCAAGCTTTAATTACACTTGTGCTTGAATATAGCTTCGGAAAAACTTGGTAAAAGTGATCAGAATTAGGAGGCCGTTGTTTACCAATGCAATGGCCAAACAATGAACCGACTACCTTCAATACAAGCTGCCGGTTACCCTGTTTAAGTATATGCTAACGAATGTGGAGATATGCAAGTATTTAAGTTAGCAAGTGACCATGTAAATAGGTTTGTGGAATCGGGTTCTGTATGTCTCGTAGGGTATTTTAAAGTTGAATTTAGACAGGTTGCGACTGCGTGTCACAGTTTAATGTTCAAATCGGGACAGATCCTGGCCCACAGCAGACTAGATGGAGAGCAAGGAGGCCTTTGCTCAGCCAACTGTGGGACGTTACAGGCCTATATCTTCTTGGGTGTATTTAACCGACTTCGCAGCTGGCGTTTCTATATCTAATATTAAGCTTTAATCAATAATATTTTGCTAAAATATGGCCTACTTTTCCGAAATTTCTCGATGACATTACATCCATTCTTGTCTCTTTTCATGATCCAATATTCTGTGCGAGAATAAACAACACAAGATCACTAAACTATCAGACTTCATAAAGAAATAAGAGCTCGCTGTAGCTTCTTAAATCTAGATTACAGGTGTCTTTGGTGGCAGAGCAATTTATATGAAGCTATTCACACTTATCATTTGCCTGTAATCTAAATAAAATAGCTCGTTTGTAAAAACCTTTATCCTACAGACGAAAAATGGAAAGTATGGAGCACAGTGTCTTATATTCTTAATTTCAGAGCATGACCCATTATAGATACATTCCTGGTAACATACCTAACTAAAACTGTCATGTAATACTAGAATTCTGTGAAGTCACGCACAGGCTGGAGTAATAAATGTAAGAGTAAACAACTACCGCTAACAGGGGAAGGAATGTGGGCGGACACGTGATGACGAGCTTTGAAATACGTTTAGTTTAAGTACTTTGTAGTTTGGTTCACATGGACTTGGATTTCAAGGAGTCTGAAGATAGTCGAAACAAAAATATTGTATTCAAAATAGGTATTAAACCTTTATGATGTATTTTTTAAATCTAAAACTACTACCGTTTCACTGCCTGTATAGCCTAAACGAAGAACCGGCAAGAAACCTAACACAATTATGGTCTATAATAATGCTACTTTAAAAAAAATAGTTTTTCTTCATTTTCATCTCGTAGGTACCTACTGTAAATTAATTTTAAGGAAGCCGAATTGTTTTTTTTTTTTTTTAATTTAAAGGTTTCAACCCATTTTGTGATGAAACAACCATTATTTGAACCTTCGATTGGAATGTGCAATCAACATGAAAACAATCAAAACCCATCAAAAAAAGAACTTTAAAGTAATTTTACTTAAGTAAATAATAAGTTAAAGGTCCAAGCTAGAAACGCGATAAAAGATGCATTAAATAATTTACTAGAAAATCTTCTTGGAGAATGTAGTTAAAGCTAGGTTTAACTACAGTCGTTGGCAGATTATCTGATAGATAAATCATTAGTTGGTTAGTGTAGCCATTTATCAAGGAACTACTGTTACAAGATAAGGTTTCTAAATGGTTTTTGTAAGTTGCTGATATTGGTTAAGCTATTAAGAAATGCGATGTTTTCTTATATCAATTTATTTGATATTTATCACTTTCTAAGACCAGGATTTTCTACGTATCTACTTAAGATTTTGTTAAATAATAAGTCTCCGGGGTTTGAGATTATACTATGCAAAATGCCATTCCGTGTTAGACAATTGAATCAGCATATTTATTCAGAACCGCTTTGGCGGTTCAACCGCTTATGTGTTAAAGCTGATCAGATTTTAACACCGAATCACCCATCTCTCTCGCTCTAAGTATAAAAGAGAGAGATAGACAAATATGGGTCATTTGTCGGTCGTCTTCGGCCGTCGGCCATCCTGCACTAAGCCGGTAAACAAACTTAAGGTCATTGCCATGGCTATGCAACTGTGTATAATGCATTTTTATGCCTTTTTTATGAATTGAGAAGGTACCATTTTTTGTATCGTTTTTTTTTACAATCTTAAGGCCTTTTATGCTTTAGTTGTTGAACAGACGAAACAGTTTTATAAAAGTTTTATAAAAATAGAAAAACTGCGTGATAAAATTGTGCTATTCCCAAAAATGATAAATCTTTGCATCTACTCATGTTCTGATTTACATTATACTTGTTACCTTGTTACTTGTTTCCTATATTAATTACCTACCACAGCAAAAAAAGCAAAGACAATAAATAATTAAGCTGTCTACACCGACCAAAACTCAAGTCTTAAAATTCAATACCCACTTCACAGCTCAATACATTAAGATTAAAGTGAAGCCTACACTTGACATAGAGCAAAAAAACCAGACAAACCAATTAAAATTCTTAGAATTAAGATGTGAGAAAAAAAACATGAATCACATTCTTGACTACTTTTTTTTAGCTTTCGAAGTGTGAATGTGTCAGATGTCTTAAACTTAAGCACTATGATAAATCATTTAGGTTGAGATTGCAGGATTTTAAACCGGAATAGGAACTATTTAAAGATACGGTAGGTATTCATAGACTATACAACAAAGACAATTTTCGTACAAACGGCAATGTTTAAAAGCACACTTTTTTTGTCCAATTTTTATCCTAGATTAATAAAATAATCGAAACGAGAACCATTTTATTTGTTTTTAGTTTGAAGTCGGTTAAAAATAGTCAAAAAACGTCTCATGAAAATCATATTAAGTACCTACTTAGGAATTTGATGTTAAATTACAAGCAGAAAATAAATAGCAATAATTATGAAAGAGACAGACACAGAAAAATCTCGAAATCAGTTGCAAACACAAGATTCTTCTTTCCATTCCCTCTCGCATGATAATGCAAAATTCCAAATACCTACTACAATGCAGATTGTAATCAAATCCTGACCGTTCCCAGAGCTTTGCTTATTTTTTTAATCTCTTTGTTTTTTTTTATTTGTTTTTTTACTGGCCTGACCCCTCGCTGGGCTATTAAAATATTCATAATCAAACGATGGAGGAAGATGGGCGAAATTGATAGAGCATGAATAAATAAGGACTCAGTGATTTAATGGGATTATTGCAGGAGAAATTGATTTTGTTGTAGTTTTAAAAATATGTACTCTTATATTGACCTTTTTTTATAATTTGCAATAAGTAGTTTCTACACATGCCTTCAAGTTTTCTGTTAATTACGGATTTTGAGTCAATTTAATGGGTAAATTGAAGGCTTTTTTCGCGCCTGTTCAAAATGACGTCACATGTTCCAAGTAAAACCACGCTATACTGAATGAATGAATGAACGAGTCACAGTGCGTAGTGAATCGCGTATGAGGTCTATTTCCGTCCGGATATCTGCGTGGGCGCAGGTTTTTGACCTCTTTATTGGCGGGAATTTGGCGTTTTTGGTATTTTTTATTTTGAAGCCATATTTGCGTCACGCCGATAGTTTGATACCTAAAGAGTCTTTAAAATGTAGTCATAATAGCTTTTTTATATCACTGGGCAATAGACAAGCTTTCATTAATAATGAATACAAATTCAATAGAAACTCCAATAAAATCCAATACCTACAACAATTTAAATTCTAAAGGCAATGAAAACCTCAAAGCTATACAAGATGTTAATACAAACAAAGCTACCCCATGCTTGTATAAAAGCATTTTTTACTCATTTTCTTAGCTAAATAGCAACCACATACGATAAAGAGAAAAACATGTTCGAAATCGAAACACAATCAAGCTAATGCATTAGTTTATGATACACTACAAGTACCTATCATAAACACGCTTTAAGTTGCACGACCATAGAATTAGTAACTTTTTAGAACGTATCTATGATTTATTACACAAGACTTTTAGCATTATATTGGCAAGCTTTGTCTCTGTTAAACTAATAATAAGTAACTAGTAACTAGTAGTTTTACTATTTTTAGATTCAAATTTTTTACGATAATAAATATGTATGTTGTTCAATTTGCAGTTGTCAAGTGTCTTCAGAATAGAGACGACCTGAGAAAGTGTAGAAGTGACATAAAGAGTTACAATTAAGTTGTCATTGCGACTCTTATGTCACTTCTAAAGATTCCTAAGCTTTCGAACACTCAAAAGCGTCTTTAATTGCTATTATAAAGATTAATATTACAGTATCACTATGTCTACTAATAAATGAGTTAAGAGCTACAATGGTGACATTAAATTCGGTAGCTAGAGGAATGCGGGGAGGTGCGGGGTGGGGAGTGAGGTAGGGCTGCCAGTTATAAGTTGTATTAGGTATAAACGATATGTGTAAAGGTACACGTACATTTTTTATTAGGGACACTGTCCATTTGAATAGCTACTTACTCTAAATTACATTTAAAGTTGGTTTTGTAACTACCTTTGTACGATTGTAATCGTAAAAAACAAAAACCTTTTGATAATATAACGTCAGCTTTGTAGCGATGGATATTAGTAAAGATTTTCGAAACACTCACGCAAAAAACCACAGAACAAATGTTAAAGACAGTTAGTTTGTACGCCACATCATTTTAAAATACGGTACATACCTATTTTGTAACTTTTCCAAGATTTGACGATAAATGTGTTTTATTTGAGTACCTATAGATAAAAAAAAACTAGTCCTGTATAAGGTACAAAAATGGTCTTATTAAATCGGAAACCCTCATTCAAGTCACAAAAAAAGGTTGTTACCTGCGCTGCCATTGACCCCACAAACTACCATTAGTCACATATCGGTGCAGCGATGCAACCGTATTACTCTACCTATTACTTTTATACCTAAAGGAGTTTTTACTAATGCAGTTTTCAGACATTTGGTAAAAACGCTTACGTACCGACTTCGATTTTTTAGATTACTTCACATAAGTTCGTAGAAGGTATAGTTGTATAGGATATTTCATGGTATTTTTTGCCACTGTACCTGTAAACAAAAAAATAGATTTATTAATGGTCTAATTAATATATATTATTAAGTACACAACAGATAATAATAAAAAAAGGATTTCGGAGCTAATTTCAAATCAAAACTCAAATACAATTTTCGTATATTCCAAGCTTCCAACACACTTTGTAAAACTATCAAAATAAAACATTTAAATAAAAGAATAACGCCTCACTTATTATTCTTAAAGCACACTTGACAAACGCCTAAACATTTAAACTTTCTTATTACACAAAAGTTGTTTTAATGTCTTCAAATAACGGCCGGTATTAAGATCAAAAGATAGCTGTATAAGACTCCTATAAGGTATGCAGTGGCTACTTGAATTTGTATTGGATATGCAAGATTAGACTTGGGACTTGGTCTGTATAGTCCTGTATACTGATAAGGTGTCTAATTAACTATCGTTGGGTGTAATACATAATAATTACAGTTACCATATTTGACAACGCCTTATGTGTCAAGAGGTAGTTTATTAATAAAAGATATGAAATCAGTAAAAACGATATCGAAGTTGGTTAAAATATTCAATTATGTTATGGTTAACTACCTATTGTTTATTAAATTTTAATTGTGAGCGTTTTTAAGTGAGATATTTTTAATTAGTTATAGCATTTCTGAACAAGTTAAGATACCTTTTACAGAGCTGTCATATGATGTTATGATAATGTGAATCGACATTTAATTAATTAAACAAAACAACTTATCCTTAATAATTAGATAATTGAAAACTTATCTCTAGTTACAAGAAAGGTAGTTAAAATTAATTATCCATTAAATATTCTGTATTTCGATCATATATTTTGTCAATGATGGACGTTTATGATAATGGCTGATATACTACTCAACAAGAACAATTAGGTTTCATTAAAAAGTTCTATACTTAAACCACAGATAACAGAATACTTTAAACCCACAAAATCGATATCCAATCTCAATTAATTATACAAATGACGGTTGACTTTAAATTTACGCGATCTACGAAAGGATTATCATTTAAATATGCCCATTAATTTGCACTTCATTAATGCAATTATATTGGATCGGCTACAGAATGCATTCATCGATTCACAGTACTAGGCTACTGTAGTACTTGTAGGTTTGTTTAGTCTGTGGTACTATAGGCTATATGCTACTAGAGATGATATGTTCACAATAACTACCTAAACAACCTAATATCTTGTCTTATCTAGTCGTCTGTGTCCCACAGCTGGGCAAAGCTCTCTCTCCTGTGCCTCCACGATTGTCGATCCAGATTCAAAAACATTTTTTTATAGGTAAGTATGGCAGCACTCAAAATTGTGTGTTGTCTGATGTTTTTTATGTAAATGACGTTTTTAAATTTTATCACAATAATTAAAAAAATGTGAATGTTAAAGTAACTCTAACAACTATAATGTATAAACAAATTATCCGATTACTATTAGGTACGTTAAAAATCTTGAGCAATGTCATTGACTACACAAAAATGGATTTTATTTTTATGGTAACATAGATGAAGTGGAAGGCCACTACCCCATCGCTTATTTCTAAAAAAGTTTCGTAGGACCTGTATTATGCATGTGCACGTTTTGATCTATTATGCCTATCACGTATTCACTGATTGATCAGTGCTCAGTGCAATTTGACTCTGATTGTAGTTTATCGGGTGTAATGCCGTCAACTTGATTGCAGGGCTAATACTATTCTCTATCTATTGTATTGTATGGAGATATCACGTAGAAGCGTAGATTATACTATAATAGTAACAAAGTCAAATCTAGGAACAATACCTATAAAGTTGAGTCATGTGATTAGTTAATATCAAAAGCAAAGATGTACGACAGAAGGTTATTTGCAAATTATTCTAAGGCAAAGTCTGATCATAAAAATTCCTTTAAAAAAACCTTAAAGTCAAGCAGCTGTTGCCAGTATTTTATCTTTTTCTGGTTTTGCCCTACTGGTGACAGAAATAAGGTGTCTTTGATTTTGAACTAAAGACTTTTTAACTAAAGACTCCAATAAACCTATCGAATGTAGGTATTAATAAAACCCTGCCCCTATGTCAAACGATTCCATGAATCTTTCATTCCAAGACTTAAGTGTAAGCCTGAAAAAACACGGTTTCTCAAACAAAACAGCTCTACTTAGCTAGGTAACAAAAAACCTTAAATATTTAACTTATTTAGCCCACAATACAAACAAGAAATAACCCAACAATTATTTAGAAACATAAGTCCTGTCGTCACCACTATTTTTTCCAAAGCGATAAAATAGAACGTGATATATGCTTTACAAGTTCATTAGTTGAGTTAATTTTGGCATCAAAAGAAAGGAAGACATTCGTTTTAGACAAAAAGAAAAGGATTACTTCCTTCGAGAGACAGAGACTTGAGAATGCGTGGTGTCGAGTCTTGTTGGTTATTAAGCTAGTTACAGAAAATGCAATTAACGTGACCATTAAAATTATGTGAAAACCTTCCACGAAATGAATAATAAGTTCAAAAAGACTTTTAACTTTTTAAAGACTAAAAAGCGTGGGAGTTTTTCGATCAAATTATTTATTATCAGTCCGTCGTTAGAGATTGGAAGCATAAAAAATTGGACGCTCTGAAAATAATCGAAACTTCTTTATTTCTGTGTCTTTTAAAAACAAAATTCTAAATTCAATGTTAACTTTTTAAGAACCGGCTGCACAATCTGTCGCCAGTATTCTACTGTTTACTTTCCGAACATCAAAAAACTGATTGTCTAACGTTTTGAATAGGAATTCGAAAAGTGTGATGGCACGAGACTTTGTCCCCTTGCATAACACGGAAGAGACATTTTTGAGTCAGCGCGCTTAGTACCCAAGTCTCCAGTTAAGGATTGCAAGTTATGAAGGGTGAGAGTTGAGACATTGTTTCCAGATAATTTATGATTATCCGGTTTTGAAGGCAGGTGGTGGTCGAAAGGTAATGTATCATTTTAACCGTAAGAAGTTTTAACACTTTTTCTTTCGAATATACGAGAGAGTTTTGTTGAGACTTTTTTTGTATGAACGAGCAACTTTACAGGTCCGAAGTTAATTTATGTTTCTTTATGGTTATGTCTAGAAACGTGCTTAAATTTCGCTATAAATGTAACTAAAAATATAACTAAAGTTAAGTTTGCTTCGATTAAATTAAGATATAGATAAGAAATTAATCAAAGCTAATTTAATTACTAAAACAGAAGAAAAACTCAATTTATATAAAGGTAATACATTGAATTTGATAAATAAAATAAATTGCCAAATAGTTTTGGTATACCTACTCCAACTAAAACAAATCACGCGAGTATTCAGTCTCTCCAAAAAATTAAATTAAACATTTAAAAAACCCCCGACTATAAAAAGTAACAAATAAAATAAGTAGAATTTTGTCAATTGAACATCACTTAATATTTCATACAAATTGACAACTTTCATACAAACTTCATTTCGTCGGGGGACCGCATGCTATTTTCCTTACGAATATTTTAAATTATATTTGTCAATTAAATTCAAACATTTCACAGGTATTTTTCAAATTTTGATATCACATTATGATTATTTATGATAGGTATAGGTATAATTTTGCGTATCTACCTACCGAGCTAATTAGCGATCCCCCGACAAAATGAAGTTTGTATGAAAGTTGTCAATTTGTATGAAATATTAAGTGATGTTCAATTGACAAAATACTACTTATTTTATTTGTTACTTTTTATAGTCGGGGGTTTTTTAAATTTTTAATTTAATTTTTATTTCGAAGTTTTTAAACCATTATTAAAATTATTATAAGTTCCTCCTGTTGTCACCATTGCGTTATATTAAGAATTAAACACTGATCTAAACGAATCCAAACACGACATGTCTTCTGTTACAATTTCCAAGAATGGTTGGAGTGCTGGAAATTCTGACTCCATCATCAGCTCCTCATCTGTTGTCACCATTGCATTATATTAAGAATTAAACACTGATCAAAATGAATCCAAACACTGCTGTTATATTGGATCTACATTCCTACCACAGCCGACAAAAGAGCTGATGACCTTGAAATGGCTGAACCGATTTGCATATTATATAATATATCTAAGAACACTCCCAGGAATACCAGCTTTAAGTTAAAAAAAAACCGCATACAAATCCGTCCACGCGTTTAGGAGCTACAGTGCCACAGACACACAGACACACAGACACACAGACACACAGACCCACAGACACACAGACAGAGGCGTCAAACTTATAACACCCCTCTTTTGGCGTCGGGGGTTAATAAAAAGTACGAATTAATTACTTTCCAGTCCAATCCATTAACATTCAAATATGTAATTTAAAAATATTAAAAAGAACGCTTTTTCTAAATTCAAACTTATTAAAACTCAAGCTGCACATTTTGAGAGCAGATGAATAATTTCCGAAGTTGTAAAATCAAATTAGAGCGAGTCGGCAACAACAGGAGTTGGTGATTAATGAGCGATAGGCTGAATAGGGTTGTTGCTCTTTTTGGGGTGTTTAAAAAAGAAAAAATAAACAGCCTGATACGATCTCCTTCATGGAGTTCAATCTTCCACATATACTTAGTTCTTATTTTAAACTATTAAAAGAACCCTTCAAATTAAAGTTCGTTTAATATAAGTACATACATAAAACATAATTTTTTAAAATAAAAATTGCTCCGTTTTATTACTAAAACTCCTACCTTCCGAGTCTGTTTATAGAAGTTTACAAACAGAATAAGGAGAGACCAAAATTACATTCTCCCAAAAATGTTATTAATAGAGATGCGCCGAATATTCGTTTACTATTCGGTATTCGGCATATTCGGCACCTCAACCGAATATCGTATTCGGCCGAATATTCGGTTAAAATGACCATTTATTCGTTTATTTTGTTTAGTAATAATTTGCTTGATAAAACAAGATATTGACCTCATATTCAATTATTTTAAACTAAGGAGCAGTCAATCTTATATCCTCATTTTCACATCTAGGTATTACAAGAGTTATTAGGAGGTGATAAAATAAAGATAAGTTAATGAGTGACACTTAAAGATTGAATTTAGAAACCTAGACATTCTGCTCTATCTAGTGACCGTCAAAGGCGCTTTTCTTTATAAACTTTACCTATTTGTTGTATCAAAATTTGTGTGAAAGAACAACCGAATAGTTCGGCCGAACTATTCGGTTCGGTAGGGTTTCAAACCGAATATTATTCGGTATTCGTTATTCGGCAAAACCTATATTCGGCGCATCCCTAGTTATTAATTATAAAGATCTTGCTGAATTCACAAAAGTAATACTTACGGCGGGTGCATCAAACATTTTGTTATCCGTGTTTAAAATACATATACTTTGGTTGTTCTACATTTCCTATAATAAGAATTAATGCAAATACCAAAATAATACCTCAAGTGAAGAAACTATTTAAGTATTCAGAAAGGTGTTAAAATGCCGGCTTTCCCCTAGGGTACCACTCACAGCTGAGACCTCTTGATTAATGCTGTAAACGTTGAAATTTTAACAGAAATATTGTTTCCAACACTTCCCGAAATAAGCTTCTTAACATTAATTACTGTTTGAAGTTTTCAACCTCTTGCTTCCGAAGTTGTTTTGGATTTTTGAGTTGACAGTATGAAAGTAATATTTAAATATCTATTGCAAAAATATACTTTGATATTTGTTGTTGAACAGCTAAGAAAAATATTCACTCTGTCACGAGCTGAATCTGCCAAAAGCGAGCGACCAGCCTTTTAACCGCGACGCGCGGTTTTCCCGCCTGCTGCAGATCATCCGCAAGTGCGAAATCGCCCTTTTTGTGTCTTTACAATCTTATAAAAGTATCTGCTATTTAAAGTTACTTGCTATGGTTAAGTTGCATCGGCACGAATTATGAATAAGACTAATTTATTCACAATTAATTGGCAACCCACGATGTAAACAAAACAATTTTAATAATTATACAATTATTATAGGGATTGTGATAAGGTGAAAAACAGACGTCAGTTTATTAATTAATCGAAAGGTTAAATGGATCATTAAGGGTACATTTTAATTAATAAAAATAACTTTGTATCGTTTAACACAAGTGTCAATATATTTCTAAAAAACTGGCATATTTTTATAACGTATAATGCCAATTGCCAATAAATTCATTAAAAAACTCGTATTTATTCGTTGGTGGTCAAACTCAAACATTTCGTAGTTAAAATTCATTAAGTACATTTATCCTCAAGATTTACTTAGAACCCCTATTTTTATAAGCACACATATTGTTTAGGTTTCAAGTTAGTTCGTACAGGGGCAGTAATTAAAAATTTCAAAGTCAAGTGGTATAGGGAGCGATCCGTGAATAACGAGTGGGAATTATGGCCATGGCAATAATGGCTAGTTGCTACAATGGCTAGTTATTAGTTATTACTGTAAGTAATTAAAGTTTGAATGGAACCTAACCTAATATTACAGCTAGCTAGGGTGATATGGTAAAGCTTTTATAAATGTTCTTAGAGACGCGATTGTGTTTTATGTAAGTAGGTATTCGTAGCTACAGCCAAGTAGAAGCTTTACAATGATCTTCCGTATTTCAATTGAGGTATTTTGAAACTATTTTGTAAATATTAATCTGTAGTTCACTTGTAGGTACCTACTTAATTTATATGTATAGGTATTTAACATTGTGAATGAAGCCTTGTGAAGTCAAAGTAAAGTTATGAAGTTTGTCGGGTAGTACGGTCAGCGTCATAAGTCGATGAACACAATCCGGTTTTCAAATTTAAAATACACCATAATTCGATGAAAATCGCTTAGCAAAAATACTCCACAGTTAAATGAACATTCAACAAGTATCAAAATAAGGAAAATAAGGAAGGTTTTACGTCTAATAATGGTGTATATTACTGAATGTGTTCATCGACTTATGATGCTGACTGTACAAACTACAGATCTTTACAGATTTGTTAATAAACACTCATAAAAAAGAAATCTTATTTCAAGGTGTCTTTGAAAATCTAAAGATAGTTTCCGAAGACAGTTCTCTAAAATCTACTCTACTTACTTTTGTTCTTTTTCATTTAATTACAAATTACAAAACACATATAGTCTCAATTACACGTTGCAAGTCGACAAGAACGTGTTGAATAACCAATCAGGGTATAAATGATCGATAGTGTACGATATTGGACGCCCTACGCTTGCAACACCCTAGCGACATGCGGCCCTGGTAACCTAATATGAGAATAGAGGGCTGGTAACACAGATATACAGATTTTTTTAATAAACCTTCGTGGTTTATTTTTCAATTGTATTTTTTTTACTTATGTTTTGGGATAAATAGACAAGTTTTGTTTTTAATTTTTATTTATTTGGGATAACAACAGCATATATGTGATGACATAAGATGGAGACAATACTTAATTTACAGTAGGTACTATAACCTATATCTTGATGCAAGAAACAAATTACATAATTACATTTATTAAAATAATTAATAAGTAAACCAACAATCATGTGATGAGAGTAAGAACGTTATAAAAAGTATTTAAAATAATAACAAACACTTCCTTGAATTATTATAAACCATAACCAGTATTAGCAGCCAAGAAATATTCAAGTTTGTTTGCTTATAGGTATTAAATTAAATAATTTGGATTGCAAAAGCGAAAAATATACGCTTTTTTTCCTAAAGTAAATCCAATT
Source organism: Anarsia innoxiella (assembly GCA_947563765.1). Taxonomy (NCBI): domain Eukaryota; kingdom Metazoa; phylum Arthropoda; class Insecta; order Lepidoptera; family Gelechiidae; genus Anarsia; species Anarsia innoxiella. The sequence continues at coordinate 2,684,144 of OX387397.1, forward strand.
TCGCAACAAAATTCTGTTTTGTTTTTTTCTTTCCAATCTATCTATGCCATATCCAGCGACAATGTTTTTTTCCAGAGGGGAGCCAAGGGGTGGTATGTGAACCAAGGGTGGAGGGACGTAACGACCCTTCTTTTTGCCACAGGCTTTTGCCTGGCCTTTGCTAAATATTTGTAAGGGCCACATCGCATCAAGATTTGCTCAGTCGTTAAGTTTTTACGAATATCCGAGGGCGTGTGTTATTGGAAATGTGTAGATAAATCGTCGTGTAACAACGATTATTAAACCGAGTCTTCAGCAATGCCTTTTTTAAGATGTTATAAACCCTTCTTTGGTGTAAGAGCCCAAGTTTTTTTTTTAATTCAGTGTACCCTTTGAGTATCCTTATATATATATTTTTTTTTCATAAACAAATGAGTTAATGACAGGGTGCCAAGGTTGGCGCAAGTTTTTCATAGTTTTCTTGGTAGATGACCTGTCAAACATTAAGAAATTCCATACAAAAAGCCAATTTTGCACCAAACCAGGTACGCAGATTTAGACGGTATGGCACCTGCATGTGTACCAACCTATCCAAACCCTATCAGTCTTTTTCTCTCTCCCATTTTCAATAAGTACTTAACATCCTCACATAACCCACCAATCGACCGTGGCTATTGATTATGTTATCTCGAAGTGTTTAGTTGCTAATTTAAATATGCTGAGGTTATAACTACGTTATAAACTAATAATAATACCTACTTATAAGTTATACATCATGAATTTATTTAAAGAAAAAGAAAATCACTAAAGTTACAACATTAGTCAACTGGATAACTAACTGGCCAGTCTTTCTATCTGGAATCACGTTCATTTTGCAAATCGACTTAGTTTTTTTTTCATTCATAAAACATGGCGGCATCAAAGTTGGTGTAATAATAATAAAATCAATTCATTAAACTCGTAATTTGCATACAACTGTGACATCCTCACACGGCAATCAGTTGACCGATCGTGGCTTCGTTTCAAACAGTAGGGTGCTTTGAATGAAATACTCGCCACGTGTCTGGATTATGCAAATGCGGTAACTATTATTAGTTTGTGTGTGAGACTTGGCTCTAAAAAAAACAATGTATGAAACTTAGAAAAAAATATGTTATGTAAGTAAGTATATGTAGATTTTAAGTGCCATATGTAATAAAGTACCTATTTAATTTCTATAAACTGCTTTGGATTAGATATATATTTTTTAAACTAAGCAAATAGTAACTCTTGCTCAATACAAATGTTAACAGTCAGTATATTACCTGCTTCGTAAGTATTCTCATTAAGGAACCGACAAAGAGTTCTTAAAAACTTATAGCAAAACATCTGACTGAAGTGAGATAGATCAAAATTAGTTCAAAGGCAGTCCGAACGCACTTCGGTAGAATCGCAGACGCTTAAACCGTTAGTAGAATACCAAAATGGACAAATTTTGCGACTGACGTTCTTTTGGTTTTCTATCGCGATTCTTTTGGTGCATTTAGTAATTAGCAGACTTGGCCCCAGTTGTTTATCTTTATTTCAAACTATGAACTATTAAGTTAATTTCTGAATATTAAGCACGCTACAAAACTTTCCTAACATCATTCAACAGTGATGTTAGACAATCACAAAGATTAAGTTTTTAAAAGTTTTATGCGTTTTCTAACACTTACCTAAATATCTTTATTCGCATACAAAGCGTTTAAGATAACTTATTCTAAGTTAGACTGGCTCTGTTGTCGACATTTTAATTACGTTTTCCGATAATTATCTTTTAATATCTATATTTTTATATTCTGCCAATGGACCATTTAAAAATGTTAATTAAATGTTGAAGGCACGGGTAACAAATAAGAATTAAAAATATTATAATAAAGCTTCAGATTTTTGTATGCAAATGTTGCAAGGAAAGTAAAACGAATAGGAAGAAAACATCCTTTTGATATCTTACAAAGAGAAATGTTTTGACAGGGAAAAGAGCTTTATTTCAAATGCTTTAGACTTGCCTTTTTTTCACAGGTTTTACAGACGTTTTTTTACAGACTAACTTTTTTCGCCGCTTTTTTAACCACTTCATTTGAAAGTACCTACTTAATAAGATATTTAAATGTGACTATACGTTCCCTAATGTTGCACTTTCATTACTTTTTATACCCTACGATACCCACGGGACGAAACCTTATTCCCGATGTAGCTAAATACATAGTTAAGTAGGTATAGGAACTATGACCAAATGGCATCGAACATATTTGTATGGAGCCTGGTATAGTAAAATTTTCGGTATCAATTAAACTAAACATCCCCTATTCGAGCTAGTATGGAGCAAAAAAAATTTGGCGGCAACTGATGAAACTAACATCAATCGATAGAGAAAAATGTTATAAAACGATAGTATTTTAGACAAATGTCGAAAGTGATATACTATCGGAGATATAGAACGAAAATTTTTACTATACCAATTAAGTTGGATGTTCTTTGATAAGGTACCCATTTATAAAGCAACATGAATAAGTACTATTTCTACCCATAAACCAACATAAAATAAAAACAAAACGCGTGAGAACTGCTCAAACATAAACAATGCAACTCAAATTCGCTATTTATTTAGTTAATACACTAAATGCGCGCACACGTGCCTCCCTAACCAACATCCCTTCTCATTTCACAACTTTAAAACTTATTTGAAGCACCCAAATTTCAACCCTAATACAACACAACACAAACTGTTAAAACTGCAGTTAATAACTTATTATTTGTGAAGCGACGAATTAAAATTGGATGTTTGTGAGGAAATTGAACCTTAAGTCTGAGTATTAAGGAATAACGTGGTAGGTACAAACTCGTCACTTTTAGTTGGGAATTAAATATCATTGTTCGGTCCCTCATTAATGCAAGTGAAGGGAACTTTTATTGTGTGCTATTTATTAAGTTGGCAAGTGTAGGTTTGAAAGTGGACAGTTAATTGCATTTATCAATAGGAAGGGAGGTTTCGAGGATTGTATCATCGATTAGCCACTCGGAAGTTTTTCGCAAAATAGAATTAGTTTTAACTTGTTTCATACTGATATAATAATATACGATATTTGCTACATTATTACCAAAATGGTTTCAATGATTGTTTAAAAATTTTAAGTCCAAATGTTTGTTTTTAACATAGCTTCATCGCAGAGTAAAATATCTAGTATGTAGCCATTAAATTATCAATGTAGGTAATTCGACAAAATACCTACATACTTATATAAAATCTTATTTTAGCAAGATCATACAATGTTTTTATAGAAATACTAACTCATCTAACTGCAATCCAAATATCATGAAGTGCTATTACTTGGTACAGAGCAACAAGTATTACCTACCTAAATAAAAATATTTACCTAAAAACATAACCCTTATTCTGGCGCAGTCGGGTAAAAAGACAGATTAGATGTCACAAGATGACAACACAAAATCACATGATGAGCAAAAGAGCTGTCGGTAGTACCTAATCTACCCGTCTCATAAAGTGATTGATTAGGTCCATACATTTTATGTAATGGAAGAATAAGAATTCAACTTTTTACAGAACGAGTAAAACGTATTTGTTTTCTACATCATGGTGTCTGTCTACACACCAAGGCAGCAGCCGGCGCCTTTACGCTTTGAGTATAGGCGAGAATAGGCTTTACCTACGTGACACGAATGACAGCTGTCAAAAGCCGCCAGCCTAGCCCGGGGGTTATGCCGCCGGCGGCTTTGGTGTGTAGATAGATAGATACCATTAGTTTTCTGAGGTTTTAAGGGCTTTTACGCAGAAGCAGTAGAACTTCCGTGGTTTGACGTTTAATATTATGAAATGTGCGACAAATCTGTCAATTTAAATCGTCCAGCACGACAAACCGCAATATCGATTCAGTTTCTTTCAAATAAATAAGTAGATATACCTACCTATCTACAGTGCTAATTTGAGTGCCGCATCCCTTGGAAAATGCACCTTAAGAAATACAAAAAAAAGAACATTAATACGTGAATAATTCATAACAAAACAACTACAACTTCAATTCCCTGTATTTTGCATATTAGAAACCTACAAACAGTAAACTAGCTCCCCTAATTAAGCGTGCAATTAGCGTTTGTAGGAGCCGGCCGCGGGACCGCGAGACCCGCCAGATGGCGCTATCGATCGAGCACGCACCGCCGAGCGCGTTCTGCCGTCCGCGCGTAATCTCCGACTCAGATTAACATAACCATTGTTTACAAGTGAACGCACATGTGTTTAGTGAATGGCTTGTGATTAAAAAAAAGAAGGGATTATTTTTTGAATGAGAAATGGTGTTTTTTTTTAGGTAAAAGAAATTTTTTTGCTGATGATGACTGCGAAATGTGAAATGTGAACACAAGAAGTGCGTTCATAATAAAATAAACTAAAAACTGTTGTCAAATTCAACAGTTATTTTACACCAACTTTCTTATTTATAAGACAGTTCAGTATGTCGATAGTCAGTTATTAAGTTAATTGATACTAATTGTTAGCATTTAACTAGGCGACAGCTCACGGATGTATTTTTTTAAACCAGCCAGTTTAAAAAAAATAAGAATATAGCTAGCAATAAAATGGTTTCATTTGATTAAATAGACAAACACTATTTATTCCATTCAAAACCTCATCATCAACTAAATGTTTGGAATTTTTTATTAAAACCCTTAAAAATGAAATAAAATATAAGTCTTTAATAAAAAAACCCGAAGAAATATTATTTAAAGTAAAAGGCCAGAAAATCACTTAAAACAACAGTGAAATGCCACAACGAATCTATTCAATAATTGAACTGTCTCTAAAATAAATATCTACCGATCAGAATAAGAGCAGCACTGTGAAAAAAGAGAGGTAAATGTATTAAATGGGTCCCGTAGCCATTTTGCCGGCGGAAAATTCACTTGATGTACTTGTCCACAGCTTCAATAGTATTACCACAGAGAAAACTCGGTGTTAAAGCGACTACGGTAACTAAATGAGTTAAAATGCTACAGTGCACCTAATTTTAAGTAGATTTTAGATTTTTCCCGTGTTGTGTTTGTTAGGTTGACTGACTGAAAATGATGTTTCTTTTTAGTTTCATTTTAGGAAACTTTTTAGACAGCAAACCTTTTAAAAACACGGTAGATAGGAAAGTATTTATTGCAAGGCAAAAATGAGGAACACATAACAAATAAGAAGAAATAAGCGTTTTTTTTTTCTGATAGCTATACAAATGATATGCATTTATTTGTATCTAATTTGAGTACCTACTTACTTCTTTTTTTTTGACGCATTAATATAATAAAAATAATATGCCTAACCACTGCAAAGTTAACCGACTACCAACAAAATAAAATGGAATTTCTGTCATTATTTTTGTAAGCAGAGAACCCTAAAAAAGGTAAAAAAGTTTGATCGCTGCCATTCCCACGCCGCGAGTTTTAACTTTTAGCTTTTAAATTCGACCAATTTGGAAACTGTAGGGGGTGAAATACACATTTCAAAACTAGCTGACAATGGTTTGACGTTTCAATAAATGTAGATTTCAATAATTGGAGATTCTGGATATTATACTAGACGCTAAGTTATCGTGGTATATGTCGCGCCACGTAAAAAGAACTTTAGAAACAATTGAAAATCACGTGTTCGCGCATGGGTACACTTACGCTCGAAAGTACTAGGGCTATTTATCGTTTCATTCTTGAAAGAGTCTTTCGCACGCGGTTACGTATGTTGACTTATAGACTATACGTAGGGGATGATGATTCTGCTTCAAAGGGTTATGAAAGTGACGACAACGATGATAATAAAATGGCCACTTCTGGCATCAACACCGCGACCTCATCTGGTTTTCGCGCCACCCATGAAGACTTAATGGAAGAACAATATGTTTTTTTTTTTAAATCTTCAAATATTTTTTTACATTTTTACACATTTTACCTACACTAAATCCAATATTGATTGGTAGTTGTGATTTTTTTTATTTATATTCCAACTTACTAATACTAGGTACTAATAATATTTTTCTTTCCTTTGTGCGTAAAACCATGACTGTAATTAAACACTTTTGTGCGCGATGGTACCTATTTTAAAACAAATATTTAAACGTCACACTCAAAAATCGTCTAATGCGTAGCTGTCAGCTAGGGTTAATTTTACGTGGCGCGACCTATACCTATGAATTTATCAGTTTTCCCAATGCATCTTAAGCTAGTAAAATAAAGTTCTCGAAAACTCTGCTTGACTTGACATTGGCAGAATTCATGGTAGTTGACATTAAAAAAAAGTTCTTGTTTGATATTTATAAATTAGTAGCCCTTATCTGAGATCCTTTGCTGTAACTATTAGGCTGCGACCCTAGTAGGCAAACTGTTAGCGGCCGACTGAGTGAGCCGCAAATTGTGGCGAACTGAAATTTGAGTTAGCTACAAACTTACATCAATTTCGACACGTCTTCGCAAGCAAACTTATTAGTTAGTCGCTTATTTGGCGCGGTTTATACTGAAATGGCGTGGCCACTCGGAGCGCGCCACTCGCCCCGTGCGTTAAGCGGCGCCGCCAGGTAACGCGGACGAAATTACGACAAATACGACTCTATTCTAATACTTTTAAGAGTTTTCTTGACAGGACGGTTCGCCGAGCTCCTCCGCCACGCCACTTCGGTATATACCGCGACTTAGATAGGGAGCGCGCGAAACGCTGCAAACTGCGTAGATTGAGCGCAAAACTAGCAAACTATGGACACTCCTTTTAAAATATATGGATGGATGAACTAAATCAATACGCCGCAACCTCAGTCAGCCACTAACAGTTTGCCTACTGGGGACGCAGCCTTATGTCATTGGGTGGCAGTCAATAGCTAGCTTGTACCCAAATTAAAAAAGGTGCTTTAATTATTAAGTCTACCTATTAAATTTTAATGTCAAGTATTCATTTATAAATTGAAACTCAGCTTCCACATTTCGCATAAACGAAAATAAAAATTATCTCGCGTCAAAACAAACAAATTTAAGGAGGCGAAACGGACCTTCTTAGTGCGGATTAACGTTTATATTTATAAAGACTGGCATTTAGCCTGAAGAAAATTAATCCTATAAGTGAACATTGTTTTGGGGTTCCGTATACAAATGGCGCAAACCCGCGAATTCCTCAGTTGCATACAAAAGGCACTAAATTATTTATTAAAGATCTTATGATTACAAACAAGCTTTAAATCTAATGTAGGTTACAAAGATTCTAGGGTCTATCTGATTATCTATTCTTCATTTCTAGTATCTATTTGCTCTTGTCAAGTACCTACCTACCATATATTCAGATTTTAGACATGGGTAGGTAGGTACACATCAAACAAAAACAGTTTACAAAGAAAAAGTTGATATGGAATACCTATGTAGTTTTGCCTTTGGCAGCGCTATCCGATCACACTAAACTTAAAAAATCGTGTTTCAATAAAGTATTCTACTGAAACTTCAGAGACTTTAGCACATTTTCACAAGGAGAGTAAACATTTTTATCTACAGAACCCTTCTTAACTCCATCCAACTCCCTCAATCCCGCTGTAGCTAATCCGCAGTAAGCTGTACGTACGTCCGAGCTGATGTGAACTGCTACTAATTGCTACTGCCGACTTCTATAACAGTATATCCTTGCTCTGTGGGTGGTATTATAATTAAAAAGTATTCGTAGGGTAGGGTAAGGGATAGATTGTACTGACCGTCGATGTGAGAAAAAGGGATAGTTGCGAAACGTGCTACTCTCAATTGCGGAAAAGGTTCATTAGGTAGGTTATTTAATTTATCCATTAAAAAAAATGAAAAATATTGCCACCTTATTCTGATATTTGGCAATGACAGGCTTTTTTTTTCAGAAAATTGGCTATTTGATAATATTGTACCTTTTATTGTCATTTTGCGTACCACAAAAAATCTGATAAATAATAAAAGCGAAAAAGTTGAAAGTTAAAAATGGTTGAAATTTTCTGTACCTACAACAGAATTTTTGATGTTTGGGTTTTGAAATTACTAACTCATTTAAATGTGTCTAGATTGATATTTTACATTTCCATAGTCTAAATCTTCAAACCTTCAAATGCAGACTTCAATTTCTTATCCAAATAAGATCAATATTAAATCCGCACATTGTCCGGTCCTGGCGAGGCTTACGAAACAGACCCGCATCAAGGGGAAACTTGCCGAATTCTAAATCCAGAGATGAAATAGTAATTTATCAAAGGATTTTGTAACTCCCAAGGAGCGGAAGTGAGGAATGAATTCCCTTTATCGTAAATTGCAGACGGAAATTTTGGAATAAAAGGTTGGGGTTGCAGATAAGTATAAAAAGAACTCAAAGACTTAATTTTTCTAGTAAATATTATGAACACTTGGTATCCACTTGTCGTGAGTACTAGTAAAGAAAAGAAGACAACAATATTTTTGTATAGGTGCTGCCGCGACAAGAGTGTATAGTTTCGTACAAAATGTTCTGGAATTGAAGCTGACGATGAAATCTGTAGAGAATCTGACAAATAAATCAATCACTATCAGAAACTTCATTATCTAGTTACTGTATTGTACGTAGATGAATATCGAAATATTTCTATCACCATTATGTTGTTTTTAATTTTTAATTGGCCGAATACGAGTACATTCTTTTTTCGACCATTTGAGAAATATCAGAAACTCTAGGCAATATGCTAACTTAAATACCTACTGATTAATGAACAAAAACTAACGTCCCTAATACGTGATATCTAACATCAAAGTAACAGCTGCCTATTACCTCCATTTATTAAAAGACATAAAAGTCCCATCTGTACCCCGCAGCCAATTACACTTTAATCCAACAAAACTTAAATGGAAACTCCTCTAGTATCCCCGCTCGTACAAATGGAGTGTCAAAGCAACTGTTGCTGGTTATAGAAATAGATTAAAAGGCTATTTCTCGTCGAGCCGATGAGGCGTGGAGCCATTTCCTTATCGAACAGCTGGTTTAAAGGTTACGCCTTCTACGCTGCACCTGCGAGCCTCTTGATGTCACCTCTTTAAGCCGCAAGAGTTAGGTAGAGTCCTTATTTGGATTAAGTCATTATGATTATGTATGTAAGACATGACGAATATTTTTACAAACATCATTTCAATCATTTTCCTTCAGGAAAGATTTGGAGGAAGAGAGGAAGAGGAAAACCAAGACGTACCTACCTAGATCGAGTGAAAGAAAAAGTTGAATAAGGTGCTACTATTTTCGATTATTTGACAAAGCTTCAGATAGGTTTATACGTCCTATCAATTAGACTGAATTTCAATTAGCATTAAATTTTAATAGTAAATGTAGAGTTACCATTAATAGTGGTACTTATCTGCAACCTGCAACAAGCTGCCAACCGCGCAAACCACACTCACAGTTTGCGCCCGTCGGCGATAACAATCGACGATCAAACACAATTCCCTCTACGTCATAATTTTGACATATTTCTGATAGGTAAAAAAAAACACTCGTTCCAGTGTTGCCTATCGATAAATAATCAATAATTGAAAAAAGTACCTACTATCGATCTATACTTAGTGTTGTTACTATTGATAGTAGTTTATTAAAGATTTATTAATACTGTTCCAATCAGGAGTAATATCTGTAGTATCGATTTTATCACTCAATTGAGTGATTTAATAAAAGCTGGTTAATAGTTCAAATCTATCGAATCGCTGGTTATATGAGTATTAGTAGTGATCAATCTAACCTATCGATACGATGGATAGATATAGGTAGGTACTATAGTTTTTTCTCAACTATCGATAGTTGGGCAACCCTAGTTCGTTACCATCACGTGCGACAACAAAGGATTATTTTTTCCATTCATTCGTAGCCCAAAAAGTTCATCGACAATTACAGGATTAAAGGATGAAAAGGTAGGGGTTGATTTTTTTACGACTTTTTCCTGCCGATCGGTTATCGGGCGTCGTTTTGTTGTATTTCCTCCATTTTCGTTTTTAATTGAAATCGGTGAAGGTTCAAAATAGACTATCCAATTTATCTTTAACTCTGCGTGCCGTAAAGTTATTAAGGTTTTTGTCTTTCACCAACTGCAATGACAGCTTTATATTTGCGGCGGTTGGCCGCTGGTGCATCGGAGCCCATTACGCTAAGAGAACAAATAAATTTTGTAGTATTCCAAATAGAGCAGGATCCTATAGTAAGCTATTCCAACAGTTACTGTTCTTATTCAACTTTTGATTAAAATATTTACCTAATTGGGCATACTAAAAATATTTCTCTGCTTACTTATTTTTTAGACACCTCTGCGATGCGTGTAAATATGAGATAACACTGAGATCGTTTTCTTACGGTACATATGTTAAATACTGGATACCAATTTATCGACTGATTTTATAATCACCCTGTATAGATACTGTACTTAACTTTGTCTTAACCGAATGTTAACTTACAAGTACACTCGACACCAAAGGGTTACTTAATTAACTGCGAATCTGATACGCGGCCGGTTTTACGATCACACCTGTACCACTACTGTACGTTCACTGCATGTTACTTGATACGCAAACTGTGTAAATGTCAAAAGTATTAATTTAAAAGGGAGTTTAAAGAGCCAAAGGGTGTTATGTGGGAGCTTGGGAAGCGCCTAGTAAAAACTGTGATAATTATTAAATTGTAGGTATGTTAGGTTAGGTTTGGTTACTTGTGATAAATAAAACACCGTGTGGTCGATACACCGTATATTGTAGAACTGAGCGCACATACATTAATAAGTTGCAGGTAGCTTATTCATAAGTTTTATCCAAATACCTTACACCTCCACCCTTAATAACTACCCCTTAAAATCAAGAACATACAATGTTTGATTGAATTAAATTATCATAAGGCCTAGACTATTTTACTTATTAACTATTTATTACTTTTAACTACGAGTACCTATTACATTACTATTATTTGTAAAAGGATCCCTTATCCTTCCCCTTAAAGAGTAAAAATAAACAATCAAATATAAGGAAATTACCATATAATAAAATACGAGTATGTATTAATATTAATCCCAACCGTAACGAACGGGCGGCCTGCGTTCTCTAACCGGCCTCGTACGGGCCTGCGGCTGTGGCGGCGGCGCTGCGGGCTCCGCGCTGGACGCCTCCGCCGCGCCACTGCCGTCGCCAAGCCCGCCCTCCGAGGACCCCGGCACTGGCAAAGACATCAACTCCGGGCGTAACCGGTCTTTGCGCTTTGTTTTATTGCTATCTTTACTAACGAATAAGTCCTTTGAGTGTTGATAAGTATCCGTACCATTAAGTAACCGCTTTCTTAATTGATCTACATGTCTATGTGTAGTGATACCTTCCGCATTGAGTACTAAATAATCTGTGTCACCTAATTTATCCGTTATTTTACCCGGGTGCCACTTGATGCTACCTCCATACAGTCTGTACCAGACCGCTTCACCTACCTGAAACTCCCTCGTAGTCCCCCCGGCGCACCGCTCCTGCTGCCGCTGTGCCGCCGCCACTCGCTGCTCGCGATCCGGCCGGATACCGTCTAAGCGCGTGCGTACCGTCCTACCTAGCATTAACTGCGCCGGAGTTTCCCCGGTTGTGGTGTGTATGGTATTTCTATATGTTAGCAGAAATCGCTGCAATGTTATCTCTGGATCTTGCTGCTGTAGTAGTGCTTTTTTGATTGTCTTTTTGCATATTTTTACCGCATTTTCAGCTGCGCCGTTTGACGCTGGGTGGTAAGGCGCAGAAAAAATATGTTCGATATTGTTTTTTTTACAAAAAGTTACAAAATCTTCCCCCGAAAAAGGCGGACCGTTATCACTTACTATCTGCCTTGGAATGCCAAACCTAGCGCAAACTTCCCTAAGCTTCCCTAACACCGCTCCTGCTGAGGTTGTCGACATCCTTATAATTTCTATCCATTTCGAACAAGCATCCACGATAACCAAATACTTGACCCCAACAATAGGCCCCAAGAAATCTAGATGCACCCTGGTCCAAGGACGACTCGGCCACGGCCACGAGCGCGGTGCGTGCGCACTCGGTGCGTCCGCCAGCGCTCCGCACACCTCGCAGGCCGCGCACGTCGCCTGTACCGCCTCGTCCAATCCCGGCCACCACACGTAGCTCCGAGCAAAACTTTTTGTCTTTACCACCCCCATATGAGCTTCATGCAATTCTTTTAGAACCGCCTGCTGACAGGACTTCGGCACGACTACCCGGTGCCCCCACATGACACAATCAAGTTCTGTATAAAGTTCATCACGCCGATTAAAATACGGTTTCATCTCCCTTATTTCCGCTTCCGCTGGCCAACCAAATTTAATGTATCCTAATACCCTACTCAACAATGGGTCTTTCATTGTTTCTTTTTTTATAATTTTATAATCTAACAACAATGCCTCCGCCGCAAAATGTAAGTAAGTCTGCTCCGGTAATTCGTCCCCTTTTGCTTCGTCAGCCCGGTACGTAGCTATCAACCTTGAAAGTGCGTCGGCTATGTTAGCCTCCGACTTGACATACTCGATATCGAAATCGTATGCCGATAATATTAATGCCCACCGTTGCAATCTGCTAGCCGTCATATTAGGTACTCCCGTGTTAGGACCGAAAATGCTAACAAGGGGCTTATGATCCGTGCGTAGCGTGAAGTTCCTGCCATACAAATACTGATGGAACTTTTTGACCGCAAATATAATAGCTAATGCTTCTTTATGGATCTGACTATAGTTCTTCTCTGCTGGAGTGAGAGACCGCGACGCGTAAGCCACCGGGTGCTCCGCCCCGTCCGCGCCGCGCTGCGATAGCACCGCACCTAACCCGCGCGAGCTCGCGTCGCACGTCACTATCGCTGGCCTACTCACATCGTAATGATGTAACATATCTGCACTACTCAATAAACTTTTTGCCACCTCGAACGCTTTCTGATGTTGCCTAGACCAAGACCAGTACCTATCTTTTCTTAAGAGCTCATACAAGGGAGCTAATTGATTGCTTAAGTTCCTTATAAATTTTCCATAAAAATTTATCATACCCAAAAATGACTTTAACTCCATGACATTGGTTGGTGCTGTCATTTTCAAAATTGGTTCAGTTTTGTTTTTATTGACCCTAATTCCTTTGCCCGTTATTATAAATCCTAAATACTCAACTTCCTCCACCAATATATCACACTTTTGTTTTTTAATTTTCCAACCCTTTCTCTTTAAAATATCTAGAACTGTTTCTAATGTTTGTATATGTTCCTCAATTGTTGCCCCTCCAATTAAAATGTCATCTAAAAAAAATGTAACTCGTGGCAGATGTCTAAGTAATTGACTCATTATCCGTTGGAATATACCCGGACTAGATGCTAATCCAAATACTAAGCGTTTATATTTGAAAAGGCCGCGGTGAGTATTAATTACTGTTAAAGGCATCGACTCTTCAGTTAAACACACTTGATTGTAAGCTTGTGATAAATCAAGCTTCGTAAAATACCTACTTCCACTCAACTCAGCGAACAAGTCCTCAATCTTTGGTACCGGATACTTATCAACCAACAATACTCGATTTAAAGTAGTTTTATAATCAGCGCAAACACGCAAAGCCCCGTCCGGCTTGTGTACTATTACCAGTGGCGTGGCCCAGTCGGAGTGCTCCACGGGCTCGATGACGTCAGCGGCTAGCATCGCATCCAGCTCGGCGTCGACGCGGTCGCGGAGTGCGTACGGCAGCGGCCGCGCGCGGCAATATACGGGCTGCGCCCCCTCGCGCACCCGCAACGCCGCCCGCTCGTCCGTGTAGCAACCCAGGCCCTCCGTAAACAAATCATTGTATCTGCAATAAATTTGTTGTTCTAATTTATTCCTTAATACACGTAAAGATACATTGTCAGTTTGTACATGATTCACTGGTATCCTTGGTACACTAATATTCAACTCCGCTAGCCACTGTCTCCCTAGCAAACTAGTAGTACCATTCCCTATTACATATAAATCTAATAATTTTTTTCCTGATCCATATTCAACTGTCACTTGTAAGTATCCTAAAGGTTTAATACCACTTCCATCATAGAATCGAACTGTCAAATTACCTTCTTGTAAATGTAAATGGCTAAATAATTGTTTGTAGGTATTTTCACTAATGCACGATAAAGCGGACCCCGTATCTATTTCCATTGTCAACAATTGGCCCTCAATTAAAATCTGCGTGCTTACCGGCTTATACTTTCCTAATGACATTTGAAACATTGGTTCCTCATAAATGTCTTCCTCTTCAGACTCCTCGACCTCTTCCTTATACTCCTGCTTAACTAACGGCTCCGTGACTCCGCTCGGCTCCGCCTTGTCCCGTACAAAGTGCGCTGGCGCACTCCTCCCGTACTGCGCCGGAGCCCACGCAAGCTGCCTGCTTAGTTGGCGCGCGCTCGCACGGCCCGCTCGCCCCGCGCCGCGTCCCCCGCGACGCCCGCTGGCGATGTTGCCGCGTCGATATTCTGTTGACCCTGTCGCCGCCGCCGGCTTCCTGCTTCCATAATTATAATTTTCATACTCCGCTGGGCAGACCCGCCTTAAATGACCCGTTCTATTGCATCGACTACACACATAGTCCCGAAACTTGCAATCCTTTTGTTGATGCCGTCGATCCCCACAGCCCCTACAACCCATGGACTGCAAGCTATTCAAGTCGGCCTCCGTTCCTGTGACATCGACCCCGTGACTCCTTTTGCCTTCTACCACAGTTGCGTCCCTCTCGGCAGCCTCCAACGACAAGGCCAAGGTCAATGACTTTGCAAAATCAATGTCTTCCTCAGCAAACAGTCTTTGGCGGATTCCTTCGCTTGAGATACAGCACACGAGCTGGTCCCGTAAATTTTCGTCTAAATTAGAACCAAAAGCACAATTACGCGACAACTTTTTTAATTGTTCAACAAACTGGGCAACTGTCTGTCCGCCATTTTGCCGATACTGCCTAAATTTATAACGTTCTGCAAGTATTGATGGTTTAGGCTGAAGAAACTTTTCCACTAGACTCACTAACGTTTTATAGTCCAGTTCTGATGGTTTTTTGGGACTTGCTAAATTAACCATTAACTCGTACGCCGCGTCACCCACAATGGCGATTAACGTAGGCACTTTCTTTGTCACTGCTATGTCATTTGTTAAGAAATACATGTCCACTCTGTCACAATATGAACGCCAGTTTCCTTTTTGCACGTCGAACTCGCCTATTTTACCAATTGACATGTTTTTACACCAATAAATCCTCAGTCGCCACTGATAAATAAAACACCGTGTGGTCGATACACCGTATATTGTAGAACTGAGCGCACATACATTAATAAGTTGCAGGTAGCTTATTCATAAGTTTTATCCAAATACCTTACAACTTGAAAGTATTATTTGCTGTGGAAGGAAAATAGCAGGAAAAAATAGCCCATGGTAACAAATAGTGTCAGCTATCACCAAACTAGTAGCAAACTGTAACAAACTTGTGCTCTTTAAAATAAATGTTATAATGTATTAAAAACAAGCACAAAATATTGGCTGTGGTAACGCCTACTTCAGATTACTTTAAAGCGGTCAGTATACCGTCTTTTATCGAAATAATATCTCCGTAACAATTTATTTACACTCATCGATCGTTATTTTGAAGTATGGCTCGTTTAATATATACCTAAATGAAGCTGCGTAAGTGCGGTGCAAGTGATTAAAGTTTCTACGGAATGTTAAATAAAAAGAATCAAAATATAAAAGGTCTATCTACACAGATCCGGGCCGAGCCCGGGACGTATCCGGGCCGTAGCCCGTCAGGAGAGTAAATGTCATGACGACGACGTATTGTTTTCCCTCCTGACGGACCACGGCCCGGACACGTCCCGAGCACGGCGTGTCCCGTTGTCATGACGACGAATTGTTTTCCCTCCTGACGGGCCACGGCCCGGATCTGTGTAGATCAAAAAAAAGTTGTATTAAGTAATCTTTAAGGGATGGTTTGACTTTAGCGTAGATATTGGCAAAATGGCGGAGCGATTGCATAAAAACGATAAAGTTTCATAAATGAAAAGTTACAGCACTATTCTGCCCTATTGCAATACTATTGCGGTTAAATCGCCACGCCACGCCCACAAAATATACCTAACAAGCCATGCCTGGAAGAGTATAAAAAATCACTCATAACTTAGTAGGTACCTAAGTGAAACATCATTAATGATCGAGGGATAAGTGCGCATAATTTTAGTCCGTCCGTTTGCTTCGGGCACGCATGCACGCGACCATCTCACGTCATTCGGAAGCCGGTACTTTTAAATCCCTAAAACCTTTACAAAATCAACCTTATATCTACCACTTATAGGACAGTACAGCTGCAAAATAACTTTGTTAAACAAACGACCGGAAATCTTCTCGAAAAGTCTGCAAAATGGATCTTAAGACTGCATCATAAAACGCACGGTACCTGCAAATGTAAATTTGTCAAACAAATAATGACAGATCTTTTGCATTCATGTTACTAATTCACGATACCGTTATGTTATGGAAACTGCTTCTTACTACACCATTGTTGCATGTTTTGGTTTGATTCTGTAATTTTTTAAAGGTGACAGCGAGGGGCGAATCATCGACAACTAATGGTCTCCGTGTAATATTGTGAGTGATGAGGTGACAAGCGTTGCAACTAATCGTTTCAGTTGTAAAAGTTGTGTTTAGTATGGATACCACTTTTTTAAAGGAAGATCAGTCAATCTGCTTTATATTCTCCGGACTATCTTTTTAAATAAAAGTAAGAAAATAACTTCTTATTCTCAAAATATTACAATAAATTATTTCATTCGAATTTCATATAATGGGTTAGGTACATTACAGACATCGCCAATTATAAAAGAATCAAAATTTTTAATTAATATAGGAAAAGGAATCCCAAATCTCTGTCAGTCAATCTTAGTCACCTATAAACATTTCATTGAAATTATACCTAAGGACGGATAAGACCGAAAAATCAAAATAAAAAATGTCAACATAAAAGTCTAATCTACACTATTGCCAATACCCCCGCGTTACCAATTCCAATTGCTTGCTAATGGTATTACAAAACAGCTGCTAAGGCTCTAGACGGGACTTCGACAAAAGACATCGATCGATCGACGCCCGTTTCGTGACTATTGTTCGAAAGTAGTGTTGGAGAATAATAATCGGTTTAAAATCGATGAATGGCATTTATTTATTGATCTGTTTTTCCTTTTTTGTCAAGTATCGGTTACGGGAGCTCAACAATATAATCGTATGATAAAATATGATATTACCTACTTAGTATATAGCTATGTAAAATCCAGTAATCGATCTATAGCTTTCATAATAGTCTGACTTGATTACATTATATCATAACTTGATAATTTTAGTCAGTCACGTTTAATCGATGAAAAAATCGATATGCAGTCTATATTTCCCATCACTATTCGACATCAAAAGCACCACAGACATCTGTTTCTTCCTTTTTCCCCTGCATAATGAAACCAGCCTATTGTGAGACAAACATCCACAAAAGATCGACAAAAACACGCACTTTGAGAACTGCTATTTTGTTTAAAAAAATAACCCGTAGGTGTTGTATGTCGGATATAAAAGTGCGTGCAACTGTTATGACATACGTCTCATGTAATTGTCAGTAAATTGTGGTTTTAAAATAACACGCATATTTTATATTTTTGAGCTCAATAACTCTACCCTTTCCATGTATTTATAGTAAAGATAACTATGTACAATCTACGCCTGTCTAAATAATTCTCACCGACATAGTTGAGTGGTTTTGACAGTGAATTTAAAAGATAGAAATTGACCCACTTGGCGCTCTGTAGCCTTGTAGCTGTTATTTATACAAAATGACGTGAGACATTCATAGTTTTCACACAATTTTGAGTGAAATACATCGAACTCACAGTTTGGCTACAATCGATAGGTAGGTACGAACAAGTCTTTGATGAACACCTCGACTAAAATAAAGTTGAAAATTATAAAATGGTTTCACGCCACAAAATGGCGGCTGCAAAGTAATGGAATTAAAATATTAAAATTGCGATGAACTTACGCTCCAGTTATTAAAATACGTAAACGTGGTGTTGATGGGTTTTAAAATGTTTTACGAGATTTTTGTGGGAAAAGAGAAATTTTAATTTAAACTGTAGGTAGTGGCAGGAAAAAATAATGGATAACATTAACGGTCTTTTATGGAATAGGAAGCAAAACATTTACTTTTAAATCTAGTGAAAACCAAAGCCCGACCAAAACCGACCAAGTGCGAGTCGGACTCGCGTAGGAAGGACGACGGACGGACGGACGGACAGACAGCCAAGTCTCAGTATAGGGTCCCCTTTTCACCCATTGGGTACCCTATAAATTAAAAAATACTCTAATGCGATTCTAAGAATTTAAAAAGTAAAAAGAGTAGATACCGTGCGGCTTCGGCTGCGCAAACTCCGAGTTCTTCGGCAAGTTTTAAATATAGTACGTACCTAAAAAAATCTCAACTTATAGGGGTTTACTACTATTACTTTACAATCAAATACCATGGTTGAGTAACTTTATAAATAAGTTAGACTTCCCCTACGTATAGCAATACCGTTTAATTTCAAGATTTGGTTGTTACAGCTTCCAATTTCAATTTCGGTACGTCAAGTTGGTACTTTAAGTTATAATTTGTATCGTTCCTTGATAACAACTCTAAATAGGGGTTAAACGTACATTATTTTGGTTTTGGTAGATTTATTATGCTTTTTAACGTACTGAGATCGGTCAAAAAAAGTTTATTCGAGAAAAGGATGGTGCGGCCGTTTTGTTTGGGCTCGACTTGGCGGGGGCACGGCCGTGCCCCCAGATTTTAGTAATTGATTTCTATGTTATGGCGAAATGAGCTTGACGCCTTTTTAAGTGATTATACATACATGGCGGATAAAAAGAGACGCTTTTGCCCAGCATTGGAGCAGTAAAGGATATCTAATAATTCTCATTACCTTACAGTCACCTACTATACTAGTCAACACTATGTTTTGTAACTTCTTTTCAATGATTATGTTACAGCTCTATTTTCCGAATAAATAGTCTTTGATTGATTTTTTTCATTTTTACTACTGTTAATTAATAAAAACGACATTAAATTAGTCTTACGGAAGACCAGCTGACATACAGCCCAATCAGTAATGTTGAAAAGAGCAACGCTACAGAGTTTCTTGCTAGGTTCTTCTCTGGGGAACACTGCCCTCTTGCAAATCTAGCATTAACTTTAAAAAATTACCCGTCCTATGTGTTGTCAAACTTAACCTACAGGATTAAATGATGTTTCATTATCAAAATATACAGGATGGAGGGACCCCGTATGGAACAGCTCCCGTAATAACTGTGCCTCCCACATCTCGTATAAAGTCGGCAGCAACTGTTGGCTCCCGTCGGGCACCATTTACATGGTATTAAGTGCACTTAATCGTGGGCTCGAGCGATCTGCCTTGGGGGGTAGTGCAGTTCTACCAAGGCAGACTCGGTAGGTATTAGTTTGCTAAAAGTACCTGACTAAAAAAGTGCTTTCATTATCAGATAGGAAGGTATTCACTGTCATATTCCTGAGAGAGTCTTTTAATCATATAAACATACTCGTAGGTACATAGGTTTAGGTGTGGATTGAACCTATGTAATCTTTCACATCCCAGAAAAAAAGAACGATAGAAAATCTATTGTGTCTGGGTTTATAATGGGTCAGTGGGATGTGAGAGGTTAAGGAGAGATAGCTTTTAGTAGGCAAAATACTGTGTTCATTTATGACAAGCTATAAAACAACTGAACTTTAAGTTGTCGTATCGTAAAATTGAATATTTTTATGGTATAATACCTATATACTTTTTCTTAGTCTCTTTAAATGCTAAATTGTTCACCTGCCGTGTTCTCGTATTGATATACATTTCTCTGACCTTCGTTTGCCTTAAATAGGTAGCTCATAGTTCAAACATACATCTCGTATACACGTATACTTACTTATTTCACTTGCTACTTATGTATGTACTCGCATAAATATATTTTTTTATGAAAGTTGCATGTTTGACATTAAAATAGTGGCGTTTACGTATTAGTAAAGATATTATTAATATCAAATATTTCAAGTTGATTGCGTAAGGCGTGATTGTCATTTGACAGTTCCTAAATGTTTTAAAGGTTTTACAACATTCGCTACAAAAATAACATGCTTAAGTACTTTTTAAAATATTTTCTATGAAACGAACTTTATGAATTTCACGACGGTCTAGCCTTTTAAATATAAATGTATCTTACACAATTCATAAAGAAATTGTTGTTTTAAGACAATCAAAGCACTTAATTTCTCTTCGTTTAAGTATTTTAAACAAGTCTTCCTTTTTATACAGTAAACGAAACTTCACCGGAAGGATAGGGTTTGCATGATATGCAAATTGCAATATAATTGCATGATTGCACAACAAATTACAATACTTCCTTGTGAGATAGTTGCAGCAATCAATAGCTTTGTTATTACGGTCTGTGGTTGTTTACTTTAATTGTAGAACATTCGGGCTACTTCAATACTTACGTGGTATGTATTTGCAAGATGTTGTAAGTACTTACTTGTGTTAAGGAGCGAAGATGTTTTGCCCTTTTCGCTTTTGTGTAAATAAGACCTGGTTTTGAAGTTTTAATCTTAATTTTGCCCAGCAGTGCGACACAAGTGACTAGATTAGATTAGAAATTAAAACTAGGTACTCGTATAAAAGAACTTAATTTAAAGGAAATGGAAATAGTATTTATTGATACTTGGTAACTAACATTGCGTAAATAATAACTACACAATGCGTACAGTAAGTAACAAGTCAATATATTGTTTAACAAATCAAAATATTTGTATGGGAACTACTAAAGCACGATTTACTTTAGCATATGGAATCTTGCAAATATCTATCTCCATAAATAATTGCCAACTTACTTAAAAATATTGTGGAAAATTAAACACAACATCAGACGTCTACAATTTGAAATCAAAACAAGTTAGCGATTATGCAAAGCGTAATCTGCCAACGTAACTTATTCAAAATATTCAAATTAAAGGGGACGTGAGCAGCCCTAGGGTTTCGCTGGCGTGCAGGGAACATCCAGGGGGCTATTTAGGGTATTTAGGGTGCCTAGTGATTACGTACTGTACCTATTTTTCTTTCTATATTGTTGAGTTGTAAAGAATTTAAATCTCATTATCATCATCTTTTCCTTCACCTGTTCTAGGAACGTCCGTCTGGGTCTTCCTCTCTTCCTTTTCCCTTCAATTCTAAGGCGGGTGTCATGTCGTATCAAGATGTTAAAAAGAAGGCAGAAAATAGGAAGGGATGGAAGAGGCTCCACCGACAAGAGCTAAGCTCTTAAATAAGAAGAAGAAGGAGAAGATCATCATCTTATTTAAGAGTTAGCGTCTTGTCGGTGGAGCATTCGCCATTTAGGCCTATTTTCCGCCAGTGCTTTGACTTCTTGATACGTCATGCGTTAACTTTCAATAACACAAAAATCGATCAATTAAAGATTCGCCCTTAGCCTTACTAATTATAAGTTAAAATTAATATAGACCAGTCCGCGTACTATACCGTAACTGGCCCGGCCCGGTGTACTGTATGTTCCCAGCTTCAAACAAAGAATACTTATGTTTTAAGACTAGTACATACTCCTATAAGTATGTAGTAACACTACTAACATTTCCCATTACCATTCTAAAACTCGGAAAGAGCTGATTAGCACAATTACATAACAAGAATACAACATTGCATGCTGTTTATTTTCCCACATGCATCAGCGATACTTTTTATGCAATTCTCTACTTTATCTGCATAGGTAAACGATTAATTGAATTCTAAGGGATGTATTGATTCCCCACGGCTATATTACGTTTTTTATTATACGAAAATGTACAATACGTCACGAGTAAGTCAAAGGTAAAGAATAGTTTTTAACAAGATTATAATCAAATAATCACGTAATAAATAGACCTACGCACTTTAAGTTGATAACCGAAAACGTACTTTGAAATGCTCTTATAAAAATCAAATTTGTTAGTAAGAAGTGGTGTCATAATCCCTTATAACGATAATGATCAATTCCATAACATATTTACAGCTATCAAGATTTAAAATTAAGTGACAATAAAGTTTGGTTTACAAGAAATTACGCGAAGTGTTTAATTTTATAATTTAAGAGGCAGATGGTCAAACAAATCATCGTTTTACCATTTATCGGTGTAATTATTTCTCACCTGCTTTTTGCAAATACAACCAGCGATATCTTACTTGAGACCTGAGCTGTTTTGGTACTTATTCAAATGGATACTCAACTTAGGTCTTGTTGGTGTAAAAGGCGCGTGTTCTACATGATTTACAATGTTGCTTAATTACTATGAATTTATTTAAGTACGTAACGTAAGTCTAATTGACAAATAAATAGTGGGTTAGCATCTTATGACCTTATCAAGTCGATTTAGGGGGTACTAGGCTACCTGTCACTATCTAGTACTTAAATAGCATTTATTAATTCTTTCTGTTGTCAACCTTACCTCGCGAAAAAAGTTGTTAATGTACCGTTGTCAGTGTCCAGTATTACCTACCTGTAAATAAATAAAAAAACATTAGTTTTAATTGAGACTCAGAACCGGTACAGTTAGACAGAAAACATATTTATATTGCTCTTAAACTATCCTCATTTTAGACAGAAATTAAACTTATCAATGAAACGCATAATATTTTCATTACCTATGTTAATTAATAAATACACTTAGATGTTGATGTTTCTTAAAGCTACATTCCGAATATGTACATGTCTGCTAGAGAATAAGGATATTGGAATTCCTGTAGATAGCGACCCGTATGATTCAATTTGTGTATCTGTTACGGGCAATGTGATTAATGCGGGCAGTATGCATAATGCCCGGGCATTATGAATAATGCCCAGCTGTATCGGGCAATGTGATTAATTACTATCAAAACTGTGCTATTTATCACATTGCCCGGGCATTATGAATAATGCCCAAAGACCTTTGGGCAATTTGATAATAATATTAATAATAGTCCGTTAACTTGATAATTGTGGGTTGCGATAATTCTAAAGTCGCCAAATTTTTGAAACGTTGCCAGAGACATATTAGCGGACAATTTTTTTTAGAAATTTTAGGTCATTGTTTTAGGTAGAATCTAGGTTTTTGCATTTTTAGCAACTAAGGTTATTGAACTAGAGTATAAAAATAATTTGGTAACTCGTATGTTATATTAAGTACTTCAATTACAATTAAGTTTTTAGAAATTTTACGTATGTGCTGCATAGGTACCTAAAGGAAAAAAATGCTCATTATTTCGGCATTATAATATTTTTTTAAAAATGAGAATGAAAATGAGGATGAAAATGAAAATGAAAATTTTATTAAGTCTGAAGGTTGGGTTTGACAACCCTTCATTTCTTAAAGTCATTTTTTTATCATTCATATGTCATTTTTTAAAGATTATTAGATTCGCAAGAGTTCCAGAGAAGTTCCAGAGAAGAACTTAGCAAGAAACTCTATAGGGTTGCTCTTTTCAATTTAAGTTGTACAAATTATTAGGCTGAAACCCAGACACAAACATTAAAATTTACATTTCAATAGAGCTTAAATCAATAAAAAAATTGCCCCTGCAATATCCAAAACAAGGTATAGGTAAGTAAATTGGAAACTGAAAACTGAAAGGCTTAGCTTGATAGAATCCACATAGGTAGGTGTACATGACCGGATTGACCGGCCATCACAGCAGCACCTTCACACAGGTCTCAACGCATGTGCCAACCATCAACCCCTTCCACATATTTTAGGGAAGTAGTATTTTAGGGATTTAGGAAGTTTTTTAGGGAAACCACCGCATGTGACCCTTTCACCAATCAAAGAGTCTGGAATGGCCTAACCTAAACTAAAACTCAACTTAACCTATGAAGAAATGATGAGAATGTTAAGTTTCATAATAGGTACATATTTATTTGACTTTCAGTCAGGTTTAGGTGAGATAAGGTTTCATAGTAAAATAAAAAAAAGTACTGAAACAAGTTTATTATCACTCTGCCCAATAGGTGACGGGCATTATGCATAATGCCCGGGCAATTTGATTAATTGCATTGTATTTATCACATTGCCCGCTTATATTGGGCATTATTCATAATGCCCGGGCATTATGCATAATGCCCAATTAATCACATTGCCCGTAACATATCTATTTGATTCAATCCAGTTCACTTCCTGTTCAAGCCAGGATGGTGTAAATTCAAGTAGGGTTCGCTTCCATGTCTAGATATTTACATAGCTTACCTATCTATCACGCCTCTTTCCCATCGAGGTAGGCGA
Source organism: Anarsia innoxiella (assembly GCA_947563765.1). Classification (NCBI taxonomy): domain Eukaryota; kingdom Metazoa; phylum Arthropoda; class Insecta; order Lepidoptera; family Gelechiidae; genus Anarsia; species Anarsia innoxiella. Next base: position 2,708,507 of record OX387397.1, read on the forward strand.
AGGACACTTCCCTCCACTTACTACGTTTCAAACACACTTCCTCCGCTTCATCCACATTTATTAAGACTAGATATTTGTAAACGTTATATAACTTTAAAGTTCAATCGGCAATGTCAAATTAACACACAATAGTTTTGGTTGTAAGTACGATACATACCAACTACATAAGTATCAACAATATATTTAGTTTTTTGATATTTCACTAATTTTAAGAAATAAAAGAAAACTCTATCATTGCCTGAGAATAATTACCTAAGAATAATTATCTTAATTTTAAAAACCCTAGTTAGACTTGTGAAATAAATGATACAACCTTTTTGTACTTTCAATATGAATACCATCTCTTTTAGCTTGTCGTAGTCGGAAAAAACAAAACTTTTATTCCAAACTTTTTTAAATTCAAAAAAAGAAAAAGCGCGAAAGTTATACCTCGTAGAAGTTGTAAATAACCGAAATATGAATAAATTTCGACGCGGTGACGTGACAAAACCTTGTAAATAACATGTTTATTTAATTTGTTTCCAACACTCCCTTCTTGTTTTTCTGTCGGGAGGGACTAAAGAAAAGAAATGGCAAAAGTTACTCTGATACTCTGTTACACTTTACATATCACCACGGTGAATGTAATTGGATAAACATGTCACTTCTTCACATTATACAATCATTTACTTACATGTTTATTCAGTTCATTATTCAGTTTTACAGGTGTAGTACACAGTGAAGGCAATTGAAATTTCGCACGGAGACAACTTGATAGACATCTAAGTAGGTACCTACTTCAAATTGAGAGATAAAATATCATATCGACATTGAGGGAAAGAACAAAAGATCTTTTTCATATTAGGGACATATGTTGCACAAGAAATATATTTTACTAGAATTACTAAGGTTTAGACTTCAGCTCACGTAATTCATAAAAGCCCCTCTAAAAACGACTGCAGCGTCGCGCATGCGTATTATCGTGTTACGATACGACGACGTGCTCATATTCCCGGTAAGGTGTCCATTTACAAGTTACATTTAGGTACTTGATAGCCCCTTGTAGTGTAGGTACTTACAAACTTATTTCAATGCAGGTGTTAGGGTTCTAACACACCTGAGAGCAGTTGCAGTTTAATACTCAATCAATAATTAAATTGATTCACACGGCTTTACGTCGGCTTTAAGTGACGTCACAGAATTCGAATTCCTCTCGATAAAGTTACTCAACGGAAAACCCCAACTTTTTTAATGAACGCCTGTCAACTTGAAAATTTTCGTACTACTACCATTATTTTGTACTTAGTCGTGTTATACAGCGCTTTGATAGTGATTTTAAACAAGAAGAATAGACCTGTTGGCTCCGTTGTAAAAAACTTTGCTACTCCTGAATAGGTAACTAACCTAGGCCATTATAATTTATCACAGTATAAAACCATACCAGGAACAGTAAATCAAATAATTACATGCTCATAATCTCTAAACGACTGCTAGAACGCCCGCCGTTGTAAAAACAAACCTACAACACTCATTACAGGGCTTTAAATTAAAAAGTTTATAGAGAACGCATTATGGCGGTAACAAAGAGCCGTTGAGAAATTAAAAGCCATTACAACACAGGTGATTTATAATGTCCGCGTACAAGGATTGCATAATTGAGAGGCGCCTGCAAACAGGTTACATTTCATAGACGTTCTATTTTATCCGCGTTTTTGCAGGCGACTATAAAATATGCAACAGAGCGCGTGCGCCGTCAGCTGTTCTCTATGCAGCTGCGGATTCCGTAAAAGGAAACAAGCCGGGATGGATTACGGCGATTACATTGCAATTATCCGGACCGGAGACCGGCTACGTAATACCGGACCACTTTCTTTGTTCGGTGACATTGACCTCCGTGCGGGAGAAAGAGTTTTTCAGCGAATTGGGTCTTTTAATAGGAAGTTTTATTCAATTGTGATAAATGTTTGTGAACTGTTAATTATCTACCTAAACAAATCCCGATAGTAATGGAATACTTTCACGATACTTCTTCGGTTTTCTATTTTTGGGCCTTTACGCACTAGCGTTTTGTCCGCCTTCGACATCAAAATTATCTAACTAATAGATACCTAAGTACGGTACCTAAAGAACTCTCAACAGTCCGTATTCAGTTATTGATTTATCTTCCTGTTTTGAAACCCCAGAATCTTTTCAGTCTAGCTAGACTTTCAGTAAAATATTATTTAATTACCGACTGTTGCTATACAATAGTCGACAATCTACGTAACGCGACATTGACCTCTGCGATTGTACAACTTATGTAATATTCTCGCGTGTTTCGGTGTTTCAATGTTATTCGTATTTTCTGGTTTTAACTACCTATCTAATACTATCTATCTATTATTTAATTTTTGAAAATCTATTTTAATACTGGGGAGTCGTGGTTTTAAGTTTTCAAATCAACTTGACAAACATTTGCGATACATTAGACTAATAGAAAAAGCCATTACTTTGTCAAATCATACAGTCAGTTTCAGAAAAGGTTACTATAAGTACTGCCAATAAATGTTCCTTCCACTTTATCCTATAGCTGACATTGTTGTCAAAAACAAAAGAATTACTACTAACTTTTAAAACATTTTCCACTATCTGTTATTGATGTAAATCGTAAGTAATTTTAGCCAAATAATAACATTTTGCAGGCAACAAAGCTTTTTAATCTGCCAAAGTGAGCTAACGAGATGTTTCTTTTCAAAAGATCAATAATTATGTTTGGATTGGACTGTCCGTCGCCCCTTTGTCAGATAAAATAAATACAAGGACTTCATTGTCATTTAAGTCATGACATTCACCCCCGCGGCGACGCATCTGCCCTGTTGCTGGAGGCATATTATAAAAACAACATTAATTATACATATTTATATGAAAAGAAACATTTTACAAGCAATTATTGCGAAATGACCAGCGATATCCGTTTTTTACGTCTTTATTCGACGACAAGATAATCTATCGAAATATTGTTATCTGTAGGTATTTAATTGAGCGTTTACGTTGATTATTTATTTTAATTATGGTAGGTAAGTTAACTACGTATTTGAGTACCTCTACTTACGTAGTAACTATTAGGTAATCTGTGCCTCTACGTAGGTATTAAGGTCTGATTGGTAAGAATGGAAAGTAGATTTGTGTGGAGTAACTTTAAACTTGTAATTTAAAACAAATCTTTAAAGTGTCACTTTCTGGCGTTACGTCAAGTGACTGACAAAAAAGCAAAACTTAAGATTACGTTCCTATTCTTTAAACTTTTAATTAACGTATATTTAGGAAGGTCTCAAATATTTTAATTACTTACTAGTTTAAATAATAAATTATTTGTTCGCAATGGAACAGTAGCGGTCTTTGAAAAATATTTTATTCAAATACGTTACGAAGTCTCAATACATTTCAGTACCCTGTCTTTTAAAGTGCATACCTAATAGGAATTTTCTTGTCCATGCTCTTTAGCATAGCAGGTGCGTAGTTCAAAGACCTGACCTTTCTAAGCTGTCACTACGAACACATGCTATGTTATTAATGCTGCATTAGTCTTTTCTGTGCAATAGACGCAATGTGGCCTGCAAAAAAATATACGGCTCGCTTAAAACTCCGAAATGTCAGGCCAGATAATTATGTTGACAGTAGCTGTCAAACAGATGATTTAAAAATTAAACAGACATTTTTATTGCAAACGAGGTTTTTAAAAGCATAAATTATGGTAGTCATAAGGAGATTGAATAATGGTTAGGTGTTTAACAATATTTTCCAATCGACATTGGCTTTTCTATTTGTTATTGTCAACAAAAAAAAAATCAAAAACTCAAATTCAAATTCATGAATAAAACCGAATTATTTAATACAAACACTCAAATTGCCCATTCGAGATATTATTATATCAAATTAGCAATGTTCCTGCTGCCTTATTACTTGCAACGATAACATAAAACTTCAACTGTACAAGCGCATATGCAGTTTCAGTCCCAAGTGATTTCTTGCAGCAGTTTTTGCCCGTTAAATCATTAAGGCAACCATTTTGTAATCCAGCCCTCAGGACTAATGCTTTCTGATTATACTTTGTAAAGCGATCAGTTTTTCAACTGAAGATACAAGGAGGTAGTTTTTGTTGTTTAAGTAGATATATCTTTGTGATTGATTACAAGGTTATTTAAAAGAAGCGTCTAAAGTTAGATTGTAGGTAGGTACCTAGGTACTGGTTGGTTTTTTTCGCATGTGTGAAGTATTTTAGAATGTTTGCCAAGCTTTTTAGAATAGTTGCGTAGATGGTATTTTTTCGTTTAAGTATTTACTTATTACAGAGTTATTTGAGTTTACAGGTAGGTCAAATCATAAAATTATTTAAGTTTTTATTAGTGTTTATGTGAGAAAAACGTAGCTTTGAAAATCTAGGTGATAGGATAGGTTCTACATCTATTACATAGAACAGTTAGTCACTTGTAGTTTACCATATTTATTATACGTGATAGATAAATAAATAACATTACCTACCTAAATTAAGAAGTATATTCTTAGCATAGCAACCCACCTTTTAGGTACAAAAGTGAAAAAGTGATTTTACAATTTCGTCCTTTCATTAAAAGGCCAATACGAAAATTTTATAGGTATTTTTTAAATAAAATTCCTGAATTTAACGCCCTTCTTAACAAACGTTGGATCAAGGGCTCGTTAAAGTTAACTATTATACGATATTGACACGAAAGCACTTTCTCCAATAGCCTTGAATGTTTGTTTTACTATATTAACTATGCAATTTAAGTTAATAGCCCACGGGACATATTTTACATACCTTATATTATAGTGTTGATTTACCTATATCTGTGTATGCAACATTTCGGGAACGACTATAGGATCTGTATACAGTTGAATGCATAACTATTTTCATTTCATCAAAATTACTGTAGGTAGGTGCTTATATTATGTTTATAAATTATCCAAAAATATTTACACAACTTTCAATGTCATTGAATATCTTATTTTTACCGTACCTTAAACGTATAGTTTAAAATCCTCAAAAGAATCCAGTTCGTACCAGTTTGTGGACTAGGGTCCAGTGCCCATTAACGGAACAGGTTGAGTGACTTTCTTCCTTTATTGGCAACTTTGGCGATATTGTCGGCCATCCCTAAACTGGCCACACCTGCCAGGGGAGGAATTCGAAGGGTGCCTTCAAATACCAGAAGGCATTATTATATTTTCGGCGACCAATTTATGTTAAAATTCGCTAAGGAAGTGCAATAAAATATAAATTACTTATAGTTTTACATAATAACTATAGGTAAACGTAATCTTATACCTACCTAATCTAATATTATGAATCTTAACACTTTTAATAAAAAATGTCTTCAGAGGACTTTTCACACACAATTTCACAGAGTTATAGGTAAGCCTATGACTATGAGAGTTATATGTTCATAACTTCTGAATCCTACTACCTAATTAATTTATCAAATATTAAATAAATATATGTATGTATATATATTATTTAAAGATAGGTTTATACAACTAAGTAGGAAGATTTTTCTTTTATGAAAGCTCTTCTTATAACAACAATACGAATCAAGTGTAAAAAGTCGGTATTTTGTATATAGCTCAAGGCAATATTTTTGGTAGCTATTAACGAGAAGTCCCCACACTCACGACTTTTGGATTCTCTTGTAAATAAGTAGATACATATTAAAGCATTTCGCCTGAAGGTATTGTTAAAGTACTGTAATGACGCTAAACTGGGGCGAAGTCTGTAACCGATATTTAGTAGGTACCTTTTGTGTTTGTCAGGTAGATACTTGCTGCTGAACTGGTAACTGGTAAGTAGGTACGAAGATTATGGTAAAGTAAGATGGCTAGGACTAATTTTTAAAGTGTTTTGAGTAAATAAGTACTTACTTCAATGGATACAGATAAATAAATACATATACCTTCCTATGGGAGAGGGGGTCTTGCACAGGGGCCCAAGATTACTAATTTACAATATTCTGTTAGGTGTCGGCAGTGTCAGTGGCATTTTTGACACATTTGGTCGCAATCAGTGTAAGCTATTGTTTAATTAGCAGAATACCAAATGTGTCAAAAATGCCCTTGACACTCTGTCGACACCGACAGTCGACTCGCAACTGAGGCTATTACCTATAAATTAGCAGACTTGGGCCCCTTTAGATTTTGTTTGTATCCAATCAATAGGTACATATCTGTAAGGAGAATAAACAATTTCACTGTAAATAAACAAAACACACTTAAGACGATAAACATATAAATTTCTTGAAACTAGATAAAACTAAAATAGCAATTTCGCAGGGAAATTAAAGAGATCAACGCATCAGTGATCTCACAATCTTCAATTTCCGTTGTATCCTTATTGGTTCTGCTTCAATGCTATTGTAGGATATCTGGATCGTTTTCTAGTTTATTATTGGTTTTTATAGTGTAAGTTGATTGTTTCCTATCATCGATGTTGTTTATGATGGCAACAGTAGGTACCTACTTAGGTATATACATGGTACCTCCTTTTCTAGGTTCAAAGTCATGAGATCTTTTTAGAGATGATTCATGGCCTGAGCACACCTATTAAAGTGAGTATTTTGAATGTTCTGAACTAGCCAGATGACTACGGTTTCTATCAGCGGTAGGTATAGGTACAGACACTATCGCGATAAGTCCAGACTGTGCCTAATTCTTACACTTTTAGTTGACTCGAGAATGACAGACATCAGCGAGAACTCACATGAAAGAAGCGACATCAAATTCAACATGAAAGTGCGATAAAATCAGCCCCACACTTTCATACCACACATATAAAGGGTCGGCTTTATAATTACAATGCAACCAAAGTGTGGAGACATGAAGATAATATCAAAACGTTTCGTTTAACATTACACGTAAACATATCCGGATATTCAATCGGCGAATTTAATAAACGGACAAAGCGATGCTTTCATTCGATTGATTTATCGCTTTAAAGAATATCGATGGCCGGTTGAATCGATTTAAAATTAAGAGGTAAAAGGCTGATCGTATCGATATAGTAGCACATTTAAATTTAAAAGAGATAAATGGGTAAGTAATTTAATTGGATACTTTAGTACTTATCGTAAGTAAATGTTTTCAATACAATAACAAAATCAGACAGTTACAAGCCCTGGAAGATTTTATACTTCGTTTATTTTTGTCTGGCTCGGCTAAAGAAAGCTTTGTGGTGGAGTTTTCTTTATTATCTACCATTTTTGATTAAGTTAGAAAAGTATTAAGATTAGAGTGGCAAATTCCGGCGCACAGCAGAAATGACTGAGATCAAAGCTTTAGCCCAGCAGTGGGATATGACAGGCTAACTGTATTATTTATTTAACAGTTTGTTTATTGTAAGATGATAGTACATAGAGACAGAAAAAAAAGAGAAGTTATACAAAAGGTACAGCATAATTCTAAAAGAAATTTCTGTATCTGTTGATATTATTACGATTATTTAATTAAATATTTAATAAACCTTTGTTGCAGGAAAGTCGATTTTTGTCAGTGACGGCTATAGATGTAATGGAACATTAGCTTAATTGCCCTTTTATGCAATTGGCGGTTAGTATCCCTGTTACATTTACAATGTGTGATGGAGTAGGGATACTGTCGGTACCGCTACTTCAAGTTGCTCTGTACGTACAACAGACAGCCCAACCAGTGCCGGATTAAGACTACTCGGGGCCCTAAGCAATCCACACTTGTGGGGCCCCCCTGTCAGTATGTCAACAGGAATTAGTAGCATAGCGCAGTAGTTGACAACATAGGTAATGATTTTTCACTTTGTGAGTGTTAGTTTTGTCAGTTAGGTTAGGACATTGCAGGCTATATCACCTGTTTCTCCTAAAAGAAAGATGATTCCGTGCTTCGGAGGGCACGTTTACGCGCGCTGCGGGGAAGGGATGGTTTTTGATTGGCTGATCGGATCGCGGAAAATTTAAGTTTGTGGCAAGCACGAGCGCGTTTATGAACTTATGACAGATTGGCGCGAATTTTAAAACTGCAGCGCTAGACTAGAAACAGGAAACTTTTCTGGTATAGTTTTGAATGAGGTGGGTGATGTAAGAGTGTGAAGATTTTTTTTGTGCTTCGTCGGGGGCCCCCCTGGACGTGGGGCCCTAAGCTAGTGCTTAATTTGCTTAAGGGTTAATCCAGGACTGAGCCCAACAGAATAACACAACATATCGACCACAGCTGTCAGGAATCCTTGTACCATTTCAAAATTACACCCACTCATTGTCAAATTGTAATTTCATGCAGTTCTGAAGGAAACAAAGCCACATGTCAGTTTGCAAAGACGTGTATTGTACGAGGGTAAGATGCTGATTGTACAGGATGTAGGTATGTGTAAATACACGTGGTTCTGCCAAACAAGACGATTACTGTACTGGATAAAGTTTGAAATTTTTTTTTAAGTACCTACTGGTTGAAACATATTTTGTACCTACTAAAAACAAATCACTACCTATCCGCTTGTACATATGTAGTCTGTGCTATCTGCTGAATTATTTAAACAAATGCAAAAATAATCTGATAATTATCTAACTGTTTCAGAATTCAAACCACCAGAAACACCTACAAAATCGATTCTACAGTTCTTCACACCCTGTGCATATTTACACTCTCTCTGTCACTTCCATTTGAGTGAAAGGGACACAAAACATGCCCGAAGGTGTCACGGCAAACAGCCTTTGAAGGTTTGAAAGACAGCTGACGGGTCGAAAGATTACCATCCCATTTGTGAAGGCCCTGTTTGGGCCACAGTAGGCTTTCTCTCGAATTTGGCGTTAGGAGGCTATGAAATATTAAAACAAAGAAGTACGGGAGCTTTAGGGTGCCAGCACACGTAGCACCTATTTACTTCTTCTTTCGGTTTTCATGTGACTTTGTCGATTTAAAAAAAATTAAAAGTCCTATCTGACTACCAAGAATACGTGTTATCGATTATCGGAAGTGTGGGAGCAGTTTTAAGAGGCAAACACGTGTGTATGGGGTAACGATAGCTTAATGCAAGTCAGAGTGGATGGAAAAGTTTTAAGATCAGGTACTTTGAGCATACTTTTCAACTTTTAGTAGGTACGAGTAGGTATACGACAATTATATCTCTATTTCACGTGGACGTGGATAAATAATTGAAAACTGACTTCATGCACTTGACTAAAAGTGTCATAATGTACTTAGAATTTATTATTTACCTACCTACTTGTAAATCTTGTAATATTAATTCCAAAGTAATTGAGAATTTCACCATGATGGTGATGTTGTTTTGATTAATAAAATTAATTGTATAACCTTAAAAACTGAAGATAAACAAGTCTAGATAGATCAATAAATTTGTCAACCAACCATCAAAAAGCACATTAAAAATTCACCTCGCTTTGCAAATTACGTTCTTACGATGTAAAAATATACAGAATCGAAAAAAGGGTGCATTTTATGGAGCAAATTCACCTATCACCTATGGAGTATGTATCGAAGGGGACGCGAATGTGAAAGGAGCTATGAATTTGTAATATTGGCTTCGATACTGCACACTTCATTGCTTTTACCATAAAGTAAATGAAAAAAGGTTTTTTGTGGAAATGGGTTATCAACAGAATAAATAACAAACCTAAGCACTTAGGCTCCAATTTAAACACATGCAAAGTCGAAAAATGTTCAGTTTTGGAAATTCGCTTTGTCTCTGTAGAAATTGAGCCCTTATTGAGTCCTAGGGACTTAACTTTCGTGAGAAGACGATGAAACCGTGCCAAAACCGCAGTTTCAGCCAATAGCTCAGTAAAAGTTTTTTCATATACAAAACGACCAACCGCGGAGGCATTTTGACCGCTAATGCGTAGAGTTACCTACTCATGTAGAGCACGCGTGGCAGCTAAAACACATCAGCGGGTACAAATGTTTTCCCCAGCTCGACTATTGAAGGCATTGTGAGCTGATTATTCAATATGCAATACCTAACAAAAACATCGCGATTGTAGATAGGTATTACTACCATTTTTAGTTTTCAGTTTCAAAGCAGTTCGTTAGTACTCAAGTGGACATAGGATGCAACCAGTATAGATAGGTCTTAATAGAAACGTAGGTGTATACATACTATACCAAAGAACGTGTTTCAATTTCCTAAGCAAGTTACACGAGCTGATAGACTATGATTTAAAGCCATTACCTCTCGGATCACTTAGCTTGAATCATAGATAGTCCCTAATAGGTCTATTACATTACCTACATAGATATCTAGCTAGATATGTTTAGCATATTGGAAAGGATTTCAATTTGTATTAACATTCAGAACTATTTATTTATACTTGATACCTATTGTCTATTAAAACATTTTCAGGTCTTGGGTGTTTTTTTGCAACAAAACTTTAGGTATGGTCGACTGTAAAGGTGCTCAACGACGCCCGTTTTTTTTAGTCAGTAAACTTATTACCCCAACTTTAATAGAATGGTTGAAGATAAAACTTTACTAAATTCTAAATAAGTACACATTCGTTCTCAAGACAACTAAACCATAAGTTAGCATTATTTTTCTATGAAAAACATTCGCATCTCTAGACTTATCAACTTTTTAGGTATGTACTTATATCCCTAAACAGTCCTCATAAACTTTCAAGTTTGAACAGTAATGACATCGGTATTCGGTGTAGTAATTACGAAATACCTACAGAAACGTGGCCCTTAATGAAAAGGGGGCGAACTTTGATCGCTATCGTAAACTTTGGAAGGTTCCTCAACGTCTAGTCTACGGTAAATTGTGTAATGTGAGACCAACACAGTTTTGTTGGGTAAGTGTGTGTATTTAATTTGGCAAGTTGATTTTAATTGAAACTGATTAATGATGTAGAATTTGTAGCTTCGGGTTCTGTATTTCTATTTAATTGCGAATCAGATACAATGCGCCTGTAGGGTAGATAGGTACAATAAAAATTACGCAGCACATCGAACACTTCCGACATGTCATCTAAGTATATTAGACAAATGACAATGAATAAGCAAAATTCGAAAATATTTCAAATAAACTGTAGGGGTCTTTAGAAAAAGTAAATCCATTACACTTTCCCCTATTAGGCTTCACGTTTGACCATTTTATGAAGAGCTTCGACAAATGATAAAGATATTATTATTATGAACTAGTTTTTATTCTGATAAGCTGTGTCCACGCTACCAGCAGCGCTTAGGCATCGTCGTTTGACAACTATAACTGCAGCTTTACATGTTCAATTCACATCACGAGCACAGTATAGCAAATCCGCGAGATACCGATCATGAAGATGGTTACAATATTTACAAGCGATGATCGACTTCAATCGTCATCTATACGAAACATTAGACATTGACATAGACGTCAATTCAATTATACCATTTTTTAAATTTGTTTGTAATGTCGCAGTTCTTCCTAATTTAGTCTTCAAAGTAATTCTAACGAGGTATCGTATTTGGATGGTATCCAACCTAGTATATTTCGTCACATCATTAATTTTACCAAATGTCGTTTGTTTCAACAGTCTCCATCGTGAACATGTCATTGTCATCGTTTGTGTAAGCTGATCTTGAAAATTTAATTTTTAAATGGCCAAAAATATGACCAAACTTTGGATTGATTGTTAGTCAGGCTATTAAATGTCACAATATTTTATTTTACTGTATACTTTATGATCTAAAGATTCTCATTCTGAGCTTCAGTAGAACATAATTTTGTATAAAACCATTCACACTTGTCAGGTGACGGTGCACACATAAGTAGAAATAATCGTCCGACAAAAAAAACCATCTGAGTCCCAATGCTGGGCCAGGACCTTCTCTGTCTCCTCGGTTCTCGACCTTGTGCCGCCTATGCCCTTTCTAAGCCTATATTATAAAATACGTGACATATCTCTAGTAAACTCTCAACAAAAATCATCCACAAAACGCGTTCATTAGACGCTAGTAACCCCCACTGCATCTGAAGCATTATAACTGCAGTGGGATAACGCAATCTGTTCGTGGGGTGCACGCCCTCGTATCGAGTTGCACGATTAATTGATGTTTAACCCTGTTGCCTGAATTGTGTGCTGGCCACATTAGAAGCGGGGAATAGGAGCGCTCATAGCATAGGTTATCTTGTAAACACTCACTTGTAAATAAATATTGTTTAGTTAGGGTATTTACGCACCTGAGACTACGACGCGGTTGAGGTTTGAAACACGAAAGGCAGATAGCCAGCGGTTTTTTGTTTGAAACTACAGAAGAAAACTTTAAACTCGGCGACTCAAAAGAATGAATAGATAGGTATTATTTACTATAAATATTTTTCGCCAACGATAACAACTTCATATCAAATTGGCATGTTTTAAAAAGGAAAACCCATAATCCGTTTCCCATACGAACACACTTTAGTTTTTACCCCACGCTTTGGATGTGGCCAGCAGTCAGCACTTATCAACCATTTATTGGCGGCTATAATTTCGATTTAATAACGCCGCAATATGTAAAGGTGAGTAAAATTTGCTCTGGTAACACTAACGTACGCCCTTACACGATATGGAAAATTTAATTAAGTGACCTGAGTTCGGAAACATGATGTTTAATCGTCACGATTAAAAACAGTTATCGTCAGATTTATTCGATAATACTTTTTACATAAATAATTTGTTCCTTTTCAAGACGTATTCTTTTTACAAAAAAAAATCATAGCTTAGTTACTTAAATACTACCTATTCTCTAGAGTCTAGACAAAAAAAAAAAACAAAGCTGACCATAATTTTAACTAAAATGTTTTTTTTTTTCAAGTAACTGAAAGACTATATTTTATAGATAACCTTTTTTTTAATAATCTCGCCTCGTCATAGGCAAAGGCACTGACCGCGAAATCGTTTATAGCACTGTACAGTATTCTTTATTTTTTAAACGTTCCATTAAAATAAGTTACGGATCTTAAGTGTGCGTGGGATTGTCCAAATCTTTAATTTAAATTTGGAAACTTCGCCTTTGTTCTTTTGTCAATTGTTTTTCGTCTTCAAAGTTCGTTGTTTAGGGTGGATTTTGTTTAGAAAAGGGAGTGTTTTTGTTTTATAAATGTTGAAACGTAGGTATTTTTATAGGTAGGTATGTAGAAATCATGAATTTATCTGCATACCTACTCGTACTTATTACCTAAGTTGTAATACTTAATGCAAAGAGTTTAATATGAAATACATCATTGTTGATGATTTTTTAAACGCTCTGAATACCACACTCTACCTATTAAATACAGATTTCATTAAATCTAAAACAGATTAATAAGACGGACGTATGAATCGCCCACTAAATTCCAGTCCAGCGTCCGTATACAAGGAATGCAATTGGACAATACATCGGCTGACTTGATCGATGCCTCCCAATAAATTGTTGACTTGCCTGCCTACTGTCTGCGAGTACCTACATACCTACATATAACCCGGTGTTATTCCACTTTGATCCCCAATTCTGATGCAAAAGAAAATATTTTTTGTCTTAGTTATTTGAGTTCACAATTTTCTTTTTATATTAAAAGTATGAGAAGTGCTTTACTTACAAGATGTGGTGACAAGTGAAGGAAAATAAGGCTTTTTATATGTCCGGTTTTTATATTCTGTCAAGTCACTATGTAGGCACCTCAAAGATTTATGTTTATTCAAGCTTCCTGGAGAAATATTAAAATTACTAGTTGTCCCGGCGAACTTCGTCCCGCCTTAGAATGAACTTTACTGTGTAGGAATAAAGTTCAAATTGACTCTACATTTTAGTAAGAAAACATTTGTATGGGAAAAAGAAAAGGTCTGTTTTAGGGCTTTCCCGGCAATAATTCGAATTTTTCTCACCGTAAGAACCATCCTTGGACTTCAATGAACATTTTAAAAAAAGAATTAGCGAAATCGGTCCAGCCGTTCAGGCGTGATGTCGTGACAACGGAAAACGGGTTTCATTTTTATATATATAGATGTGGAATAAAAATTGGTGATTCCAAATGGGATTAAAGTTTGGGTTCAAAGTAGAATAACCCACGCGACCCTTTGCATACCATTGCGTATAAGACGACACGATATTGACCGTTCATCTTGATAGCAAGTGTCGATGCTTATCCTTATTTTTTGATAGCTTTATTTACGTGGCTGCGTTTCTTGACGTGTCTTGTGAACGAATTAAATTATTTATAAATAAGTACTGTTTTACAATCGAATTAAACGTTTTATGCACTTTTGTTGTCAAAAATCAGAAGAAAACTGCATGCACGATCTTTTTTCAAGGGTCAACTTCGATGGCATTTCTTCATTTTTTAAACGACTTCAAAAAAAAGGAGGAGTTTCTCAATTCGACCGTATATTTTTTTTTTTTTATGTGTGTCCACGCGTAACTTCTTCGTTTATGAACCGATTTTGATGATTCTTTTTTTGTTGGAAAGGGGGTATCCCGAGGGTGGTCCCATGGTAAGGAAACCAGGATCTGATGGTGGAATCCTGGAGAAATCGAGGGAAACTCTCGAAAAAACTGTATTTTTCGACTAGTCTGTTTCTTATGTTTCTTTACACAACTTCGTCGTCCATGAACCGATTTTGATGATTCTTTTTATGTTGGAAAGGGAGTATCCCAAGGATGGTCCCATGGTAAGGAAACCAGGACCTGATGGTGGAAACCTGGAGATATCGAGGGAAACACTCGAAAAAATTGCATCGCGACTAGTGTGTTTCTTAATATTATGCAATAATAAGAATTTTAAAGCCCTAATATTTAATGAGGGCCTGACATTGACCTGATGATGGAGTGGAAAGGCAGTCGAGGGAACTCGACAACGGCTTACAGCAAGTACTTTGTGTTTGGGCTTGATTAACTTCTATTATTGAGACCTTTCATCTAAATGGGTTGTGACTGTTATTAGGGGTCTGATAATGAAAATGAAGGACAGTCAATGGAAACTAAAAAATGTGAAATAAAAAATTTTTGCCAAAAAAGAAACAACTTCAAAACGGAAACTAAAAAGTATGAAATAAATTAACTTTAACAGAAAATTTCGAGTTTATAATAAGTGATTAAAAGAAACATAAACAATTAAATAATTATGTCTTTAAAATTTTTGAAGACGGTGCCACCTGTTTCCTTGAGATGTGAAAAAGATTGATTATAAGTACCTATATTACCTATATCTAGTTATTGTTTTACTTGGCACCGTCTTCAAAAATTTTAAAGACATAATTATTTAATTGTTTATGTTTCTTTTAATCACTTATTATAAACTCGAAATTTTCTGTTAAAGTTAATTTATTTCATACTTTTTAGTTTCCGTTTTGAAGTTGTTTCTTTTTTGGCAAAAATTTTTTTTTTATTTTGGGTTGGTTTGTAAATGACTTATTATTACTTAATTTAGTACCTACCTACTTATACTAAAAAGGAAGTTAGAAAGCTTAAATTAAACAAATTATGTTAAGACAAACCGAAACTTATTGCAATAAGGAATATCAATTTTGAATAGTTATTCCCTTATTGCTTTGCTCATCGTCCATTCTATTATGTGTCAGGATTGGACAGTCAAGCTGAACTCCCCATCGATTATTTGAACCATCACTGGATTTTGTTCTCAAGACGTAATAACACGCGTGAAACCCTAAACTCTAGAGACAGATGAAGTACCTCCTCATAAAATCAATTTGCCATCTCCTCAGTTTCGCTAGACGCTAGAGCTAGACGGTCGGCATTCAAACTATCTGTCTAAATGTCTGAATACCTTCACGTCTGGATGTCGATCATTTATTAATCTGCGGCTTCTATTGTTGCGATTTGAGTGGGGCTTGGTGTTTTGGCGTTAGAGATAGGTTTGCGGAGGTTGGTTTTTAGATAAGGGGTGGTTAGACACTTGCAGTTGCGGTTTGGTGTCTGAAATGCGTGGTTGAACCGGGTCAACCGCCCATCGCCATGTGTTTTTCATATCAAACGTCAAGCCGCAACAGCGACGCAACCGCTGGTCCAATAAGAGTCCTAACTCTTTATTATGTATCCTTAGATTAGCAATTGCTACCCACCAATACTAAGGGTGCCCTCATATTTAATAAATATAATTGGTGGATATCAAACGCATCCATAGCACCGTAGCACAGCACATTTCTAATGGAAAGGCACCGTTAAGCTAAAGGAACCAAAAGTCAGCACGTAGCTTAATGGATAACGTAACAGTCTTCTCTGCAACTAGGTATAAAGTAGGTACCTATGTGAGACATTAAATCGACATCGGTTTACAAGTTCACTAATAGGATAGTCTAGACGTGATGGAGTGTCTAGCAAAGACTTGCCGACAGTTTTGATACGAAGCCTTACAAGGATATGATGGACTTACTCGTATAAGTACTAAGTTAGGTCTTAGCTATCGTAACTATTAGACCGTAAGTACCTACTAGGTACCTTATTTGCATATGTGCATAATTAAATGTCTAGCCAATATTTTGTCACGGCAAAGTCGTTTTACGACTTTTCGAAAGTACCTTAGTCACAAGTACACTTTTCTTCTCTTTTTTTAAAAAAAGTAATGTGATAACCTAAATGTACTTTTGGTAACATAATCTCATATTGCAGTACCTTCTACAAACTATAACATTTTTACTTCGACAAGTAATTACTACGTCCCTAGACGTCCTTGCCTGACCTCTGGTGGGCAAAAAACGAAACGGTATGTGACATCATCAGACAGTGCCGCCAGCCAAATTGCAATCTTTGCTAATTATAGCGCATTTTCGGTTACAAATTGCAGTTGTTTGGCTTTAAAAACACTAGTAAAAAAAGGCTTGATTAGGAGTTTTTATGTAAACTATAGGTAGGTATGTATTTTGTATTGTATAATGCGAAATATAGTATTAGGATAAAATTAATTGAAAAATTCTAATTAACAAAAAAGAAGCGTCGAATTGACGTGATTTTTAAGTGGAGTCAGGTGAAAGGACAGAGAGTAACATAGGCTCTATTTATATATTTCTGCCTATTCCTAATCCCCCACTTCCCTAAATTCAGGGTTGGATGGAACTTTGTAAGGAAAATTCTCTAAAATCTGTCTGTGTGTAGGTACCTAATCTCAAAAGCTAGTAAATTACTTAGGTAGGTATATTTATATGGACAGTCACGTAAGTATTACAATTATTTCACAATACAATTTAAACAATAATTTAAATAATTCAGTAGGTACCTACTACGTGCTCAAAATAGGTAGGTAGGTGTCTACCTACCGTACTTATTATTAGCGAATATTTTTATATAATAACTTTAAGATATAATATAATGTATTGCCTGTAATGCCTTAATTATTATATGCTGGTTAATAGTCCGTGTTTGGCCTATCAACAAATTCATGGACATGGGCAATTAATTGGGTAAGTATTTAATTAATTGTTATTGTCAAAAAAAAAGACACGTGTAAGAACAGAGATTCCCATTATGATCTTAATACTTTATATTTTAGTAATTCAGATTCAGAATTCAGAAGAAAAATTCAGATTACTTTATATTTTAGTAATCTGAATTTTTACGAAATATTTTGATAATTTCGTAGATAGGTGAGTAGCTGCATATTTCTTTATAATCGAAATCCACAGAATTAACCAAATCCAATCTAAAGGATCTGAATCGAATTGATACGGCCGATATTGTCTCATTCTAACAAGTAGGAAGATGGTATACCCTATCTCTTTTATTTTGAGGTGAAACGGTCGCAAAAGTTAGTTTA
This sequence comes from Anarsia innoxiella, assembly GCA_947563765.1. Classification (NCBI taxonomy): domain Eukaryota; kingdom Metazoa; phylum Arthropoda; class Insecta; order Lepidoptera; family Gelechiidae; genus Anarsia; species Anarsia innoxiella. The sequence continues at coordinate 2,726,220 of OX387397.1, forward strand.
GGATACCTATTAGGTACTATCTTGATAAATCTGGTATTTTGACACTTACTCGTAACTGAGTAAGGTATAGTACCTATAGATCAATCTAGATATGTACCTAAGTATATCTAGCTTTAGATCTCTATACATATGCATAATTCTCTACGAAATAAAGAATATTGGACTTTGATATACTTGATATTAATTACTTATTTGAATGTGACTTGACTTACCTACAAACAATCCAACCTACTGACGTACTCTCCTTAAAAGATAAACATCAAGTCAGTGAACTCGAAACATTGACCTTGTCGTTTTATCTGGCAATTCCTATTATTTATCACTATTATCATATTGTAGTGAGTTTATCATTTCTTTGTAGGCATTATTCGTAATCTTTTGAGTAAGATAACGTTACCTATAATTACCTATGTAGACGTTTTTTGCGAACTTTTCTTGTCAGGCCTGAGGAAGAATGTCTCCGCTCTTGTATCGAGCTTCAGTGATGAAAAATGCTGCCTTCTGAGGTTTAGGTATATCATGTATTGATGGACTTACACGTGGAGGATTTTTACATTTAAGTATTTACTCGCATTGAGTAATGATCCAAGAGAACTATCAAAGAGAACATAACCCATTGACATAACCTAAGTATTTTTACCTACTTTTAGTTTTTTTTTTTACATACCTATAAAAAGCTGAATAAGCTTCCTTGTAAACGATTTATTAAAAACTACTTTAGAAATTGGAAATTATTACATTTTCGTGGAATATTATCTAATTACAAGTTAAATTGCATTTAAACTTTATGTTAAATTATAATTTAATATGTTTTCCTAATTAATGCTCGCTTTTTGCCGGAAGGATGTGGTTTTATACTGGACAGTTATAAATATACAGTTTAATTTATTTATCGATAATAGACTAGCTATTACAAACTGCATTGATATTATACCTATGATAACTACGGAAGGAAATGTACCTACCTACTTATATTATCTATACTATATTATTATATGCAAGTTATTTTATTGTTGTAACTATTTGCATATCACAGCGCAGTAACAACATGTTCCATATTAATTTAATGTCAATATTTGGAAATAATTATATTCATCATTATAAAAAAAACAGTAAGTAGGTAGGTATATTAAAGTTTTCTACCCTTAAATGAAGTTAACCTTTTAACCAAGCCTGAAAAACATTTTTTTTTACAAAAAATACTGAACAAACATTCAATAAAGACAAACAGCTGATTTTCTGTGTTTATGATATGATTAATACAAAATCTGTAAGTTAAGTACCTACCTTGGTACTAATTGAAAAGCTATCTTATACTCTGAGAACAAACTTAATAGCTAAACCTTCTAGATAGGCCCAAGGTTTCTGCTTAGGTCTCTAGTCTCTACCTAGGTATAAAATATATGAAACCAAGGTTGTTTGCATTCCACGTTCACCAAGCTAGACGTATAACCTAACTCTCTGTTCAAGCGATGTTAGAAACTTAATATCTGCTTAGATTTAAAATTCCATGTTTAAAGTGCCTACGTTTTGATATGAATTTACCAAAAAAGCTTTGTAAGAAGGCTGGATTTGATGCAATTTGGTCTGCCGGATATCTTATTCGACAACTTCCGCATTATTACATAATTTACTTAGATATTCAGGTACAAAGTACCTTTGATTAACCATACTAACATGGTTAATCAAAGCAAAGAACCCAATAACTTGATTTTGTCTACACTTTGATTTTGACGTCAAAAGCAAATTCACTTATTTCAACATGTTAGGGACCTAACCTAATTATCAGTATCTTTAACGTTGCGTTTACATGGTCTTTAGACAGGTAGCCTAAATTACCTAAATAAAGGCTAGACGGGAGACCTAACACGATTCATTAAACGGACATGTCTGACATCATGTGAGGTAATAAGTTTAGGCTTCGTACGTCAAAATGGCTTTTCAAGTTACTTTTTGTACTAGAGTTGACGCGTAACATAGGTAATTAAGTTTAAAATGTCCTTACTAAATATCAACCTATAGGACCTACTTTTATGTTTAAAAATGAAAGGCCCGCCTGGCATCGACTGTACAATTTTTTTAGCGACGCAATATTGCTGCAAGCAACCCAAAAATAAAGTGATGTGCATTATCACCACTTAAACACGTTAAATAAACTTTAATTTGATTTTTCGATTTCGTTCACAGCATGCTGCAACGTTTACAGTAAAATATAAATAAACAATTAAAGTCAACGACCAGAATGAGTCAGGTACCTTAACCTGTAAAACATGTCTTGGCGTCACACCTATACGATGGGCCAATGTGTGAGCCAGATAGTGGGCTACTTTGTCATAATGTTGCGATACTTTGAAGGTGGAAATGTTGGGCCAAAGTTGGATAAGAACTACCAGGCGTCTATAATCTATATACCATCAAGGTTCACCTCATACCTACATAATTTGGTAGGGACTGTTACTAGTTTTTATTTTACTAGGTAGGTATCTTACAAAATACTTACCTACCAATTCTTTTCATGACTTTCAAGAACAGAATACCTATTAGTACCTAAAAGTGTTCAAATTAATTCACGACAGAATGCAACAACTGAGCAAGCATACCAAAATGCAACGTGATTCTACAAAGGTCCAGAAACCACACACTAATGAAAGGGCGGGAAGGGTACAGGGGAAGGGGACTGGAACCGGTTTAAACTAGTGGTAGGTAGCAGGGTCAGCTGATGGGAAGAAAAGGTCGTGGTTGAATTGTATATTGAAGTACTTATAGCTGCCATATATGGAGTGAACAACCAGTAAATTTAGAGACGGTAATCTTATGTGCAATGTACTCATTCATTCACTTTCCATAAAAACAATGATAATGATAAAGAATTAATCTTGAGGCAAAAAAAAATTTAAAAAGTATAACACGTCGTAAATATCTGCGGACCTGGCTTGATGACGTCATGCAACTTGTCACGGTACTGGATAGGCGAAAACGGGGGAAGCGCGGGGGAAAGCGCATTCCAGCGAGGTTCGCAGATATTTCCGACGTGTTATATTTCTAGGTTATCATACCAACTTCTTTAAGGATCAACTACAAGTCGGCAACTGGCTGTAACTTATTCTTCTATCAGTCAATAAGTAACTAGTAGTTTTATAATTTATTCAGTAATACCGTACCTTTAGATAACAATACCGAAGGGCAAGAGGAATTGTTCGACAAAGGGCCCACGCGCGGCCGCACTTCTAATGACAGGCGGGAGGGGGGGGGGTGCAAGAAACCAGTTGTTATTTGAGGTAGGTAGCTGCCGCGGTCAGCTGATGACGGAAAAAAGATGTTCAAAATACCTATCATTCAATGTGCTTTATTTCCATTTCGAATGAACTGATAAGTACTTACTTACATAAACAAAAACATCCACTAAGAAATTATACCTCATTCTCTTTTTCTTCCAAACTTTTCTACGAAGTGTTTAATATTTTGTAGACAGCTAGTACCTAACCAAAACATTGCGATACAGATAGATTTTTGATAGAAATCCTTAGTTCAACACACGATCTCGATTAATCACCACTTTGATTGAGACCACCTGTTTTAGAAACAAGTTGTATGAAATCGAAACATAAAGTGCATAGTTACAAGTAGATACCTACGATTAGAAATGACTACAGTTTAAGTAAATACTTAACTCAATCGCACGGATAAAAACATAATTTTCCCCCATAACTTTTTCAAATACCTACCTATTTATTCATACAATCAAGTCAATGCCGACACATTTTTGTAATATATTTTACTTCTGTGTGCTATTTTCCCTCAAACTATTAACTTATATTAATTCTACTTAATACCTCCTTGTAACTACATAAATATTAAGTAGGTATTTATATTTGTCCTTTTTAAAGCAGAGCCAGAAAAGTCGGCAGTAACATACCACAGCGCGTACAAGAACGGGTCCTAAGATCCGAGGCGGCCGGTTAGACGGACTTTTTTTATTCCACCCTCCAAGTTAGGTTCACAGCCCGAGACCTGAGCGTTTTCGGTTAGCTTTCGTGTTTCACACTAGCTTTTTAGCTTATTTTATGTTTCTTGTTTGTACCTATGAGTTATCGTAATTTCGGTTACTTCATTAATACCTAATAGACCTTGAGTTCTGATGAACATACTCTTTCACAAAAAAAAGTTAGGTACCTATCTATCAAAGGATTAATAAGAAACACTTTTAAGGAATAACAAAAAACTTAACATATTTAATAAAACAAAGATTTACCCAAAACACACGGGTAAACTTAGACGCAACTCAAAAGTAACTAGCCGTTAGCAGTTGCAGTAGCGTTGCATTTGTGTTTCCCCGTGTATTCTGGGCCTTAATAGGTTACCTATGGAAAATATAAGCTTGTATAGTATCTATAGGTACCTACCTACTTACATTATGTTATAATTATGATCTCATAGCAGTTCACCGACCTAAGATAATATTATTTCAACATTGAATTGTGGCACACACAATTAATTTCCGAGATAACATAATATTATACCTATCTAAGTACCCTTATATGTATTTCCACGTGCATGTCATTATTTTTAGGTTTGTAATCTAAAGACGATTGAATGATAAAGATTCCATGAAATACAAGATATCTAACTGAACGGTTTTTATTAACTTGTCATTCATTACTTATGACATACCTACCTAATCAGCTAACATAAGCATTTTGATCTATGTGGACAGTCTATCTCTAGTCATATTCTAATTTTATTACATAATCAAAGTATTATTAAAATTTAAAAATAAATCTACATCTTGCTATGTTCTAGCTACCTACATTATTTTCTAAAATCAAAAAAATGGAGTTTTTATTGAATTTCCACTTTCCAGAGCTTCCTCTCAACTGCAGGCTTGACTTCAGCTGTTTTTTATCTCTGTCTGACTTATAGATATCAAAGGTGATAGACAGAGATAAGTAGTTATTGAAGTGTATAATAGTATTATCAACAGCTGAGCACTAAGCTTGTCTATGGCAACATAGTAGGTATCTGTCCAAATCCATAGATACACTGGCTATGTAACAATAGCCACTCCTTGCCGCACCTAACTTTATTTATCGTATCATTGGTGACCTAGTTACACCACTACAGGCATATCTGTTACTCCTCATTTAATTTGAAGCAAACTCTTTTCGAGGCCTAATTAATTTGTAGAGTTTTGTTGGTTACACTTATTAAATGATGATTTTTGTTATTAGTGGCTTAACTTATACTACCTATTTGTTTTTCAAATTAAGTCAAGTGTACTGAAGTGTCAAATAATTGATATTCCGTTATATTTTAATAAATTAAAAGAAAATACTCATTAATAATATTTTATTTCTGTACCTACTCTTGTATATTGCTACGGTACATACCTATATTATATTGTTAATTCATTAGATACATTTTATTTGACATAATTACGTTTTTTCTTTACAATAAACTTTAAGTACCTACCTATAAGAAAAAAGATAAATTCTCTTATCATACAATCACGTCAGCTTTTAATACTGTAAAGATAGTAATATTTACATTTAAATGAAGTCAAGTTCACTAGGTGTTTAATTACGTATACATTTAAAAATGTAAGAAGTCTACCGTTCATGTATTTAATCAGAATTTTGTCAAAAACTTATTTTTACAATCTTAACTCTTGTATGCTATGTAAGTAACTATAGGTTTTGACGTTACTTTACAGAAGATCCTTAAGATCGATGGTTTTCCTTAGGTTACCTTATCTACAACTTGGGGTAATCCTACTGTATGTTGGCATAACTACCAAATTAATACAGCGTGGTAGGTATTAAAGTTAGTAATTACCTAGGTATTTGGCATTTAAGAATGTTGGTTAAATAGGTACCTACCTAAGATACATATGTAACTACCTAGTTTAAAACTCATGAAATCACTTTGGCAGCTGATTCAATACTGGCGCCAAGTAAAAGTGGATACTCATCTCATAAGTTTTCTCATAAGCGATGTGAGAACAATCGCGAACGCATCTGATTGTCAATTCTTTTTACAAATATCACAAACCGTAGACGTATCTTATTCACTATTTGAGTTCAACAAGAGTTATTGATTCTTAAATAAGTGACGTAAATAACCATCGTAGCACCGCACAGCAACAAGATAGGTAGGTATTTAGTTAAACGAATTGATGATTGTCAAGGTCTATCTTTATCTGACTGAATTAATAGTCGCTTACGATAATAACCAAACGTCATCTTTATCAAACATGGATGGAAAGTTGTTGGTTGACTTGGTTGTGTTGTGTCTGTAACTGGCGTCTACGAACTTAATAATATGATCAATCGCTTAGCAAGTTGTAAGGCTCAAACCTTTTTTTTCCGTATAGGTAGGAACCTATACCAAAAAAAAACAAAATTACGGACTTATTATGTTTTTTAATGTTCGAACATACATAAACAAAAGAGAACAGATAATTTCTTCAACCTGTCCACTGTCGATGTTAGCGGTTTGGGCAACAAACACTTAGCAACAAACACCACGTAATATACGATCATGATGATTATTTAACAAGGCAAAACGCTGCGTCGCGCGCTAGCAGACTACTGCGAGGGCATTCAACAGGGCAGACGCGGCTCAGTTACACCACGGCTTTCCATGACCATGACATCGAATTCGGCGCAACAGCCTCCACCACGGTCACTGGAGCACTGTACAAACTCCAAAATCATCATCAGTTAGTAAGTACCTATTTTGGCGGTAAGTTCAACTTTTCTGACAGAACTCGACCGCGACTCACCTGTCAGAAGACTCGGAGCTGTCATATCTGTCGAAACATCGCTTCTTCCTGTCGTCGCTCTCCTCCACCATCGGCTCGCATGGATTTCGGGAGTCCGGAGCGGCCGTCGCGCTGCGATTAGAGGCCACGCCGCGCGATTCACTTTTCTCACACGATTCACTCGTTTTTAGTTCGGTGTAGAACGATAACTTCACTCCGTCGCTCTCCAACGTTTTATCACTACACTTTTTTGAGTCACAAAGTCCTGTGTCGGGCACGGAATAAGTTATATCGGGGATTTGATGCGGGCCGGCGCGATCGTCGGGTGACCCATCCGCCATCTTTGAGCGCACGAGTGTTTTGTCGCGAGTTTCCTTGTGGCGCCGCTGGCGGTGCAGGCGCTGCGGTCGCTGCAGGCGGCGGGGCGGTGACGTCACGCGGCTGCGCGCGAGGGGCAGAGCGCGTGACGTAACGACTCCGCCCCTTGCATGTGCAGGGCCGCCGTCATTGGCCGCGCATTACGCAATGTGGGAGCCTATTCAAATAGCGCGCGAGAAGGGAGCGAAGGGCTCGCCAGTAGTCACACCGGAAATCCAAGCCCATCCCAGTTTCGAGTCCTTGGGTGCTTGGGCATGAAATGCATGGTGTTGTCCCGTCCTCACTATCGAATATAGTGGGCCCTTTCTAGTGTCAACAGGGTTTACTGAACCGGAAAGACAAACTTATCTCTACATTCGCTGTTCCTAGGTACTTAGTTGATAAAGGATTTGTGTTTGCTGAACTAAAAAAACAGCGCATTTTTACAAAATGGATTAAGTACCTAGGTACCTACTAATAGTTACATTTTTCTCTACCAACATTAGGTAACTTGTTACCTACGTATTCACTAACTAGACGAATGAAATAATGATTCTTCAATGGTGTAAGTAGGTATGTTAACAATGACATTAGGTAGTTAGTTAGAAAGATACTAGTGATCATATACCTATCTACTGTAGGTCTGCCAGTCGTCAATACCACCTGCATCCACATGAACTTGAAATTAAGTAAGTTGGTCAGCTGTTGGCAGTAACAGGGCTGTACGTACTTATCGTAGTGGGTAGGCGTCCCTACCCTACATTACCTACACAGTTCTGATCGTCGTTTTTAGGCAATTAGAAGAGATTTGGTTTGGGCTATCCCAAACCTGCGTAGCTCTATTTTCAAGGGGAGATCGGGGACATTTGAGACAATTTTCTGGCGATTTTGGTCGGCCCTTTTAAACTTAGAGAAGTGATGTTAGATTCAGAATTTATGCAGCTACGCAAAGGCTTCGAAGACCTGTCTTTTCTTTAATCACTAGGATAGTTAAGTAGTACCTAAGTACTTCCCTACTTAGGTATATCACAGAATAAATAGGTAGGTTAGGTCCTATAGGAACCTAAGTAGGTATATAGCGTTCACATAGGTAATCTAGCGTTATAGCGACCCAAATCCTCTCAAACACCATCATGGTTTGATAATTAGGTATAGGTAGTCTAGAGAAGGCAGATCAATTTTTACAATAAGTTGGTACACACACATAATGCTACAATGAAGTGAGATGCCTCTGAATAAAGCTTGATGTGCTCTCGACTGTAGGTAAGTAGGTAATAGGGAGGGCGAAAGAGAATGGGCCGTAGGTAAATAACCAAAGCCCTACCTACTTCTACTACTTGTAAGTCATGGCGTTGTCATAAGTATATAGGTAGGTAGGTACTTTAATTTATATTATATGACCTAGTTAAATATTTGATTGGTAGGTAGAGTAAAGTCCCTAAATATGGACTACCATATGGTTTTCTTTAAATAAAACTCAAAATATTGAAGCTCAGTTAGTCATTTTAATTGAAATCGATCAAGAAACTAATTAGTAATAATAATATTAAGTAAAATCTTATAATAGAACGAACATTTTTAAAATTTTACTCTTTTTATAAAGTTATGCCAATTTCCACATCTCAAAAATGGTAGTTCAATTTGGACCACGGGGTTTTTAATATGGACTAGGGGTATTTAATATGGACCATTTCATATTATTTGGTATAAATTAAACATAATTTATTAAGAATCATATAGGAACTTCAAATATTTTTGGACTAGGTAGAAGTAGGTTTATTTACGCGAACAAAATTCAGAAATAAAGTTGACATCTACTAAACCAGCACACCTACCGTGAGCCCACTGGTTACAAGCTTGGTATCCACTATACTCCACGAGTGTCTTCAGAAAAGAGACCATTAGGTACAGTATAAACATTTCGCATTACTATGGTTAATCGCTGGCATCAAAACTAGAAGAAATTATTGTTGTTCCGCCAGGTTCTTTTTCTTTTGGATGGCATGTTTAGTTGGTTATTTTATTTAAAGTTCTATATTCTATCTTGGTCTACGATTAAAATTTCTTCAATCTATTGTTTTTCTCTTGGAACTTCTTTTATTCTATGCCATTTGTAAAACAAATAAGTTACGGTTTATTAAATGAAAACCGCGTGGTCATAATATGGACCGGTGGTTCATATTTAGAACCATGTCATAGGTCCATATTCAGATCCTACTACTTCTTAAATTTTTTATTCACGCAGAAAATATTCTTACTAGATGGAGCGTTAGGATAGTAGTTAGGATATGCGTTAGACACACAATAATATAGAACATATTAACGAATCTAAGCTAAAGATAAAAAACGTGAAATAATAATAACAAAAACAGTAAAATCATTACAAAACCCACCAAAAAATGACATCGACCTTTGCTAAAATCACAAAATGGTTGCCGCTGACACATGCACACTGGTATTTTCGCTGTTTCCAAATGGTGGGGTAGCGAGGGGTAGGTGCATCGAATACTACCTACGTCGCCGCGATTATAGTGCCCTCTTTTGAATTATTGCAGTAGTCCATATTATGAGACTGGTCCACATTTAGAGAACTTACTCTAAGTAATAAGAAAAATACACCGAAAAATATAAGGAAACTAAATAGGTAAATTAGCAAACTAATTGAACTAAATAAATAAACTGAAAATAATAATAAAAACAATTAAACTGTAACACGGCGAGTATCACAGAACACTATTACTCCTGGCGAGTATAGCAGATGAACACAAAACTTTTAAAATGAGAAATACTGACTAGTAGCGCCATCTAGTTACGATAAGGCGTTACTTTTGTACCTATGTTATAATGGAAAGGTTCAATATTTGTGGTCACGATGTAGAAAATAATTGCTTTCTTCTTTGAACTCTAGATGGCGCTAATAGTATTTTTCCTCTGAGACTGCTAAACCTAAGTGTTAGAAAAATACACAGACGCATGAAAGCTGCTGTGACTTGCGGAAAAATAACAAACTTTTGAATTTCTGACCACAACATAAGTACCTACTTAATGTAGTCACGACGAGTAAAAAATATATATCAATTTGTAAAAAAAACAATGGGAAAAGTAAACAATGAATTTATAAAAATAGTACTTTAATATTAAATTTCATGATTACATATCATTACATAATTTCTCTTACACCGAAGACAACACAATACAAAAATAGTGGTACCTAATAATGATTATAATAATAATACGATTGTAAAATAAAGCAACAATGAATAAATAAATTAAGTATTTCACATTTTTATTAAATTAATATTTTTTATTAAGTTCATAGAAAAACAGGTAAGATTTCACGGCTAAGTAATTAATTAATTAATTACACATTATTTACGTTATTATGGCTTAAAAAAATCTATTTCCAAATATGTATAACATTATTTGCAAGTCTGGTTTATTTATCTAAATATTAAAAACAATTTCTTTGATAGTACAAAGGTAATCTGTTTCTTATATAACTTTCGTTTGTAAATGGAATGATTTAAAAAATGCTATCTGTAAATAGACAACCCGTATTTTTTATCTCACTAAAGCCTGAGCAAACTGAAGAAAATTAAAGAACATTAAATAAGTAAGTACTTAGTTATTTGTTCTGTAGATTAAAATCCTCAGTCTGTACAAGCCTTTAATGAAACGAATAGCACCATAAGGACGGTGCCACACTGGACTAATAAATGGATGTATTACAGTCGGTTTCTTAATTGAGCATTTGTCGTCTAAAACTCAACATAATGCCTCATATAAAAATAAGTAGATTTTGGGATGTTCTCAAAGTCCAATGCTCATGTCAGAAACCGACTGATAGTAAAAGCATTAGCTATATAGTGGCAATCAATATCTTTCTTACAATACAGATTAGTTATTATGCTTTTTACAAAATACAACATCACGATATTTACTTATTTAATAATATACTAGATGTTCATTACTTTCTTACTTTGCGTTACTCTATACTAAAATAATCAATATTTTTTGAGTTTTCTGTCACGGCAAAGTTACCATACGTAAACAAAGTTAAATAATTTCTAGTTATGATCGAGTCATATATCCTATAGTAAACATCTTCTACAAACAATCTTAAACCATATTTTCTTTACCATAGATTCCATTCAAGTCCACAAAGCAGTAGGCATCATTCCCTCCATGCTAGTATTTCTTGGCGTGAGCACCTCGTTGCAAAGGAATTCCAGCGGCATGTCGACGACGTACCCTTGAATAAGGTTTATTTTCCTGTTGGCGAGCGCCGGGTCCTTATGCCATAGTGTTTCTGGATGTTCTTCTTGGTACTTCTTCAGTTCAGCGAATGAATGCACCGAGTCTGTTGGGATGCTATGGAACACCTGCAATTAAATATTTGTTCTAAATTACTCAATAAATCTATATTAAAAGGTTTGTTGTATGTAGTAAAAAAAGAAGATTTATCATAAGATGTTCTATCATCTTACAATAAACTGTTAAATAAATAAATAAATAAGATGTTGATATATTTATCTTAAGTTATTGATAGAAGATATCGATCGGCAGTGTTTTGATTAATTATACCATATTTTAAATGAAATCTTTAAAGGAGTCTTTGGTCCAGCCTTATATTTTTGACTTTTTTATTCGATATCAATTATCATAATGGCTACTGGTAGACATTATTATCAGGCTATTATTGACCTAGTGATTGGTACGGAACCCTTCGCCGACTCGCACTTGGCCGGTTTTTAACTTACTTCTTCATAAATCTCAGTATTCCTTCTCGAGGTTTCCTTCCAGAATCTTCTATAGAAATCATCGCAGCAACAGTCATCTATATTGATACCTAGGTGATTTAGGTCTTCATCCATAAGACCTAGGTGTTCCTTAAATAGTCGTTTACGGAGTCCCCCCGCTACCCGCCCGCACGGGAACGGCTGACCGTTTAGAGTGCCTTCGTCGAATTTTTCATCCTGAAATTAAAAAATAATCTTGTAAGGTTTTGTTTTATTAATCTTTCACATCCCAGAAAAAAAAGAACATTAGAAAATCAATTGTGTCTGGGTTTATAATGGGTCAGTGGAATGTGAGAGGTTAAGTGTTATTTACGAATAACAACAATGATTTTGTTTTTAGCCAAAATGAAATAAAGGTTTTCAAATTAGGTGTAATGAGTAAAGCCACACTTATCAGCAATCCATTCGAATACTTGTTAACTAAAATAACACCATAAACAAAATCTTATCCTACTAATATTATAAATGACAATGTTTGTGCCGATGGATACATGGATGTTTGTCACTCTTTCCTATTAAAACTACTGAACAGATTTTAATGAAACTTGGCAATATTGCAGTCTGCACATCAAAATAACACATAACCTATATATATATTTTTAATATTGTTGAAAAAATCAAGGTATGACGATAAATGCTTACGAAGTCGCGGGCAGCCCCTAGTCCACCATAAAAACACCCACCTGTAACAGCACTGCAATTTCCGAATCCCTTTTCCCGATCATAGACCGATCGTTTATATTGGCACTGCCGCATATAATCATTTTATCGTCAGCTATAAGTAATTTCGAATGTACGTATATCAGTTCAGTGATAGGTTCCCCCTCTAATACTGAGTGTGTGCGGAGGCCGTGGAAGGTTATGTAGTCTGACGGATCTGGTATGCCGGATTCGTACAAACGAGTCAGTATTGCTTCCCGGGATCTGAAAGTTTAAAGAAATGTTTGGTTAGGTTTTGTGTGAAAAATTAATGACATGTTACCTTCCTTTACAAAATACATCATGAAGTATGGTTTTTTTTGTAAATGCGTTATTTGAAACTGATAAATCAATTGTAAATGATATGGACATATTTTTGTTGTTTAACTACGGGACAAACGTTCAATCAAACAAAATTATTTTCATCAATTCAAGGTTACTAAAGTATAAACGGTTGGACTTATTTGCCTACGAGAATTTCTAAGCGATGTAACAAACACGATGTGTTTAGATCATTTAAACATAACATAATTGAGAAGATTTTCAGTGACCTAAATTCCCCCTTTCCAATTGATTATTTGACTCGCAAGATATATCTTGTACTTTGGGCCTGTTTCACCAGTTAGAGATAAAATTTAACTAACAGATATTATATACCTGTCACCGTCTAAAAGTCATGTTTTTTTTTTTTTTTTTGTTTTTTTTTTTTTTTTTTTGTTTTTTTTTTTTTTTTTTTTTTTTTGTTTTTTTTTTTTTTTTGCAAAGTTAAAACTAAAACAGTACGACATAAATCTAATTAGATTTTACCGCATACCGTTATTCATCAACGAAAGTTAAAAATACAAATAACATAAGTGGGTAGTAACAAACAATAAGAATGTGATACAGTATAATAAGCAATGACTTTTATGAAATAGACATAGGTTTATCTGTCAGTTATACTTTATCTGTGGATAGTGAAACGGGCACTCAGCCGGTATAGGTATGTAGAGCTAGAGACTGGCCTGCAGATGCTCTGGTAGTTCCAGTGCGTGACGGCGTGCAGCGAGGTGCCGGACGGCGCGCCCACCTCGCCCTCGAACCCCGGCAGCAGCGGCATCACCACGAACACGCGGAACGACTCCTTGGCTCGGAACGCGCGCATTATACGGTTGTACAGCGCTTCGCCTATCTGGAAGTTATGGTTAAACTGTCTAACAGCCAGTTGCAATAAGCTAATTCTACATTAAATTACTTCCTTTCAACTTCTTTATGTGACAAATCTACGTCAAACATTTTCATGAAACTTTGATGAAGAAAATCGACATTATATTATATCGGTTCACACACTTAATCTTAAATATTTTTTTCTAATTTCGATCAATGTTTCTTGGGAAAGTTGAACTATCACTGTTTCGATGTGGTACCTACCTACAGGGTACATGTGGGCAAAATTTTCTGATTTCATATAATTAATAAACCAACCTGGTTCCTAACAGCCTGGCTGGACCTGGACTGCGTGATGAAGAACTGATTCTCTATATAGATGTAATGTTGCGCTCTTGTTATAATGTCCGCGTAAGCTTCGTGTATGCTCTGCTCCACTGTGTCGGGGTCTAGAAAACCGCACGACCAACTTGACACGCTACGGAGGATCTGGAAATGTGAATTAAATATATGTACCTATCTCTGTTTTTATAAGAACTAAAGACTTTGAAAAAAGCAACCCAATTAGCAGTCTATTGGGAAGTATAGGGAGCGAGAAGAATTAAACAAGAGCAAGACACTCTTGCTTAATTCTTCTCAGTGGAAATTCTAGTGTTAGCTTTTTTTTTGGAAATTTCGTAGTTCATGTGATATGTTGTTCGAGTTCCAGTCACAGAGAAGAGTTAAGTAAAAAGTACCAAAAAAGACATAGAAACAATAAAATGAAGATTGATTTTTACAGTAAATCTCACCTGACAAGACACGTTGTTGAGTTCAACATCTAAGTACTTGTCGAGATCTTGCAGCGGTTTGATGTCGACGTATGACTTCGGTAGCAGATACGGGTAGTTTACGCTTTGTCTGAAACATGCATACACACATCATTAATTTCATAAGAAATAAATCCATTAATTTTATTATTTTTCTAAAAAGAACTAATAGAACAAAGTTAAAACTTATCACGATCGCAACGAGCTCGTCGGGGTCAAAACTTATTAGTAGGTACCTATGTGTTTCGTACAAGTCGTTCTGCTCGTGTCGCGTTCGTCGCAGGCTCGTGAACCACGAATACACTATATTTTTTGTTACAGTAACAGCTCGCCAATGAATACGCGCCTTAAAAGGGATGAGGTTTGCCGGCATTAGTACTAGTATACCTGGCCTTCTCCAGCTTGATAGCGTTCCAGCGCTGGATGAAGTGTCGCGCGACGTCCCTGGCGGCGGCGCCCTGCAGCACGCAGCCCACGTCGTGCCACGGCATGCGCGGCGTCGTACTGCGGTCCACGAGGTCTGTAGTACAAACATTATTATGAGAACATAACCTTAAAACCCACGGGTAGAATACAAAATTTGCTTTAAACTGCACACACAAATATTGCCTAGGTTTCGTAAAATTCACGTTGCTAAACAAAAAACTACATCTCCAAAGCAGATTGAGGCATAGAGGTCCTAGTTCTCTTTCAAATGCGGCATTTAATTAAACCTTTTACAGGGCGAAACGTGTGACATGTCATGCTTGCTTACGTCACTGCAGTGGTGGCGCTGTGTGTCGGGTCTCCTACTTCCCTAAAATATGTGGATGGGGTTGATGGCTGGCACATGCGTTGAGACCTGTGTGAAGGTGCTGCTGTGGTGGCTGGTCATGTTATGCGGTTTTTATCAAGCTAAGCTTTTTACTTTTTCAATGCCTAATAACATCTTTTGGTTTATTTTGGATGCTGCAGAGTTAAAAATGTATGTAAAACTTAAACTATTCATACTGTGATATTGATGTGAATTACTGTGATAACAAGTTAAGTACCAACATGTAACTGTATAAGTCTGTTCATAAAAAAAAAAAGATATATTGGACATAACGTAGGGCCCTGTGCCGAAGGTTTCTTGCCGTTTTCTTCCTCTCGGCTATACAGGTAGTGAATCGGCAGTATTTTTAGATCAAAAAAGTGTAAGTGTAATGAATTTTGCCTATTTTTGAATAAACACTTTTCTTTTTTAAAGTTAACACAATCGTCTCACTTCTCTGGCAACTTTCTCTTGAACCCCAAAGATGAGATATTTATCGATTTAGACATAATTTCCTTATTTTTATTTGTTGGGATGATTTAGATACATAAAAAAATTATCTTACCAACAAACGGCAGATCCAAATTATTAAAATCCTTCACGATAAAATTGCAGTAATCTTTCCCGATCCACAACTTCGAATTCCCTTCGATCCCTTCTAGTTTCTCCTTCGTACTTTCCGTTATAACCCTTCCTTCTAGCACTTGAGCTAGCGGCGCTGGTTTCGATACATGTTTATTAATCTCTTCATGTTTGATCCCTAAGGCATCAGTCAACAACACCTGGTCGTTTGATAGCGCGTATTTTTCAGCCTTTTTGCGTTCGGAATCGTCGAATTTCTGTTCCTTTTTCTCCTCCTCGTAAGGTGGGTATATAATACTGATAATGTCTTTGCCTCTGTCAGTTATTTTGTTTAACACGTTCCGTTTCTGTACATCATCTTTGTCAGTTTGGTTGGTAGATGCTATCAGCAGTTGGTCGCCTGGTTCCAATACGGGCAAGTTTTCTGGAGGTACATTTGGTTTTTCTGATACACTTTCGTCGGAAGTAGATTCTGATTCTTGCACTGATGATGCGCTGTAAAGATAATAGTGATATGTTCAGTACAGTAGTTTCCTGTGACACACCTGTCGCAGATGAAGAGACGTCTTCCTCGTGTAAGCTTTGTTATTTTTGTCATTTTAAGTTTTTATATAGTTTCGTGAGGGCTGAATAAACTCCACTGAAAACACCGCCTCCCCCAACTTTTTTATTAGCCATAAGGGACCCACTGCTAGGCAAAGGCCTCCCCTAGAACTAGCAAGTGTAATTGAACTGACTCATTGAACCCGATGACAATATCCTTGGAAGTCCGCGCGAGTGCTAGCGCCGCTTCCACCCCGTTGCCTGTGGGGAGGTACAGGCCTCCGCCCGGGGAACTCGACGTCTTCTTCTTAGTCTTTATCGACGTCTGGTGCTGAGTTATGTTACCTAGGTCTGTTAGCCTGGAAAATAATTTCAAAGAAGCTTTAACTAAATTGATAGATAGAAATATAACGCATATCTTCGTTGTATAGAGAATTTCAGAAAACCGAATAATCACTTTTATAGGTGAAGCAGGACTAATACAGTTCTTGCGACAAAGTTAGGTATATCTATTTCCCGATATTGCCGACTCCATTTGAAGGTCGTCAATGCCATCCTTGTCTTTGACGGCCTACAAATAGCACTCGACTCTTATTTGAAATGTTAAAACGCTAGTGTTGAATTTTGTTTGTTGTGTTAGCACGTGTTCAATTGTCATAATATAGTTTAACACGTGAACTATAACAGACAAAGTTGCAGCCCATTTTAATACTAGGTTAATTAAGTTACTATAGGATCTACATTTTCATAACTTTATCCTCGTTATTACAAAACGAGTTTTAAGTGTAAATAGTTGTAGGACTAATGTAATTTTTTGACGTTTTGTCTATAGCCAAAACTTCATTTATCTGAGTTGGTTCTAGGCTTTGAGTAGGTATAGACTATATAAGGAGGTGCCATACCGCCTGGATCTGCGTGTCTGGTCTGGCGCAAAATGGCTACCTTTTTGTATGGAATTTCTTATCGTTTAACAGGTCATCTACCAAGAAAACTATGAAAAACTTGCGCTAACTTTGACACCTTGTCATAACCTCATTTGTATGTGAAAAAAAAATGGGGCCACTCCTTACATTTCTTCCTCATTGGTTCTAGGACTATAAATAAAACTCGTTTTCTAATAAGGGTGTATAAGTAAATATGATTACATAATTCACCTGTGTTTATAATCGTCCCAGCGGCCGTAGCACATGTCGATGCCGCCGAGGAAGGCGACGCTCTGGTCCACGCACACGATCTTCTCGTGATGCGCCCAGAACAGCACGCCGGCGCGCGCGTGGTCTGGGTGGCGGAAAACCTACGTTAACCGGATTTCATTCAATATACAAACTATACTACAGGCTTAAATTAAAATAAGATGTCTTATGTACTACGGCAAAAAAAAAGAAATTAAATTCACCCGAAATTTAGTTTAAGAAAACGATTTTGTTGAAACTGGTTTAATTTCTCGGTCAGATTACATTGCTAGATTCTCATCAAGGAGTGTCTAACTGCCTATGCAAGTATGCACCCTATTTACATACTAACCAATTAAAGGCGGCGACACAAAAAGAATCACCCATTTTGTATAGTGATTTTAAACACCGAATATGTAGGTACATAACATAAAATATTTTATGTCTGTCAAACTAATATACAACCATCGATGACCAACTCTCGATTAATTAATGTAAGTATTTAATTCATCATAGATAAATCCCTCACCTTGATATTTTCGCTAACTAGTTTACTTTTACTGTAGAAGCTGTTTATACCGAGCGCCATCTCAACCTCCTTGTATAACATTATAAATACTTTCACTCCTTGCGCCTGAAATATACAACAAGTTTTTAATACTTAAATAATGTTTTATTAAGGTACTTACATTGTAAACTGAACTATAAAATAAATATAGTTATGTTTTTAATCTTGGGAAGAGAGAATATGACACACCTAACTATTACCTACTACTTTTTTTACTATTCATTAACCCTTCGATGGAAAATGTCGCAGGCACAGACCAAACACAAGTTAAAAAACTATGTTGATTATTGTGTATTTATTTACTTTGAAGTTTCTCATCATCATTTCAGCTTATAAAGCCTACTGCTGATAATAGGCTTCTCTAAAAGCTGTATTTAATATTATATATTTTCAATTCAAGTTTATTCAATGGCTACTCACCGCCTTTCTCTTCAAAAGCACATCCAACCGCCAATAGTTCCCATGCAACGCGGGTCGTTTCAAGTAAATCTCCGGACTCAGCCACCAGTCGGCTATGAAGATCTCCTCCTTGGCCAGCTCCATTGCGTCTGCGCACGACGACAGGTACTGCGAGCCGTCCACCAACATGCCGACAGGGGTGGCGGGGCGCGGCGGCGCGAACGAGTGGTGCAGGTTTGGGTACGTAAAGTCGCGGGCTGGGGGTACGTAAATAATTATTTTATAGCGAAGTTTATTACTTGATAGAAACTGAATTTTATATGCGCCGTGACGAGGCACTGTCACTATTTTCTCCACGCATGCGTCTTTTTCTAAAATCTGAATGTGTTAAGGACAGTAGATTCGAGATAACTGTCACGGTACGTATGCTAGGGCTAGTTTGAATAACTTAAGTTCCTTGTTGACAAGGAAATGTGAAATGAAATAGAGAAATTATACGTATTGAAACTTGTTTCTGTGTATAGAAGTAGCTCACCACTCTGATTGGCAACAGTCTTGAGGTACTGCATCCATTCCTTACTCTTTCGTTTGGTCCAGCATTTGATCACCATCTGTCTGCTCTGGTTCAGGATTTGAAGGCCGTGGTTCATACCGGTCGAGTACATACCGCTGGATACTTCGAAACTAGAGGAATTACAAATTGTGATTGATTGACTGACTTATACGATGTGTTTGGTTGCAAGTGTAGGGAAGTGGTCTCTACCTACCCCGGCAGGAAAGCTGCGTACAGATATTTATGTATGTATAGGGTGATTTTCGAATTTTAGTTCTCAAAATGAGTACATGTGATTTGATTTGTTACGCGACAACAATAAATCTTATTGATAACGAAATGTGGCAGTAACTCTCTTTCCTTGTCTGCCAGGCAGCAGTGTTACGTGTCAAAGTGGATTATGGGTTATTTTATTATGATCTTGTTTGCGCGATTTGTTAGGAATATCTTGTAAGGTACTCGTATTATTAATTTAGAATTTTATGATACCATCCAGTTTAGTTTGCATGACGCGCAATGAAACTAGTCTAAATATAATATAATATAATAATCACAACCCAATTATTAAACGAAAATATATGTCATTCACAAAAGTTACTATTTTAGCACAATTTTGATCTTTTACTTCAATACTCACTTTTCCATTTAACGCTGCTTGGAACAAAAAGTAAAATATTTAATTTAGGTACTTATTTATTTAGGAATTATATTACTTTTGAGGAATTGGAGTATTCCACTTACCCTTGATCAAACAGCATGACTCCTTTAACAACGCCATCTCTCGGTCGAATGTAGCCAAAAAAAGTGTCTTTAATGAAGAGCCACCTCTCTTGCCATTTAGCACACACTAGGCCTGTGCAGAAGTAGTTGCACCTGGAAAATTAAAGTGATTTAGTACACCGTAGGTAGGTTTGTGATAACTTTTTTCATTGAAGGAGAAAAAACCATCGACCAAATTCATTTACACAAAAAAATTGGTTGTCTGTAAAGTCGGTTTATGGACGGTAGTTTGACGTGACAACGTACAACAATCTACCTAACTGAGCTGAACGCTCGAGCTGATCATGCCTCTCTCTCTCGTTCCGCAATCTCGCTTGCGGAACGCGACTATGCGTCATCTTTTTCATCTATGCAGATCGTAGTATCAAAAATAATGATGTAAACATGTACATACCTCACACACACCATATTCCCCAGCAAGCCGAAGCAGTTACAGCCAGCCTGTCCCGGTTGCGTGGACCCGGTCCGTTTCTGTATCATACCCTCTTTGCCCTTCGTGCCCAGCTCAGATATAAATGACATGCTTGACACTTCTAGGAATTTCACCTGGAATTTGTGAAACAGATTTTTTTTTACTTTGAACGTAAGTTAGGTATATCTTGAAAGCTGTGGCTAGCTAGTGATAGTTCTAAATATGATCTCTAAAGCTATATCTTATTGTCTAACTTATAATTAGGTACCTTAAATAACATTATAGCTATTTACTATTACAGAATGAAGTGTTTTCGCGCACCGTCTCTTTTAATTGAAGTAAAATGTCTTTTGTCAACACAGCTACTAATCACTCTCGATAAGGAACATTTCATCAGCCCTTTTTACTTAGACATCAGTCAATTTCTTCAAATATTCACCACAAATAAAAAAAAGTCAATGTTAACTGGATTAATGTTCAAACTTACAGTTTCATGATGGTTCCTGTAGATGGATATGTTGAGTAGATTAAACAAGTATTCCTCCAGTTGTTTCATCCTAAGTTGGATGCCGTCGTACGTCACCATCACTTCTGGCTTTTTTGGAAACCTGCAAACATTCATAGAAAGGTATTTAAAATGTGAATATAATTTAGGTTTTTTTGGGAAAGTTGCCGTAGAAACAGTCTCAATAATTTCAATATCTCAATATAGGTAAGCAGAAGAACGTTACTATACTTTGGTGTATTCTCTACAGCTTTTTATTTTGGTGCAATATATCATTTGCCCAAATGATATATGGGCATTTAGCATCGTTCGTCCTCGTCGTAAGTATATAAGTAGATTCTTCAAATGTTCATAACCAAAACCAACATTATGTTATTCATGTTGCATTATAATGGTTCATAAAAAGTAGGTGTGTAAATTGTACATGATATGATGATGAGTAAATTAAAATATTTCATTACCTAGGCAAAGCCCCCTTCCTTTTCTTCGGCCGGCCATCTTTCCTCTTTGAATTACTCCTAGGTATCGCTTCTAGCGCCACTTTCTCAGCTTTTTCTTCCGTATTCTTCAAACTTGCTCGCCTACTCTTATGTGTTTTCGTTGGAAATGGTATGTCTAATGATGCTCGGTATAAAGTTAACTGTTGGTGTAGGTATAAGATGTGTTTGTAACGTTTTCTTATTGTCCACGTGAAGTCACCATGTTGGAGTTGGATTGTGTACCTGAAATAGTAAGCAATTTAATAATTAATTATATAGTTTTAATTGTTAAAGATACATTCTTAAGAAATCAAACAAATCTCAAAACGATTCAATACGGATACGGACTAGGAAGGTCATTCACGAAATCAGAAGACGACACACGATTTTTAATGGGTATTTAGCTTTAAAGGACTTGTCTACAACTGGCTGGCAGCTGATTATTTTCGTGTTAACGCTCGACTTGGTAAACACTATAATATAAAAAAAGTAATAGGAAAGCCCTTGATACCTCCAGTAGTCTCGCAATAATGATTACCGCAGTAAAATCAAGGCCACTTAAATATAACTGCTTATTGCCATTGCCAACACATTTTTGTTATCATAACGTTTGGGTTTCATACTACTGTGTAATGCGTTACTTATAAATAGAATTAAACGTTTACTTTCAAATTTATTGGACTGCTTCGATCAAAAAGAATTAGATTGAATCATTATAGCTACATGCTACATTTTTGTTTTATTAGATAGGTACCTACGAACCAATCAAATAAAAAAATAAACTTTCAGAGGTAGGTGATTCTATGTACGTAGACTAAAATAACTATTAACACCGGTGTGTTTATCGGCTAATCAACAACATTTCTATAGAGATAAACTTTTTTTTATTCGAAAAATTGACGTCAGTAAATATTGTTTTCACACATGCACGGAAAATGAGTCATACTCGTATGGCACTTATCTGGTCTTATCTGGGTAGGACTTTGCATACTTTCCAAATAAATCTATTAATTTAAGCATAATTTTAGTTAATTTTAAGTTTCTTCGCGTTCGTGATAAAAAGCATTGTGTTTACATAAATAAAGGGTTTTAACACTTACAAATTAGGATTCAAAAGGTGCGTAGTGACACTTCGTTCGTTCTCAACAAACTTGACCTTTATTTCTACACCAGGAATGAACACTTTCCTCGTCACTGACTTGAATTTCACTGGACACTCATGGACGGTCTTAAAGGGAAGTGTTGCGTGGGATGCTGTAAATATTAATAAAATTTATTAATTATCACTTATCGCGAAATAGGTAATACAACTTACTAAAATAGTTTTTGCATTACAAAGTACCTATAGTGAATTGGGGTAAAGAATGACATTATTGGGGGACTGTTCTGAAAATATATCTTCTGTATGCTTAATAAAATTATAATTAAAATAAGTATTTTAAAAATCCAGAAAGCATGGCGTTATTGTTTAAAGTTCAATTTACGTGGGTACATAAGTAGTTAAATATTTTTTAATGCTGATATTTTCTACCTGGAAATAATTAAACAAAAAAACCAAATTTTTATGAGGTAGCTAATCAATGTCAAAAACATAAATGAATGAAACATCCGGTCTTTTCCTGGTAGAACTGTAAAACTTACTAGGTAACTACAGGTTACGGATCAATACAAAAAATTCAAAAAAGAAGCAGGTATGGCGAGTATATACGTAGATTCGAATACATACAGATTCGAATTACCTCCAAAAAATCAAAGCAGTCTTAAAATAACCGAAGTATTTATTTCATATTAGAACATACTTTTACCCTCTATGTAACATACGACAGGTTGTTTACTACATCATATCTGAAAGTCATAAATTGATGTCTGATACAATAATGTATTTTCTATATTTTAATAATATACTGATAACGTAAATAGATTAGATAATTAAGAGTAAATGTACTGATAATATGAATAATAAATAGTAGAAAAACCTATGCTATCAAACTTGTGGTGTCCAAGTAAAAGTTGTTCAGGACTTGAATCAGATAAGCATAAAGGTGACTACACACCGTCAGCGCGAGTAATTAACGAGCGAAGGAAGGTATTGCTTTTGAAGAAATAAAGCCGATTTCATTACTTTTGTATTTGTCTTTAGTCTGCCTTGTATCTACCTATTAGAAATCTTGTTTCTTAGTAGAATTAAGAACCTACACTTGATTATGAGCTAATAAACGAAAGTTCTCTAACAAAAGTCTCATGTGCGATCAAAAAGGCTTATTGTCACCTTTTATTTGGCCGTTACAGCTTACAGCTTATACTGTCTTAGGAGTCATATTAGATTTTATTCCAAAGTAGCCTAGCTTAATTTATAATATATCATAATAATACCTATCTAAATATGCAATATTGTCCTAAGATATAACGTTAATTGCTTACGAAGTCGCGGTCAGTTCTGACCAGAAAAATGTGAATTCCCTAAGATATGACTCACTGTTTAGCAATGATATTAAAGTACTACTATGTAGGGGGAGGCGGGGCACATTGATACTCGGGGCACATTGATACAGTACCTGTTTTGAAATACTGAAAAACGATACGCACACGGACACATCATTAGAACGCTCAAGGACATCCACAAGGATGATAGTTGTGACGATGCTCGCCGCCTATTCGCCGTTTTGCTTTTACAGGCACAAACGTGTTTTTGGGACCGACAACTAAAATTTTAAGAGCAATGTGTTTGTGTCTCAGCTCCATATTATTAGTTGTTTTCATAGTTTTATTTTACCAAAAGTACGTTTATACTTTAATAAATGTTATTTAATACAATATTGATTTAAAAAATAATAAATTACTTTTTCGTGAATATAGTCCCTTGGGGCACTATGATACAGTAAAGCGCGGGGCAGAATGATACGTATCAATCTGCCCCGTTAGTGTATTAAAGTGCCCCTTTAGTGCATTAAAGTGCCCCGTTAGTATTTTAAAGTAGTCTTAAAAATCTCATTTATTATAGAAAATGGTCCGGACTTTTAAAGTTAAGCAGAGAAATGTGAAAAAATCGTTTAGGATTTCAGTTTTGTGATGTTTTTGATTATGAGTTTTAAGAAAAAGTTCCTATAATTTTGATAGAGGATTTTATTTTGTTATTTCTATATTTCACTATGCCCAATTCTGTAGTACTTTTAGGCTGATTACTGAGTAATTATGTTTAATTACATGTTTAAGATCTTGATAAATTCTAGATTTTTGATGACAATTTTATTTCCTAGCTCATTTCATTATTAGGCTGATTGTGATTATCGTTAATACGAATAATAACTAATAAATAACGTGATTTTTTCAGATACAAAGCATTATTTGCTTTTTATTTGGTCAATTTAAGTAATATAACGATTTATTTTGAAAAATATTATAATATTTATGGAAATAAAATACGCATCAAGCTGCCCCACTCTCTGTATCAAAGTGCCCCACCGGTGGGGCAGAATGATACAAAATCCATTTTTTATAAAAGTCGCCATAACTTTTTCCCTATTCGTTTCTATCAGCTTTTTTTAAACTTAATTATAAGTTAACATATCAGGCCATGCACCCGGCAAAAAAAATGATCAAATATGTTGACATTTGTGTATTAAAACGGAGTTTGAATTTTTGTGTATCAATGTGCCCCACTTCCCCCTAGTCTGGAAAATGATTCATAGAAAGTAAACAAATCACCTACTTATCCGATTTCAGATAATTTTGATATCAAGGACCATTCTAGTTAGCTAAGATTTTAAATTGCAATTTAATACGATAATTACTATGAGAGACTGTCTGTACTAGCTAGAGAATCACTCAACCAATGACTACAAATAGCTAATGTACAGGTTTAACAAAAAGTTAACTCTAATTACCTTCTCTGAAACTGAATATTATTCATCCATTTAACTGGCTTGTTCCGATTGCAAATCGGTTCTTACTCAAAGTGGAACCTTTAGACAAGACCATAGTTTTTACTTTTATTTTATAAGTCATTAAGATATACTACACATAGTTAAAAAATAACTAAACTAACTGAGGGACTTAGTACCTAGTTTTTAAAAAGTTAGTGCAAATGAAAATATTGTTTATTATGTTTAGTTTTAAAGTGTAAATTAAAAAAAAATTAAGTACATACCACTATCCCTACAATCAAGTTTATCAGCCTCTATAACAGACAGTGACTCTGGAACGGCCAGGCTTTCGTCAAACTCCGAGTCCACTGTGGGGCTGAGCGAGTCAATCTGCTGGAACACCGTCTGGAGACAGTCTCCGGTGCCTGTTGGCGTTGGAGTCTCCATTGCGTAGTTTGTATACCCGTATAGTTCTTCATCTGGAATAGAGAAATAACTTATCATGAATGGGATAAACAGCCTCTAAAAGTTAATAAAGACTAAATAGGCATATTAGAATTAAAAACAAAATTTTTAACATAAATACTATCTGATACTGTGATGTGAACATATAATAGTAAACATTTTTAACGAAGGGAAAATAATACCACTTATTTCAAACAAAAGATTTTGTTATCAAGAACTGATTAAATAATATCGTATTTACACAGTCAGCGGCAGAATAAAAAGGTGATTTTCTATCAATCCATGACCAATTATAATTCTAATCCTATTAACAAATTGAACAACATACAAGAATACCTATCTATTTAACATTATAAAACATACAAGGAAAAATGTTTATTATTATTCAATTATTCTATTGACACTGAGTTATTATTACATGCTAGGTTACTTTTTGTATTGTTTTATGTTCCAGGTACTTTTTTATGTAAACATGATAGGTATTTTATATTATGTTGAACCTATAGGGATTACAGCATAATTACGGTGTAATAAATTTAACTTTTGCATTCAAAGTAGTGAATCTGTGCAGTGGATTTTGAATGAAAAAGTAACAAACATCCATCGTATTATTTCTCAGTAAAACCCTAATTATTATAAGATAAGTAAAGTAGGACAGGATTTTTTAAACAAGTTAGTAATTTTCTTTAAAGTGGCATTGCTTTAAGTCTAACTTCAGTCAAGCTGTCCATCAACAATATCTGTCTGGATTTACTTAAAGCCAGCATCTGATTAAGTATTTGACATCGGCCATGTTTAAAATTATAATTTAAACATAGATTAAACATAGAGATGCATTCGGTAGACTTTAAAACACAATCAATTTCAATGATCAATTCAGGAAATAGCTGTTAGGCAACTCCTAATTATACTATATGACATTGAGATTTGTATTTGTAGGGCTATGTTGACCATGGTGACTTGGTTTTTAATGATCATTTAAAAAATTTAGGCCACTGGAAACTAACATTTTGTTATTAATGTGCATGCAATATCTATTCTGATGAGATATTGAGACAAGCTTCAAAGTATAGGTACTTATCAATTTATTAAACTCATAAGTCACTGTTTATTAGAATTCCATATATATGAATGAGGTCACGGCATTCACTCGATCATAAATGCACATAATATTCTAAGATAGGTTACCACATTTTGTCTGCAATATGCAACAAAACACTAGAAAATCCAATGTTATACAACCTTTTTGCACTCAAATAAAGAACCAACTTCACAAACAGGTCTAATAAAGTAACAACACTTAAAAAAAACACACCTCGTTTGATTAAGTTATGAAAACTTAATGTTAAACCGTTTCTCTCCATATGTATGAATTTACAAAAGCATTATCGTCACATCACTCCACTCAGCTGCGTATACAAATATATTGTGAATTACACGGTTCAAATTCACCACTTGTCTACATAATCTTTCGTGATAAGATAACTAAAATTATCCGCATTAGTACATGACGGTTTGTCAAGGAGGCGGGACGTACGACTAATTCGAACAATAAACAGTAGCTTAACTTCGCTTGAAGAGCCACCATGGTTCAATAAGCAAGGTTTTCTATCAAGGTTTTTTGTGGATAAGTGAAATCTATTACTTGCTTACTTACAAAGTTTCAGGCGCTCAGTTACTGTAGTAGGTACATTTGTAATGTTTATTTCCGACGAAGTAACAAGGATATTCCTTTAACTGGTACTAGATAAAGAAACAAAGCTCTACTGACTGAGTGTAATTTGCTAATCAAAGTCTTCCTGCTTGATTCATTCAATGAATAGTTCAAGGTTTTCTTTCAACTATGTTTTTGGTTATAAAATGCTATGAATTAGGGATGTTATGGATATGA
This sequence comes from Anarsia innoxiella, assembly GCA_947563765.1. Lineage (NCBI taxonomy): Eukaryota > Metazoa > Arthropoda > Insecta > Lepidoptera > Gelechiidae > Anarsia > Anarsia innoxiella. The sequence goes on from OX387397.1 coordinate 2,753,795, forward strand.
AATTTCGGATACGGATTGGATACGGATTTAGGAATGATTAATAAACCGGATACGGTTACGGATACGAATAATAAATTATTTCGGATTATCCGTTAGTTTCGGTTACGGATATTATTTTTTTAAGGAATATCAAAAGTAAAATACAAATAACGTGTCTAAATTAGGCTCCGCCCCTATCCGATACTATGCGAAACTTTTATTTCGGATTCGGTTACGGTTACGGATGATTTTTTATATCGGATATCCGATAGTTTCGGTTACGGTTACGGAGCTCCCTAACATCCCTACTATGAATGAAATGAAACGTCATCCGCTTGGTAGGTACTTAACGTTTGACGTCGACAGATGTTGCAAACTTTAAATATCATTCATTTATGAGTTTATTTAATAACAAAAATAATTACCTATTCAATTAAACTTATGCTAGATGAACTAACTTTTAAACATTTATTTTGATTAGAGAGTAGATTTAGTAGAAGCAATTTAATGTTTGTAATATAACTTTTACCGTCAATTTTCGCCAAAATATGCTTAAAATAATCAGCCCGCTGTAAAAATTGAGATTAAAATGTTTACAACATCTGCAACTGCATCCGTCAAAATCAAAATGACAGCTAACGTTTTTAATTTTGTAAAATTATATTCGTTCTGAAATCTGCAGTTTTGTATTCCAATAAGATGCTAAACTGAAACCTACAAAATGAAGTAAGCACCATTGTAAGCTCCTAGTTTAGAAGGGTCTATAAGGTTTTCTGAAAATGAAGTACCTAAACCAGTAATTTAATAATTTTATGGCTAGTGAGTTTACTAGATACCGATAAAATAATATTCTTAGCCGTCTCACTAAAATAAGGGCAACTAAAATGAACTGGTTGACCTGTTCTACTCTGACATACTTGTTGGTAACTGTTTATTTAAAGTAAAAAAATTTAATCCGCTTAAATATTTATTGCTTACAATGGGATTACGATAGGTACTAGGTACTATTAGAGCGCCTGCTTCAAAAATGAAGACAAGACATTTTATTCGCTGTAAAATTCGCCACTATTATATTATAGGCAGGCGCTGACTTGATAAAATATGAAATAACTTTATTCCCTTCCTTCCTTATCACCCCTTTTAACTTACCCCCTTATTTAACTTACCTGTAGTGGGGCAAAAAGGGCATGAGCCCACTTTTATACGAGCCACGCTGCCACGCCCAATGCGAGTTAGTGGGATATTATTGCCTTATAAATAGTGTCCCAGTGTATGAATTGCTATCTTTAATGCATTAGTAGGTAATCTATTGTTTTGTTATCCTTTATTTTCTCACTGCAGAAAAAATAATTAAAATCTGGACAGAAAAAGATTAATGCGAGTAAAATGCCTTCCTTCCTGCAATTTGCAGCACCTATATAGTAAGTACCTACTTTTCGGGCGGTTGATGTTTTAGTAAAATATCTTACCATCATAATCAACCGATGGTTAAGAAGCATAAGTTTAACGGTTTCAATAAGAATAATTTTGTTTTATTGAAATAAATTAAACACGTACCTACCTACTGATTAGTAAAAGTCAGAGGATGCCTTTGATTGGAGGTGGCTTATTTGGCCACCAATGTATCTACTTATTTACATAGCAAGTCTAAAAATTGATTGCCGTTGCCCAAATCGAATGAATAGGTAGGTAGGTAACCAACTATTGGTCAATATTACTAGGTACATACATAAAAGGAACCTAGTCTGAATGTCCATTTTTTGATTAACATAATACCTACTTATTTCTTGTTTCAATACCTAAGCGTAGGTAACAACAAGGATATTGACTAAGAGCTTATCCATGAATAGGCAGTAGGTACAGTAATGAATGCAAACTTGAGGCCGAACGAATTAATGTTTCACATCTCACAAGCTCCACTCGTGGTCCTTGAAGGCTTGCAAGTGCACAAAGAAAGAGGCAATAATTGCGTAAAGTTCACTTGCATAACTCACTACAGGACATACAATTACTTACACGTAACTGCACGGAAATATCCATAAAAATCACAATATTTTAACCCCAAAAACTAGTTTCAGGAACATTGACCAATTCAAAACAAAATACACGATAATGCCTACCTAATAATGTAGCAGTGCATAACAATTGCAGCTAATTATTTACGACATCTACTTACTTTGAGCTTTCATTAAGAAATCTTTTGAAAAATTACTGAAAGTCGTTCTTTTGTTATTTTCTCATGTCTGACATTTGAGAAGAGTGCGACCAAATGCAGCTAGCCTAGTAACTGTCCAGTACAAACTGAACTGTTACATATTTTGTTTGAACCGGTAAGTGTATTGGGGAAAGGGTGTGGCGACTGGTAACCGAGGGCCAACCGTGAATGGCCGCGCTGAAATAATATCACGGATTAACATTGAACATATGGACAGCGGTGGGCAAAGATTCGCGAGAGTGTCGCAGTGAACCGGCGCAGTCGCAAACCGCGCTCCAAACGGCATCGGCGCTACCTCCACGCACGCGCACAACGTACATACATTTCCCGCCACAATTCAAACTCATAACTTGCGTTCGAAAAGTTTTATTTTACTTTTAATTGCAATCACTCGGGCGTTACGCGCCGAAAACGGACAGTGCCTTGTTGCATTACGGCCGTTGACATCGTTTCAACTGAAACCGATGTCGATTTTATCATTTAATTGAAAATATTATGTTGTATTTTGGCGGGAAGTGTGTGTTGTGTAAAATTTAGTTTTTTTTTCGACTAAAAGTGAAGGTGATTGCAGGTGATTGCAACCATAGTGCTGTTGGAACGATGGTGGATTCCACTTAAAATTTATTAGTGTTTTATTATACAATTGCCGTTGAAGAAAGTAAACTATATTAAAGGTGAGACGGTATACACTTTGCGGGTATAATTATAATTTACACGTTACCCAATATAAGTTAGTTTTCGCTTTCTAGAGGTTTGTCCGGTGGCCATGAATGTGGCCGCAGTCACGACCACTACAATTTAAATTTGCGGCAGGAAAAAGAAAAAATAAGATATGACAGATTTATTTCGTAGTCTCATTCTGCAAAAGCGAGCTCAGGCTGTATTACAGAACCCGTTTGAAAGTAAGACTCGACAATTACCAGTTGAGACATTTCACTTCATTTGCTACGAGAAATTATATTATAACCATACAATTTTACTTTAATTACTGAACTTGCTAACATTAAATTACGAATTATTGCAATTTTCTAGTGGTTGTTGGTAGTACCAACTTACCTACAAGCATGTTTCAGAGAGCGAAGAAAATACCTAGTTACAAATAATTTCTTATACAACTTTTACACAAACCTCATTTAGTACGGAAAACTGACCACAACACGTAAGAATCGTTGTCACTAAAGGGGAATAGTTTCATTCGAAAAAAGTACCTACCTACTACTTTTCAAATTATATTTTACCTGTTTGATACACTTTGTTTGTTATTCGGATTCGTGTATTTTTATTGCCAATTATTTAAGTGTATAAATATTTTAAATATTTGTATTTTAATTTAATGTAATATTCCAAAAAGTTCTAGAACAGCTGAACTTTTTATTTCCAGCAGTAAATTCTGATAATGATATTTGTCTATTACCTAAATTATTACTTAAAAGGTTTTTTGTGGTATTTATCTACTAACGAAAGGGTAAATATAGTGGACCGTTACCTTAGTTGTTAAAGTTTTGTTTAAAATGTTGTTATTGAGTAGTAGACTAGATAGAAACACATTGTTAAGCTACTTACAAATAAATTGCATCATAGGTATTGCTCTACCTATGTCTCTCTCGATTAAGAAATACTTACTTACGTCTTGACCGCAGTATGCCTAGACATTTTAATATTATTTCCTTAATATGTAAAGATATATTTACTATATTAAGTGGTCAAAAAGAGAAACTGAAATATAAAATCTACTCAATCTAGTCTAATTACTAATCTAGTATTAATCTTATTAGTCTTATTACTCAATCTAGTTTTCGATAAGTATTTTGAAATTGATACTTTTCAAAAAAACATTACAAAAAATGAGGACTACTTTATTCAGAAACGAAAAAAAGCTCTCATTATTAAACATCAAAAACAAAAAGACTCTCAAATCTTATCAAAAGATATTACACAGTTCTAACGTTACAATTGAACAATTTTCTCGGCATTACTTCACACAAAGTAATGTTACATTATACCACATAACATAACCGAAATTTCTCCGCGATAAAAAAAAAAACCAGATCGCTTTTACTATCACTCGCTTTAGTCGCTCTAATGCAAATTCGTTCGGCCGGAAGATAAAAAAAAAGTTGACATGATTGAGTTACCGATTGATAAGTTTGGTTACATGAAAGTGAATTCTTGTTAATTTTGTTTTTAAAGCTAGTTCATTTTAAAAATATGTATTCAATATGTTTTTTTTGTTTGGGTGGAGTTTGTACAGAAATACTAATAAAAAGTAGGTAATTTATGTACTAAGGGAGAAATATCCTAATAAGTTTACTTGTCCTGTCAAAAATTAAAGAAAATACTAAACCTAGTAAAAAACATAAAATATGCACTTCTTCGGTTACTTAAATTGCCTCTAATTATCGTAAATCTTAATAAAGACGATTATTTCATTCTAGTGGGTATACAAGTTGCGTGGACGCACTGAAATGCATACCAATTGCAAGAACGGTGACTGCAGACATACAGCAGTCACCACGCATGCGCGAATGATTTTAAGTCGATCATTTTTGTGATATACTTAGTTTTAGTGTTAATTTAATACACTTTTATTAAAACTTTAATCAGGGAAAACCGCTTGTCTGTTCAAAATTACGTCCAAAAACTGATTTTGAATTTGTTATTTGCGTAAAAAACATTTATAAGTAGCCACTGAAATCTGTGAAGAGGCATGAGAGAGGCTTTTGCCCAGCAGTGGGACGAAATAGGCTAAAAGAATAGAAATGGTTCGTCCTGAAGAACCACGTTATTTGCTTTTTTAAATCGCGTAGCAATTTCTTTTCATTTCTACATATATTCGGTAGGTAAACGTAAGTCAAGTGTTTGGGTGTATAAATAAAATAAAGTTTTACATTTACGCGGATCTTATAGACGTTATGTTACGCAGCAAGGCACTCGAGGTAGAGGTACGTTGACGTCGACGGTTCGTCAGTAGCTTTCGATTTCGATCGTATTAAATGAACCACCGGTGGGCCGTTATACTTACGTTGTAAATTAAAATGGGATATTTCTTTTAAAACTACACCCATTCTCATATTTCTAAGTCTTCATTATTTAGAGGTGCAGTGTAATGTGGCCAGCGTTTTGGAAACACCTAAGATTATATTTTGTATTTGATGTTTAAATTTTCAACATAAAGGATTCTGGTGAACCTAAATTGTGACTATAAAATTAAAATGTTGGATTCCATTTGTTTTAGAAAAATACTTCTTATAAGTTTGTTATACTCAGCATGTCAGAAGATTTAGTTACATTTTGGAATAAAGCGCCACGGATTGCACAAATGTCTTAAAGATACTAACATACACAGTGGCATTAAAACGAGTTCTTAGATTACAAAGCCTAATGAATGAGGAATTAGTAACAAATAAGATGTTAAAAAGGCTACTAGTTTTATAGCCCTAAGCCTGCGCTAGTGAACTTTAGTTTACGGTACGGAAACCACATGAACGAGTTATGCCGCAACTTTTAGCCCTTTATTATGATTTTATAATACTTCAAATCATTAACACCAAAAAAGATGAGCCAATACTAATATAAGTAAAGGTAAACACTTTCATCACTCTTGTAAGATAATAGCCATATATCTACCGCTTTAATTTATTATAAAATATTTTAATAAAATTCCATTTCAAACAAGAATTTGATGCACTGCATATAAATCAGTATTCATATAATGGCTTTGAAGAAAGTGGTGAAACTTAGAGTGTCCTTGACTCGAATATTATTTAAAGAATTCGATTTTACTCGATTGGAATCGAATTTAATCGATTTTGTAGGCCATTGGCCGGGGTTTTTTGCAATCGGTTGACTAATAATATTGATAACAATATAATAATGTTAAGGGACAGTTGTGCAACGTTTTAATAAGTAAACGTTGATTAATTGCGTTAATTTCTGTTTAAAAATATATAAATAGCACATTTTTTATAAATTGAAAGAAGGTACATGATTAAGTAATTCGTGACCTAAATTAAAATAAATTGAAGCTATATCTTATATTATCTATTAACTTAGATATTTCGATGTACAAAATTCCTAAAGGAAGTAGAGAGCGCGTTGAAGTCTTTTGTATAGAGCGTTCGCAGCGAACCATAAAAATAAATAAGATACTTACCGAGACGGAAGATTTTGAGAATTTTGATATCGAGATGATTATGTCTATTGGTCTAGACTTTTTTCAGATAATATTAATTCAGTAAGATTATTTTGTTCTCCTATTTTGATATTGGTTGATTTTATATTATAAAACTATCATTTTTTAAAGTGACAAGTAAATGTTAACTTTCTATTTATCCATCACATTTCTATTCAATAAACATATAGTACATAATACATAAAAGCACAAATACCTAATGTGAGAAAAAAACTTTACAAAGATATGTGTACGTAAGGTTGAACCAAAAATGCGACAAGCATAAACGTGTTATGAAATTCAAAAGGCGGTGAAAGTCCTTAAATTGTGAGATCTCATTCAAGTTCAATCAAAGCCTTTAAGTGGGTGGTTTTATGTCACTGTAGGTATGAGAATTTCGGTAATAACAAAGTGGGAAATTACTTATATACGAGTACCTACACCTACCTGTATGTTGACGTATTTTATTTATTGTTTGTTGAATGAACCATCTTTATAAAGCATCGTACTGATACTTTAGTATAAAAATAAGGAAATCATTGTTATTCAAACAATCTGTTAAATCAATGCACATATAAAGAGGTATTAAAATAATTTTATGAGTCACAAAACCGAGGTAATTACTTTCTTCTACTCATGCTTCCGTTTAAAAAATAAATATTACGAGACCAAAACAATCAAGGTTTAAACAAACACCTGATGACGTCACGATACCAAAACCGACGCAGGAAGCCTTAAACCGTCGCTTTCTAAAGCCGAGCATTGGGTTTAGCTCAGGATTTTCGCTGTCTATATGTAGGTACAGTCTCAAAAACGGGAATGTTAACTTCTTAACGGATTTTGATGCAATCTGTGTACCAGATAGATATAATTAACGTTCTTTGCCAGTTTTATGTCCCCGGTAGACGGCAATTTATTTTATGGGTGTTTGGTTGAGTATTTGTCTATAAGGCAGGTATTAAGTCTTCTTACTGTTTGAGGTACCTATATATTTACTAAAAGTTTTAAGTCCAGTAGTATGGATATTAATATTAACATATCAATGACGCTTTCTCCTAGTAATTACAGCAGCATTGACCAGAGCGTGTACGTGTGATGATAATGTAATAGCTAATGTATGACAAATTGACTAATTACGCGTATTTCTCTTGTTACGTATGCGGAGTTATTCAAATCAGGTCATTCATTTAGTTCATTGAAAGTCGCAATTCCTTCTTACTTGTTAAAAGGTTCGGTAGTCTGCATTTTAAAAGTTAAGAAATCTTAGTACTTTTTAGAGATAAAGAACAGAGGTTTATTATGAGAAAAACTGATAGGCACTTAATATTCATTAAGTTTTCCTAATCATTGTTTTAATGAGCTATTTTTTAAATATAATTACCTACGTAAACTTAAACACATAACAAAACGATATGGCAAAGAATTTAACGGGAAGATATATGAACTTGAACTTGAAATGATATTAGCATAAGTATTATGTGGACAGAAAATTGTAATTTATACAATGGCTGACATTTCTCTAATGCTGTATAATAGATATCCATCCGTCTAATATTACAAAAGCGAATAAGTGTATGTTTGTTTGTACGTCTTTCTCCGTAAAAGTTAGCGTTTCAATGCAGTTAGTTAAAGGGATGGAGTAAGTAAATGTTTCTTTTTGTCTCTTTCTTACCCCTACTTCCCCTATAATTTTATAATAACTTCGTTTGTAGCACATTCCCTAAAATCCGGATTTAACGCGAGTGAAGCCGCGAGCTAAAGCTAGTAAATCTACAAACAAACATTGAGTGAGAATTCTAGAGATATAAATATGTATAAAATTTCACATCACCATTAGTATTCATAAAATCTAAATCGTCTATAATACCTATGTTGAACTTTCTAAATGAATATTGCAAATGCATTGAATGAAACTTGACCTAAATAGCTGCTAGTAAATCCTATCTATCTAACTATATCTAAATTAGAATCTATGCGTTAACTGATATTAAATCTTTGTTGGACTTTTAAAGGGATAGTATGTACGATATTGATAGATTTATCAGCCGGCATTACACAACAATAAACATATTGTGAAGGGTAAAATGTAAGTGATAGGACATTATTGTTTTGTCTCCGTAGTTTGACGTTTGTTAGAACGCTAGACGACGCAATCGGCGGATTCAAATCTAAACCGACAAACCGGGTGACGGCTGAACCGTTAATGTGTTACTGCCCTTAGACACGTAGTTAATAATCTAAGGCTCGCACATTACCTACTATTCTAAAAATGCAACCATGTATATATAACATTAGAAAGGTAAAGTAACAACCTTAAAACGTCCTAATAGACTTTCATTTTTCAAAGTACCACACTAAATTATGATATAGCGTTATAGTAAAGGTCAGACTCACATATTGTTCATTGTCTACCTGTGTTTCGATTTTGGATTATCTTAAACAGGTTTTGACAGGGACTGTATTTAAACGAGGGGAAATTATTCCTTTCTGTAGGTGTATATAAATTTTGTAAAATAATCTTAACGTTTTTTAACAAATTACATATTTAACGAAAACTGAAAAATATTTTTACGCATTTTAGCAGTCAATATACCTATCTGCCGATTCCCTTGTAAGGTTGATTGCGAACTATTGGGTTTTTCTACAAAGTACTTTTGAGTTAATTGAATAAATAAAACATCTTCTTTCCTATCAAAAAACCGTTATAATATAGGAATATGCCTTATTAAATAGGTATCATTTTTTGCCTTAAAATCCTCTTGTTGACAGTCAGCCTAAACTAAACATTTCAGCAGAGTGCCTTACTGCAAGGGTCTAAAACCAGACAATTACTCTATTAACCCGTAGGAATATATTTCGTTTGATGAACTGTCATCATTGAAAAGGTCAAGTCATATTTGTTTATTGTCTAACACTACCGCCTTCCCGTGCATTGTGAATTAATATTACCATACAATGTTACACTTGTATTTTCTATTGTGTTGGTGATGTGTCAAATAGTTCGGATTGTTTAAGATAGACAAGATGCATTTAATATCTGCTTAAATACTATTTGCTGGTATAATGATGTGGGCTTATTGAAAGTTTTTTATGGATTAAACAGAGGATATAACAAAGAGTAATCGAATTTAGTTCAATCTTGACCTAAAATAGAGTCCATTAGCCTACCGGCCGTTCTATAAAACGTCGCGTGTGCGCGTGCGCCATAATTTGCGCTAACATAGCGCGGTTTACGCCACTAAACGTAACTATACCGCTTTAGTAACACTCTGTTTACGCTATTCCGATTTACTTTGTTTTCTTATCTTTGTTCTAATTTTAACATTCTTTGAATTCAATTTAAATAGTATAATGAAATTGTTTAAGGCAATTTTTTCCAAACTCAAATTTGCCTTATGCAAAACTAAAAAAATGTGCCTTGAAATTGCAAGAGGTGTTCAAGAAGCTTAATAGCCCTATAAAATAATTCTAAATTAAAGGTAAAACGTAAGTAGTTGTACACTAAAATTCTTAGTAGGTAGGGACTACATATCTAACCTTAATTAACGATCTAATTTATTAATACTTTAATTAATTTAAATAATTCATAATAAAAACACCATTTTACGAGTACCTATTGAATCTAAAACAAACTTTCAGCAAATTCAACGCGGTAGTACCTACCTACTATTTTATTGCCATATCTATTTCAAATCAATTTATTATATCACACACATTTTTTAAATTGCGTGAGCTTTCATGCTTTGTTATAGCAATTTGAGACGTCATAGTCAGTTTACAGTGAAATTATGTGTATTTGAGCTTAGTTACCTTACTAATGGTGAAATAATAGAGTTTTTTTGTGTCAAATTTTGAGATTGATGTCATCAAATGTTGAATGGGGACTGTTCTTTCTTACATAATAAGTAACAATACCGGAAATAATTCCATTCTTACTCTTCTGGAATAAAAGTAGCCTAAATATAGTTTTGACCTAAAAGAAGATAAAGGAGATGTGGAGGTTATTTCCATCATAGCGGATAGAATATTTGTAGCTTAATTTCTACATTTGAGATCTCCTTAGTTTTCTTTGAGTATAGACATATATATATATTTTTATTTGTACCATGACACTTTTATTCAAACACAAGACAAATACACAATATACAAAAATAAAACAATATATTAATAAAACAAAAACAATATATTAACAACATATTTATTATAAATTAGGTACCCACTTGGGTATGTCACTAATGACAACTAATAGTAGTAAGTGATACAAAAGAATTTTACCACGCTAAAACTCTGTAAGGAAAGTATTAATAAGATTTAATAGCAAAGGGTCATAACGTATGATCCTTTTTGCTTCTAGTCTCTACATCTAAAGTAGTAAGCAAAAAAAAAGTCATGCAATCTAAACTTGCATTGTGTCTTCGAGTTCCAAGCATTTTAAGGCTATCGCGGCTGTAAATCTATAAATTTAAGCGAAATCATTGTTTGCACGGAAGACGATACTTACAAGTAGTTAGATAATTCGGTCAAGGTTGCTTTTGTAGGGGTTTTTGATAGAATCTCTATGAAAGATAAAAAGTAAGGTACTTACATATTTCGTACTTCCAGCTTTTGCAGGAAAAATTTACACAATTTGATAATGTTTTCATCAAAAAAAAATTAGACTTACTAACACGAAATATAGGAAAATTTTAAAATGGCTCTATTAACTACAACTATAAAAGTAAAGTTTAAGTCTACAAGTTAATGGTTAGTTAATTTTTAGGACCTGAAAACTATCCATTAAAACTGCGGGTGTAATTTTAACAGCAATAAATTTAAATTTTTATAAAAATGTCCTCTGCATTGTGCATACCTAGTGTTTGCCGCGCGTGACTACTAAAGTGCAATATTAAAGTGCATAGTTTTATCTAATTATACAATTAGCCGCTAACGCACGCTAACCGTATGAAAATTAATGCATTTATAATTTAACGATACAGCCGCATTGTCGTGTAGGTCAGGGATGGCAAATATTATTATAAAGGCGTCACGATTTGTTAAACTTTATAATAACTCTGTTGAGTGACGAAGAGTATAATTGCTGATAAAGAAAAAAGAGAGTAATACGTACCTACATATTGTAGACATTGCGATAAAGCATGGTTTAAACGCCATAACATCATATCCTGCGTCTGTAACTGTGATGTTTTTACAATTCTCCACTCACTAAGTACAAGTACAATAAACCAATTATTTTTATTATGTTCCATAGTAGAAATATGTTTTGAACAATTAGGGGGTGACTAGTAACTGAGAATAGACAAACGGATGGATAATACGGGAAATACTCGTAACTCTTATATGGGTAAGTACCATGCAACATCCTCTGTGACATTAGGTAAAGGGTCGACATCTCCGGTTGAGAACGGAATTACATTTAGTTGATACTTTACTTCATGTAATCTCACGCTTGTATGCTGTATCTTCAATAAAATAGAATTATGAAACAATACAGGTACCTGAATGAATCTTTGTCTTCTTTGTAGTAGTTAGTTCTTAATGTCTAAACGGTATAAATAAGTAGCTAAGTAAGAATATTTATATAGGTATTTTTTACGACGTATTTCATATTTAAAATAATATTTTTGGGAAATTATTATTTTGTACTTATCGATGACATTTAGATACTAGTAGCTACTTTATCAAAATGTTACTTATATTTTAACTTTGTACACAAACCACGTCTCAAAAAACCTCTTCGACAAATCGGGGTTCCGTATCCGTCATAAAATGTTATTGCTATTTGATTTCACACACAAAGTAACCAGTCATTTTAATTGATTTTACTGGCGGCCATGACATTTTGCTACTTTTTGTCGTAGTGGTTTTCTTTGACATTCATGTCAAGTGACATTATGTTGGCTATTGTTCTAACACGTTATCTCGGGTCTTGTAGTTAGCTTTAATGAGAGGCTAATGTTATTATTATTATTATATGTAGGTTTTATTAACAAATATTTTAATCTACACTTTTCATCCAAGTATTTCCGAATTTAATGAAAATAGATTTTTTAGATTTTCATAATATACTTAATAGTTACTTGAGTCTCTACGCATAAAGGAAGAGTTTCAGCTTACATCACACTAATGCTACATTTGACAAACAAACATGCAACAAGTACGACTTTGTCACAGATTTTGTACTTTAATAACCCAGAGAAAACCTGCAGTCAATAACATATCAGTCGTCTGAGACTTCCTTATAGGCTTCGACAGTAAAGTTATTGTAGCATACGTAATACAAGGTCTAATCACCACGGACTGTGTACTAAGATAATAAAAAAAGTTTGTAGGTAGTACACATATGACAACTTTAGCCTATGTAAGTTTTTGTTAACTAAGGTAGTATTGAACGCATTCTGAAGATATTTTAAAATTGCATATTTTATTCGTTTTTGTAGTTTTTGCTAACAATAAAGCCTGTAGCGGAGGAACTGATGCGTAGTAGCGTATTTAACACAACAACGCAACGGAAATTTAAATAAGATATAACAATAAACGGCGTTTTCTCTTTATTCTGCAACTTTCTTCGAATATTTTACATATTTTTGTTAACCTATTTGTTTTTTAGTTTAAATTAGATGATAAATGAACATTGACTGCGTAAAAGTAAGTAAATACTAACATAGGTGCCGAGTTACCTATATGATTGTAGCTGCTTAGAACTAACAAAAAATCTACAATTGTCACGTTTTTTAAAATAATTTGTTTCTAAGACTAATTAAAAAAAAATACCTCGTGAATTTTAGAAAATATACTTACAGCAATAAACTAAAATATTTTTCCATTAAATACTCATCAACTATAGAAATTAAAATGTACCAAATCTGTGAAATAGTGACATTCAACAAAGAGATTCTATTTCCGTTTGACTATTAGTCACAAGGTAGTGAGTAAATAAAAAAGTCAGCAATGAGTTCAAAGCAGGTAACCGCTCTGATGCAATCATTGTATCACTGATCAACTTCTTATTTGTCGGTCGTAAGACTCGTAGGCGAGAAAATGTCCGTTTTGTGACGAAGTGACATACTTTATTAACAGTACCTACTCCAATTCTGACTTTAATTTAGCTTGTTTACATTTGTTATGTAGGATCAAAAATAATAATTTTCGAATTGCTATTTGTGTTCAAATTTTGTTGAGCCTAGTCATTACTTATGAATTACGTTTTTTATAGACTTGTAAAACATTTTATTAATAAGATATTCTAAAAGTATCAAGAAAAGTTTAAGCATAAAGGCTTAGGGTTTATAACGATTTGTCGTAAAATAGAAATTTATTTATAATCGTATTAATGTATAAAGCGTAGATTTTGCTATCTGTGCTTTTGTCATAATGACCCATCAATATTACTGCATATTTTCGTTATAGGCCAGGCGTTTTATGCTGCAGTTCCCAAACTGTTTTGAAAGCATTGGTCATTAAAAGGTGCATCTTCGTAATTTTATAGCACTCTTGGAAATACTTATTAACTTAAAAAAAAAAGGATTTGAGGTTTGTTTTTATTAAAGTTGCGGTAGACTGTATTTTATTAAAAAGAAATTTATCATGAATTAAATGTTATATAAATTATATCTTTCAGTGAAATTAAATGCCTTGTCTATCACGTCCACTTTAGTTTAATGTAATTTGGGTAAACACCGAGTGCGTACGAGTCGAATATTGCAGTAATTACGTCTCCGCCAATGAGAGAGAAGAGAGAAAGTGGTCAGCGCCACGCAGTTTCAACCAATTACTATGACGTTTACGTTCGAGGAATTTTTTGATGTTTTTTTTAACCTTTAATAACTAAAGCGTATTGAATTGTAATTTTTAGGAAAGTTTGTATGCGTACATCGTCTTTATTATGTTAGACTCTTGGCTTACAACTAAACATATTTGAACTTTTTCGGACGTCAGAACTCAGAGAAGGTTTTTTTTAATTTATAAAAAATACCCAAAGGCTTATATCGTCATAAGACTATCGAATGCCTATGAACATAATTTTTCAAATATGTAATGATTTTTACTACAACGTATTTACTTGCCATAAAAACTTACGCTTACAACAAATTGAACAGAGCCCGTCTAACACTACGTTTTTAATAATACCGGTACAGAGGTAGTATAATTTATTAAAATTAATAAGTGATCCGACAATAGCATTACATAATAAACCGTCGGTCTAAATAGCATCTAGGTGCACTTTGTAGCGAAAGTGCATTGCAACAAATGCACACTGCACTGTCCACGCGCAAATAGTGCGTTGCAATTGAACTCTTTTGATTTACATCTTTTGCAATTTTACTTAAACTGGTTTAACGTCGAATTTAACTTCTTGATGAAGATGCTTAGTTTGATAAGTAGAAACTGCTACTACATAGTTTTTCGTTTATATTTCAAAAAATTCTTAAATATTTTGGCTGAAAAAAACTAAAAACTTTATAATATACTACTCGTATGTTGCATGTGCTATTTATTTGTATTACTTTACGGTGCAAGCATTGTAAAATAATACCGTTGTAAACGTTATAAAGTTGTAAGACTATACAAACAAAAGAAGCAATTTGTTAAGTTTTATGACGACAGAAACTTTCACTGATGTTTTCCTAGAGGATTATGAATATCTTAGCGAATAGTTGTATGACATGTTGATGGATTTATAGAGTAGCTTCGTGAATAAATTACTGAAATTTATTGCGTGAAGAATGAAAGAATATAGAAGGTTAAAGATCTTTGTTGTTGGGGATGAACTTTCATTTCGCTAGGTTTTATTTTTGTTTTAGTCTGGAATTTATGTTTTCGTATTTATTTTGATAAACAACTTTTAATTATTTCTTCAACATTGCGTTACCGAGTATGTTTCATCAGATATTAATCTTGTATGAGGTAATTCGCGAATTGTTGCTTTGGGAATCTATACTTATTATGATACTTGTTACAGAGGATGCGAGTGGCAGTGTGGTGCGCCGCATTGGCGCTGCTCACCGTCGCTGGTGCCAACCGAACCCCACAGGTAAGTCCTAGCCAAGTAACCTAGTCCTATTAAGTAGGTATTTGAAATAATCCACAAATTCTCTAACTTGATCTGTAAGCGGGTGAAAACTACATCAAAGGCGTGTTTTGTTTAGATTTATAAGTTATTGAAGATTTTCATTTTCTTAATTTATGACGAATGCTACTGAAATGAAAATATTAAACGAGTTTATTACTATACTGTTAACTTGTTATGCGTTAAGCCTCAGTTTTAGAAAAGACCGTGTCCATTGATAATTCCGCCATCTTCGTAAAAACAATGACAGTGCCAGTTAATATAAGCCACTTAGCGTAGACTCAACTCATCGTATGCTGTCTACCCACCAAAGCCGCCAGCATGCCGCCGGCTTTTTGACAGCTGCCATTCGTATGACGTAAAGCCGGCGACCTAGTCCGGCGGCTTGCCGGCGGCTTTGGTGTGTAGATAGCATAAAAAAATAGAAAACTTTTATCATATCGTAACGTAAAATAGTGAGTAATTTTTCAGTCGCAATAAAGTTAACGTATAATTTCCAAACAATGCGCATTACGTTACTTTATTGCAATAAGTGGGCCGTCTTTGTAATTAGCGTAACTAGGTACCTATATTAATAGTTAATTAAGATGCACTCGGTCTTTGATTTGACGGTTTTAGAACTTGTTAGCTCACAATATTTGTTATTCTAGATAAGATATTGTGAAAAAGAATTAAACTTACGATTTTAGTAACCTTTTTTAGGAAAAGACAATTTTTGAAGTGTTTTTTGTACTTACCGGATTTATAAACAAGAGAGACAGCGTGTAGGTATATTGTGTACTTAATCTTGTCTTTATTGGTTTGTTAGTTGGTGGTTTAATTTTTGAATTAGAAAAAAAAAACGCTTTCTTTCACGCTTTAATCCCTTTAAGAACCTTTGGATCAAGAATCATAGTTCTTTACGAATCATAGTACTAATTACAAAATAACATGTGCTTCTAGTCAATTCTCGAAATATTAATTGAATTTGTCCTTGATATTAAATGCACTTGAAGTTCAATGCCAATAGGAAAAGACAGTATTTTAACGAAAATGTCAACGAGTTATACTTTAGTTATCTGATCGTATCGGTTCACCTTGATCAATTGACGTGAATAGTAGTTCTACTATATATTATATTCACTCGATGTGTGTAAAATACACGTAAAATGTTTGCAAAGTAACAAGCTTTTAGTGGCTTTTAAAATAGTTTAAAAGCTAAACAAGCTTGTTTAGTTTTAAGCTAAACAAGTAACTAACTATAACCTGGCTCAGTCTATTTTGTCGGGGCCAAAACGGCCAATTTCATCTCTCCTTTTCCTTTCATACAACTTATGGTAGGGGTACCGGACTTTGTTTGTGCGTGAATTAGTACCACTTCCACAACTTGTCGTAAAAAATATAGTGGTAGTATTCAAAATGAATGCAAAACAACGCAGGTACTGTACGTATTTAATCTCGGGTATCATTTAAGCTATCACCAATTTAATTAGTTTTTTGTTTCTTAAATAATAGGGTTTGTCCTCAAAATAGTAGATCTGTCACCAAAATGTAGTCACCAAACAATGCAAAATCAGTTCCACAATAAATCACCTAAAATCCTGAGATATAAGGTCTAGTACCAAATAAATGTTTTTGTATGTATTATAATAGGTGTGTCCTAATAAGTATTTAAACAAACTAATTTAAAGAGATCACCAATAAATCATATTATGTTACTAGAAAATTGCTGAACTGAGCTGAACACTGTGGTCCCTTCCGCACAACTTTATTACATCTAAAGTACTTTTTTCTCCCTTCCTCTACATCATGCGTTCGCAGAAAAGACCAAATTTTTTCAGCCTTTATATACTCCTCAGCACTGTGATTGTCTTTAAATTTTTTAACGAAAATCCAATCCTTGCTTTGCGACCGTTTCTTCTTTGGTATGGTGCCTTCATCAGTGTCAGTACCTTGCTCATTTTCCTCATCAGACTCCAATATCGGCACTTTCTCCACGAATGATTGCTCGACAAACGACGATAAACTTTTTGAATGACTTGCATTACCTTCACCACTACTTGATGCCATAATCAAAAATAAATATTTAAGAAATTAACTAAAACAACAAATTATCTTATTTAAAGCGCGCCAATTTGTCTCCGCCCCTTTGATCATTTTTTCATTAAAATTATAAATTGATGTATAAAATTGGTAACGAATACTATTAATTTAATATCTGAACGAAATAAAATGTTACTACTGTATTGGTGACAAAATATCAAATAAAAAGGAGTCGCAGTCAGGGATCGATAATCGATTTATTTGGTGACAGATCTACCATTCTGAGCACAGAGCTATTATTTAAGTAACAAAACTGTTATTATAAGAACGAAGTTTATATTCATGTAATGCAATATAATTTTATTGGTTATCGATCTCTTATTTTACACATATATTAACATTAATTTGATAATTCATACCTGGGAACAATTTTTGTTTATCTGAGAACGAAAATATTTCGTGGCGATAGATCTATTTATTAGGTGATACAACTTGATGACAAATATAAATTTTGGTGATAGAAAATATAGTCCCCTTTAATCTCTAAGCAATATAACCTTGCGGCCACGCCGCGGTTTCTTTTTGTGAATTAACGTTTCCCTATACCAGTCGTTTTAAATAATGGGGTGAAATTTTTGATGTTGTTGTACCCAAGTTTCGTAGAAAGTATTTATGGAATTGAATTCTTAGATAGCATGTACGTAAGTATTTACCTTAAATTCGATGACTCAGTTAAATTTTATTTCATATTCCGTGACAAAGGACAGGTTGATATCAAAATATGACCTCCAACTTTCCAATCACACAAGTACCTTTAACGCACTACTTAAACGAAACCGTATTAAAAACTGGTCTAGTCAGGTTAGTACTTCTAATAATTATTAGTTGGACTAGTTCATAAAGCTGTCTGATATCGAAGTACCTATATAGGCTATGTGTAAGTAAATAATAAATATAAATATTATGTCGGTTTACTTGAAACATTCGCACCTACATTAGTTAGAGCATCAAGAATGTGAACTACTTATATACCACAAAGTCAAATTTGGCTTTAGTCTTTTGTAGTTCTCCTTGATAAGAAAGTCAGTATGATAAGAAATAAAGCAACATTTCAGATTTCATCCTACAATAGGTACTACAACCTATGATGTTAAGCTTAAAAGTTAAATTAAAATTGATAACAGAAAACAAAACAAAAACGAAACGTCAATAACAAAATTTGCTTTGACAAAAAACATCAATAAATCAAAACCAAAACAATTTCATAACACGGCCTATTTTACTTTTAAACATCCAAATACACGAATGGCAATCGATTTACCAATTAAGTCAATCATTTAACATTCCATTCTTCACGCGTAGATTTGCAAATTCAAATTTTCGCTACAATTTCATAACTAAAGGTAATAGAATTAAACGTAACAGTAGCGTAAACAATTATAAAATGAATTAATTCAAGAGGCGTTAACCTCACTTTCTAAGTAGGCACGCCACTGACTGTCCATTTCGTTTGGTTAATAATTCATGGAACAATATCTCTTGAGATGAACACAAACACGCGAACGGTTTAATGATGTCTTTGCACCACGTTTGATACGTTCGTCAACTTCAGATTTGCTTTAGGTATCGGAGATTATTTATGAAGTAACATAGTTGGAGCTTTAATATGTATGGTTTAATCAATTCGGAAGTACACCTAGAAAATAGAAGATTTTCTTTTGACTTAGGTATTACTTGCCACATCGAAAATTCTTACCAAGTTTAGTTTTAAGGATCATCAATATTAGGCAACTAGCTAGCATAAAGGTTATATGGGTCAATCAGACTCCGTTAAGCCTCTAAAGTTTCGCTAACATGTAATCAAATGACAAAACACATTTCTACAAAGAATCTACGTATAGATGAAGTTATCGAGGTTCTTTTATCCACAAAGATCTTGTCAAACCTAGTAATTTACAATCACCGTCATCTAAAAATATCGCTAACAAAGACGATCGTATTAAAGCATACATTATAGTTATTAAGATCGGTCAGTAATCCCTGAATACGACAGATTGCAATGCGTGCAGTTGCAGTTGCACTTTCGATAGTTGCATGAGTGCATGCTTCATGATCAATCTAGAGGGGTATACTAATAACTTTGTTACAATTTGTGATAACAATTGGTAAACTGTTGGGATTTATGAAATATATAAAATATATCTATTATATTGTTTGTTCTTCTACTGAAATAAAATTCAAGGCAACACCATTCATAAAAACAACAGCAATCTGGAGTATTGATGCGATAACATTTGATTTAACAGATTTACATTCTACTCGATAGCTTGGTAGATATAAGTAGATTGGTATATAAATAAGAGCAGTGTAAGCAAAAATAACTAAACATATACTTACATAATTTCAGAAAATATTAGGGAATATATCGAAATAAGTCTCTTCACTTTATACAGCCTCTCGTATAATTCCAATATACAGGATGTTTATGTAATCCTCACGAAAATAAAGGAATTTAACATTCCCATAGAACTAAAAAACTGCCAAGTAACATGCCGAAATATTTAACTTTTCATTCAATATGCATAACCAGTAAGTATGGGAAAGTTAATGTCACATTTTTTGGTAAAAGTTCTTTTATGGACAGATTCTGTCACGATTTTCGCTAGAGAGTAAATAAACATCCTGTATGAACAAAGCTTCATAAATCAACCGATCTTAACTGGCAACAGTCTTGCAACTAGCTATTACATTATTGCAGCTCTTCAGATGATTTGCACTCATTACAGATGAGGTTAAACCGCGTCGATGAGCTCAAGAAGTGAGAGCCAAATCGCATTTTACTTAGTCCTTAATTTTGAGTCCGTCATATTGTAAAAAGTTAGTTTTCATATAAAGTTCACACTCCACACTACTCTACATACATTACATTCCCGCTTAACATGAATAGAACTCGATTTTGTATCGATAAGTTTAATATAAGACGCAAAACAGGATCCGCGAAGTGTGATTAGCAACTGGAGCTTTCTTTTATTAAAGCCGTTTCCGACACACAAGAAGTAGGAACGGGATCTTAAGATTATCAATCAGTTCTCAACATTGTCATTAGTTATTAGATATTGATTTTGATTCACCTGCCACATATTATATTGTAGCATGTTCCAGCTCAAATTTTGCAACAAAATACCGCAAAAACGACTCACGGCAGACGCTTTGCAACATCTATAATATATAGTTGCGTGAAATGTACTGGTAAATCGTTTTAGGTTACTTAAGTGATCTAGGTAATGCCTTTAGTTAGTGGTTATTTTGATAGACCACCTAGATAATATTTCTTAAGCTTTGTTGTTAAAGTCTTTGCTGAAAAAACTTAATTCTAAAAATGTTATTTGAGTTATACCTTTCTATATTCTTTGAGCCAGTTGCAGAAAAGTAGAGGTTATTAGACTTACAACTAGCTAGTTATAAAAGACACGATGTTTAATAGAAATACAATTTTACTGGCCAATCTGCTATTGAAGGCAATAACCAATATCCTCTCCAAGTCCTCCAGATCTCCCTGTCTTTTGTTTACCTTCTACGTTTCCTTCTATGATGATTTTTACAAAGTTGTTTTGTCGTACCTACCTATCAGATGACTCAGCATCTTTCTCCCCTTTCGGCAATAAAAAGGCTTTAGATTAAAAAAAAAAACGCAAAATGTATATCTTTCAATAGTTCATTTTCGGTTCTAACTGCCCAGTGTGAGTTTTATTTTTATCCAGGAATATATTCTTGTGAGTTCACTGTTGTAGGTTGCTAAGTTTCACCATGGACACTCTGTGTGACTTTGTACTTTAAATCGATTGGTTTCAAGGTCTCTTTTACTTAATATCGAGCTAGCAACACAGAAAGTAATGACTGCACTTATTACCAACATATTCAATAACTTAAACTTTTATACTTATTATTATCCAGATTTGAAAGTAAAATAGCGTTTAAGTGATAAATTAATCGTTGTTCCATTTTCCAGTAAATCTTATTGACAATGTATTCAAAATTAAATCGTTATGGTTTTAACATATTGTCAACTTTATTTGACCAGTTTTATTGACCTTCACAGTTACAATTAATGCATATAATATAATCAAGATATAAGAGTACCTAAAGTATGATCAAGCGATACTTTAATAATAGTTTTGTTTTATAACCTTGCAGCAGTTACACGCAAATTATGTTAAAAGTAGTGATGGGCCGAGTACCAGTTTTACCGAGTAACCGAGTACCGAGTATTACTCGGTTTAAAGTTTACCGAGCCGAGTACTCGGCCGAGCTACTCGGTATACTTGAAGTAGGTAGAATGGTGCGCGAACAAGTTTCGGAACAAGGATGTTAATTGTGTTTGACACTTCCTCCACACCCCGTTTATTATTATTCGAATGAAACCAATAAACAGCACGCGTCAAGTGGCAAAAAAAAAATAGACAAGTACTGTTTATGAAATGTTCTATGATAATAGCAGCTTATAACATTGCTACTGCTGTGCAAAGACCTAAATATGTATCATAAGAAGGAATTAGACTAAGACCTACAAAGCAGATCAAGTGCGAAGGGTAGATTTATTTGCACCGAGTACTCGGCATTTTAACCGAGTTATTCGGCCGATTACGAGTAGTAAAAAAAGTGCCGAGTACGCCGAGTACCGAGTATAAACCGAGTACTCGGCCCACCTCTAGTTAAAAGTAATATCTAGATCAACACTACAACCATAATTTTTATAAATCGCTACTTACTCGTAAAGAGTAATTAACAGTGCTTTAGAAGAAAAGGTATGCTTTGTTCATTTTGACAAAGAGTCCTCCTTGCCTCCAACTTAAATAAAAAATAATTGCATTGATTTGTATGGAAATGAAGACGTTCGTTCGTAGCTTACATAAAATAAATAAATAATCTGAAGTTGATTGGTACTCATATAAACTGATATAAAAGTGTACTTACCTAATTGTTCAATTATTTAAGCGATTGTTTAACTAAACCGGTAGATTTTCGGCACATTTAATCAGTCAATTAAATTGTTATCATCTGGAATGTTCTACGGGTAAAGCTGGTAGTTTCAATAAATTTATGTATTTAATTATCTCAACAAAAAATACAATTATATGCCACATTCTTAAGTGATTTAATTAAAGGGATTTCTAAAACTCTATAATCATTAATCAACTTCTATTAAATGGTAACAACGTTTAGATTTATAACTTGCTCACTGTTTTGAATGCTGTATCAATGCCGTTTAAAAATATGTCTAAAATGTTAATTTGCATATTAAACCTTTTAGAATGTTTTTGTTGAGAATAATTACATAATCGTGTGTGAACTGTGTCGCGTGATTGTATAGGGTAAATCCGGGATATTTGCCTCAGCGGGATAGACGCCCGAATTCAATATTTTAAAATGTAAGAAATGTGACCAAAAAATTACCTTACAATATGATAGCACCCCTCCCCCCAATCAGCATGCCGCAAAGCACGCGGCTGTTTATTGCAGCATTATTGCGAGTATTGCGAGACATTCTATTATTCTCGTAATTTTACTTTGGGGATAATTTTAGAACTACTGAAACTTTCTAATTTACCGGTAAGTTAATTTTATTTTTGGTTCTTAATGAGAACTGAAGTATAAAGATTATTTTAATTGTACTTTAAAAATAAAATACATTCATATAACTTATTTTTTCTTAGTTGGCGTCTATCCATGCAAAAAGTGATATTTGCCCTAATAAGTTTCGGGTTAGATGCCCTTTGGGCATCCCCTTTGGGTATCTAACCAAACATATGAACTTGTGACTAAATATTATATTTTTAAATAACTTGTACATATAATAAGTATATGTTTATGTTTTTAGGAAAACTACCCATTCTTGAATTCAAAAATGAATATTGGCTGGATATAATTTTAAGTAGTTTTGACAAATACTTTTGATATAATGACATCTTAAAAAAACACGCTAAAGACATAATTATGCATATTTGACAAACAAAAATGTAAAAAAATGTTTAACATGTATAAAATGTTTATTTTATTCTGAAGGGCACCTATCCCCTCCAAAAATTTTGGTACAGGGCATATAACCGGCCAAAGTGGCATTTATCCCGTAATTCAATTTTACGTTTAAACCGAAATTAATCATTTATTTATACATTATTCTACAAAATGCAGCATGATATAGTTAAATAAAGTAACAAAGACTGTAAACAAATGTATGCTAAGTGTGTATTGTTTTTATTTTACGAATTATAAGTGAAATAAAATTGGGTTGGCATATATCCCGGATTTACCCTATGTTTATTTTGAGGTTAGAAACAAAAATTGGTAGGTAATATATGGCAAAGTCTACATTTGATAAGCAAGACTTAATCTTGCTAGTATTTATTTCATTTTTTTACACAATTAAGTAAAATAAATAATCTGTAATTTACATCTACTCATATTTGTCATGAAAGACTTGTGCATTACCATTGTTATATCTTTCATATGACGTAAAGCTTCCCAACTCAACCAGAAAAAGAAAATTACGAGATCACAGCCGTGTTTGAAATATTTCTCGATTTCGTAGTTCGAGTTTGACCATAAAATTATCTACATCCCTCGCCATTATACCTAGTTCGATTCTAATAGGTTCATTTATTTTTGTGGGGTCAGCTGGCAACACTTTATATCGACGGAGAAATGTTGCTAGCACTGTTTTCAACGATGTCATTGCGTATTGGAATCCTGTTAACAAAGTTTGGAAAAATTATTAATTGTACGGGTTTTTTCATTGAAAGAAGTGAGTTAACGTAATTGACACAGATCTGACTTTGAGAAAAAACTATCAGTAAAAATAAACTCACCAACACAATTCCTAGGTCCCAAACTAAAAGAAGCGAATTGTGAATTATGTTTAGCGCTACCATCTAGGAATCTTTCAGGTTTGAACTTATCAGCGTCTGGACCCCAGTATTGGGGGTTATGATTTATAGCCCAAATGTGGAGGACTATTCCCAGATCTTTTGGCAAATTAACTCCTGATGCTGCAAGACAATTAAACAGTTAATCTAGTATAGTGTTGATAATAAAAGTAGGCTTTAGGACCTTTATGCCTTAGTGGTGGAATCTACGTCATAGTTGGCGTTTTTCATAACAGATGTCCACCTGCGGAACTCTCTAGGATCAGAGGATCTTATATTGACGTAGGGACATCGTAGTTGTGTCTAAGAGCAACATGTAGGCGCGAAGCTGTTACCCTATGATGTAGGCAACTAGGCAATCCCTATATCTGCCCACGATCTATACATTTTATTAGCTACTTACGTAAAGTAATTGGTTTATCGGTTTGCCTAACCACACCAGTCACAGGTGGATAGAATCGAAGAGTTTCCTTGATCACAGCTTCTAAATACTTCAAGTTTTGAAGGTTGTTATTTGTCACAGCCTGTGTATCCAGTGGAAGTTCTTTTTTCAGTCTAAAAAACAATGAAAATAAACAAACTACGAGCATATTTTAATCGCATTTTATGACCATTCTTTCCGCATTCATATCCATATCGTATTCCATTGAAAATAACATTTCCAAACAAGAATTGGTCGGTATTTAATCATTGTAAAATGTATTCATTCGTATGCGCTTTGAATATAATTATTATTTAAAAGATAAATACGTACTCTGAAAAAATTTTTTCCTGTATATCGGGGTTCTTGGCTAAAATTAATGCAACAAAAGCTGCTACAGTAGCTGATGTGTCAGTACCAGCTAGAGCAAGTGTTAAAGTCTCTTCCATAATTTCTGTGTCAGTAAAACAAGGTTTTCCATCGTCGTTGCAAGATTCCATTAAGAGTTCCATTATAGATTTTCTTACAGATTCATGATTGTTATTATCAACATATTTTTCTATTTGTTTCCTTTGGTCTTTGATTAGCTAAAAAAAAAATTGTACATATAATAACAGCATTATTTCGTGATATTTTTATATCTCCACGAAAACATCTATTACCACTACCTGATTTACGAAGTCATGTAAATACTTTTTATGCTGCATAAATTTTTTATATCGGGGTAGATGCTTGTATATGAAATCGTTATGTAACCACGGCTGTGCTAATCGGCTGAAAATCTCAAGACTTGCAGCATTCATTGATTCTGCAAATGGATGTGTCTCCTCAGATGACTGCGCGTTTAAATTCACTCCTAAAGTAGTTTCTGGAATAAGATGATAAATGTTGAAAGATTAATGCATCAAATATAAATGAAAAACGTCAAATAAACTTTGTGACGTCAATCTGTATGCATATATTATTACTCTAACTACTTTTAAATAAAACGGACTTCCTTATAGAACGACTCTATTGTTGATTCGGATACGACTGATTAATTCCCTGACTCTGGCAGAAATGCCAACGAACTTCCATTTAAGCTTTCTATTGCCATTTATTGAGCATTTTTTAATTTTAAAAATCCCTCCTTAATCAAATAAAGTTACATACCACATACAGAAGCCAATGCATACTTAGTAAAGTAATCATATATTGCAATGGTTTGTCCAGTAGTTTTCTCAAGTTGCATATTCAAAGTAATACTTTGTTCGGCAAAAATATTCACGAATTGTTTCAAGTTTTTCGGACTGAAGATAGGTGAGGTGGCTTTCCGACGAGGACGCCAAACATGCACTGCAAAATTAAGGATGCAACTCGACATTTTCGATTTCATTAATTTTTTTATGAGTACACCTAGCCCAAGAGATATCATAAGAAGCTGATAATAAATAAATCATATTTTAAAGTCACTTATAAGAACTTGATTCTAAGAACATATGAATAAAACTCTGCAAAACCAACTCAACTTTAATCTTATAATAAAGCGTAACTTTATACTGAATATGTTGCACACTGAACTCACCTAGTGCGAAAATACTAGCGTTGTCAAAGAGTTGTGGAAAAATGGTCGTCATTGATTCATGTTTTTCTAAGCAAGATCTTGATATGAACTCTGCAAGGTCTGGATCAGCCACAACTGAAAATTAAAACATTTTTAACTATGTTTTTAGGTTTCTATATCTTAATGTAGACTTTCATGTCAATTCGTCTAGCTAGGCTGTGTATCAAGATCCGTTATAGCTAGAAAGTTTAAATTTTTACACAATCAGTACGAGTATTTTAAATTCACTTTAAAAATAAATTAGATATTTATGGGGGGCTCCGATACAACAAACTATATTTATGCTTTCTATAAAATGGCAGTCCTTCGTCGCTTGGACGATTTTTTTTGCATACGATATTTTTTTTCCAGCGAATAGCAGCTCACGTATCTTATTATTTAACAAACTCAGCTTACAGTTTTTCTTTCTGTCAGACTGTTATCTAAATTCTAGATGATATTTATACATCTACCTACTTATAGCAGGGTAAAAGGCGAACCACGCAAAATAGATCCCGTTGTGTTTATATGCTTCTTGTCCCAAAATTATTGCTTGTTTCATTCGATCTGAAAGAGGATATGTAAGATAATAAGATATAAGGCAATTTGTATTATTACATTCTGAGTAAATTGAAAAAAAAAAAACGATGAGACTGATAAAAATATCTAGGTACATTAGACTACGTTCAGTCTGAATCTAATAATTATGTTTTGTTTACTTACGTTCATTATTTCCTATGGTTTTGTATGCAATTCCCAAAAAAGGTAAGGACAGCACATCGTGTTTTAAAATCTTTGACAATTCGAAGTAAACTTTATTCTTAAACCAAAAATTTAAAACGAAAACAAAAAAGAGCGTTAGGACTATGAGTTCTAGCATTTTTAAAATTTGCTTTTGTAACTGATCACAGTTTGAAAAGTAAAGTGTGCTAGAGAAGCGCTGCGATGTGACTATATCTACTTGTAATGTTCATAACTTTGTATCTCAGTGACCCTTAAACTAATGGGTGTGTTGATTATTTCCGTATACCACAAACATTTGATCGTAAAATAAGGTTTATTGTGTCATCAATAAATATAATAAATTCATCAAAAAAGTCTTATAGAAGTAATGCATTACTTCTATAACATAAATCCATTCATTCATTTTTTAGTTGATACTTGATAGTCATTTACAAAAAAAATTAAAATAGCTTACCTACTTCATATAGTATTATTAAGTAGAGTTCATATAGTGTTTAGTTAAAAAACTATTCGGCCTGATTGGATTCCAATCTTCAGATTTTAAAAAGATTGTCATCCGATTAAAAACTAGATCTGGCAAACGACAAGTTGGAACGCAGTGTAATGACATTTTAATTCTATCCTTCAAGTAAAACAATGTACTTTTTTTTATAAAAAATATAAATTCATATAAGTTTTGCATCATCCTATATATTAAAAAAAAAACATGTTTTTTTAATAGATTTACAATGACAATTTTTCTGATGGATAATTACTTGACAAAAAAAACCTATTAATTTTTTATTCTTCTTACGTTGGTAACAATTGTTTGTTTATTTTATAGGGACAAAGATATCTTAAGATAGTATATAAAAAGTTTATTTAAATTATAGAGTTGTGTTATTAAGTTAGTGAGAGCTAGAAACTAGAACTAGATTTCTAGTAATCTAATATTGAATTGCCTAGGCCAGCTAGAGATGTATAAAACAAGACTACAGTAACCGGGTATAAGAGCCTTTAACATAGCCTCAAATATATATTTTATCCGTGTAATATTATAATTGTAAACGTATACTTAAATGTAACAATGTAATCTTAATGGTTTACAAGAAGATTCCTCATAGGTGCGGGTACATCAGAACAACATCAAAGTCATTTCTGTAGGTACCTTTAAATACGTCCGTCACTCACCACTGGTTGGTCTTCGAGGAGGTGCGGCTGACGTGTTTGGTGTTTCGACACGTTAGCCGCGGAGAGAGGGTGGGCATTTGCCCGAGAGGGGTCTGCTTTGGCGGACACCGCCGACGGGGTTCGCGGATGTGTGCGGAAGCGTTCCCGTGTCCCCGTCACTTGGCGGCGAGAAGAAACACCGTGGGGTTTTAGCCGGTAGGAGTCCGGCATAACCCTTCGTCTTTCTCCGCGACGAAGGGTATCCACGATGGATTTCCCCACGTAAAAAAAAAAAAAAAGGTACCTTTAAATACATACATTTTTATTTCAGACGTTTAGAAAATGTATTTATTTATAACGTTTAATAATATTAGGCTGGACCTATGTTACTTTTGACGCCAATACTACTGAACAGATTGAAATATATCTAACTTTACAATTATATAGGTACGTATCAGAATAATAAATAATGACAACATTATTTATTTCACAAAGTATTTCCAAAAGTGGTCATTATATCACACCTTTCTATTAAGTAATTTAGATTTTATCGAAGTAATTGAAGATTTTATAAACGTGTACCAAGTTTTGTTTGAATGAGAAAATATTATGGTTTTGCTCTAATGCTCGTTAGAAACGGAAAATCGAAAGAATATCTGTGATTTAAAAGAAACGATAACAAAATTGAACAATTGTTTTGAAAGGAAGGAATTTTGAGTACTTTATTATTTTTGATAAAAATAATTTATTAAAGTTAAATTATTATTTTAATAGGTAATTAAAATATCTGGGGGTGTATTTTATAACAATCCATTAAAATTTAAATACCTAAAAACAAATACGGCCTGTACCTCTGAGATTTATTTCTCATGTAGGTAAGGATTGAATATTCAATTAGGTACTGCTCGCTAGAGGCGAAGGAGATCATCGTGAGAAAACCTGCATACACTAGAGAAGAAATTCGAAGGTGTATGTGAATTGGTTAAAATACATTTCTGAAAATCAAAAAATATTTGTTTGGATTAAAAACTTTGTGTAGGTACATTCTGGTACATGAATAAATAATGTAGGTACCTAATTCTTTTTGAACATTTTGAACCTAATTGTACGCTTTATTAGGTATTCATAATACTTATTACCTACGTTATTTGTTTTACGTAAGTACAACGTTTAATGTAAAATGGATAAACATCTAATATTCCATTACTATAGGTGAGTAATTTAAATATATAAATATAAGTACAATTAAAATTCAAATACTGTTTCTACTAGCGAATTTAAAAGTTGATAAAGAAAAATGAGTGTCATTAAATGCCATGTCCTCAGTCAACCAAAAGATATAAAAGCAAGGTCGAAACAGAGCGGTCCCACGTACGTAAAGTATGCAACGTACTTGTCACACGCAACGCTATCCTACGTGTGACAGTGTTTCTAATCATAATATTTCTATGGAAGTGATTGTCATAATGCGTAGCGTTCGTGGGAGCAGTCCGCTTCTTCCTTTACGGTAAGTAACTTGATACGAATACGAATCCTAAAAGTATAAACGTTCATCGATTCAATTCGGCACAGTTACGTTACGCTACTGTCAGCTCACGTAGCGTGACTTCATTTCAAGATTTGTGACGTCACGATGACGACCGTTTTATAGGTATAGTATAGTTAGGTACCTTATCTGACAGCCATCAGCCATGAGAGTATATATGATAGTTAAAAAATTCTACCTATTTACATATTGAAGAGAACAATTCCAACAATTTTACGTATAATAAATAAGTATATACATAATTGATCTAACTTTTTGAAATTGGTGAATATCGAAATAAAATACCTAATCGTACTTACTTTGTTGCTTACATTTATTACTTTAAATCTAAAGTTAGTATTTTATTACATATTTCAAGAGTATAACATCAGAATTTATTAATTTCAGGAGTAACAAGATTACCAAAAACAGAAGCTATATTTAGAGAATCAAAGTGCTTGTTATAGTAACCGGAGTAGTGGTAGGCAGTGAAAGTAAATCGAAACAGCATTCTTTAATTGCTTTTAGTGACTTGTAAATATGTAAGAAAACGAAAGGCTTTTAAGGAAAGAAAGTATTTTATCATGAACCCGTGAAAACAAAAGCACATTTTCCACGATAAAAAACTTATCCCGTGTGTTTTTTAAGTCTAAATGCAAAATTCGCTTTTGCATCATATTCTACTTACTCGTTGTGAACTTCTGAGTAATGTTACAAAATTAAATACTACTGAGATACTTTCATGTTTTTGCTGTATTAAGTTTATACTAGGTAATTTGGCTCAATATCGTTTCTCTTTCCGTTCTTGCTCCCTCAACCGCACCTTACGTTCCTCTCATGAACTCTGTCTCAATATTCCCACCTTCTCCTCGGCCTCCTACTCCAAATCCTTCACCGTGCAAGCTATCCGTCTGTGGAATTCCTTACCTGATTCTATCCGTAGAGCCCCTTCCATAGCTTCCTTTAAATGCCTCCTCCGCAAACACTTCCTTAATTCCTGACCTCCTTCCTACCACTACTTGTTGTCTGCTATCCTACCATCTTACCTCATTCATCACACTTTATATCTATTTCCTCTCTGGTGCATTTATATATATATATGTATGTAATATTTATTTTATCTATTGGATATCTATTTGTTTATTTTTATTATAGGTACTATCTATTTTTGGTATGTATATGTAGTTATGTATGTATGTATTCTGTATTATTTGCACAACCCGCAACCATTATTACCTCTTTCTCGTTTTTTCTTACCCTAAGGTTGCCTGGAAGATATTGCTACCTAGCAATAAGGCCGCCTGTTGCTTCTTATATTCTTGTTTGTGTCTGTACCTTATATATTTTGTGCAATAAAGAATATTTGTATTGTATTGTATTGTAAATATTCATGTAATAATATCAAATTTCCGTGTGGTTAAATTTATTAATACTTGAGAAACCGTTCAGCTCACACCTATGATTTTCATATTTGTGACGGTAATTATAATTAAAATTAAATTATCGTTGTAAAATATTATATACGTCATTGTAATATAAGATGGTAAATGTACATTTTGATGAAAATCAAGACACGTAATCTAGGTCATTAGACCGATAAACTATGGGTTAAAAATGCTAGCACGTAAATATCTTGTTATTTTTGACTTTGGTATTTATGCGTTGCCTCTTTTAACATAAATTTGATTCTTTAGCTTTACTAGTAATAAAGAGAGAGTTGATATAGAAATATTATGTGCCCTTACAGTTCAAAGTACTTAGTATGCAATGTGATACATCAGATTGACATCTGATATACATGTCAAAGCTGAGAACGAAAGTTAATATGACAATTCATATTCAAAACAAGATGTAATGACACGCTTAGGTTTAGTTTAATAGTATGTCTTTTTCCCCATGCTCCTAATGTTGTTCTTGCTGTGTCAGCACGTGGATGTCCACTGCTGGACAAAAACCTTTCCCAAGGGCCTCCAGAAATATTATCATTTAAAGTTAAATTGAAAGGCTAAGTAATAATTTCTCCGGTAGGTATCTAATAAAGATTGTTGGGTAATAAATAGTCAAGAAAGACACTCCTTTGACATTTTATAAACTAGATAAATACACCATAATGATACAGAGACTTAGATGGTTTGCTTAACAGAACATAAACAACTGTCGATACAGCATCGTAAAATTATTAAGAAGGTACCTACTAGAAGAACAGTTAGTAATACAATCCGCAGTCAAACACAAATGACAAAGCTTATCAAACGTCAAACTATGGATGCAACCCTCTCCTCTACGAAATAACCCTTAATATTTTAAAAGTACAGGTGCTAATAGAAGAAATAAAGTTAGGTACACCAATATAGTTTTAAGATAAACAGGTGTCTTACGGTCGCAAGCGCATTTACGCACGCGCTAAAGCACACATAACAATGCGTTTATAAAGCGATTCTTATTCACAAAGCGTAGCTGAGCCCTTTACTTGTCTTGTGTTCAACTAAACTCTAGTTTGACCCCTTTCTTTTATTTTATTGTTAGAGTTACGTAGGCGTAACTAATTTTGTATTATTACAGTAATGATATTGTGTGTTGTTTTATTAATTTGTTAAGACTTTTCTATCACCAGCTATCAGAATCTATTTATAGACAGCAATCCAATTAATTTTTTGGTTAGAATTTTAACATGCTTATGTTGTTAGGTATACTAAGTTAACCTACCAATGTATTTGTCAAAAATAAAAGATAGCATGATTTTTAATGAATAAATAAATAACTTAAACGGCCTTTAATGAGGCAGATTAACATAAAACTTACCTTTGATTAAATAAAACCATACGCCTTACCGACGAACCCGACACATAGATATAATTCATAAAAATATCTTAAGACCTTAACAGTACTAGCGTGCGTAGTGCTAAAGTGTCAACTAATCTCTTGTGGTTTAACTTACACCAGTTCCTTTCCACAGTTTTGCAACCATTTGTTTTGGAGCGTGACTGTTTAGTGTGAAATTGTTTATGTGAAAAGAATGGGACAGAAAAGGAAGGATATTATGTAAAGTTGTTTGTTTGTAAAGAAACACTGATTTGGTGGTGCTCTGACACATCTGGCGAAAGTGCAGCGACAGATGTTCACTTGAAAAGATATTGACGCTTGCAATATGTGATGTGATGATATAATTTACTCTGTGAAGTATTTTCCGCTTTTACGCACTGGCTGGTCAAAAACAGTAAAATGATATAATAAGGATACAGAAGAGCTTCAACGTATGGTTACAAATAACTAAATAGTTACGTATCGTGGGTTAAACAAAGATGTAGGTTAGGTAGGACCTACCTCCACGCATGTATCCTGCTAATACCTATTACTATAAATATCAATGTTTGTGCCGATGCATGGATGTTTATTGCTCTTTCACGCATAAACCATTCAACATATTTTAATGAAATTCAACAATACCTTATATCTAGCACTTCAGAATAACATTTACCTAGGCAATATTATTTTGGGATATTGTGTACCTCGTCCAAGTTATGTCAATTAACGATGATCGTAAAACTAAAATGATGGCCATTTTACTTTCTTCTTGGCTAAATTTTTTTAGGAATCTCCATAATTTCAAAAGTGGAGGTTGTAAAGGTTCACTTCCAAGTCTCTTTGCTCAAGGCGACAGGACTCTATCGTGGAAAGTGGTCATCTTTTACCATTCTCATGCAAATTAAAATTTTAGTAGCACATCAGTGTAATCGATGAAGAAATGATCATTCAAATTAAGTGATCTATCTTAATAGACTATGAAATGTGAATGTACGAATTGCACTGCATGCATTAAGCAATACAGTGATATAACAGGTCACGAGCAATGCAAGTAATAATTTGACGGA
The DNA here is from genome assembly GCA_947563765.1 of Anarsia innoxiella. NCBI lineage: Eukaryota > Metazoa > Arthropoda > Insecta > Lepidoptera > Gelechiidae > Anarsia > Anarsia innoxiella. Next base: position 2,787,465 of record OX387397.1, read on the forward strand.
TATGTTCCTCTATGAAGCATGTAGATTTTTTGAGGAGTGAATGTGATTTAGGCAGGTTTAGGTCATTTGGTGGCGTTATAATTTGTTATTATAAAAAAAAAAACTACGGAAAAACAAAGTATTTATATAGTAGGCAAACCTTTTTTTATTTTGAATGTATTAAAAACTTTGTACTCTGTCTAGCAGTCGATGATAATATCATATTATAAGTATTGATGATGACGACTTGCAACCTCCTTGCTAAATATGTAGCCGTGTAGGCGGCGGCGCGGTGCGACCAAAGCGTTAAAGACGTTTTATAATATAACATTTTATATCAAAGTACGAGTATAACGCGGTTTCCATATAAAATTGGAGTTGGTGATCCCTCCAAAACAGCATACACATAGGCACTCAGAATGATCATAGGTTTACGGTCGTGGTCGTGACCTGCTAAGTAGATCGTGAAACCAAAGATGTTATCGTTACATTCTGTTCTGACGTTCATAACATAATCATTCAGTGGCAGTTGACAGGTTTAGGTTAGTTAAGTTATTCTTTTGCCAATTGTTAGATTGCAAATAGCGTGTTAGATAATTTATTTCATAAAAAATTTTTAGTTGTTTTTATCATTGGAGAAACACTTAGGCGTCTTAACTTTTACAGATTTACAAAACCTTCAGATTATTTAATCATTATTTACCTATTCAGTTATTTAAAAACATTACGTGTTAAAAAAAATAATGTTAAGAGCTATTTCAGCAACCGGCTGCTGGTATATTTATCAACAACACCGCTTACTTTCATTTAACCAAGATAGTCTAGATTTCCGTCCCTACACTATAATCTGTATTTAATACTAAAGAGGAAGCCACCAGTTTATAACATTCTAAGTGTTATCTAAGAAGCCATTAGGTACACATTTTCTTTCTGGTTAGAATCGTGACCGCGTCGACCTACTTGCATTAGAACATCTTTACTCTAATGTGTAAGGTGGTTTATTGTTTCATTTTTATTGTTATATATTTTAAGCGCGTGGAACGACATGTTTATACGTAAAGTTTTGGAAAACGCCTAAGCAGATTGTTTATTATTATTTAAAAAATCTTGTTGCTAATTGGATACATATCCCAACTAGCAAAAGTATCCATGTGAATATGTCGAAGAGATCCACTTACTTAAGAAAGTAGGTGCTTTTTTTTAAAATCAAGTTTTTAAAGCATTTAATTAAATTGTCCATTGTTTTAATTTCGAGTACGGTAAGTAATAAGTGAGAGTATTTTTATAATGTTGGCGTCGAAATGAATGGACAATAGGTCGTCTGTTTTGGTGTAAAAAAATTATAATAGCTAGGAGTGTCAGAGAAGTAAGTCAACAGCGGATTATTAAATAACCAATTAAATTATTTAATAAACATTTCATCCACTCATCATTAAAACACATCATTAAAACAATCATTTGAGTTAAGAAATTCAAATAAAAAAATAGATTTAATATTTTCGGATTTAGTCTGCTTTATTTGATAGGAAGCTTTAAAAGGATTGTACAACAAATGATTTTAACAGAGTGTTAGGTAAATTAAATTACAACAAAGAAATAAGATAAATATTACTATACTTGAAGCCCAATATACCTGCATATATATAAGTTTAAAAATACATTAACAATTTCATACATGTGCATTTCTCTTTTTTATTGATACTTAAGTACCTGAACATAACAAACTGACAGTTTTAACAAATATCTATTTCCTCCAACTGTACTAAAATTATAGCGACCAAATTAAACTATAATCTTGATTCGAAACGACAAAGCTAAATGAAACTCTTGCGCAAGAAGAAATGTCACGGTTTCTGCCACTTGATGATTTACGCAAGGTCGAAACGTTATTGTTATTTTAATTTTTTTATAGGTATTGTATTGATAATTCTAAAGGCTTCCTACAAGCTACTACTGATACGAGCACCGAAAATCTTGTTGAAGTTCGAAAATACAACTAAAGTGGTTATTGAAACGACCACTTCCAAAAGGACTATCAGAAGTGTAACAAAGATGTTTTTTTAAACGGTTTTATTTAGCTCACCCCGTTTGTTTTATTCTTTCTTGGGTAAAATTTAGTAATTCAAATTTCACCCTCTTCCTGTCAACCGATTAATCTGAAATTTTGTATACACTTTGGATTTTGGTGACAATACAATTATGTTTATTCATTATCATTATAAATTCAAGATGGCCGCCGCTACAAAATGGCGGATAATTTAGGTTTTATTAATCCCATCAATATGGGTATCAAATGAAAGGGCTCAACAAGCAGAATACAATATACTATAAAATATTGAAATCCAAGATGGCGGCCGCTACAAAATGGCGGATAACGTAGGTTTTATCAATCCCATCAATATGGGTATCAAATGAAAGTGCTCAACCAGTAGAATTCAATGCACTATATAAAATTAAAATCCAAGATGGCGGCCTCTACAAAATGGCGGATAACTTAGGTTTTATCAATCCCATCAACATGGGTATCAAATGAAAGGTCTCAACAAGTAGAATATAATTTACTATGCAAAATTGAAATATACTTAGGTGCGAAACTGTTTGAAGAAGGTCAAGCCTACGTGACTCTTAGTACAGTAAGATCTTTGCAGGGACTACGTATAGAGGAGTTGGACTGCAATAAACTAACGGGCAAGAAACCTTGCAATAATGAAGCACTAAATGAATTAAACAGAATGCGAAATAAAAACTAAAAACTAGAAAATAAAAATAGGTAAAAAAAACTTTTTAAGTTAAACGGTTTTATGTTAAACATACATTGCAATGTTTAAGATAAATGTACTAAAAACCAAAAAATAATAAAATAGATACAGTCGTGGGAATTATGAACATATGCATAGACTAGACTAAAATAAAACCGTGGGGCACGGCAATTGTCTATTATCACACGTCCATCGTTGTCGGTTGAACAACTGCCTAATTAGGTACCTATAGATAGTGTAACATTACAAAAAAAAAACATTTTAATCAACGATTGTAGACAATTGACGTGCCCCACGGTTTTATTTTAGTCTAGTCTATGCATATGTTCATAATTCCCACGACTGTATCTATTTTATTATTTTTTGGTTTTTAGTACATTTATCTTAAACATTGCAATGTATGTTTAACATAAAACCGTTTAACTTAAAAAGTTTTTTTTACCTATTTTTTTTTTAAACGGTTTTATTTAGCTCACCCCGTTTGTTTTATTTTTTATTCTTGGGTCAAATTTAGTAATTCAAATTTCACCCTCTTCCTGTCAACCGATTAATCTGAAATTTTGTATACACTTTGGATTTTGGTGACAATATAATTATGTTTATTCATTATCATTATAAATTCAAGATGGCCGCCGCTACAAAATGGCGGATAATTTAGGTTTTATTAATCCCATCAATATGGGTATCAAATGAAAGGGCTCAACCAGTAGAATACAATGTACTATATAAAATTAAAATCCAAGATGGCGGCCGCTACAAAATGGCGGATAACTTAGGTTTTATCAATCCCATCAATATGGGTATCAAATGAAAGTGCTCAACCAGTAGAATACAATGTACTATATAAAATTAAAATCCAAGATGGCGGCCGCTACAAAATGGCGGATAACTTAGGTTTTATCAATCCCATCAATATGGGTATCAAATGAAAGGTCTCAACAAGTAGAATACAATTTACTATGCAAAATTGAAATCTAAGATGGCCGCCGCTACCAAATGGCTGATAACAATTTTTTATCAATCCCACCAATATGGGTATCAAATAAAAGGGCTTGCCAAGAAGAATACAGTGCACTATACTATACAACCACAATATTTAAGATGGGCGCAGCCACTAAATGGCGAATAATAATAAGATTTAAATTTAGAAATTGAATCTGTAATTTAGGTATCTGATTAATCCAGCCTGAATCCACCACCCAAGTCAAGATTTATGCAGGGCAGCACTGTGGATCACGCAGTCGTATACTTAGGTGCGAAACTGTTTGAAGAAGGTCAAGCCTACGTGGCTCTTTGTAGAGTAAGAGCTTTGCAGGGACTACGTATAGAGGAGTTGGACTGCAATAAACTAACGGGCAAGAAACCTTGCAATAATGAAGCACTAAATGAATTAAACAGAATGCGAAATAAAAACTAAAAACTAGAAAATAAAAATAGGTAAAAAAACTTTTTAAGTTAAACGGTTTTATGTTAAACATACATTGCAATGTTTAAGATAAATGTACTAAAAACCAAAAAATAATAAAATAGAATACAGTCGTGGGAATTATAAACATATGCATAGACTAGACTAAAATAAAACCGTGGGGCACGTCAATTGTCTACAATCGTTGATTAAAATGTTTGTTTTGTAATGTTACACTATAATTAGGCAGTGTGATAAGTAGGGCTAGAATGTGGAAACAAGCTAGCAAGCTCGATTATAAGCGAGTTTTAGGGTTTCATAGTGTTGAGCGAGTAGTACTTTTATCATATGTTTTGTCGATTAAAGACAAACTACGAGCAGTGAAACGATTCTTCGCCAGCCAGCAGTGTGAATGTCCAACGATAAACTAGTTGAAACATCTCTTTTATTTACATGGAGTGTATAACTATTGGAATTTCCATGAGCAAGAAAATAGTAAGTAATTTCCTCACCGTCTGAGGGCCAACTGCCTAACGACGAATTAAACGATTCTTCTATCGCACATTAAGTCGATAATTTGTAGACAATTGACGTGCCCCACGGTTTTATTTTAGTCTAGTCTATGCATATGTTTATAATTCCCACGACTGTATTCTATTTTATTATTTTTTGGTTTTTAGTACATTTATCTTAAACATTGCAATGTATGTTTAACATAAAACCGTTTAACTTAAAAAGTTTTTTTACCTATTTTTAAATAACCAATCAAATAGCGTTATTTTCACATCCCGCTTATAAAAATAATATTGATAAGTATCTCTTCTTCGCTCTGTTTTGGTATAAAACCCGAGGGTGTTCGGTATCTAGACTCAGATTTAGGTTCGTGAGCGTAAGAACTCGTGTTCTCGTACATTTCAACTAGCTATCTTAACAAAAAGTAATACGAAAGTGTTTTTGCCGAATATAGCTCAGGATAGAAAAAAAAAAACGACACGGGTGCAGATTAAATCTGTATTTCTACTGCTCTAGAAACCAAAACTAAGTGAAAGGAAACAATACTAGCTAACAAAAATTCTATTAGATAAAATAAAATGTTAGAACGAACTTGTGAAACTTTAAAGTTACATTATTACTTCTAACGTCTTTGTTACAGAAAATAATTGCTTTTTGTTTTATTAAGTTGATGAAATTCTCGTATAATATAAGTTAATTATATGTCTTTATAAGGGATTTTATAATGACTGAGAGTTTATTTGATGTCACGATATTAAATTTAAGAAATGATGTTTAGCTAGTTCGTTAACGGTCAGGGATTATCGTTATTAAAGAAATATTATTAAGTATTTTATTCTATATAATAAGCTATTTATATTGGAAACGAACACATAAAGGTGGGAGCTTAAGGGTGGGAGTTATAAAATCTCGTAATCACATAGTTTACCTACGCGTTTTATTCCTCCTTTTATTTATTTTATGCTTGACTTCAACAGATGTTATATACCTTTTTAATTATGTTTATTTATTCTTCGGCATTTAAAATGGCACTTTGACAAGGTGTCAAATGTTGTAAGCTGATTTAAAAAATATATGTTTTCAATGTGAAGTTAAACATGTTGTAGGTACTTATACCTAATAAAATCACCCTAAAATGCAAAAAAATCTTTTATTATTTCTAAAAGATAAGATATTTTAAGACAGACATTTTTAATAAATATTAAGTAATATGACCTATATGGTGGAATTAGATTTATTACATTTTTGAAATGAATTGGCACTTAAAACTTAGTATCGAGGTATCATTCGCTAAGTCACGACTAGATTACACTGGGTGCTATTAAAATATTGTTGTATAATCTTATTGAGGTTACAGTCATTTATTTTACATTATCGTATTTGGATTTTGTTTTATTTACATTCTAGTATTTTGAAAGCTTCAATTAATTAAAGTTACTATTTTGCTTTTCTAACTAAGTAATTTGTTTTACTCTACATCGCATTAAGACCGTATTTAAAAACTATTTTCCAGTGGCATTACAAATCTTGTGCCCTTGATCGTAATATCATTTAAAACAACTTTTGTCAGTTTTCAATATGGCTCGGCTCAGCCAGTGTATTTGACATTCTATTATACCACGAAAATTCATTTCTAAATGATTTCTAACACTTATCGATTTTGAATATAAGTACCTATACTTTCATAATTGTAAGTACATACGCTTTAATAAATGTATTTATTGTTGTGTGTAAAGAAGTAGGTAGGCACCTAAAAATATTTTAAATAAACACATTCATAGTTAAAATAATGAAACGTGGATATGTCACTTATAAAGAGGCGCATCATCTAGGCACCTACTAAAAAGAAACGACCGGGTAAGAAACTACCTAATTTTTCGTTTAAAGTTGCCCAAAAAAGCCAAAATACATATTAATTATGTCACGGTAACGTAACTAATGCAAAATCATAACGACAAAGTGTTGTCTGTCTATCCGGTTGAGCAGTTTCATCGCAATCTTCGATAATATCGATGTTATTAGTTTACTTACCGACCTGCAACGAGTCACTAACGCAACACTGTTCTAATATTTAAATAGGGGTTTGAAAAGTTGAGTTTCTATCAAGCAAGACTTATAGGTACACACCAGGCTACTTATGTATTACTCGTCTAGTTCTAAAGAAATCTCAAAGTTTTAAATAAGATGAAGTTGTGAACTGTATTGTCGGTGACGTATTGACTTAATGTCGCATGTACAGTTTTAGAGCTTTGATGAATACTTATACGACATTTACCATATACTTTACGTATAATCAAAGATACTTATCTCTCTTCACCTTTTAATTTTTCATAGCTTAACGTCATTTAAGTACATAGTTACCTACTTACATACTATTTTTGACAATTAAAAAAATAGGTATTTTGATATCATTATTACCAATTATTGATCTAAAACTAAATTAGTACAGTATAAATGAAAGCGAACGTTGTTAACTTTCGCTGTGCGTAAATTGACGCTGGCGCACACCGCGTGACAATACCGAAATGTTTGATCGAGTTACAGCTGATTACATTGCGCAACGATAATACGACTAGTATAAGAAGAGCTCTGTCACAGTTGCTGAAAAGGCTTTTAAGAATAATTAAACCCTCAATGTCGTGCAGCGATCTTTATACCTTTTTAACAACAAATCCAGTTACAATTAAAATTTTCCCTCAGTTGCCGATTTTCAGATTGGCACAGTTTATTTTATTAGTATAAAAGGGTTAACAGGTAATACAAGTATTTCATCTAGCAACAACATTTCCAGTTAGACCTCTTTCCCCGTTAGGTACCAAATAGCTTCAATTCGACGCCTTAGCTCAAACAAACTCCTTCCAGTGTTAGGCTATCAGATAAAGCCTGCAGAAACTAGTCTGGTTTAAGTATGTCTTAGATAAGCGACAGGGCAGTGGTTCGCCTTGTCCTTTCTGTCGCGGAATTATATCGCCTTTGTGACGTATAAAACACTGTTTTTATATTTGATTTACTTTGCGCCTGAGTTTCTTTTTGCTGACTGTTGAAAAGATAGATGTAGTGTATTTGTTTTTTTTTTCTTTTTATGTGTGACAAGATATAACAAAAATACAAATAGGAAGCGTCAATTAATCTATACAGCGCAGGTTAAAACGAATACCAACAAAACAATGTTGGTATTATATTTTTCATTAAGGATCTACTTTCCCTTTCTAATTGTTTACATGTATTTTAATGGCTTACTTATAATTTTGTCAAACATAGTGACAAAAAGCCTTAAGTTTTATATGTATGTATACGTATAGGTATAGGTACCTATGTTTTTTGTAAATATCTACCTTTTTACTTACATTTTATTTATATTACAGGTAAGGAACCAACCTTGTCATCTAATAACAAGTGGCCGCAATATATTGTAAGTATAACATTAACTTACTTAGGTAGGTACTAAGTGCACAAATGAACACTGTATAACTAAACACTCCTTATCAAGGAACTGCAAATTCAACGGAATCGGAATTAAACAATTATTTTAAAAACTGTATCACCTATGTTTAAATTCACGGTTAGTTACATTTTCTTCGCGTGTAATGCCAAACACTTTTATTATACGTGAATTACGAATATGCTAATGATGGATATAAGTACATTTAAGGAAGTCAACCAAATACGCTATTGTGTTTTGCATTATCTACATATATTTACTATATTTTGAATAAAAATGCATAGGTAATATTATGAAAAGACGTAGCAGAAAAAAATGTCTTTGAACGTGATCTTTTTCAGATGCATCAACGTATATTCTTTAGACATACCTATCTACTTATTTTGGTCTACACTTTTTACAAAATTCAAATTTAAAATTTCAATTGGAGCAGAGAATCTATTTAAAACGACATTTGCCATAAATAACGGAATGAGGAAGTAAAATCAAGTTCATTCTGTCAATTGAATTCTACTTGACGTTACAGTTTTTGTCAGTTTTTTTGTTGAATCTGCATCGATTAGGATAATTCCGATTGTAATGTGTTAGGCATTATATGCTCTTTGGTGTCCGGTTGATATTTAGTGGTATTTAAATCATATTAATGATCCTATGGCATTATGTTTTGGAAAGGCCAGGTATAATACGACTTTTGCAACTAATTTAGGTAGTTAAAGACACTTTTAAAATTGTTCAAGTTTTTTTCAAAGGTGCAAGGGATATAAAAGAGGCTTCTTTTAGATTTAAAAAAAATATCGTTCAAGAAATTCTTGAAAAAATCAAGAAAACTGATTTTAATTGACGGAAAATATATGAAATAAACTATTCATACCCATTAAAATATATTTTCGCACGAACTTAGTGCATTATTATTTTAACCTTGCACTTAAATGTTAATGATAACATTACTTTTACTAGACTGCCAAGGTTTATTTTAACTCATTAGTTAAACATCATTTATTACCGTGTCGGATGTTATAAAATTGAGAAAATCTAGATCCATATATTAATTTAGATGCATATTTAGAATCTAATATATAGATAGAATATTGAGCTAATGCTCTAAAATTTTATATTATTTCCCAACTCCAAGGTTTTTCACATGATTTAAATAGAATGCCCATTACGAACGGTATGTTTTTGACAAATAAAATGTTAATTTGATGTGCGGAAACATTTTGATCTTTTCAACATGATTAGCTGATATAATAAAAAAAATATATAAGTGGGGAGTGAATGTTTAATTTAAATTAATTATCTACTTTTATGAATAAAATATGTATCACACTATTTAATTGGTTGTAGGTAGTTTGAAACACTAAACTGAACTATACCTTTTCTAATTTTGAGAATTCGAGTGAATTTGAATTTCTTCAACTAAATAATATTTTTTAAAAGTGTTACAAAAATATATCTATAGGTACCTAATGAATTAGTAGGTATTGGTATTTATCTGCTAAAAAGTAAGAAATTAAAGTAAAGGCATTGCACTCTTACGGCTAACTGGGCTATAAAACTGCATACGAAAACAAAACAAATGAGTAACAGGTAAAACACGTATGAGTTCTTAAAAAAAAAAAAAAAAATTGTACGGAACAAGTAAGTTGCTCTAGATACCGGCATTGTTGATTTAAGGCGCGTTGTTTGTGAGCGCAACAGGTTGCATTTTCCTCCTATTTTCCAGTCGAAGTCTTTTAACTTTTTTTTTTTGCCTTTTTAAATATTTTGTCTGACTACGACTAGATTTTGATTGAATCAGATGAAATATTTACTAATATATTCCATAATTTTAATTATTAATCTTTAAACAGCATACTTTATATATTTGATAATTAAAACAAATTAACAAAATAGCGGTGGTAGCCCAATTGGTAGAACGCTTGCCTCGAATTCTGAGGGCGTGAGTTCGAATCCTGGCGGGGGCACGTACCTCTGAGTTTATTACTCGTGTACGGATCAATTTATTTGATTACCACTTGCTAACGGTGAAGGAAAAACATCGTGAGGAAACCTGCATACACCAGAGAAGAAATTCGAAGGTGTATGTGAAATCCGCCAACCCGCACTTGGCCAGCGTGGTGGATTATGGCCTAATCACTCTCTGTAAGAGAGTAGGCTCGTGCCCCTCGGTGGGGACATATATGGGCTGATAAAGAAGAATTAAAACAAAATACAAACATTGATCTTATGAAACAGATAAACCATAAGTTATATCTTAATTGCCAAAAATTCGAATTACGTAACTAAGTTTTTATACCTTTTACATATTTCAAATTGAGAAGTTTGGTCTTTGTTCCAAAACTCCTAACACCTAAGATATAAGGTACCTACTTATATTTTTGATAGCAGAAACAACTGCCGCTCACTCCTTCGTCATCGCACCTTAACAAAACAGGGTGTAAAAAGAAGAGCGGGTGTCCTCGGTAAAGATCACTTGTCTCTGTATTGGACTTCCCCTTTTTAATGGCCTACAATCTAGAATATTCTACACTACTTATTATGCCCTGAAGTATGTAGAGCACTGTCTGTCTGTAGAGACCTACCATATATTTACCTATGCTGGCCTTAGACTTAAGCACTTTTTTTAAGAATTAAATTGATCAGCGATTGAAATTCGGATTACTTAACGCATTGCAGTAAACGTTTCATTCGGAACTACAGCAATAAGGAAATAATTTCAAGTTCAAACTGGCAAATTAATCTGAGCTATAGACTGGCCCGCCATTCCACTTAATCACACAATTGTAAAACCCAACCTTTTTATGAACTCCTAATAGCGAATTTTATCAAATCGTCAGTCAGTACACCATACCTACCTATTAAGTTATACCTGGTTCGAGTTACTTCATATTACTCGACTATATTAAAAGTTAATTACTTGCAAGAAACTGTTTTGCTAAAGGTGAACTGAGATTCATATAAGGTAAAAGTTGACATTGATACCAGGTCATTGAAATCATCTCTTTAAAAGTCCGACTGAAATAAAATTTTCGATGGGTTCCTACTCAAAATTCTGTAAATTGAACGCTGGAAATACCTTAAGATAATTAAAACTCCTATTTGAGACTTTAGTGGTATGAAGTATGAACGTACATGTAAATGGGGATTCAGTTTATCTTTGGCGTAAATTTGCACTTCATAACTTGAGTAAGTACACCTAGTTTTAAAGTTCATATGAAACTGGAACTCTTACTGAACTGGTTTAAGTCTTATAAAACAGATGTTTAATGTAAAGGCGACGATTTAATTTTAAATTGGTATCTTTGTTTATGATTTACATGCACAATAGATACTTGGATATGATTTGTCCTCAACAAGAGTGAAATTAGTAGAATATTTAACTACTTACGTTTCGTTATGTATTTAGAAACACCATTATAAATATGAATGTTACTGCTTTTTTATTCTGCTTTTCTAGTACGCGTACATTTTCAAACATTGCCATCCGGTTTTTATCATTTCTAATTCCTGTCACCAACATTATTTTTACGTAAGAAATAATCGCACATAAATTACAAAAACTTAAACATAATCGTTTATAGTGGTTAAAGTGATCTGTGCCTTCCATTTTAGTATATTTATACCTAATTTAGACAAATTGTTTTTGCCTAAAACGAGACATGTTTCAAAAGTAAATGCTTGAGTTCGTGAGTACACGACTTGAGTGAAACGTTGATTACCTATAAGTAAGTAATAACTAAAATTAATTTAATTCTTGTTAAGTTATTAAAACAGTAAAAAATTATTTAAAGATACGTCTTAATAAAAAACAGGAACAAAGTATTGCAGGTTGAGTAAATTGGTACATTTTGGATACCTAGGTATAAGATATGTAAGATATTTATAAAATAAAAATAAATTTATGAGGCCCCTTGTGTTTAATTATTATTATTTCCTTTGTGAACTATTGGTGCCAGAACAAGCGAGTCTTCCAGCAAAGCCTCGAAATTACCAGAGAAGTTCGCAAGCTCTTTAAGTCTTTAAAACAAAGTGTTTGTAACTAAACTCTCATTAACTTATTTCGAGAGAGCAAATTGCAATAAACAATTTCTGGTTATGTCACTTCCGTTTAACTACCATTACCTTGAAATAAGACCTTTGGCTCTGAAAGTTAACTGTTTATAACTAATTGATGTAAATTATCTAAAATGAGATTGAAAGGTGAAGCGATTATCAGTGATTGAAACTTTAATTTGATGGTAATCGATTTTGAATAAGAATAAGGTTTTTCAAGGATAGGTATTTTAAAAAGAAATCAACTTTTAAACATACCTTTTTTAAACAAATATAAAAATTTTAGCAAACCAAAAGATTTTTTTAAAGATGTTCTTAATTTCTATTTTTGCTATCAAATAAACTTTAAATTCAACATTTCGACAGTGATTAGCGTATCCGGTAACACAACATAACACTGCTATCCAAATGTCAACATAATCTAAACTTAATTACCTAATCGACCTTCACATCACATTAAGAGAAACTATAAATCTAAATTTCAACTGTGATGGGAGCCAATTCTTTATAGATTGGTTTTTAAAGCTGATATTTTAATATATAGGTACATATTAAGGCTTGCACTTTACCCCCACTCTAACGTCCATAGTTAACTAATTAGTCATTCCTAACAACTTGACACGGGACAATTTACTATTAATTGAGAGTTTAAGTGTTATCAGCACAATTTAAGTAATCTCTTGTTGCGGCTTGTTTATCTCTTAAAAGTAATGAAATCTAAACAAAGTCGTGCCAAATCTAAGGATCCTTACTGCGATTACTTTTTTATTATAGTTAATGTTGTGGACTTGGCCGTACCAACACCGGTATGGTTGTTACAACAATTATATATAGGTAAACAAAATGAAGGTAGGTATCCATTAACGTATAAAAATTGTTTCTTTTTATTTGTTCCGGTGATCGCTGAAGCTTGCTGAATACACTTGAAGTTAACATTTATGAGGTGCACCCCATGAAGTACAGCCAAGCACACAACATTAACTATAATAAAAAGTAATCGCAGTAAGGATCCTTAGACTTGGCACGACTTTGTTTAGATTTCATTACTTTTAAGAGATAAACAAGCAGCTTCTTCGACATTTGGCCTGTTCTTACAGAATGTTTTTGGTGGGATCACATTGACAAAAGTACGAAAGTTTTCTTGTTATATCATTCATTTCCTATTAAGTTTAAAAAGTTTCAGATACGTAATTACAAGTTTATTTTTATTTTAACCTCTTGTGCGTCACGAAACTCAAATAGGAGGATTGTGACACCGTTTTATGAACCAGTGACGCTCAAGAGATAACAAGTCAAATAAGAAAGTCGTCCCTCCCTAGCCAAGGTAAGGAACTGACTAAACGGACGGCAAAGAAAACCGTCTTAACAATCTAGGAACATTACCGCACATGAAGTATGCAGCAAGTCCTAAGGGCCCTAGTTTAACAGATATTTTCTCGGATTGGTATCGCGAGGGAACTATAAAAAACTAGTCCATCGCGATACCAAGCCGTGACGAGAGAATGTACGTGCCGAACCCAACCAAATCGCTAACACATCTTAACACCGCGTTTTAGAAAAAGGTTGACAGCGCCACCTCACGGAGGGTAGATTGGGGGTTGATGATAGATGAAATGTACCTACATGATGTATTACCTGTTTATCAGAACCCATCAAAGACTAAAATATAGATAAGCGCCATCTAGGGGTGAGTTTCGAACAAGTTTTGAACCTTGTTTTCGAAGGGATAGTTGCAAAAATGACATTAAAATTAAGTACCTATTTGTTTTTATAATATCTTTTTCTAGTACTGGATAAAAAACGTCAGCTATGCAATAGTCTAGTGACATCTTGTACTTTGTTAAAAAAGACAAAGACAACCAATAACAGGCAATCGTGGCAAATACTAAGTCGGGATAAGGAAGCCAATGGCTAATACATTTATACAAAAAATAACGTTACAAAAGTGTACTAATATTCTAATTTTAAACAAAAATATTTTAACTATGACAAGTGATGACATTTTAAGGCGACATGTGTATGAATCACTTTCGTGACAAGATACAAAAGGGGTTAATTATCCAAGTTGTTAGTATAAGAATGTTTTCCGTGAATTATTCTCAAGTAAGTGAGTATCCCACCAAAAACATTCTGTAAGTAAGAACAGGCCAAATGTCGAAGAAGCTGCTTGTTTATCTTTTAAAAGTAATGAAATCTAAACAAAGTCGTGCCAAGTCTAAGGATCCTTACTGCGATTACTTTTTATTATAGTTAATGTTGTGTGCTTGGCCGTGGCTTGGCCGTACTTCAAGGGGTGCACCTCATAAATGTTAACTTCAAGTGTATTCAGCAAGCTTCAGCGATCACCGGAACAAATGAAAAGAAACAATTTTTATACGTTAATGGATACCTACCTTCATTTTGTTTACCTATATATAATTGTTGTAACAACCATACCGGTGTTGGTACGGCCAAGTCCACAACATTAACTATAATAAAAAAGTAATCGCAGTAAGGATCCTTATGGTATCTACACACCAAAGCCGGCGGCTTTTTTGACAGCTGCCATTCGTATGAAATAAAGCCGTCGGCCTAACCCGGCGGCATGCCGGCGGCTTTGGTGTGTAGATAGCATAGACTTGGCACGACTTTGTTTAGATTTCATTACTTTTAAGAGATAAACAAGCAGGTTCTTCGACATTTGGCCTGTTCTTACAGAATGTTTTTGGTGGGATAGTATTTATTATCAGCAGTATCGACTGATAAAAGATGAGACTTAAAAGCTATTGGCCAAGGATTTAAAAGATGACCGGCTCCTTTCAAACACGAGGTCGGTGCCTTTGAATCCATTCTGTTTTAGTTAAAGAGACCTCTCTATACCTAACTGCAAGCAACTTTATCGTAAATATACATTTTAAGATGATCTAGGTAACAGTTTTGTACTTTTATATTAACATGGCACGATACGACAGGCGATATACTGCGTGGAACTTTGTTTGGGACGAACTCATATGTTGTTCTATATTAGAAAAAAAAATCATATTAAAGTTAAGCCTCGAAATAAAATTCCTATCATCTACTTCTTAAGTGCAAATAGATACGAAACTAGATATGGTAACTTTCCTTCCTCATCCTAACAGATGTTACAATTCTGTGGCTACATCTTATTTTATTCAGTGGTTACTATGTCATAAGACATTTCACTATAAATTACTCCATATAGGCAATGTTACGCGACTGTGAAAGGTAGGTACAGCTACGTATGTGGTCACTGGTCACAAGCTTTATATATTGTAAGATAGTTTTTGTAAGATACTTTTATACTAAGTAGTATTTTGTTCAATATCATTACGTCATTTCCTTCAAAGTAGGAAGTTATTCTTACTTCTTAGTTAGTTTTTGTGTAAATGGAACTCTTCAGTCCTGTCTAGATAATTATTGTAGTTTATTAAAGTTTCGTGAAATATGCAGTTATTTTAGATATATTACATATAAATTATGAACACTAAAAAAGCTTATAAACGCAAAGAATTATCTAACATTAGGTCCGACACAATTCTTAACATGCCAATCGATAAGTATTAAGCTATTGCGCATGTATTATTTAGCCATTAAAGTAACTGTTATCGAGGTCAGCTCTAGTTTAAAGTTCATATTTTCAATAAGCAATGCAGTAATTGTGAGTGAACGCATCTTTTAATAAATTAAGATTTATTTAACAATTTGACCTCCAATGTAAGTATTGCTGAACTAATTTATTTAAATACATGTGTGTTGATGTAGTTTATTCTTATTCTGTATAACAGTAGGTAGAGTAATATTGCTAGTACAATATGCGGCCACACCATACCACACCATACGCTGATCATTTGCACAAAATCTATCAGTTTGATTTACCCGAATGATATCAAATCGGGAAGTACTCGTTATGCTGTAAGTTCTTATATCCACTGTACTTTTCTCAAGTTCCAATACCTATTATGTAAAATATGTTATTGCAGATCATGTCTCCGAGTTATCAAGTCTGACTTGTTGGTTACATCATTGCTGTGTACTGTACTTTAATATGGTGATACTTTGAACAGTGTCCTTACTATGAGCTGTGCTATGTGGTATATATTGCTTTAATTATTAGTATTCATCTACGTTTAAACGTAGAATCAAAGTTTGATAATCCTTTGACGAACGGTTTTTTGGCAACGCTTCTTTTGGAGTAACGACCAAATAATGCCCCTGCATTATGGAAATCCACATCAGATAGTGCCCTCACTTCCCTTGCAACAACAAGAGCTTCAGACTTGTAACATATTAATTATTCTAGTAGGTAATTGAAAATTATTGGGTAAATATATCACAGCTACTGCTAGTAGGCGTGTATTCCCACTAGTCCCATTGAAGTAGTTCCATTATGGGACTGCGGGGATTTTTTTTCCCAGAGGTTCCATTAACGGAACTAATGGGATTTTCCTTCCCAGAGGTTCCGTGAACGGAACTAATGGTAACTTAATTTCCCAAAAGTCCCGTGAAACATACATACAAACGATAAATTAAATATGTATACAGTGATAAGGGCAAACAAACAAAATTTGCGATTGCCTATTACAAGTTAGTTACAACATTAATTGATATAATAAACTAAGTAATATACATAACAAGAGTTTCATTTCGTAGGCCAATAACCCTTTACGAATCAATTGGAGATGAAACTTTGATCTCCCTTACGCACTAGCGCTTAAAAATTAAATAAACACAAGCAATTCCGGGTTGAGAATGTAGTTTAACTTGCACTTGAACCTCTGGGAAAAAATTCCCCGCAGTCCCATAATGGAACTACTCCAATGGGACTAGTGGGAATACACGTTAGTAGGTAATTAGAAAATAGGTATTGGTTTATGTTGAAATAGAGGCTGCCCGCGATTTCGTACGCAATTATCATCATATCTTGGAAAAAATATTATATCTTAAAATAATATAGCCTATATGTTATTATAATAAATAATATTGCCAAGTTTCATCAAAATCTGTCCAGTGGTTTTTGCGTGATACACCCATCCATCCATCGGCACAAACTTATATCATCCATCCATCGGCACTACTAATATATATAATATTAGTAGGATATTGTATTTGCCGTTAAGCTACACAACCTGTGTAACAGGCACTGCGATTCACATTAGGGCAAAGAATGTTCTGAGACAGGTTAGGTTACTTTCTTGATTCAGTTCAAAGTAGTTAATTAGTTATATCAGGATTTTAATTTATATGGTTTTTTACTGACTTCTTTTTATCCAAATAATGATTTATTTAAAGACAAAAGAAAGAAAGCTTTCATCTTGGGGTAAGAATTCAATTATTGTTAAATCTTAGAAATAATGATTACCGCACTTACAAAAACTGTAGGTTCTAGATTATACTAAAATAAGATGACATAAACTTATGATTAAATTATTCGCAAGTCCAAATTAAAATTAAAATGAGAACATAGCGATATGTTAATCTAGACTAAATTGGAAACTCGTGTGGGAACTATGGAAAAGTCAAAGCTCAAGGATTTTCCTTGTTAAAGAAGCATGTTTGTCCACTTAGAACTTATTTATTTCGCGTCAATTCAATAAAGGTTAACTGGATAGATACTAAAATACGAGTAGTAAAAAAATGTGATGTTAACGAATTCATAATCTCTACCAACTTGAAATAAGGTAATGTCACCTTCATCGTCTTTTGTTTGTTTTTCTAATTAAAGTTTCTCTTGGTCGTAAGCAATTTTATGAATTGCATATTACATACTCCTACAAAAGCCATACTAATTTATTATATGTGAACTAGGAAAATATTTAAGCACACATTTTTATTTCGATAAAAAAATTTACTTCGGTGATATTACGACAATTTTAGGGTTAGATAATATGTATTATTCTTAAATTAATATTATAAACCGTTAAGTATTGCATTTAGATACAACTAGGAATAAAAATTATAATAAAACTTGTTCGTCATCAGCATGTTATGTTCATTATCATCAATTACTTGACAAAAGTATTTGACATTTAAAACTACTTATAACTTTCTTTTGGAGAACTTCTCTATTTGTACAGTTATAAGAACTATTTGATTAGCACTTGAATAGAAAACTACTGGACATAGTCTTTTACGTAATTGATAAAGTAAATACGAGTAGTAATTTGAATATAATTTTTTTTTTTTGCATTTAATTAAATTTAAAAAAGCGTGTAATTAATTTAAGCATAACGACAAACACTATTCAAGGCACGCCGCAGGATCGACAGATAGATCTATTTAAATATGCTAGTGTTATACCTATAGATATATATACGAGTTTAACATGCCAAAGACTGCTGATACATAAAATAAGGCTCAAGTTAACTGAAATGTATGCATCTTAGTTTGATGTTGATTTATCTGAGGATGAGACTATATTAATCCTAAAAGTCGAATTCCTTGACATTTCCAACGATTATGGTTATATAAATTATTTAACTACTTAATGATAATAGTGTTTTCCAAATCAGTGTGTGTAAATATCAAACGGTTAGCAAACATTTTAACTTAATTTGTGTCTTTAAATTAAAGTCACAAAAATGATATTAATAGCGGATTTTATTACTACGGTCACTAGGGTTAAAAAGGAACAAGTAGTTTTTAAGAATTTACCTCAGTTTTACTAGTTAGCTTCAAGTACTCAAAGTAGAAATATACGTGAAGCATTAAAAGACATATATCAAGTCAAGCTGCAGCTAAAAAACTGCCATAAAATTGTTTTGTATTGTAGTTGTAAGAGTTTACTAAAGACACAGGTAAAGCTGCACTTGTTAGTATGCAGTCAGGATGTTACAATGTAATTGTCTAAGATCGCTATATCGTGAGCGGGAATCTTGTCACGTTCTCGAAATACTACTTTCTTTTACATTATTCGTTAAACAATTTTACTTGGGAAATAATAAAAGAATTCGAATGTGGTTTGATCAGAAAAGGTTCAAGAGTGTTTACTCGGTTTACCTGCCGAACCGTGACATTTGTGATGAAAAACGCCAACTGCATTAAACGATTGATTGGCGAATATAAATTCATATTAAACGTCAAAGCTGTTCAACTGCGAATGCGTAAAGACCTATATAATACTCAGCAAGGGGTTTCAAAAGTACATTAAGTTGTGAAGATGTTCAATGAAAGTTCTAAAATATAATGGACATTGGACAGGTACAAGCAAAAGGTTACAGTTGCAAGGTTGCCCTTGTCAATCGCTAAGGCATTAAGCGTTTTTGGTTAGATGATTAGCTTGCAATCATCTACATAATAATACTGAATCTGAATAATGATTCTATCGACCTTATAATTAATTACGAAAGTTTATCCATTCATATACTTAAATTGCTATATCTTGAATAGGACGACCGCTAATATACTCGTATACCTACTTATAGCCCTTCCAATTGCGAAAGATAAGATATTAAAAAAAGAGACGTAGAAATCGAGTAGGTGAAATGTACTCGTAAGTACATACTATTCGTTTAATAGTAAATCTTTTATTTAAATTACTGACTATTACTCTACTATGTCCTACGCCTAGCCTAGTTTATGTAGTCTATTTAGAAGTAGGCGGCAGTAGTGTCATGTAAGCAAATATTCGAAAAATAAATCGGTGTGTTTCTCATAACGATAAATAGAGCAAAATATCATGTAATCAATGAATAACGATATTTTTATTATGACGTTGATAGTGGGTAGGCACTAGGCAGATAATCTCATCTTATATTTAAAATTTATTAAAAGGTTTCTCATCTTGAAACCTGGAAAACTAGAAGATATTGCTACAAGAGTTAGTGTTCTACTTGTCGTGTCGTGGATTCGGTTTTTAACCGTAAAAAAGATGAACGAAAAGTGGGATTATGGTGTAAGTGTAGATACAATACACACTTTCACAAGTAACATAAAACACCAGAAATTTTATACTCTTTCTCAAAATTAATTTTACATGTTTTAAGATCATTGCATTTCAATTCAATTTCAGTCGTTTTGTTTCGCAAAACTTGGCAACGCTTTGCAATTGTTAGTAGTCACGTAGTTAACTATTAAAAGGGCTATTGAGTTGTAAATGCTTACGGTTTTTTTTTATAAATAGAAATCTTATATAGACGCAAAAGTCGTATTCAAAGTATACAATGAAAATAGTTAAAAACCTTTATGTAACCGTAATAAACTGAAGAAATATGCAATGAGGTTACATACATTATTGTAGAGACTTTTAATTAATATTCGAGAGCTTGGAATTAAAGTCAATTATGTAATCAAACCAATGTAAGTTAGAACTTGTTATAAAATTAAAACCCGTACTATGTAAAACAAGTAAAAAAAAATAACACTAAGAATGGGTGAAATTGGTATTCAATAAGTTTTAACATATATGTATTGTTACTTACATAAGTCTAGCCTAAAATTTTTGTTATTGTTATTAAAGTCTAGGGTTTTGACAATAGGGTAACTAGGTCACAACGAATCGTCTTTTGTATCTCTAAATGCAATAGCTTAACTTTAAAAGAGGTACAGTCGTTGTAACAAATCAGTATTCTGTTCATAGTAACACAAAGTGAAACTTTTACTCAATTTAAAATTATATTCATAAAGCTAAATATAACGATTTATAGATTTGTACATTACTTAATGGTGATTTAAAAAAAAATATTTGTAGAGGTAGGTATAGCAAATTATTAAAGCTGTAAAACGAATAATTTACCAATGATTAAGTGTTAATCTTTACTTTGTTGTAATGTAAGTATCACTTAGTTTTTAATTGTAATATTTATTTGTCACAAGGAGATATTTTCCCAGCAGTGTGTATCTGAAAAGAACACATTTTTTTAGAGCAAAGTGTACGAGACATTGTTAGTATTCATCAGGTATCATAGATGTGTAATAAGTTATTGTTTTAGCTAACAATGAAATGTACTGACCGAATTGGCTATTTGCCTGCACTTGCGAAATTGAGGATGTCTACAGAATATAATACCTACTTTTTAAACAATATTTACTCATTTATACACATCTCAAGAGAATTTAAAACGTTATACTAACTTTATACTTTCAAAATGAAAGCTTTTGTTAATTTCTTTACTTTTAGTTATTAAATCATTTTACTCTTTTATAAGGCACATGATACACTAAAAAAACAATTATTATCCAAATGTTACTCTAATAAATAAACTAAAAGTTACTCCAAGCAATGACTAATTAACTAAAATCTAGATACCTAATATTAAAGCCTACATACGAATAAGAGCCTGACTGACTGATAGTTATCTTCATACAACATGACTTAAACATGCTAGCATGACTGACAACTCATGATAGGATAACCATCATATCGTGCTAAGAAATAGAAGAACACGCTCTGTTACTTAAACCTATTTCGACTATTTAGAGAAATTAGAAATTATACAGAGAACTTTGAAGTTTTATAAAAATCTTGAAACGATCAATATTAAAAATTTTAAACATTCGCACAAAATGTTAACAACGAAATCACTCACATCGTTGGACGCTTGAAAACGTTCGTCTATTTCATTGTTGCATAAAGATATGATTAGAAAAGTATTGACATACCGGATACATGTGGTGTGGTCATAGTTATCAATACAGAATGTTTTCCTTACAGTTACACTTATTGACTTTTCCGTATTATAATGACAGTTGTAAAGCACTATGTTATGTAGAGTTAAGTATATGGTGCTATCTACTCGGTGCGCTGACTGAAAGTTTATCTGTTGTAAAATAAAGAGTAATAAGTCAAAATTAAATTTATTTAAATTTATTAGAATATTATACCACATACATATTAAGTTCGCAAGCTAACAACAAAAAGATAATTGAATATGAATTTTTATTTTAGTTTCACTGTATTAATGCAAATTTACGAAGATTGAGAGTTTTTGCAAAACGTTATCCCGGACCTATCTGTATAGGAGACCAAGTGGTAAATATATTAATATCACCCAGTCATAGGTAACTATATAGTGATATAATATTACGTTCCAATGTATGCATCTTTTTTTTATTAATGACATACAATATGAGAATTTCTCCACAGTTTTAATGTAGCATAAATGCTTTACCGCCTAATTTACCCACGATTTAGAATATGTAGATAAGGACTATTTAAAATCAGAAAAAAAAAAAAAAAACAAAATCATTTTATTTCAGGAACTAGTCCTATATAAAAACTTTAACTTTTACAATTACAATTTACAATAAATAAAAATATTTTTAGATAAATCAATAGGTACTCGTAGTATGACTTTCGATAGTGTATAAGTTTATTGATTGTTGGCACAGTCATGTAATTAAGTAATAGAAATTTCTAGTCCACACATACTCATAATAAAACTCGTGTCCTTTTTTCGTTGAGCAGTACATAGTATCTGTGACTGGTGCCTCTGAGTCACATCAAAGTTGTTATAGCGACATTCACAACAACAGAGTGTGTTCTTTCATATTCAACACTCGCCGAAAAGAAATGAAGTGAAATACTCCTTTAAAATTTGTATTTTACCTGTGGCAAATACCTGCATTATTGGCCCTTATTCAACGACTCTATCAAGTACCTAGTTCACTGAAAAAATCAGCAGTCAATGTCTTCAAAGTAGTACCGTATAAAAACGAACGAAGACTAGTTTTTCTTTTGTTTTCAGACCGCTTGGAACGCACTGAGATGAGTCGTGTAGTGCAGTAGTTAGGTATATGCGCGCGAAACCTCTGCTCTTTAAGCTATGGAACAAAATGACTCTTGTGATGAGCTTCTTGGCTATCGCTATCACTTACATAATTGCTATCCTGCAGCTCGCATAAATGGAGATACGCTATTATCAAATGTTGTTCATTATCATTAATATATCACGTGTTTGAGTGTTTTCATTCAATTTTGAAAAACACCCCGTGATGTGAATAAAATATTAATGACATAAAATGTGAATGTGACTGATTAATATGACAGCGAATTGATTTTTAATTAACCAGCAACAATATTGAACGGCCGGATGTAGGTGCCTACCTGAAACATCAAAATATTATTATATTATAATCAATATTTATTCTAGATTGATGATATGTACTTAAATTAATCAAATTTAAATAGACTTAATATGCTCGGTAGGTATATTGATCACCTAATTGGTTCTTATAAGTAGTACGAAAAATATTTATTTTTATTTTATGCAACAAAAAACATGAAATTTTATATATGCACAGACTAATGTAGGACACTGTTCCTTTTCATAAATAATATGACGCTTGTGTACCTACCGAATAGAGTAAAACCTAGAACAGAAAAAAAAACCTAATTTGCCTAAGTCTGTTTAAGAAAGAAACCTCACAACTCTATTTATATATTAGATTAGTCTAACCAACCCCACTTTCAAGTAAACACCACTTACATCCGGTAAAATATCAAACGACTAATCATACCCCATGATTTCAAGTTTTCCAACCGAACCTGTTTTAAAGCCATTTCATAAAGACCCACAATGTAGAGATGCGAGAGGTGCCTATACCTAACTATAAAGGCACCTAAATGAATAGGTACATTGTACCTAAGTTAATTGATTAGGTTTATGTTTTCAGATTAACCCTTTTCTCATGCTAAAATCTGATCTGATCGTACGAACCTTACCGTGCAGTGTGCTACACATTTACTAAAGAAAGTTATAAAACAGGTCTGCAACGAAAGCGATCACACCACTTTCGCTACATTCCTATTCGCACTCAAAAATCATTTGGAAATATTCTGGCAACAAATTTAATATAAGTTACTTAAAATGCGTACGTACCCCTACAATTAAAAAAATCCCCTTAACTTAGGGCATGTTTTATCATATATACAGTTAAAATTTATCTGACAGATGTTTTACACCCGTCTCTGTATACTATAACGTTATGTTTTATGATATACAGGGTGTAACAGAAAGGGTATATAAAGCCGAAACACAGCGATAGTCCTCATGAAACTGAACAACTTTCCCCAAAGAACATGGGTCGTAACGCAAAAAAAATTTCGCCTCCCCATACAAAATGCCCGATCAGCTGATCGAGTAAGTATGGGCGATCCAAAAATTTTTTTCGAGTTACGACCCATGTTCCTTGGGGAAAGTTGTTCAGTTTCATGAGGACTATCGCTGTGTTTCGGCTTTATATACCCTTTCTGTTACACCCTGTAGATATAGGCATAAGCTTATCTGGCAGTTAAATTGTATTTGTAGATGGTAAAACGGGACACTTAGGTTAATTTCCAAAAGGTAGATATATAAATAAGTAAACAATCTAGGTATGTCAGTTTGTATTTGAAATAGGTACCTAAATCGTTAGCCGTCGTCGTGAGTTTGTAATATACCGGTATTGCTTTATTTCAATCATTGAATAGGTTGACATCTTCAGTAAATATTATTGATCCTTACATCCGACTGTTTATTTCAAAACAGTTTTAGTGATATTATAGCTTCTAACCGAATAGCACTTCTAATTTTCCAAAAGATAAGCAAAGACTTGTGCTATCATTTTAATTTTAAAATATTGCAGTATACTTAGTGTGGCGCAGGTTTAACTATTGTAACTAAGAAAATGCGTTTTATTTGAGAAATCGATACAAATAAAGCTATTACATTTACCTGCCTTGAATTAAATACAAAGGACAAAACAAACAATTTGCAATGTTTATTTGTAGCAGTAATGAAGTTCTATTACGAAATTACCTTCAAAAAGAGTTTCAGAAGCTATTCTTACCATTATATTTATTACAATCGATAATGTTTCAAAACCAATACATGATCAAAGATAATAATTTTATTATTTCCAAAGATTCTCACAATTTAATTTTTAATTTTTGCTCTATGCTTTAATTTTTTATTATGTTTCCATATTGGGCAATTCAGACATTTTTATTTTACAAAGCACATATTTTGTTAGCTTAACTATTAGCTGATTTAATTTTCTACTCAATTGAACTTACTATCTTATTAATATGTCAAGTAAAGATGAAATCATACTGTTCGTTTTATTTTAAAACTGCAGGAATTATTTGATTACATGAAAAATAATCGTATCTGGCTTAGGTTTTGTATTGAAAATTGGTTATTTAGTATAATTGAAGTGATCTTTATTGTTTATGTACTGTTGTATATTTATTTTAGTGATTTCCCTTCAAAAAGTGTTTACTTTTTAAATTTTTACTTCGATTTGCATGTATTAATTTTTGCGCGTTTTGTCAATTTTCTGCAAAAGAGTTTAAACTTCTGGAGCGATCTGCTAGAGGAAGAAATGAAAAGTAGTTTTGGTTCACACAAACACTGTAAATATTTCTTAAAATATTTTACTGATATTTTGGACGGATATGACCTTTTAAAGAAATGTTCTGAATTTTTTTTGTGAAGTCTCATTTATTTTCTGTTCCGTTTTCTCTTCCTAAAATTATCAGACAATTAATATAAAAATCAACTGTTTCCTACAGATATTGATTTACATAATGGATATGTTTTACAATCAACTTTCTAGTGCATCTTTCTTGATCCTGTGTGTTTTAAATAATTCCGAAAATCATGTAAGTACTTACTTATAATACGAATAAAGCTGACTACTTTGTTAATATAAAGTTAATCAAACATAAAAATTGTTTCAGATAATTTATGCCTCGATAGAACTATATTTAATCTGGTCTGTAAAGAAAATATACAGTGGAATTAGTATGGCTATAGAATGCGAGAAATTTTCTATAGCCATGAAAGAGCTAATAATTTGAGCATAAATTATATATCGGCTTATAAATGTCCAGGTAGGTATGTGTGTTATGGTATCTACACACCAAAGCCGCCGGCTTTTTTGACAGCTGCCATTCGTATGACGTAAAGCCGCCGGCCTAGCCTGGCGGCATGCCGGCGGCTTAGGTGTGTAGATAGCATTAGATTTTTTTATTTACGCTGTGCTAACATATCTGTTTACGAAATAAGGAAAAAAGATTTGCTTTTCGGGCCTATGTATATTATTAAAGATATTATTTTATTGAAAACGTGACACTGTTAACCTGAGATAACCACCATATTTCAGAAAAAAAAACAATAATATTACTAACATATTGAATTCAAATCAAAACTTAACTACAAAAATTTAGTGTAAAACCACATTTGTAAAATGAAATGATGATTTTTTACAGTCATTAAAAACCGAACATTTTCCAAGAATATCCAACGGCTCATAAAATATAGATATAGACCAGTAGTGTGTTGTGATCAGCTGTTTGAAATAAATATTATATTTTTACTTGAAATGATGCGGGCATTATCTACATACTTATAATGTAGTTCTATTGCAATATGCACTCTTGTAGATCTTATGTCGAAACAGAAATTGGAGTTTATTTAAATTTAGACATTTAATTAGTATATTAATAAATCTCTTTTCTACCACTTTCGTTTATTCCCAGTCGCCCCCATGTGGATTGCCACCGGGTGGCAATCGGGAATGAAATTCCCATTTGCCACCGGGTGGCGACTGAGAACTCTTTGCCCCCACTTCATGTCGCTGTACATTGCCTGTTTAAGTATGTCAAAACTGCCTGTATCAGTATACGTTGGCGGTGAGGCTTTTCCAATGTGCTTTTACTAATATTATAAATTATCAATGTTTGTGCCGATATGCATGAAATATGGAAGAATGGATGTTTGTTACTCTTTCACGCAAAAACCACTGGACAGATTTTGATGAAACTTGGCGATATTGTTGCTTATACAGTGTTTTCTAATCTGTGCTTATACATACATCGGAATCAAAAATACGCTATTTATGTTAATATATTAAATTTTTTCCAAATTCGTACCTATGAAATTGTCTAATATCTACTAATACTTATGTCTTATTGAGCAGTTAGATCACAGATCATCAATAATTACACTTATAGATATTTTTAGGGTTCCGTACCCAAAGGATGAAAACAGAACCCAATTACTGAGACTTGGCTGTCCGTCCGTCCGTCCGTCCGTCCGTCCGTCCGTCCGTCCGTCTGTCTGTCTGTCTGTCTGTCTGTCTGTCTGTCTGTCTGTCTGTCTGTCTGTCTGTCTGTCTGTCTGTCTGTCGTCTGTCGTCTGTCGTCTGTCGTCTGTCGTCTGTCGTCTGTCGTCTGTCGTCTGTCGTCTGTCGTCTGTCGTCTGTCGTCTGTCGTCTGTCGTCCGTCGTCCGTCGTCCGTCCGTCACCAGGCTGTATCTCATGAACCGTTACAACTACAACAAACTAAAAATAAAATAATAATTAAGGAGGGCTCCCATACAACAAATGTGATTTTTTTGCCTTATTTGCTCGATATCTATAGTGAATGGTATGGAACCCTTCCTGCGCGAGTCAGAAAGTCAGGTCAACAAAACAAAGCGCAGGAGTGAAAGAAAATAACGATGGAATGACAATCATTTTAATTGGACTGGGATTAAAACATTATAAGACAGCATTTTTACACAAATTCTAGGGGAATACCATTTTTAGATGTAAAAACTGATAGAAAGAATACTAGAAAGCAGTCTCTTAACCAAAATGTAATTTGGGAAGTACAGATAAACTTTTGAAATAACTTTTAAATTTTTATGAATCTAAAAAATGTATTTTCTTATAAGCAAATTCAGGCAGAATGTTGACTGTAAGAAATGTATAGGTATTCGCCGTAATTGCTATCGTGGTCACATAATACTGTCCCCGGTGAGTGTTAGTACCACGACTCCTGCGCAGCCCGGAGCGGCGCAGGCGCGGCCGCTCGCTCCGATTGCGATATATATTTCAAATTCACATGTCACTGCACAGGCCGACATATTTGCACACATGCGCACGTGTGCAATAGTATCTAGGTCATTAGGTATTAACTAAATAATATATAACTCATTTAAAGTATTTGGGCACGGTTAAATGAAGAAACAAATGGTTATGGTTAGTATATCTTTTAAAATGAGACCCTAGCAATATATACTTTGCATAACAATATGTCTGCAAATTACAATTAAGGCACGTTATTGTATTTTATATATTGTTTAACTTCACTTTTAAGAGAGATTAAGTTCCTCTTTTAATACTTGTCTGTACATTTTATTACCAGGCTCATTATTTTTTAAACTAAATGCTTGTTTTTCCATTGTGCTCAGCCAATTACGAGTTTTAGGGTATCTGCAAAAAACGAATATGGTTAGTAGTTTTTTATTTGTACAGATACTTATACAATAAATATTTTAAAGTTTAGTTGCCTTATTTCTGTTGGTGGCGGCCTTATTACTTTCTGCTTTCTGGTCTCTGATTATTGCATTTGGTGATTCTTCCAATTGATGCAATTTGTATTTGTTGTTTAACTTTTTTAACAAATGTATCATACATTTGTTTTTGTGGCAGTTCATTTCATTTAAAAATGATATATTAAACTTACTTGGCAGAATCGAGTGGCATTAAATTATCGAGCCCTTGAACACTAGGTAAAGCGGCGACATCGGCTATGGTCATAGAATCTGAAGCCAAGAACTTATTTTGTGACAGGTATTTCTCAAGCAAACTATAAGCTTCAGATATGTCATCCCATTTCTCCTTGGGTACTTTTTTTTCACCTTTAACAAACAGTGGATACTAAAAAAAATGATTTGGGTTATTAAGTATGTTTAACAAACATTCTAAAAAAATGTACTTCTCTAAACAGATTCTGATGAAATATTTAAAAATATATATTTTTGTCGGACAGCTGTGTCTGTAATTCTTATTTTCGTAACCTGAATAGGTAATAAAAGAGTTAATTATGAATTATTATTTTTATATTACCCTACCTATACTTAATTACTACAAATTTTTGACTAACCGTTATATTCCAAATTCTGCGATATAAAATGCAAGCATTGAAAAATAGTTTTTGGTTGACAAGGGCTCTCTGTTTCACATCTTTTGGGTACCAAGTGTCATCTTCTTCTTTACCGTAAGCTTCAGCTAAATATTGCAGGATGGCATGACTGAAAATGTTTGGTTTTGTCGTTTAAATCAAGTATAAGTACAATTAAATCAAATGAAATATCTGGACTCAAAATTATTTCGAAAGATTTGATGAATTATTTTAAATTTATAATAATAATAAATGATTTAAAATAGAAATTACCTGTCTGTTAGAATAATGCCTTTGTCTTCAAGAACTGGAACCGTGTGAAGGGGGTTTTTCTGTATTGAAAAATAAAAAAACAATTTCGTTTCTATATAAGTGCTTTTTGAAAGCCGTGGGTCAATAGACCTACGTAACATTTTTATTTTCAGTAAGGTGTTCCTAATTTAATGGACATGATGACTAAAAAAATTTTTTTGTCCGTCACATAGATTATTTTCGTATTTTTTCTTTTTTCTCTTAAACTAAAAATGACACAGATACACTGGGTTAAAGTTGCTCATGACGTCACGCCTTAATACGATTTTTACTTAGGAGTGACGTCAATACCCTCCACTCCGTAAGTTTGATGCTCTGTATCTTTGTATTTATTTATGTATTTGACATTTTTACCTGTCTATGTGTTTCAAATATTTTTTAATAGCCTAAAAGACGGACTAATTATTTTTTGAATTTTCGAATGTAGTCATCATCCCCATTATTTATTATACTAAATGAAGGCGAAAACAGCGATGTGGATGCTTCTTTTCAAATTGTATCAATATTTCGAGAAAACTTGATAAAACATACATTTTACAAATCAAATTTTTATATTTTTCTGAAGGTGTTTATTGAACCACAAACATACAAGGAATAATAATTTGTATTACCTTAAGAAACTCTGGTTTGAGATGTTCTCCATTATCTAAATCGACATTTATCTTCTCAGAAGATACACAGAAGATGTCCAAAGCCATCATAACCGCTCGTGCCGGCGGACTTATGTCATATTTGTATAATTTTACTGACATCTCTGGAAATTCAAGGCATTTGAAGTTAATGTTGGCCGTAAAGCTTCGGTAGCACTTTTTAGACTTATTTAAAGTATTTTAAGCGACGGTGCGGTGGTTACAAAGACTGCTGTGTAATCAGCGAATCAAAAATAAATATCTGTTTGTGTTCAAGAAAATACCCACAGAATGTCGAAAAATGTAACAAACTTGTAAACAAACCAATGTTAAAGAAAATACCTTTGGAAAATACCACAGATAACAACAACTGTCATTTAAAAATGTTAAAAAAAATATGTTTTTTTTGATGATTGTCATCGGGGTGCATAAACTCTTTTCCAAAAAATAATCAATTTGAAAACTCCTTCGAACAAAGTCTAATCGATTATCTAATATACTAAAGGTTGCTACTCACTGACGACAAAAAGATCTATTTTCTTTTCGGCTTCGGCTCTTATCGTTTGAAAAATAAAATGTTATCTGCTGTAGCGTCGGTAGTATACTAAACATCTTGAACTCGTAATTGTATTACTTATACCTATGTATAAACTTCCTTGTCATTGTTTAGATATTTGGTACAAAGATCAAAACACAAGTGTTTGATTTTACGTTGATAAAAAAAAACTTAATACTTAGATACAATTGTTTTTATCAATTCAATTGACTAGTAATGCTGAGTGGATGATTTTTAGTATGGGGTTTAAACTACTCATCTAAGTAATAATAAATATGATGATGCGTGACTTGTTAAATAATTCATTGATTTGACCCTTTTGTAGAGTCTACCGGTTAAAAATTAAGCATGAACGTGACATCACTTGAGAAAACAATAATAATAAATAATCCGTGAGGCCAAGTGATTCATTTTGTTTAATTTTTTATCACAATGTACATGCATGTATATATCACAAAATGATCCAATAGGATCTAATACAAAACGAAATACAAATACAAGTTAAATTGCACGACCTTCGTTTAGACTTCTGGGCTTGGGCCACTCTTGCGTACAAAAGGTATATTGTCACGACAAACCTCAAACTCTATAGAGTGACTATACTAAAGCACGACCTTAAAATAGCTAAATGACAATGTACCATTTGTGCCTATTAAGCTGAGTGGACATTGCAGTTTTCAGGTTAGTTACATTCGCTTTTTTCTTACTCTAAAATATTCAGAAAATACGAGTAAAGGTTTACAACTTGTTCTTTGGAGCCCAACAAGACCCACAGATACATTATCGTGACAAGACAGATTACTGAAACATCTTAACCTGCATAGTACATTTTTTATGTAATTTCTTTTTATGTTATGATAGTAATTAACACTAAACGCAATAATTTGTAAAATTGATCCAAAAATCGTTGCGACATGGAAACTACAATATTAACAAATTATTTCTTAGAATTTGACGTGTGTATTTAGCTTTTGATCTGTCGAAATGGGCCTTATTTAGACAAGGTCAATTATCAGAGCACCAGCAAGCCGTACTTTAATTTGAAAATGACAAGTAGGTACTTAGATAAGATATAAAACAATAAAGATAATTTTATGTATCTTAGTTACCTACCTATAATTTCTTTAGGTTTTGTTAGGTGACAATTGACCTAGCCATTACATGTATAATAGGTAGTTGTAAAGTATGTTACAGAATTCTCGCAACATTTAGGTATTTATTGATGCCTGGCTAATGCCTTTAACAGAAGTTAAATAAAATGGAAAAAAATCAAAGCGCAAATTCATCAAGCTATTATTAAATTAGGTCCACATATTTGAATGAGCTTTTGTCGTATCACTTTCCAATTTGAACGTCTCGATTGTTATTTTTCAAGAGGCAAGAGGTTTTTTACGACAGCAGCGGGGGAGCGATTTGACGTTATGTGAAAACGCGCCAAAATCTCAAGTCAACCGTCTTTACTTACTCTCTTATTTACTTCTACGTCGTCATTGAACCGTCGTCGCCAACCGCCGCAATTCGCGTTTTTTTATACTAAAACGTTAAACCGTAAACGCAAATTACATAGCAGTGTTAAAGTATGACGCTAGAAGTACTAAATATGTGGATTTGTAGTACCTACCTCCTTGTATTTGAATGTAATGTAACAATGGCTGTTATGTCATATTAAGTAGGTAACTGGTCGGTAAAGCCTATCTTTTTCCGAGCATTGTTTTAAGATTCATAGCAAACTGCTGTAGTTTCTTTGTTTACCTTTATTGCAAAGATGCAGCAGAATTCATTTAAATGCATCGTTACTATCGCTATTACTTACCAAACAATTGTTTATTGTAGGTATCATCAAAATTTTTCTCAGTTGTGTGTCAGCAGAGTGTTAATAGAGTGTCAATGTAATTTTTTGACACATTTGGTCGCAATCAGTGTTTAGCAGAATATCAGATGTGTCAAAAAATGCCATTGACGCTCTGCCGCAACTCTGCCGACACACACAACTAAGGCTATTTTAAATTAGCAGAATTGGGCCCCATTTCTGATTTGTGTTCGTTGATATGTCAATTCATGGTTAATTACCTACGGGTTTAGGAAGGTTTCTATAAGTATTACGATATCTACCTAATACTTAATTAAATAAATTAAATTGTGGTCATGAGTTTGTTACAGTCTTAACAATAAATTTTAGTTTTACGTTATCTGTGTTTAATCACCAATCTTGATAAATTCATAGAATACGAGCAGATATATTTGTGTTTAGAGTGGTTTCAACTTTCATTTCATATAAACAGTGAAGAAAATCTAATCGCGATGTTTTATTTTTTCAAGGTGGACGGTGCATCGCGGATTGGCAGAAGAAGACCAGGACCTGTATTAGAGGACAAATCAGAAAACTTAGATACAGTAGAAGTAACAACTTACGGTCCGAGAATATCTAGAAGAAGGCAAGAAATTTTAGGCAGAGACGCCAGAAACCGTAGTAGAAGTTTAGAAACTGCAGCTGAAAGTCCGCAACCTCAACGAAACGAAAGATTCGACGCGAGAAGAACTCGAACCAGAAACAGGCCTGTTGAAAATGAATCTTATTCAGAAGCTCCTACTGCAAGAGAAAATGTCACCCGGAATAGATCAAGAGCATATCATAGGAAACCTACTACTCAAGCTCCTGATTCCTTGTCTCCAAAATTAGATGGCACAAAAGAAAGCGTTTTCATTTCTGCGAGATCACCTCATAGAACAACGCCATCTAAATCAGACGACTCTAACCAATTCAAAAAACGTGGACCCGCAACATCTTCGACAGAAAGTTTCAATAAAAGACGAGGACGAATCAACACAAGAGTAGATGTAAAAGCGTTAGATCTTGCCGTTTCTGGTACCACTAACACTATAACAGCCGTCAAAGAACCTACAACTGCAAGAAACACAGCTGATGAAAGAGATGCAAGGAAATTAAGGTATAAAACAAGACTATCAGAAACTGATACCAATTTAACTGGAGAAGGAATTACTACAAGGAACGAAATCACAAAATCTAGTCAGATCAAAGTAAATACAACTAGTCTACCAGAAATCCAACCTACTACACCTACAATTGAAAGTACTTCAACTACTACTGAAACTGCTGTTTTAAAAACTTCTATCAAATCTGCTAAAGTGGTAAGACGGCCTGTGACAAGAGGGAAAGTAAATTTTAGACCATCAGCATCACTATCTGTCAAGAAGCAAACGGATGAAATCAGTGAGGATGACAACTATCCAGAAAGTTTTAAAGCTCTGATCCAAGCGAAGAATGCATCGGTAAGTTTCATACCTAAACATTAACAGGTGCCCTAACCTTCAAAATACGAATCTTGTCTAAAAATATGTTTGCAAACAGATACCTATTCACTTGAGATATTTTATAAACCTTAAATATTTCAGACACAAACTAGCTCTCCAGCCAGTGAGAGTTTGTCAGTGAAAGCATCACAGAAGATTTATAATACGTACACAACATCAGCACAATCTACTAACACTGGTTCAGCAAAAAACAAATACACAAGGGTAAAATAACACTCTCATATTACGTTTGTACATACATACTCGAACCATATGTCTCTGACACAAAATAGAAACTGATTCGAAAAGCCCTTTTACACTTTTGAATCCGATAGCTCTCTAATAGGTACATTGATAATGTATCTACGTATATATCTTCTATCTTCTATATATATAAAAATGAAACCCGTTTTCCGTTGTCACGGCATCACGCCTGAACGGCTGGACCGATTTCGCTAATTCTTTTTTTAAAATGTTCATTGAAGTCCAAGGATGGTTCTTACGGTGAGAAAAATTCGAATAATTGCCGGGAAAGCCCTAAAACAGACCTTTTCTTTTTCCCATACAAATGTTTTCTTACTAAAATGTAGAGTCAATTTGAACTTTATTCCTACACAATAAAGTTAATTTTAAGGCGGGACGAAGTTCGCCGGGACAGCTAGTATATATATATACAAATAAACGTTTTTACTATGTTTATACTAAGAAAATACAATTCAATTTTTAGTTTTTATGTCATATTCTTCTCAGATTTATATTTTTAAAACGAATTTACTTACAACTTATTACGTACTACTTATTAAAAACTTTTGTAAACTCTCAAACTAAAAAATATATCATTCCGCAGTACCGCAGTAAAATTACTGAAGAAAATGTTCAAAAAAATGAGACCAAGGCTGAAATAAATGAAGAAACTAATAATGAAACAACGGTTGCTCCCGAAAAACCTAAAGTTAAAGCTTCTGAATATAGACCTAGGAGTACTTATAATCCTAGGAACAGAAAAATAAATCATACATCTTCAACTGAATCCAGTTCATCTAATCAGAGCAGTGAAAGACCTGTATATAAATTCAATAGAAAGTATAAGCCTAGTACCACTGAAGCACCTAAGGTTGAAAGTACTAGTAAATTCAAAAGGCTTGGAAGTAATAATTCTCTAAAAAAATCTACTATCCGACCAACGTATTCACGCAGAAACCTAACAGATGATCCAAGTTTCTCCGAGAAGCACAAAAATGAAAACAACTCTTTAGATGCTGTAAAAATAAAAAATGTTTTACCTAAAACGTCATATTACTCACGTTTGAGACAAAAGACTAATGAAACCGCATCAATAACTTCCACTGAGTCTTCGACAGAATTTGTCGAAACTCCAGCAGATAAAAAAAGTGAAGACTCTGTAGATATGCCTTTAATTTTTAGTTTATTAAAAAAACCTTCTGATATTGATTCAACAAAGTATAACAAAGGCGAAACAGAAAAGGTGGAGGAACCAATGCAAGAAAAAAAAATGTTCATTATAGCTGTAAGCAGTAAAGAGTCATTAGAAAAAAGTTCAGAAAATGAGGTTACAAGTAGAACAGAAGAAGATGTTAGTAGCAAAATGATCGATACGGCTTCGTCAACTCAAAAATATCACGCAAATTTTAAAAACAATGTCGTGGGTATGCTGGCTGAGGTAAAAGACCAAGTAACAAATGAAGCAACTCCACCGATACGAAATATTCAAACAAGAAGAAATGGACGAATAAGAACCAGACCCGAATATCGGGAAGAGGTATCAGAAGTGACCCCTAAGCCTAGAGAAAGACAGTTCAGAAAACCCGCAGAAGGTTTTACTAAATCTGTTGAACCGTCTACAAATGGCGTAAGTATGATTTTATTTAATTAATTTAAAACTCATTACTAAAACGTGTATTAAATAATATTACTTTATTCCGCGAAAAACAAAGATCCAGTCTCTTGATTCAAACTCATGCCATTTGCATCTGAAATAAATTTTACAGATACCACCAGAGCCAGAAAAACAGAAAAGTAGATTCAGTTCCAAGTTTAGGTCATCGTACATTGATAAACCTTTTTACAAACCGACAGTGCCTACTGTTACTCCATCAACTGTAAGTATTATCTACCTTGTGATATTAGCCCTATGTCCTTCTTTTTAAAATAAAATACAAAATGAAACGTTTAAGATAAGATATTCACACATACTCAACATACTTAATGAAAACACACGTGATCTAAGAAAATTTAGGAAACAAAGCCCCTTTATAAAATTGGCATTAAGAATTTCATAGTTCATTGGCATATTTACTAATAATTTCGTTGTGAATAACACAATCATTTACTTACTTACAAGTTTTTTTTACTTTTTGATACTAGTTTGATTAATCTATCTCATATTGCTATAAAATATCATTAAATTTTCATTTCATTAGGTACCTACCAAAAATCTCATCATCATATTTCATTTCATTATTCATACATCATAGGTACATAATCATATACCATTTCATCGTCGTTGTAAAATAGCTTAAACATCAGTTCAGAATCTCTCATTTTCTTTATTTTTTACCACAAAATGTATGATAAAGTTTCATAAATAAAAACTCGGTTCAAAAATATACATCTTAACAAAAAGTTTCTCCTTGCTAAAGGCTTGGCTGAAATTCTTCGTCACTGACCCCCAGTTGGCAAAGTCCGTTGATGAGCCTTACTGGTTTGAGGGAGACGACATTTTCGTCACAACAGAGATGTCAAGACAGACCACCGAGCCACCAATCACTCACGAATCATCGTTAGAACTGGTTAATGGAAACATATAGTTTAGAATTATTCACTCACATAACATTATGGTCATCCCATTCACACATTTATTTTGTAAATTAGTAAACGTTTTAAAGAGATGTGGTTTTTGTTATTTTTAAGTTGTTGTTAGTTTTTTAATTCCATTGTCAATTATAGTTTAATAAAGTTTTATATAAATATGAATTACTATTTAAAAACATCTCTTGAAGACAATTTTTTAAGATTGTGACAACTTTTGAGTAAGAGATTTCTTACTTAATTCAAAAGTGTCACAAACTAAAATGTAAATAGATTATTTACACTAACATGCATTATGAGACATTAAATTTTAATAACTATTTTTACCTTGTTTTAATGTATAAACAGGTCTCTTATCTGTCTCTCATTTTATTTCATCCTAATTATTTCTTCTTAATTCCAATCGTACTAAAGAGGCTTTGGTCTTTGCACGTATTTCCTATCATCAGTTCTTAAAGGGTCTTTACACATCATGCTCTCGAAACTTTTATTACACTACATTATATATTCTGTTTACATGGGTGAGATTACTTCTTATTTCAGGAAGAAGGTGAAGAAATCGAATTAGGGCCTGACATGAACGCTATCTCCTTTACTAAGACCCGAAGTACTTTATCCTCAGCTGACTTGAAGCTTTCAGAGAGTCTTACAAAACCTTCGCATATCATGAACGTGGAAGCTTCACAGCATTCACCATCAGTTACAGTATCTATATTTGATGCTTTAGCTGAAATACTTACGTCTACACCCAGAACACCCCGACTGTCATCGACCACAGAAGTTAATAAAAAACAAAATAATAATGACATACAAACACTTGATGGCGTGAGTAACAGTATAACTGTAAATAGTGTCAAAGGTTTAGCGCAAGACACGTTTACAACCAGCGCAGACATGAATTTTAATAGAAAATTTGTACAAAGTACTGCGCCGACGACACCAACTGTGATTAACCAACTATTGGTTGAGGAATCTACACCATCACTAAACACTCAAGATGGGACTATTTCTCCTGTGTATACACCTACCCCAACTCCACTTCCTACGACTCCTGTTTCCGCAAGGAGACCTTTTGCTATCAAAGTATTATATTCAAACACAGAACCACCCAAAGACATTACGACTGCAACAGAAACTACTCGCTCATCTACTCAATCATCAACTGACATAACAACGGTACATAACACAGTGTCCGATCTTTTGTTAACAAATAACAATTTAGTTTCATCGGAACTAACTAGCATGTTGTCCAATAACATTAACGATATTATTCAAAATATGGACGAAGAAACTAGATCTAAACTATCAGTAGATATGGCGAAACTGTTGAAGACACTAATACCTAGAGCTTTAGATGTACAGGTGACTTTGAACGATGACGTAGACATAATTCCCAATACAACTCCTTACAGTATGGAAGAGCTTAAAGACACAGAAAATATTAAAATTAATGATAAAAGTAACGAAGATGATAAAATCGATAATAGTAGTCCAAATACCTTCCAAACTGTATCGACTGAAAATGTAAATAGTACGATACCAACCACCACCCCATCTGTAAATAGCGAGAATTCACTAAGTGATTTAATTGGCACTCAATCTGTGTCTGTCAGTCAGGTGACTTCAGCTGGCGCTGTATTAACAACTACCCTACGTTCAGCTTCAGCAACTACTTTTAGTTTGACTGAAAATCCAAGTACAGCTATGTCATCTCAATTTACAGACACAGATTCAGTTTTAATTGGTAGCGGAGATAAAGCCGGTGTTTCGCCAGTAGATAAAACTAACACAAACGTTCCTCTCCCATTCTTCACAAATTTCAAGGTTAATGATTTCACTCCTAGTGAGGTTGAAATTAATACATCGACAGCTCAATCGGTGCCAATACCATTAATAACGAAATCAATAGCACCAACTAATAGAGAAAATAGTAATTTACCGGATCCAAGCCAAATATCACCTTTACAATTGTGGGTTTTATCACGAAAAGCTCAAGTTTTACAAATGATAGAAGATCTTATTAAACAACATAATACCGAAATTGCCATTGCGCCTCCACTGACTGAATTACTAAGTCAACCCAATAATATTCCTCTATCAAATCGATTGACTGAAATTTTGAATACAATGACTTCTACAACCGAAACAAACGACTTCACTACTGAGAGTTCGACTACCCCCATGACAACCCCTTCCATAAGTCCTTTCCCTCTCTTTACAACACAGTCTTCCCAAACGGGTAGTACTAGTAACTTCGAAAATGGCAACACTGCAACTTTTTCAACAACTGATGGATCTGTTGATACATTGACAACGACGGGCCAAACTCCAACTGACATATTTTCAAGGCTTGAAATAACTGGCTTCGATATATCAAACAGACAAACAACAGAAAATACTGAAGCAGTAACTACTACTTCTCGAAATATTGCATCAGATCAAGAAGTAGTTACCACACAAGGAATTACTGAAACTACAACAGATTTATTCAATTCAGAAACAACACAAACAGATGCTGATATGACAACATTAGTAACTGACACAACTCAAATTGATATGAAAAACACAAATGCTAACACCAGTAGCGAATCGAAACAAAGTACAGTATCAGTATCTACCAATAATTTGAATGTATCAAACCAGATTCCCAAAAAAGATTTCGTAATATTTGGAATATTACCCAACAATACAGTGGTACGTAAAGATCCTAATGAGGATGTATTGGAAACATTAACAGAAGCGAGCCCTTATATCGTTTACAGTTTACTACCCAATAACACAGTAATACGTAGATTCCCAAATGGAACTAGAGTACCACGAGTCATGCAAAAAATTGACGTACTACCAATTAGCCCATGGAGTTTGAGGAATCCATACAGCCCCATCCACAATAATCCGGCCATTGTCAGACCTCATAACCCCATCCGAGTATCCACTAATATCGTGACATCCACAGACACCTCAAATAACGGAACGAGATTAACCAACGACACTGTAAATAACCTACAACCGATGGTATTGACATTAAATATTGTTTGGCTTAAACGCTGTGCTTAACGGGCTTATAGTCACTTTTAGAAGAATGAGGGGTGCCTGAGGTTTCAACATCTCTGCATGCTATTGCACGAAAACGCTTTCTTTCATCAACTAACACTGCAAAGCATAACATTTATTTCATAATTGCAGATACCTACAACACTTAATATAAAAGATAGAAGTTCATGGGGTGTAACTACCGCCACAAATATGCCGCCTGCTGAAAAAAGCACCGCCTCGCATGTTTTGAGTTTACGCACAACTACAATGCTACCTTCTGTTGATGAAATTCTGCTTAATAGTATATCATCAGCTGTTAAAGAGGAAATGTTCATATCATCCATGACGAGCTCAACTCGTGAACCAAGAATATTAACACTGGATATCGATCCGGAGGTATACTCATTGTTTCAGTCATCATCATTAACGTTATTGCAAATTTATTTATTTATTATATTTTTTATACCTAATTATGATTCATGTAGCTTTTTGTTTTTGGCATCAATATTAT
This sequence comes from Anarsia innoxiella, assembly GCA_947563765.1. Lineage (NCBI taxonomy): Eukaryota > Metazoa > Arthropoda > Insecta > Lepidoptera > Gelechiidae > Anarsia > Anarsia innoxiella. Next base: position 2,827,669 of record OX387397.1, read on the forward strand.
TTATTTAAACTTCTATGAGGTATTAATTAAGTATTAATAAAAAAAGCATGGTTTCAGTGATAAATATAGTTCCTATTAATAACCTCAGGGAAAGTTGCGGTAAAGGGACCTACGGTGGTGGTTAAGCTATTAGATGTAGATAATACAGCAAAAGAATGCTGTAGCATAGTTTCCAAGCACTATTTTTCTTTAACTTACTTTGATAAATACAATATTAATTAATTTGTCAACTTTACAGACAAAACAAATACGTACTGAAAAGCCTGGTGACGGAAATGAAGGCACTGTATTTAAATACATACCAATAGATGAAGTAACAGTAGCTCCATTGGATTCCAATGTTCTAAAACTGGCTTCTACCAGAGCTCCTTCTACTTTAAGTACAGGAACTACTAGTCCAGCCACTATAGTAACCGAAATAGTAACACAGCCTCAAATACAAACACTTCAGACTGAAAACCCTACAACTACTGAGCAAATGACAGCTGGAACACCAATTAAGATGAGCTCTGAAATTTTTACAAAAGAACCTTTTTCAACTGAAAGTACTACTTATATACCAATTACTACCATGCCAATCACAACAAACGTTTGGACTATATCAGAGCCCACAAAAACGCCAACAACAGAAGTAAGTTTTCCACCCAGGACAACAATAATTACACAAAATCCAGCAACAACACCAGTACAAACAACTGCATTTAGTTTGACGACAGTGCCTTATTCAGCTGTTACAAGTATAGATGAAAATCCAAACTTTCAAGAGGATATTAAAATATTACAAAAGTTATTAGCAACGGAGCGTAGTCCAAAGAGCATAGATATATTTAGCAATAATAATCAAGTGGCACGTGATACTACTACAAGCTTACCAGCTACAAGAACAGCCACAAATACAGCTCCACAGAATGAAGAAGCAAAATTGTTGCAAGCTTTACTTGCAGCAAATAGTCAAAGCACAATTTCGATACCAAACATCGATGGAAACAGACAATCAGTTGGAGCACCAACTACGACGCCCCGTTCGATAGAAGACGACATCAGACAATTTGAAGAAGATACTAAATTACTAAAAGCACTGCTTGCTGCCACCGGCCAAAATCCAGCTAACTTAAATATACCTTCACTTGAGAGCCTCAATATTGCAACAAAAACTACAACAACTACACTACGACCAATAACAACTACGCCATTGCCTACAACAACCACAACTCAATCTACAACTACAACAGACAAAATTCTGACCACCACACAGTCTCTTAAAGATGACTTAAGACAACTATCGGAAGATGCAAAATTGTTACAAGCTTTATTACAAGCTACTGGACAAAATACGAATAATGGAAATATGCCTATCATATCGGGTGTCACTTCTAACGTAAGAATAGCGTCAGATCCCAAGACAACATCCATTTTATCAAATCCAACTACACCAGTAACAGTACGTCCAGTTTACACATCTAGAACGACCATAGCGCCTGTATTTACAACTGTACCTACAACCTTACAGCCTCCAGAACCTAGCACTACACCAGCTGGTGGAATTTCCTCTCCTTTATCTCAAAACGTCAGACGAAGGCTGCCAACTACAACTGTGGCCACAGGACGACGCGCACCAATCAACAGATTTACGGTGACTACTGAAATTCCTAGTACTTCTACTTTCTCTGATGAGGAGGATTTGATGTTCTTAAAAAATTTGGTAAGTTTCATTTTGATATAATTTTTTTGGATTATATTGTCGTTACAACAAACGATTAAAATACTTAAATAATTTTGTTTTAATTTCATTACAGAAATCAGTGTTAAAAAACAATCCCAATAATGAAGACCCGGAAGCGGCTTTAGCAAATCGTATTATTGCACTAGCTGTAGAACGAAGTTTGAATGAAATAGAGTCTGGCAAACAAGCCGATGTGGGTAGAACAGGGAAATCTTTCATTACCTCACCAACTACTAAACCGACAACAACAACAACTACAACTACAACTCGATACCAAACAAGTACTTTAAAAGACAACACACCTTCAATAGAAGATGATATCAAACAATTTCAAGAGGACACTAAACTTCTTCAAGCACTACTTAAAGCAACGGGACAAGACCCTTCTCAATTCAACATACCAACATTGCCAAATGTTAACACTAATTCAAATGTGAGTCCAAAACTACAATCAACAGCAAATAATGATTTAAAGCTGCTTTCAAACTTGTTAGCCTCACCATCGCCGTTAAATGAGCCTTTTGATTCCCTCACTGATAAACCTACAATAGCCGCACAAACGACACCCGCTAGGCCTTTTGGTGCAAAGATTGTGGTTAAAGATGATTTGAAGAATGAAAAAGATGACGCGAAGTTGTTAAAAACTTTGATCACGTTGCAGGGCGCTCAGGAGACTACAACACAGCGAAGCAAACTAGCTATTACAGGTAAATATTTTTTTTTATTTAAGGTGAATTTATTTATTTAGTTTGATTGAAACTCAATATTAATTACGACATCAATAAAAATTCTGATTTCAGGGCAATCATCAGACGAGGCGCTGAAAAAACTGATTCAAACGAAATCCCCCAACATGTTGTCACAAGCAACTAAAGCGCCTGTAGCGATTAGCACCGAGTACGGGAAGAGTAATGACGCATTGCTCGCATCTTTATTAAAGGAGCAAGGATTTGGCCCGACCACGGCAAGTTCTTTGGATGAGCAACTACGCCTTGCTGTTAGTTTCTAACCTTTCTTTTCAGTTTCTAACTATATCATTTTGTTTGTCAATGGCAACAAAGCGCGATACAGATTTATAAAATATATTTTTTTCAAGCTTTGCACAAACATTATATTATAGACCTATGTGTGCTACCCATTGACAAACTAATTCATTATTTAGTTCTCTTGATAATTATAACAACCACACAAAGCATGTAATTTGTCTCGATCACTTTTGACCTCTACAGCTTTATAACTATCTTACTTCGCATTACCTTTAATACTTATTTATAATAATCCATATTTCATGTCAAACTTATTCATTATCATTTAGCATAATATCAGTATCAATAACCCTGTTTAGGCTTTGCTCAACCAAGTGGTAGTAACACCGAAAGCTAGGCGGACGACGACGCCGCCGCCACCGCCACCGCCCCCGCCTCCAAGAAGACCAATCCTAGATGGATTAGCGTGGCTCTGGCAGCAATGGAGAGAAACTGGCCCAGGACCTGGAGGTGCCCGGCCGAGCAGACGGCCAACGTCAGGGCCTGCACAGTCTAGTCAAACTCCAGCACCGCCTAGACTTGCCTTCTTTGGTTCAGGGCCGTTTGTTGGCAACGCTGATGACCAATCGACGTCCAACAGAGTGGGTTTCGCTTCACTTTTACTTAGACTTTGTGATTGGGGGTGAGGTGATGGTAAAGGAGGTCGTAACTTATTAACGTCATTATTATGACTTTGTTAGGTAATTTTAAATGCTTTGAGATTTTAAATTTCGGCTTTACAGAGGTTAGTTAAATAATAAACATAATGCAATCTCTGGATATTATATTAGTTTTTCTAATCAAGGTGATGATGTGTTTGTAAATTGTAAGAATGTAAATGTTATAAATAAACTCGACCCTCATCTTTATTTCATTATTTAACGTAGGAATCGTATATACGGCGCGATTTTTCTAAAATCTTCTAATTAAATTAAAAAAGATTTTTTTCTAATCGAAAATCAATATTAGGTATCCAATCCAGTGTTCTATAATACCTAGATACAGGCATTAGATTAAATACTGTATATAATTCTAGAGATACATACTTCTTGAAATAATTTGAAAATATGTGTATGAACTAATCTAGACTTGTTCCTATTTAATCTAAGTCTGATTTATACCTCCATTTTAACATTAAAAAATCGTGATTGTAAGTAATGAATATATCTTAAGTCAACAAATCTTTTTTAAAACTTTGATGTTGTGAATAATAAATTATACGGTTTTAAAATATTTCAGTATTAAGCAATTTAGGTAGTGATTATTATTTTTTCAGTTGGTAAGTTTTACATTTTAAATTTTCTTATATTTATTAATATAGCTTCATAAGCTTCTACAACTAAACGATCAAAATAAGGGCCAACAAGCTTTAGCGTGATTTAAAATAAAAGTTATTTTGTTATTTTTAATTAAGTATTGTGTTTAAGGCCGTTCTGGTATTAAATGTGGTACCTACCTATCTTAAAGGTACCTATAGAACGACTTGTTCTAAACTGATTTTTTCTTAATTATGTACATACATTTTGAAAATACTTTTTTATTGAATTAAACTTTTCTGTAATCATGTGTGGGTATTTTTTTTATGAAACGATAGTTTGAAACTACAGTAGGTATCGATTTTGTATTATACTTTGTATATTGTATTATACGTTTAAGTAGTGTGCAGAGTATTAAAACATGATTCCCTGGTGTTTTCCCACTTAACAAATATATCCATTTTGTTTTGGGAATGGTTTAATATTTTAATGACAGAATAATTTTTCTATTTCCTTTTTGTTACTTCAATATTATTATTTATTTAAATTTTATTGTCATTTTGTGAAAATATGAAATTTATCACCTGTTTAACGAAGAAGGTTTTATTTTATCGCCGATGAAAAATTATTCTTGATTTATGTACAAACGAACGAGTGTATTATATAAAATTGAAGAAAATAAATTCAGTGGTAATAAAAAATCGGTAAGTACTCAAAATATGAAATTGGATTTTTAATAATAACAGCACTGTAATTATTATTAGTTATTAAGTAATTGGCACTAAACTGCTTAATGCACTACTTTTGTACATAGGTAGGTAGGTACTCGGTTTATGCTTATTTAATTTAACCTTTGGTGTAAGGGTCATTATTGTAAATAAACAATAAGGAGTGTTAATGGGTTGTATCGAATAAATCCAAACTAAAACTAATTAAAATGATATGTGGGTAACAGATATTTTTGTCATATTCTAGAAAACTAGATATCAAATATTCTTCTTCCCATATCTAGTATTCTTCCCATATCTTCTAGTAACGTTTCCTGTGAAAACGACATCAGATTCATGGGCAGATTATGACTGAATTTCTAAACAATAATCAGTTATTTGAAATCGAAAAGAAGAAATATCTATTCCTACATAGATTTTGTAAAATATTTATTGTTTGTCTTAATTAGCTTAACAAATAGGTGCAATGTAATTACTTATAGGTTCTTAGTCGGTATGTTATTCTAAAGTTAACACATGTAAATAGGTACTGCACAATATATTAATATTGCTTTATTCTAACTCTGTCAGATAGGCAGCTTTCTCGTATGTGTTTAATCATAGTTAATTTATCTTATTATATCTTAAATCATCTCAGTTAATTTATTTTTTCTTTAATTTCATCTTGTGCTCCAACTTTGATCACTAAGTATAATAATAGTAATCATATTTTTATTCAATTGTATTCTTGCTTGACTTTTATATAGGTACCTAGTAGTAGTTCTCTTATTTGTTTAAATATGCCATAGCCACTTTCATAAAATCTCATTAAATGATTCGATAAACATGCATCGGCTAATATAATTCTGTAGCATTTGCAAAACAGTGAAATGAAGTATGCAATAGTATCTATTTGATATTGTACCTATAAATATATCAAAAAATAAATGTACCTCAATTAGGTACAAATTCTACATAGATTTGTTTACTTTTCGAGAATTCAAAATATTGCAGCATATTTCATCACACTATTTTTAGCTTCATAAACGACATGACTAAGTAGAATACTAATATAAGCTATATTCATTCATTCACATTAGATACCGCTGGAGCCACCTGGGGCCGTTGTCGCAGAACAAGCTCCCGGTCGAGGACAGGTCATCTCAGCAGCCATTAACGTCACGAGAGCCTTCTCCCAGTTCCTCGGAGCCGCTATTGCGGTAATTATATTTATGTTTTAATAAGAATTTAAAGGAATAGCAACGATGAGCATCCCATGTATGATTTTTATATAAATTGCACATTAGGAAAACTATGTATGTATGAAATAATTGAAGTACCAATTTTTTTTCCAGATTATTTGATTGGTTTTTGTTAGAATAAAATTGTTGTAAGTTGTCAAATTACATTACATCCCATTCTAACAGATCATCCTTAAAACTAATTACACACTAATATACGTAGATGACTCTTAAACACATAACACCGTATTTTCAAGTCGTCAACGTTATAATTATTTTAACACTTTTTTCCAGTAAAAACGAAAATTATAGATTGAGAAAGTCAAACAGGTATCAATCGATTGGAAAACTTTCAAACATTTTCTTGATATTTTTGTGGTTGCTTTGATATCGCTACCCTAAGCAGTTCTTTGATTTTTATTGAGTGATGTAACATTTTAAAACCGCTATGGGTTTTACATCCAATTATGTTTACAACCAAGCCTAGACATTACCTGTCTTACGTTACGAAACTATTGCCATTTATTTAAGATGAATAATGTGCGGATAATCATACCTATGCCAAATGATTTTAATATAAATTCTATATTTTTTATTTCAGGGGGCGGCCCAAACTGTCCAGAGTGTGATTCGAGCAGGCCAAAGAGCGGCAACCGATGCTTACTCGACAGGGTCGGGATAAATTAGAAAATTAGTTACAATAAAATTGGTACCAAGGTGTGCTCATTTTGTGCTTTGTTAGGAACAAATGCTTATTTTTTTCATCTGGTGGACAATTCTAATTTCATACGCTAGTCATGTTTCCAGAACGTAGGATGAAACGTTTGCGTCGAACCTCGCGGCTGGCGTTCAACATGAGAAGTTTCTCATTCGATTCACAATAGGTACAACATATAAACAATAAAAAAAAAAATTAGTCACTGACCACTCTATCGTTATTACCTAAAAATGATTAGAATTTTTAAGAACGATATTATTACTACTTGAGATTTGCTGACTGATTTGCTTTAGTACAAGTACATACAAAAACATTGAAACCCAGTGATGAAAATGTGATGAAAATGTCATTCTAACAGGGCACATAATGAATCTACGTACGTTAAGAATCACTGAATGTAATGGACTAATTTTAGTACATAGAGCAGAGAGGGGAGGACTGAACTTTTACGAAAGTATCAAAGTACGCACTATGTGTAGCAAGTGCTCAATTTTGTAAATACATCTCAGGTAGTTGAGATAAGTTTCTTTGTATGTAGATTAACTTGGTATTAAAGATTTCGTTTTTTTAGTTAAATACAATTTATTTGCAGTTACAAACGTATTAAAAAACTACAAAATAAAGTTTAAAATATTTGAGTAGAAAAACTTTTTAGGAATCTTTATCTTTAATTCCAAGTGTTCACGTGTATTTTTTTATGTATGAAATATTTTTTAAATGGTACTGCATACAAATTAAAAGAAAAATAAGTATAAAAAATGTTTAATGCCCTAAAATCATCAGTAAAATGACGACGTTTCTAAAATTTCGTAAAAATAGGTAGGTTTTTCTTAATAATTTGCATTCTTTAATGCAATAATGTTTTACCCATATAAGTACCGATAAAGTTATTTTTTGTCTTTAGACATTTTTTGATTTAATGTCTAATAATATAATATAATTTAGTTAGACGAATGAGATTTTCGCTTTCAACATTTTTACGAGTTTTTTATAACCTCAAATGTTTGTATTTACTGTTTACTATCTTCTCTGTTTCTTTTTATCTACTAAATCCATTTTAAAATCTGTAATTTTTCCTTCAATCTATTTAAACGGGACCTAAATGAAATAACATAGTCTAAGAAATATTTATGTTTTATATTCGGTAAACTAGAGTACTTGTTTGGCTTATAAGTCAGTTTTGTCCTTATTGCTAGCTACCTAGATTAGTTCATGCATGATTTATTATTATAAAATTACATGTGCCATTCAAGCACGTGCTCTCGCTTCCTATCTTCATGCTTTTATTTATTTTTGTATATTACATAATTAAGATATACTACTATGTATGTAAGGCGGCGTCCTTATTGGCGAAAATCGTACCATGACCATTCATAAGAGTGTCCCATTCGAGCATCGCAAGTAATCGTGCGTTGATCGTGCGATGAAAAACGCATCGCGCCATCGTACGATCTTCGCCAATTAAGACGCCGCCGCCGCCTTAAACTGTAAAAATATTATTTATATTTACTAATAGATATTCTGCAATATTGCCATTAGTCATTTCTCGGTTGCATGAACCGAAATACTTAATCGAAAGTTAATTATTCGCAGTTAGCAAGTGGTTTCTTAGTTATTTAGCATTAAGTAGTAAAAAAAGGCGATAATATGATTTTGATGGTCAACAAATCACAATGCGTTTAATAAAAGTTGTTTAAGTAAATCGCAAATATAGGCAATAAAATATATCAAATAGGACCTAAATGAATACAACATCGTTCAGCTTTTCACTGCCTTTAACTGTACGATTTATTGTAATTAAAATGTACCTACATAAAAAAAATATTCAGTTCTTTTTTAAGTAAAAACTTTAATGAAATATTTTATATCTAGTTACTGAAATTATAGATTGTTGGTATGCATGCAACTTTAAAAAATTGTACCTACATGTTAGGTAATATTTTAAATAAACAATGACTACTTATGATGTCATAAAATTTGTAACCTGTGTTATGCTTACAAAATGTAATGAGTAAATTCAAAGCACCTAATAATGTAGGTACATAAGAATATTAATAATATAGTATGTAGATACTTAAATAATAATAAAGCTGTGACTTATTGATCTTCTCTAAGTTTAATAGATGTGTTTTCTACATTAATTTAAAGGTGATTGATGTAGCGAATAAAAATAATAATTTATAATGTACATACTTCAATTGTTTATTTTACTTTTTCTTTTTACCAATACTTTTTTACATTACTTGTAAATGTCCAAGATACTGAAATAACTCGCACGGATGTACCTACTTGAATGCCCAATATACCAAGTATACACATCGTTCATGATTTAAAGTTGTGATCATAATATGTAATCCCACACCGAGACTTACTATATATATAAGTACCTAACTTAGATCACAAAATAAAGAATATTACTTTATTGCTTTAACTACTTTGTTGCTTTAACTCTTCAACATCATGCATGAAGGAAATGTATGTATCCCAATGAATACAAAACAAAGAAAGCTTATGAACAAATGGCCGACGTAGGCGCATCTTGCCGTACACCTGCGCAACGGTGAGCGAATTTACTTCATAAAATACAGAAAAAATAGCCACCTAGAACGATACCGTTTTTTCCCTAAAATGATACATTTTAAACAACGAAAATTTTGATATAACTAGCGGTCGCCCGTGACGTTCATCTACTCTGCAGTTACTTCTCGTGAATGAACAGAGTGCAACATCAGGTAACATTGCTGCAATTTTTGAATACGTTACTTATTGCAGAATACTTCATAATCTAAACGGAAAATATCTGGACAGCGGATGAATGAATGCAGACCAATTCGCTAGCGTTACAAATATAATTTATATATTTTTACACTTTTAACATTAAAATGAAAATATAAGAATAAATCTAAGAATCAGAGCAAAAAAAAAAACAAGATCAATCAATTAATCTAAGAATTAAGGTCCTTTTATACTTAATATTTGTCTCACCCATAGAGTCATTATTAGTTTTGGATGTTTTTATAACTTACCTAAGCTTTTTTCCGCGACTTCGTTACGTTAAGAAGTATTATAATTAATTAGGTACCTATTAGATAGTTTTTGCGGCTTTTAACTTTCATCCCCTTTATCAATCAAATCCTTTCTTTAGGGATGCCTACGTCATAGTAGCTTTATGCATGCAAAGTCCTAGCCCGGTCGGGTAAAAATTTACAAAGTTTCATACAAACTTCAATCCCCCATTTTATTCCCTTGGGGATAGAATAAATCCTTTCTTAGCGGATGCCTACGTCATAATATATAATACGTATACCAAATTTCAGCCTGATCTATCAAGTGGTCCAGTGGTCAGTCAGTCAGTTTTATATTTATAATGGTAGATATAAAAATTGCGCCATTCAAAGACATTTTGCATGGAATTGGAAGAATTAATCATTAATTAAATTCAACAAAATACAAACATCAACACTGTCTAGGGATATTTCAATTAAACCTAAATATCTAAAATTCTATCAACTTTTTGTTAAGAGACCTATATATTAAAATAAACCTTGTGGAATACTGTGCCTAGTCCTGCTAAGATACAAGAAAAGCTGGTTTTTGTGCACAATATCCAGACTTTGGTAAAATTATCGTCTCACGGGGGAAGTGGTGAAACGAAATCGAGGATCTCAACGCATCACAACATGCGTTGTGGTTGTGCATCACAACATCACATTATGCGCAAGCGTTCCCGTGTCCCTGTCATTTGGCGGTGAGAAGGAACACCATGGGGTTTTAGTCGGTGCGAGTCCGCAATAACCCTTCGTCTTTCTCCGAGCTGGTTCCAGGACTCAGATGCACCACTAAATGAACATAGTGATTTTATGTGTCTACATAGAGGTACCTTTAAAATTTAATTAATTTACAATATAATATTATAATAACTTTGTATGATTGATTACCGCGCTCTTGTCGACTATAGTGCGATTCATAGAATATTTCCTATGCATGTTGGCAGCATTGATTTGTATTGCGAAAAACAATGAGGGTAATGTTGCAGTAGGTACAAATTTTCAGTGCTGCCAACATGGCGGTATAGGATGTATTCTGGGAAACGCACTTTACGTAAGGACCAAAACACATCCGCGCTGTGACCACTGTGCCGCTGCAACGCTAAAATCAACAGTTTGCGTTGTGGCGTTGCGACGACGTGAAAAAGAGCACTTTATTGTCGTATGGTAGGGTAACCAGTTCCTCGCGCGATTTTTGATTGTGCAAAAAATAAGTTTGTTAATGCGTCCGAGGTTATTTGTGGATGGTAAACTAAATCTTTATACAAAACTTCACTGAAACTCATTTTCATAGCCGCAAAAAATAATTTGAGAAGTACATTCATACCTACTTGATGGTAACCAGGGTCTGATGATGGAGCTGGAAGTTGGCCGTAGGAACTCCGTAATTAAATGACGAAACCCCATCGAGTTTGGGCTCTTTTGATATGTCTTGACGAGTACTTTCATGCTTGATGGTAACCAGGGTCTGATGATGGAGCTGGAAGGTGGCCGTAGGAACTCCGTAATTAAACGGCACAACCCTATGGAGTTTGGGCTCATTTGATTCGTCTTGACGAGTACATTAATACTAGATAGTGATCAGGGTCTGATAATCGTCTCAGAAATATTTAACGTCCGGACTTGTCTAAGTTCATAACAACAAAGCCTCTACGAAAGGGCAAAAAGATAGGGAGTGGGCTTTAAAAAAAAACAGTTGCTGATTTAGGTACAGCAAATCTTACCGGAGCCGAAGAAAAGAAGGATTACTTACAAAAAGAAGTGAGATCCCACCAAAAACAAAAATGTAAAATTGCAAGTCTCGCTGTGTTTTCCTTCCACAGTAAAAAGTTATGAGATCAAATGTCAAACCAAGTCGTATGTATAGCGGTGGTTTTGATATATGCCATCTTTATTTTTCTATATTAAATACCTAATATGACTTGGCAATCGCATGACTTACCGATTGCATGGCTAATCAACTGTCTCTATGCTATCTGTTGCAGTCTACCTATTACGAGATCTTCTTCGGGTTTGATCACCAGTTTGCTGTTAAAACTTTAGTCTCATACTATCAATATTGATATAAGATAGGAATGTCAGGCTTGTCAATTTGTCAAGTCAAGGTGTCACACTTGTTTTGGGAGAAGCACACGCTCATCATTTCTAGGGACCAAGTAAAGTGATTTGTTGTTGTCATGCGATTGCTAAGTCATATTAGGTATTTATTATAGAAAAATAAAGATGGCGTGTATCAAAACCACCGCTATACATACGACTTGGTTTGACATTTGATCTCATAACTTTTTACTGTGGAAGGGAAAAACAGCGAGCTAAGGCTCCTGGGCCCAAAACAAAACTCTCTGTCCAGAAATGAAACATAATATGCCAGACTGCTCCGTTTTATTATATGGCGTCAGAAAAACCGGCTCCGGGAAAAATACATATTAAGTACGTAAATAAAGAGCTTCACGGTACAAATAACTCATTGGAGGCATGGAATGGAAGATTGAACAAAATGGTGCAAAAAAATCCAACACTTGATGCTGTTTAAAGTGTTGAAAAATGATAGTACCTAATTACTATTCATTGTGTATAAAAAAAATGGGGGCAGTGAAAAATTAGCGAAATACAAATCACGCGATAGATAGATATAGCGTTGGTAATTGTCTTGAAAAATTAAGGAAATAGAAAATGTGCAAATCACCGTTGATGGCCGCAAAGAACTGTCTAATGATAATATTTTCTTATACAAATACCTAGTAACTTATTATTACTACCTATTTGTACGTATATTGTATTCCCTTATGTATTTAATAAAGAGCGACAAGCAAAAAAAAAAAAATTTTTTATATCGTCAGTGGAAAGGATAAAATGCTAAAGCGCCAATTTGGCCATATTGAGTTATATATACAGTTCGACTGCATTTTTTTTTCTGCGTCGATCTAGCTAGGTTTCGTAGCGATCTGAGCACTTTTTTGGCGCTTTAGCATTCCGAATTTTTGATAAATCACCTAAAACATCGCCAGCAAAATGACTAAAGCGGCGCTTTTTCGGGCTTTTTTTAACAAAAGTCGCTTAAGAACTTTTTCTGTTACGCTTTTTTTTTGTTACTGTGACGTTAGCATTTTTTCGTTGATTTTATTTTTGATAGTTGTGCAGCGGTTAGCAAAAAATGCCTTTTGTGTTTCTATATAACTTTGTTCATTAGCTATTTTCCAACACTATGATTTCAAACTGTATGGCGTTTTAGCAAAAATTCGATGAATAATATTATAAGTATGGATGTCGCTTTAGCAAAAATCACTTACTATTCCTCTTATCAATACTTACCACTTTTCAACGTTAGCAAAAATGCTAAGTTTTATGTGATCAACAACATGCTTAACTGGGCATTATTAAGAGACATTGAAGACGTACGCGCGTTTGCGGAGCGTACGCGTTATTTTTTCCACTTCCAACGTGATTAACGTGATTAACAACGGACATTATAAGTAGGGTCCGATCATTATTAATAACGCCCAAGAGAGACGGGAAAACTGACTAAACTTATGACTTGGACCGGGCAATATGAATAATTCCTTACTTGTAGCCGTGCAATATGATAAATTGGACCACGGCCGTTGTCAAAAATTGATTATAGATGATGGTAGAAAATATAAATGCAAAAATAACTAGCCACTTAACCAAAATGGGGCACCTCAACTCAGATAGATTAGTTTCAGGTTACTTTTTTTATGACAACCCGAAAAACCGACACGAAAAGGTTAGGTTCATAAACAAAAATACTCAGTTCACCTTTTTTGTTACTTTTTCCATGATAGGGTGGGCATTATTCACAATGGCCGAGAAAAGTGATAATCATGCAGTATTTAATCACATTGTCTAATTGAGTCAGGCATTATTAATACACACCGGCCATTATTAATACCTAGTGACCGGACTTATCTAATTGCCCGTAACATCTATAGGTACGGGTTAAGCAAAATTATATTTATTCGTAGTTAACTTCAATTAGTTAAGAAGAGAAGACAGTTAGTAAGTAGTATTTTTTGTTTAGTGAGTTCCAAAAAGAAAAAGGGTTGTCCGAAACTCATTAAACATAACACTTATCGCCTAAAGATTTACGTGGCATATGACTCATTTCGCCTAAAACTCTATTCACACAATTTGAAGTTTCTCACAAAGTTTTATTTCTTCGAAAATATGTTTAAAGTGTGTTTTCATAAGCACGGAAATGGGGCACCCCGTCTCTGATAGGTTATTTTTTATGACTAGGTACCCAAAATTAGGTAGGCGACACAGCAAAATGCAGGCACACCGACACGGAAAGGTTAGATTTAAGTAGATATTTTATTTTTATGAAAACCCAGAAAACGGGTCTGTGACAGACGTATAAAATATTATTAGTCCCCATCAAAATTATGCCATAGCATTAATAGGACGTACGTAATACGATATAAGTTTAGTAAAAATGGCATTCTGCATTAAACATTATAATGCAATAAGTACGAGTTTAGGACAATAAATTTTATAAAAAAAGGGTAGACCCAAAAAATATTTTCATTTGTTATAAAAGTTGATAACTGTGCTGTCTTCCACTATAGGTACTCAGTAAATTAATATACTTTATAATACAACAGAATAGTTAAATTAAACACCAGGTAATTTGCAATGCGCCTGCGACCCGTCCGCTCGCCACCGCATCAACCAGGGGAGTGGGGCGAGCGGGCGGATTACAGTCGCCATATTTATTATATCTATCTATCTATACAGCACATCTCTCCTTTTCAATAAATTTAAAACAAAAACTTAAACATAAATATATTCATTCAAACAAATCTTTTCCGATAAACAATGACTCATTGGATCGTAACATTCCTAACAAAAATAAATTAAAATTCAAACCAGTATACAATATTATACATAAAACAATTTTTTATAACTTAAATTAATCAGTCTTCCTCTGTTTCCATTTCTGAGCTACTATCATTTTCATTATCTCTCTCATTATGAATCTTCCACTGTCCTTCAACTTTTTTAAGGTGTATTATATTTCTTCTTAATTCTTGTCCTGTTTCGTCATTTCTTATATTTACATCTCCTCCATTTGTACTAATCACCGTGTGTGGCGTGGGACTATAATTTGAAGTTAACTTATTTTCTTTAATCATGTTTTTTACATATACCTTTTCTCCTACACTAATGTCGCTATCTGTTGCTCTTCTTTTACGGTCCTCCTTGGTCTTCCCCTTTTCTTTCATCATTTTGTCTCTATCGTGTACTTCTAGATTGATTTGCCTGTTTTCAATATCTACAACAGATGGAATTTTATCCCTAAACTGACGGTTAAAAAACAATTCTGATGGAGATTTACCGGTTGTACTATGTGGCGTACTGTTGTACATCATTAAATAGCGAAAGAGCTCTTCCCTCCAATCAGACTTCTGGCATTGACTGATTTTTAATCTTTTTATAATATCGCGGTTTTGACGCTCAACTTCGCCATTTTGCTGCGGCCAGTACGGTATAGAATTGAAAAGTTGAATGCCAAACTCTGAGCAGAAGGATTTGAACTCCTCACTGGTGAATTGCCTCCCATTATCCGATGTTAAACTGGCTGGAATGCCCAACCTTGAAAATATTTCTTTAAGGACTTCTATGGTATCTTGAGATGTAATGGACTTCATGACTTTGACTTCCTTGTAACGGCTATAGTAGTCTATTACAACAAATAAATAATGTCCACTTGGAAGTGGACCTAGGAAGTCGATCGCAACATCCACCCAAGGTAGAGACGGCAGTTCACGTCTCTTCATCGGCACAGGAGGGTTAGGTCCCGAGACTAAGGTGCAGCCCTTACAGCTTTTTACCATATTTTCAGCATCTTTATCTATTTTGGGCCACCACACCTTAGTCCGCAATCTACCTTTCATAGCAACAATGCCCGGGTGACCCTCATGAGCCGACGCCAACACCTGTTTACGTAATTTGGCGGGAATAACAATTTTATTTCCACGTAACAGAATTTCATCATGGACCCAGAGTTCATGCTCAAAAAGCTTGTAATTATTGACATTTGAATCCCAATTTTTACTTGTTAGGCCAATTTTTACCAATTTAATTTCTTCATCGTTTTGTGACTCGCTAATTATACTATCCATGGATACTGCCAAAGGTCTTGCATACTGCACAATTTGATTTACATGATGATCATTATCATAAGGGCAAGAATTTTGAATGGGACATAACCTAGAAAGGGAATCGGCAATATTATTCTTTCCAGTGCAGTACACGACTTTGTAATTGTAGGATTGCAATCGTAGTACCCAGCGTTCGATGCGTGCGCAGGGTTTAGATCTAGGTCCGAAAATAACCTCAAGAGGCTTATGATCCGTGACTAACTCGAATTCTTTCAAACCATATAAATACATGCTGAAGTGTTCTATTGCCCAGACAAGAGCTAAAGCCTCCTTCTCCGTTTGGCAGTATCGTTTTTCTACATCCGATAAACTTTTATGGCCGTAAGCAATAACTCGAGGTCCATGTGCATCATATTGAATGAGGACTGCTCCTAGCCCTACCGGGCTGGCGTCTGCAATCACTCGAGTCCTGTCATGAGGATCGTAAAATCCTAAAGTGCGAACATTAGTCAAACCTTGTTTTAACTCGGAAAACGCGTTAGCTTGTTTCTCCTTCCAGAGATCGGTAATATCAGCGTGTTTGGAAAGCTTTTGTTTTAAGATTTCGCGAATCGGTTCTGTGAGGGTGGCCAAATTAGGGATCCATTTTCCAATATAATTAATTAGTCCTAAAAAGCTTTGAATTTCTTCTACCGTTTTTGGTTCTCTAAATGATGCTATAGATTTAATATATTTATCTAATGGTTTAATGCCGCTTGAGGATAATTCATGGCCTAAGAACTCAATCTTTGTTTGGTTGAAAATACACTTTTTTTCATTTAGTAAAACATTATTTTGTTTTAAAGTTTGCAAAACGCTTTTTAACCTATCACTGTGCTCTTGTTCGTTACTCCCAAACACGACGATATCATCGATGAAATTTATTACGCCTTCACAGGGAAGAAGCATCCTTTCCAAAATTTTTTGGAAATGTTCTGGCGCACATGAAATACCGAACATTAACCGTTTATAACGAAATAGACCCTTATTAGTAATGAAGGTAGTTATATCGCGACTGTCTTCTCTAATTTCAACTTGGTGAAAAGCGTCTTTGATGTCCAGCTTAGAGAAGACACGCGCTTTGTTCAATTTCGGTAGTAATTGAGTCATGGTAGGTAAAGGATGATTCTCCCGCATGATAGCTTTATTAGCGCACCTCATATCAACGCAAAGTCTGACATCACCATCGCTCTTCAATATGGGCACAAGTGGAGACACCCAGCTTGTGGCTTTATCGACCGGTTCAATTATGTCTTTTTTTACTAATTCATCGATTTTGTTGTTTATTTTATTTTCAAGTGGGATGGGTACTCTCCTGTATGGCTGACAAATTGGCGTAACCGATTTGTCAATGGCGATATCGAGTTGGACGTCTTTAAATTTAGGGAAAGTGTCTGAATGTGTGTCTACGGAATTAATACTCACCCCTAATTTAAGTACATTGAGCTTCATTGCTGTTTCTTTGCCCAACAAATTACGTGTGCCATTTTTGATGACGTAGAATTTGGCAGATTGTCTTTCTGGTCCTACTTCAATTGTTGCATCAAATGAACCTAACACCTCAAGTGGTTCTTTAGATCCATATGCCATGAATACTTCGTCTGAACCTCTTTGTTGATTTGAGGCAACAATTTTATTCAATTTTAAATTTTCCCAGGTCTTCTCATCGATTATATTGGTTTTACTACCCGAATCAATAAGCATGCTCACATTTACACCACCAACTTGACATGTTATTTCTGCATCGTCGTTTATATGAAAAATATAGTTCACATTAGGTGTGGGTGGTTTATTAATTTCTTTATTTTGTTGATTACTTGATTGTGTGTTTTCTTTTGGTTGTTCATTCGATTTATTTTTTTTCGCATTTTGAAATTGATTCTGAGTAGGTGGTGCTTTACGTTTTTGTTTCGAAGTACGACATTGGTTTCGAAAATGACCTTTAAAGCCACATTTTGTACACGTTTTGTCCTTTGCAACACACTTTTCATAATCACTGTCATGATATGAACTTCCGCACCTAGTACACCGTATAATATTGTTGTTTGGTCTAGTTCCAATTTTGTTTACTTCAAGGTTGGACTTTCCTTGAAAACCTTTTAGTTGTCTTTCAACTGTTTCAATCGAGTTCGCTTCCAGAATGATTTTGTCAATCGTAGCTGTGTCCCCTAGTGTCAAGATTTTTTTTCTCAAATCTGGCGAGTTGCCCTTTTCAACTATTTGATCGATGAGATCATCTTCTTTCCGCGCGAAATTACATCGAGAGCTCTGATTTCGTAGTCTGACGAGGAACTTTTCAAATTTCTCGTCAGGTTCCTGTTTTATAAGCCTGAACAAATGTCTTTCGTAAACGTAGCTTTGTTTAGGCGAGAAATACGCGTCAAGTTTTTCTATCGCAATTTTGAAGACATCGTTAGATTCTGTTTCCTCAACGTGTGCACCCGGAAGATTGTAATAAATGTCTTGGAAAGCTAGTCCGGCAGTATGTAAAAGAATTGCTCGTTTCTTTAGCGGTTTATCTACGCCAGTAGCTAACAGGTAAACATCTAATGCACGTTTCCATTTTTCCCAACGACTGCCTAAGGAACTTGAATCGCCATCACAATCAAAGATTTCTAACGCCGGTAGCTGAGACATTGTGGGACGATCTGTAAGTATGAAAATCATGTCTCGAAACGATTCTTATCAGCACCTAACTAATACTGCTTTATCACGATATTATTGTAAACAAAATGAAGGGTTTTCTATTTATTTTTTAATTTTAACAAACTGGAAGCAAACTAAGTATTAAATTGGAACTACCTATCAATTGCACAAACTAACATTCAAAACGCGTCACTTTAAATAACACGCAAAGATGTCAATTTGTGTAAACTTGATGGGTTTTCACCCATTCGACAATTGTACGGTATACTTCGTTTAGTCGGCTTATATTAGATCATTGTGGTATTAACTGAATCATTCCGACACTCGGCTAATATGTACAGGCACTTATATAGTTGTATATATAGTCCTTGTTAAGCACAGCAAGAATTAACAACGTCAATTGGTGAGTAGGTACCTACATCACGTAGGCAGATATTTGTTAATTGAATTACACTGATATCGCGTAACCGCAACTACAAAATATGTACGCGTTAAGGTAATAAAAAATAGTACTACTTTGAGCAGAATCGTTTAATTTAAATTTAAAATATATAAATTATCTTGTTTTTAAGCCACATAAGGTAGGAATTACATGTAACAAGTAGGTTTATAAACATTAGAAATGAGCTAAGCTATAAAATTTCATAGCGTAATCCTCATACTTGTGTTAAAACTTGCTTCACTCATCCAGACTATACAACAATGGAGCTTGTAGATAGGTAGGTACATATAGCATAATTGAATTGAGGTTACGTGTAGGCATCGGTTAAACCTTTCATTATCAATGCAGACAGATGTTTCAATCAACATAATAATAAGTATCACAAGTAAGTAGTATGAATAAGTATTTCTAGCTATCTGTTTTAAAATGATTGTTGATTTTTACGAAAATAACCATTTGGATCAGCAGATAATACCCGCGGACTTACAGACTATTTGTAAGTATTGTTTCCGATTGCTATATTTTGTAATAAGTAAGTATTTACATGGCGAACCAACAAAGTTTACACAATAATATTATAAACTTCGCATAGGTAGATTAGCGTACCCCCTTTCTGTTTTTGTAAAAATAATATTTTAATAGAAACTGTGCAATCTAACTCACATTATACTTGCATAAAAATTTAATCTTTAACATTTATGTCTGATTGATAACTTCAGATTACTTACTTACACGGTACCTAAACTTAGTACACGTAAAACTTTAAATATTTAGCTTACGTTCTTTTTCCTCGTCGCCAGTTTGTGCTGTCTTCCACTATAGGTACTCAGTAAATTAATATACTTTATAATACAACAGAATAGTTAAATTAAACACCAGGTAATTTGCAATGCGCCTGCGACCCGTCCGCTCGCCACCGCATCAACCAGGGGAGTGGGGCGAGCGGGCGGATTACAGTCGCCATATTTATTATATCTATCTATCTATACAGCACAATAACAGTTCCGTTTAAGTAACATCAATAAATTAGATGGTTAGCTATATTTTTTAAATAGATTTTTTCATATATGGGTGAATAAGCATTTTGTCTAACAAATGTTTTAAACAAATGTAGATTGAATCATACTGTTAGAAATTTTTTCCTGTCGCTATCTTCTAGGATATGGTAATGTTTAGCAAAAGTTTCATGATTATCATTTGATAAAATCAAGTAGATTAGTATTTTCCGTTGATTGGATAAGAGACTTTTGCCGTATATTAGCATTTTAACATGAATTGGTTTTTCAAAGTAGATAGAGTTTAGCATTTTTTTCCTGAATAAGTTTTTCTTATTTTTCAGCGTCTTTTTGCTAAAGCGCCACTTATTTCAGTAACGGAAAGAGATAGACACTCACAGATATGCTGAATATTTAGACAAAAAATCAAATTATATTTTGTCTCTTTACAACATCTCTCTAACTCTAACAATATCAGAGATATAAATTTTTTTCGCAAAAAAAAAACTTTAAACTCGATTTCCCACAAATGCCATTTTGGCGGTTTAGCATGTTATCCTTTCCACTGACGATATCTATTATTTAAAGTTCATTCATATTTTTTAAAACTGTTTTTGCAGCAATTTGAAGTCTATGTGATCAGAGTGGTCATTTTTTTATAGGTTTTGCTTCGATGGAATTGGTGGTTGCGTGATCGCATTTCGCTTTTCATTTTAACTTAAAACAAAACTTATATAAATATTTACTTACTTAGGTACTTACTTACTTACTTACTTACTTATCGCGATCAGAGTGCACTAAAATGCCTGATCCGTTTCCACTTGCAACGGATTATATGATCAGAGTAGACTAACGTATCATTTCTAGGTATCATGAATTAATTTAACCAGATTAGCAAAGAATTCTGTAGACCAAGCAGATTAAGCTGCAACAGTTGTTGCTATATTGTATGATAGGTACCAATAATTTCATGTGAATGTATGTACATATGAAGACAAATCAATCTTGAATCCGGCTTATCAACGATAAATTATGTATACTGGACCTTTAATATTTAGGATTTCTTAAATCTCTCGTAGTAAAACTTGTTTATTTTTGTACTTTCCTCGTGTAAGTATTGGCTTTTAAATATATTTGCACATAAGTAATCATTGTTAGGTTGTAAGTACCTACTTAACATGCAAACAAAATAAATTATAGGGCACTTTGATGTCAGATAGGCCCGTGGACTGAATTGTTTCAATTCCTATTTAAATATATTGTGCATATAATAGTGCTATGTAATAAACATGAATAACATATAGGTACTTACTACACATTTAAATTGATTCATATTTAGGAATCTGTTTACGCATATGTATTGTGCACTTGAACTAACAGTAATATTATGTGAGATATACTAAAACAGACTTTCTGAGACAGATGCAATAAGATGCTCAGAATAATTTTGCGTACGGAACTCTAAAAGGACCTACGCTACGCGCACAGTCAGCCCCAGGTTACCTATATAAATATAGAAACATCAGTCAACTTCTACCTCGTCTACAAGCGCGACTACAAACGCGACTGTTACAAATATTATATAAAATTATTATAATGTTGTTATATATTTTATTATTTTTAATAGTGGTTTTGTACGCAGTTAGTTCTTGGAAAAATAGAAAATTGTGGAATCTTTCTAAAAAACTCAAAACCGATGTACTCTATATTCCTGGCATTGGTCATGCTTACAAGTTTCTGGGAAACGAAAAAGGTTTGTATTGCGCTTTTGACTTACATAAGACGGATGTAAAACATTTAAAAAATCTAGCTTTTATACTAAAGATTAACCCTTGAGTGCAAAAATCCCAAATATGTAGTTAGGAAAATGTTTGTGAACTTATTTCGTCAAATATTGTCTGGTTCAATTAACGTAAAAAAATATATTGATACAGTTTGATCTGAATCTAGGTATTAAATATTTAATTAAACATAGTGTAATAATAGATCGGATCTTATCTAAATTGACAAATACCATATCTTAAAGGTCTGTCCCTAAACCAACTTGCATAACTAGTATTTATTCCCGGCTTAGCGTCAATATATATTTTGACAAAAAACATACAGACTGGCCAAAAAAGAAATTAAAAAGTGGCAACACTGTAGCGTCGTCCCTTTCAAATCAATCTAAGAAAAACGGGACGACACTACAGTGTTGCCACTTTTAAATTTCTACTCTTGTTAGCTAGTCTGTAGGTAGATTTATTTCATGTTTTGTAAATATAGAAAATAAAATAACTACAATTAATTAAATAAAAAAAATTGATACCTTTATTGTCTTAAGATATTTTCTACACCTAGATCTTGCAGGAGCAATTCAATGTTTTGGTAGAGAAGGATTAAAACATGGTGGAATAACATCTTGGTGGATGGGTAATCTCCATATCGGTAAGTCTTATTTATTCTTTGTTTGGTGTTTCAGTTTCCAAAAAAGATGTATTTTTTGTTCATCATACATTTGGTTTGCTTATCAACAAACCGTGTAATAAAAAAATAGATTGAGGTCTAATATACCTATAAAATAGCTCTACTAGTGTAACATTTTTAAAATTCGGTAAAAGTTGCTACTTATACAATCTGTTTCAGGTATATCCGATCCTATTATAGCAGAATGCGTCTTAAATAGTTTATTAGAAAAAGGGAAAATGTTTAAACACTTTGGACAAATATACCTCGGAAATGGAAACCTATTTGCACCAGGTTCGGTATATTTCTTCTACAATATACTACTTATACAATAACCTCTACATACCTACCTACCATCACAAGACATTGGAATTGGATTGGTTAATATACCTCTAGAAAAATTACCCACAGCGAACACTAATGAATATCATACGTTATTTTTAAGCCCGAAACGTCTATATGTACTGGTATATAGGGCATTATTGTGGGGTATAAAAAATGTGTGAAAAATAATGAAAAATGTGTCATTCTCTCGTCCCCTTTACCACATTCCATGATTATTACCTATTGTCTCTTTTCGTAATGATCTTAACTATTTACTAATATTATTGAGTTTTAAAACGTGCAAAAATTGAAACATATTTATTTATGTTATAACTCAAATAACTAATTAGAATTACTTTATCTAAATATAATACGTAAAACTTGTAAGACTATCTAAAACTGCAATAAGTTTCATTCGTGTTTGCAAAGTGGGTCAGAATGATCCCAATATCATTTCATTTTACGAATCGTAAGGTAACGTAAGAGCTGCACAAACATTGACATGACTGCACATATTTTTTTATGACTTTTAATTTTTTTTTTGGATGGGTTTATAAATTATTAAATAAACACAGAAATACAGAACAGGTTCGTTGTTAGATTTCAACATAACGTGCATTCATAAATACCTACCTATTTTATTGTAACAGTGAAGATATGGCGGCCTCGACGTAAAGTTCTCGCAACGAATTTCAGTTCAAAAAGACTAAATCAATTTATTCAGACATTTTCTACCCAAAGCAATGTAATGGTGGAACAGTTGCAGTCCAAAGTAAATACTGGACCCTTCTCCATTTGGAACTATTTAACTACATATACTTTGGATACAATTTTTGGTAAGAGGCACTTTTTCACACAAGTCTGGCGATGAGTAAGTAGGTTGTTACAGCAAATAGTATTTAGTAAATAAGTAATCGGGTAAAAGCGAATTACGCGAAGTTTTTCATTTTAGACCGTTCGAACATTATTGACCATATTTCTGACTAGAGATGCGCCGAATATTCGTTTACTATTCGGTATTCGGCATATTCGGCATCTCAACCGAATATTTGTATTCGGCCGAATATTCGGTTAAAATGACCATTTATTCGTTTATTTTGTTTAGTAATAATTTGCTTGGTAAAACAAGATATTAACCTCATATTCAATTATTTTAAACCAAGGAGCAGTCAATCTTATATCCTCATTTTCACATCTAGGTATTACAAGAGTTATTAGGAGATGATAAAATAAAGATAAGTTAATAAGTGACACTTAAATATTGAATTTAAAAACCTAGACATTCTGCTCTATCTAGTGACAGTCAAAGGCGCTTTTCTTTATAAACTTTACCTATTTGTTGTATCAAAATTAGTGTGAAAGAACAACCGAATAGTTCGGCCGAACTATTCGGTTCGGTAGGGTTTTAAACCGAATAGTATTCGGTATTCGTTATTCGGCAAAACCCATATTCGGCGCATCTCTATTTCTGACCATCTTATTCCTGAATAATTGTAAGTGACATGATTAACTTTAATTTCAGAACTAACAACTGGACGTACGGCTGACTCTCAAAAGAACCACAATCATCCATTACTACAAAATTTAGAAATTGGAGCTGAATTGTTCGCTAAACGGGTTTTATCTCCTTGGCTGTATAATGATATCATATACAAATGTTTTCCCGACTGCTATTCTATAAAAAAATGCATAAATTTTTACACGAAATTCATTGGTGATGTAAGAAAACTTTATATTTGCAAAACAGCTTTACTCCAGTAAATATTTATTATAATTAGGTCCATATTTATATGTATTTACTTTAAAAAAAAGCATTATTCGATTTTCAGATTATCAAAGAGACACGTAATTCAATAGGAGGTATAAATATGATTGCATCAAATACAGAAGAAGTAGGTAAGGATCATTCATATCGTTCCTAATTCCTACGTAATGGTATTCCATTTCTAGTATCATGTCTAAGTTTGTGTTGAAAAATAGATGACGGAAAGTGAGGACGTTTGTTATTCCTTTACGCAAAAGATTCTGACTAGATTTAGATAATTTGATTTTTCGGTATTGTAGCATGCGCACGAAGTCGCGGGCAGCCTCTACAATCTTTTATTTTGTACATAGTTGGATCTTCTAACATAATCTATAGGATGTATTTTCATACCGGGCCTTCTTAGGGTTCCGTACGTACGTAAGGATGAAAGCGACTCTCTATTACTGAGACTTGACTATCCGTCTGTATGTCTGTCTGTCATAAAAATATAATAATAATAATTAAGGGGGGCTCCCATACAAGATACGTATTTTTTGCCTTTTTTTGCTCGATGTCAATAATGTTTATCGCTAGTCATTATTTTTAGGATATTGTTAACGTAGGGAACCCTTTGCGCAAGTATCCGACTCGCACTTGGCCAGTTTTTTTACTCGCCTGCGCTAGAAGAAGTATTATGTTTTTCGAAAGCATCTACGTATGTAAATTAGGTACTTACGAGTATGTACAACAACGGCTCAATGGATTTTAGCTTGAGTAGTATCGTTGGATTCGTATTTACTATCAGAGTGACATGATCCCGACTGGTATTATAGAGGAATAAGTACCTATTAATAAAATAATTATTTTTACCACTTTCTAGATAGCGAACAAAATTTGAAAGTAAAAACTTTTCTGGACATGCTCATAGAACGTTCTGGAGGTGAAAACGGCTACACAGATTTAGAATTGAAGGAAGAAATTTCAATAGTTATTCTAGCAGCCACTGACACGTCCGCAGTTGGCTCTGCATTTACAATTCTTATGTTATCCCGACATCCAGACATACAGGATAAAGTTTACAAAGAGTAAGTTTTTCCAAAATTATGAGACAGGTACTAAAAACTATACTTGTAAAACAAAAAAATATATACCTAAGTACATAGCTTTTTCTCGTGATCGTAGTCAAAATAAGTAAAGATTCATTTGTTTGTTTTGTACTTATCTTAAATCAGGCATCTTTGTTACAATTTGCTTGCGTGGCGTATTGTATTCTGGTCAACAAACGTTTAAGTTTACTAATGAAAAATGCTTAAATTAACAAATTCATTAGTGGCAGTTAAGGAAGAGCTCTATATTATCTTTAGATACCTAGATACCTATCATTTCTATAGAAATATCTAATCGATCGATAAGCGAGTTTCTAACAAATATTTTTAATAAAAGAGAAAACAATTATGTATTTAAAATTCTGTTTCTTTTGCCAAGATTAAAGGAAGTGTTTGGTGAATCCAAAAGAGCGGCAACTCCTGAGGATTTGCCTCGTCTTAAATTTTTGGAAGCTGTTATCAAGGAGTCTCTGAGACTTTACCCACCGGTGCCGGCAATATTAAGGCATAGCGATGAAGATTTTCAGTTGCGTAGGTATCGACAGATAAATCCTTTTATTATAACGTTATTTAAGAAGTTGAATATAGCATACGTGAATTTGTCTATTAGTAAACGAAACTTGATTTTTAAAACGCGTAAACATTATGGGAATTATGGGTCGCATCCAGGTTCTTTTATTAAATTTCAAAATCGACCAGCCCTTACTTCAACTTCAACATTGAACTATGAGTAATACTTGTATATTTTTTGCAGCATCAGGAGTTACATTATTAAAGGGATGTGAGATTATGATTAACATATGGGCAATACATCGCAACCAGATATATTGGGGCAAAGACGCGGAGTTGTTCCGACCTGAACGATTTTTGGATACACCTTTGAAACATCCAGCGCAGTTTTTACCTTTCAGTTATGGGCCTAGAAATTGTGTGGGTGAGTAGGAAGATATATGTCTATAATTAGGAGCATTGTCGATAGTAAATCTTAAACTAATTTTCATTAAAGTCGATTCAATGGAGTAGCCAAATACACAGAGTAGGTGCTGGAACAACTTTTTATGTAATTTTATGTTCTACGAAATAAGCACTACAGTATTTTAGAATAATTTAGATCATACATGCAAGAATGTCAAGATTAACATTCGTACGTATGAATAAATCTATATAAGTAATTTATTATCTTCGCCGTTTCTTTTTTCAGGTTACCGCTACGCAATGATGTCGATGAAAACGAATTTATCAGCCTTATTACGCAACTATAAAGTCCTACCTGAATCACCGGCCGGACCAAACGGGGAATACAAACCTTTGAAACTTAGATTTGCTGTTATGATGAAAGATTGTGATAACTTTACGGTACAACTAGAGTCACGAAACGAATCGTAAACTATTTGGAAAGTCATAAGAAAAACAATACTTACGGCCGTTGTCCCACTGCTACGCATGCTGTACTCGAGCACACAGTACATTTTTGCTGCGTGAATTCAATAGGTTTCATCCTATAACAATTTTCTTTCCTTTTTCTATTATTTTCGACAAGATCGGCACTGGCCTTTTGATTGACTACTTGAGAGTAAATTTCCATGGTATCACATGCTTACTGAATATAATAATATTACTTAAGTAATCTTATTAAGTTATTTTATTAATAAGATTGATAACATTACGTATCGCTGTAGCATGGCTCACCAGGGCGCATAGCGAAGTTTTCATTATTGGCATGGATTCATTTGTAGACGGTATATACGTGACAATGTATCTGTCTACAAATATTAATTTTTGTACGTTTGCTTGCATATATACGTGCGAATGCGTGCTCATGCACAGAATGCGCCGCTTTGTGGGACAATATTTGAATATATGTATTTGAATAGGCCACGTACAAAGAAATAACATCAATTGATTTCTTAGCGTGTTTAGCGTGTCGTTTAGCGTGTCGATAGTTTGCAGTTGACTCGCCCGTTATTAATAACCAATCCTGATCCGTTTTTACAAAATCGAGATTGAAAAAACAAAACACAATTGTCACTTGTGTACCAAAAACATGTCAAGAACACAATTGTGTTTTGTTTTTTCAATCTCGATTTGGTAAAAAACGGATCAGGATAGGTTATTAATAACGGGCGTTCATCCATTTACGCCCGTTATTAATAACCTATCCTGATCCGTTTTTACCAAATCGAGATTGAAAAAACAAAACACAATTGTCACTTGTGTACCAAAAACATGTCAAGAACACAATAGGCATGTCGAAAGATTTTGAAATCCTATTCCAAAATGCAGATACACATTTACTGTTTACAACAAAAACTTTATTTCGGTATTTAACTAATGTTTTAAGAAGATTAAAGCCATTTTTATAATTATTTTTAAATACTGCGTGAAAACAGCTCTCCGTGTCATGGCGTCGCGTGTGACGTCACACTTTTGTAAACGTCAAATGTGTTCCCGCCCGGCTAGACAACAAAGTAAACAAACGTTTCGTATTTCTTGTGATAAAAATGAATTCTAAAGTTTATAAGTGGTGTGCAGTACCTCTGTGCAAAAATACATCAATAAAGACACCCAACAAGGTGTTTGTTCATGTCCCATACATAAAAAAATAAGAGATACATGGTTACAGCTTGCACGGCGAAACCCGAACGAAGTAAAATTAAATTCGTCACTTTATTTCTGTGAAGATCACTTTGATGTGAGTATGTTATCATGTATTGATAGATTTTTAACTTCATGTTTGACGTGAAATAGATGAAATGACAATAATAACAAATAACAATAATAACAAAAAAAATACAAGGCGGTTTTCACGTTTCTAAATTCGGAGGAGCAAAATTCTTTATTGGTTGCCAGGAACTCGCCCAACATTAGCAAATCGATCCTGGGCAAATTGGAACTGTTTGCCCTGATAAACCCTGGTTCCATTATAATAAATTTGTAGTTATTCACAAAAATAAACAAAAAGTAAATCCTAGCGTACAATCAGTCAAAACAACACAGTGATGTTTGTTTACATGAGTATGACGTCATGCGCTGTGATTGGCGTTTCAGTCAAAATGGCCGATTGCAGTATTTTACTCTTTTATTTTATAGAAAATCTTGTTAATCTCAATTTTTAAAATAAAACTAAAATAGTTTTTTGAATCCTTTAAATGTGTATTTTCCCCTGAAATCATTAAATCTTCGATTATTTCATAGTGTCGTCACGCCTATTGTGTTTTGTTTTTTCAATCTCGATTTGGTAAAAAACGGATCAGGATAGGTTATTAATAACGGGCGTTAGCAAAACACGACTTTGTTCTTGCGCAGGGTCGGGGCTCGGAGCAAGACTTTGTTCCAGTACTTACAAAAGTATTACATACATAATCTTAGTAAGTTAGACAATAAGGTATAAAATGCAAAATGAAAATAGTATATAGGTTTATAGGATTTTTTATTATTATACGTTACCGTGGCATAAAAGTTATTAGTAAAAATAAATGAAATAAAAATTATTACATTGACTGACATTAGAATAATTAAATAGGCGTTGGCAAATAACGGAGCACTGAATGATAGATGATATATTATGGTTTGGCAATATTATTTTTTGGTCTTTGCTACTAATGTAATTTTAGTTAAGTATTGAATAAAACGTATACTAATTATAAATTAACTATTTGTATTTTATTATATTCTATTGTTATATAGGTATATATAAATAACGCAAACGGAGTTGCGGGTGACCGCTAGTCAAAGATAATCTGTTTATAGTATGAAACATCATTTAAAACAAAACTGATTATCAAGCATCATTATTATAGGTAATACAACGAATAGATTAAAGATAAAATCGAATTATTTTTTATCATAATCTAATTATCAGAATGATTAATAGGATTTTCCAGAAGTGTTTGTCTTTCTTGTCTTCACATCTTTAGGTCTGTATTTGAAAGCAGGTTATCAGCGCTGTTGTCAACGTTAATTGATTTTCTGTTTTTACTCGTTCTTAGGGTTCCGTACTTTAAAGGTAAAAACCCTTATTATTACCCCTTATTATTGTAACTTCGCTGTATTTTCGTCTGCCCATCGACATCGACATGCTGTATGAACCAGGTATTTGTTGGAATTTGGTTTTTGTTTAAGACGTAGGTAAAAAAGTTCGTAAAGTTTGGATTTTATTTTGGTAAGTTTATTGTTTTTAGGAAAGGAAATTAATTGTAAGTATTTAAATTAAGATACATAAAAGACATCAGCGATAGACTCTGATAAACTACAATGACTGGTAATTTTTCCAAATAAAAATAATAAAGTATCGCCTGTATCAGCGAAAAGATAATATCTGGTATTTATAGTTAATAAATAATTATATTAGTTTTAAATATTTGCAACTTCGAAAGAGTTATCACTACTGTCACAATCATTTAAAATCCCACGTTTTGAAAGTAATTAAATCAGGCTCAAATAATGACAGAACACACGGTGAAACGAAACTGCTAGTTACTTTTGAGTTGCATCTAAGTTTCTGCTATAAACTTCTTTAGAAAACCACACACGACGCAACTAGTTTGAAACGTTTCGTTTCAGTTGCGTCGTGTGTGGTTTTCTAAAGAACTAGTTTGAAACGTTTCGTTTCAGTTGCGTCGTGTGTGGTTTTCTAAAGAAGTCTATAGCCGGAACTTCGATGCAACTCAAAAGTTTCAGTTGCGTTGCAGTCGCGCTTCAACGTTTGTTCTGGGTCTAAGATCACGCTTGCTATGGACTTTGAAGAATTTACTAGACGACGACATGGCCTTTCTGTAACAAGTCCCCAATTTATTGAGATACTTTCCTCTTGGCCTAAACCGACGAGCATGTAAGTATTAGGCGATTTATCAATGTGGATGAAGCGAAATGTGCGTGCCCATTGAGAGGCCACAGTGTAAAACGTAAGTTCGTATACACCAAGATTAAGTACGAGTTTAGAAAGAATTGTAGCCGGAAGAATTTTGTAGGTGTTACAGATCGAAATAATAGGTCTTTACCTATGAAATTGCCGTTTTACAGTACTGGGCATTTCAATTAAAAATATTTTTTGTTTAGCTAAGAATTCTAATTTCAAATTAATTTCATTTTAAAAATATGGAATACTTTTTCCAAAAACAGTCATTTGTTTATTGGTTAGTGTTACATTTTCATTGCATTTCAATCATTTTCGTCAACATGGATACGTTAAATATTCGAGTAATTATGGAATATGAGTTCCGTCGTGGCAGCAACGCGGCACAAGCGGCAAGCAACATCAACGACGTGTACGGAGCTAACACTACAAACAAACGAACCACTACTTATTGGTTTGCTCGCTTCCGTTCTGGAAATTTCGACCTGAAAAATGAACCCCGCGGTCGTCCGAAGACTTTGGTCGATGCAGACGAATTGAAGGCGATCGTAGAAGCTGATGATACTCAATCTACGGCTGAATTAGCAGCAGCTTTCGACGTTAGCATCAAAACAATATTGGTCCATTTGCGTCAAATTGGCAAGGTAAAAAAGCTTGACAAATGGGTGCCCCACGAACTCAATGATCGCCAGCGCCAAGTACGCGTCGAGACGTGCCGTGCATTGCTCAACAGACACACAAATGAAGGAATTTTGAACCGCATTGTCACCTGTGATGAAAAATGGATTCTGTTTGATAACCGTAAGCGCTCAGCAAGTTGGTTGGATCCTGGTTCAGCACCTAAACAATGCCCTAAACGAAAACTTACCCCTAAAAAGGTGATGGTTACTGTTTGGTGGTCTAGCACCGGTGTGATTCATCACAGCTTCTTACCATATGGGGAGAGTATTACTGCTGATGTGTACTGTGAAGAATTGAACACAATGATGGAGAAGCTGGCACGTCTCCGACCAGCATTGGTCAATCGCTCGTCTGCGCTGCTCCTGCACGACAACGCGCGACCTCATACCGCACAAATGACGGTCTCCAAGTTGCAAGAACTGGGGTTGGAAGCTCTCCCTCATCCACCGTACTCACCGGACCTTGCCCCTACAGACTACTACTTTTTCCAGAATTTGGATAACTTCTTGACTGGAAAAAAATTCAATAACCAAGAGGCAGTTCAAAACGCCTTTGAAGAATTTGTTGCCTCTCGTCCAGCTGATTTCTTTAAGAAGGGCATTAATAAACTGCCACTGCGTTGGCAAAGATGCATTGATTGTATGGGTAATTACTTCACTTAATACAAATAAAAATTATATGAAAAAAAATCGTTTGAATTTTTTCATACAAAACGGCAATTTCATAGGTAAAGACCTAATACTGTATTGCCACAATATTAGCGATAGGTACAGATAAGGTACACGAACAAACATAAATAGCTATCAGTCACGCTTCCTTCCCATCGGGGTAGGCAGAGCATACTTTCATCCACTTGTCAAAATACAAACATTCACCTATGTTCATCAGCCTTTTCATTACTTATATTTGAATAGGAACTTAATAGCTTCTACTATTTCATTTGCATTGAACTTGCTCATATTATCCGTTTTAATCGCTGTTATTATCCATTGATATTTTTTTAATAAAAAAAAAATCAGTGGCTTCAGATCTTAGGCTCTCTGTGGTTAACAGTCGCTCCTTTTGCTGTGGACACATTTTTCATGTTAAGTGGTCTTTTAGTAGTATTCACAACTGTCGGAAAGATTTCTAGTGGTAAGTTGTAATTATATTTGTTTGTTATTAAAACAATTAAAAAATCTTTACATTTGTAACAGTGAAGACTGTAAACTTGATTTTTTGGTGTAAAACTAACGCTGGGTTTGTCAATCCGCGGTTTGTACTACAGAACTTTACAGCCCTAATGGCTATCTGATTCTGTACGTTAAGTGAACTGGCTACTACTATTTTAATAAAATAATGTCGGAGGCTCTAGTTCGCCTTAAATTAACTAGTATCAGTTACAGGCGTAATTCTGGATCATAAAAAAGCTCTTTTTTATTTTTGGTATTCCACTCCACCACAACTAAGCAGTAACTTTTTATAATGACGTACTTTTTCTACAAA
This sequence comes from Anarsia innoxiella, assembly GCA_947563765.1. NCBI lineage: Eukaryota > Metazoa > Arthropoda > Insecta > Lepidoptera > Gelechiidae > Anarsia > Anarsia innoxiella. Next base: position 2,860,270 of record OX387397.1, read on the forward strand.
ACGATTATCTTATCTAATCGTAGGAAGGACATTTTTAAATATCTACTTAATAAATCTTTGGATAAGCAATAAAATGTAGGGTACAACAAACCAGTAATAATAAATGTGACAAACCGGAAAATAAACCGATTATTATCAAAATAGCTTATGTTCATACTTTCTTAACTATACGTATTAGTAATGAATGTAATTGTATTCCTCAATTTACAGTGAAGCTATTAAAATCTCTACACCTATTCTACTTGCATCGCTATCTACGCTTCTTTCCGCTCCTAGCTACTATTGTACTTCTACAAGCCAGTTTGTTCAATCATATCACTGATGGTCCCATATGGGGCATGAATGCTTACAATACTGAAGACTGTCGAACATATTGGTGGACAACTTTACTTTACGTTCAGAACTTTATCAGTGTTGATAGGATGGTAAGATTGTTTGTGGTAAATAAGTACATCTTTCGGGGTACAGAGGAGGACTTGAGTATTATCCTCGCTCAACTAATTAATTACCAAGTAGTCAATCAACGTTAGTGATTCCATCCATTTATTTTATTAGCCTATTTCGACCTATTCCTGGGCCAAAGCCTCTTTCTTCCATATTTCTCCATATGCTTCACCCATTTATTAAGTAATCCATCCATTTAGTAATTAAAAAAATATGTTTGCCTTTTTCATATAATCAATTTGCCTATGATTATGCATAGATACACGTGTATTTTCGGTAAGATTACGTATATTTGATACTATTGCTGAAAAGTCTCTACTTTCATTTTAGTGCATCCTTCACGCTTGGTATTTGGCTATAGATATGCATTGCTATCTGATATCGCCTTTGATTCTCGTCGGGCTTTTAAGTGGGAGAAAGATTTTTGCATGGAGTGCTCTTACAGGCGGAATTTTAGCGGCTTTAGCTACTGGCACCACCTACAGTTTTATAAACAAACTTTCAAGGATGGTTTATTACAGCAGGGTAATATTATGTAACGATTTATTATTATACTTAAATGTTTCAATTAACAATTTTTCATATATATTGTTGTTTAGTCTGCGGCCAGGTGGAAATGATAACTACTTTTGGTACTACTACTTTAACACCATTACAAGAGCATCACCATTTTTCGTCGGGATGATATTTGGATACCTCCTTAGCATTTGGAAAGGACAGAAGCCGAAGATACCTAATGTAATTGTTTGAATGTACATTATTATACGTAGGTATATAATTATCCCTCCTATCGCATATTTTATGAAAGTTGGGTCTGCTACTTTCCTAAAATATGTGGAAGGGGTTGAAAGCTGGCTCATGGCGTCCAGGCCTTTGTGATGTTGCTGTTGTGGTGGCTGCTCATGCTAGTCACGTTTTTTGTTTTATTAAACTAATAATATACAATCATCTATGTTCTTATAAGTATTATAAAAAACGTTTTTATTATAGATTCTAGTTTTACTTCTGTGGATTATATAAATTGGAACCATAATCGCTCTGGCATATGTAACACATCTAATGAAGGACGTGTCTTGGGATGCATGGGTTGTAGATGACCTATTTAATTCATTTGCAAGGTCGATTTGGGCAGTTGCAATCGGATGGATCATTTTTGCCTGCCAATATGGCTATGGAGGTAAGTAAGGACAATTTAAATTCGATATTTAGTGATAAAGAATGGGTCTTGAATCATTACTTTGACTAAAATGAACTGTTGCTCAGAGATGGTAAATAAGTAATTAATTTAACTAGTAGATAAATAACTAGGTTTTATCACTTACTTTTGTTTGTCATATACTAAATAGTTTTTATTATGTTTACGTTTTTTTTCAGGTTCAAAGAAATCCCGTAATGAAGCATAGTTTTGACACTCTCCGTTGTTTAATAATTATACCAACATAATGACTACTGACGGTCATAATTTATTTTTTATTGTTTGTACGAGTATCTCATATTGGTCAGACAATTTAGCTAAAAGAAAAACTATACACACAAATTCATTACGTATATTTTATTTTTATTTTTTTTGCCAACGGGCTATGGAGCGCAGTATGCTTGGTGTAAAACTTACTGACAAGGTAAGAAACACCGCACTGCGCTCTAAAACGCGTATTGCTGATGTGGCAAAAACAGCTGCCAGGCTGAAGTGGGATTGGGCCGGCCACGTCTGCCGCATGACAGAAGACTTATGGGCAAAAACAGCTACCCAATGGCTACCAACTGCCAAACGGCGTCGCGGCAGACCGCGGAAAAGGTGGCGGGACGAGCTGGATACCTTCTTGGGTACCTGGGCGGAGGAAGCTCGAGACAGAAAGTCTTGGCGTATGAGGAGAGAGGCCTTTGCCCAGCAGTGGGACACGAGTGGCTAAATAAGATAAGATATTTTAAGAATTCGTGTCTCTACACCTAGCGATACATTTAGGCAGGCAGCAGAGAATAGTCGACAGTGAAAATTCTTGGTGCTCCCACGCTGCACAATTAGTATACTAAGTAAGAGGTTGTTATAAAATGTTTACTAACGTCACTAAACATGCAGTGTGGGAGCACCAATAAGTAAAGGATAAAAAGAACTTACGAGTATGCACACTCACACGGCAACGGCAAATTACGCCAAGAATCATCTTCGGATTCCTCCGGATTGTCTTATCAATCTCCGGAGCGATCCGGAGAGTGCCGATGTTTCACGGCTTGACTTGACAGTCAGCGGATGAATGATATTTCGATAGTATTGCTTACTCTGCTCATGTGTAACGGCGTCATTATTTTTTACATTTATAAAATATTTACTTTTAAGCTATTGCATAGCTTCTATCGCGGGCCTTGAGCGCGGGGACCGAATCCAGAAATTCCGTAACGAAAAAAAACCTCACATCACGCTCCCCCACTCCGTACTTTAAATAAAATTATTTTACAAAAAGTTTCTAATTTTTTTATTAATTTATTTAATAATATATGTAATGTATTTATAACTATGATGAGAGAAAAAGGTTAGTGCCTACTAGTTTCTATAGCGTATTCGAAGTCAGCTGATATCTACTCGTACACATTGTTAATTTCTCTGTTTTACTAAGCAGTTCTTAACTATAGATAGGTAGGTACCACTTTTCCTGTGCGAGAATTAAATGATAAGATAAAATACGTATAGGTTTTATTTGCACACACTACTTCATCATTAATCTTTTATGTTAATATTCGTAAGATGACATTTAAATTATAGGTACAACAGACTTATCGCGCCATAAAATATGGCTGGTAAATGGAAGTCATTCACAGTACGGATTTGAAAAATCTCATCGCTTTTAAAACATAACCAGGGAAAGAAGGTGACTGTGTATTTAGAATCATGGAATCATTTGACTTAAAGCCAGTGCCGATAGACTTAAATCGTTCATCACCAACGCCTGCAAAAGAGCACCAGCAATTGTGGAGGCAATATTTATTTGGCTGTACAGGTGAGTGAGTATTGATACAGTTTTTTTTTTGGTATTACGCTCTTTTCAGATTATTAAGGTTAGGTTTCGGGTAGTCGGTGGCAAATATATGGAAAGTTGCCAGTATCTATTGGGCTGTAAACCTCGCCGCCGCCGGCAACACGATACCGGTTCTCCGACGACCAGAAATTGTGAACCTCTTCTTTTACAGATTTTTTAAATTATTTTCAGCTAGCATTACCTCGCTACTATCAGGCTATACGATGGGATGGACGTCACCAGTCAATAGAAAATTACAGGATGTTTCCCAATCGCCGCTTGACCGGCCGATAACCAAAGATGAAGAAGCTTGGATTGGCTCCTTGGTTACTATTGGAGCTATGTTGGGTGGGATTTATGTATCTACATATTGTTATGTTTAATCCCATAAAAATCTGATTGCTTAGCTTACATTTGTTAATAACATACCTATTTATCAAAATTGACTTAAAATAAAATTGACATGAGATTTTTTAATGCGCCAAGGCAAAATGCGTTTGGATAATGTTCGTAACATAAATTCAATTTATTTCAGGTCCCTTTATTGGCAGTTATTTAGCTACAAAAATAGGAAGAAAATATAGTCTTTTAACGATAGCATTGCCATTCTATGTAGGTTTTTTTCTTATAATCATTGCAAAGAGTGTGATGTATTTATACATTGCAAGAATTTTATGGGGAGTTGCCGTTGGATCTACATTCACTGTATTACCTATGTACAGTGTTGAAATTGCTACGGTGAGTAGGTACTTAGTATGATTTTGTGTTTTATTCATTTACGAATGTCAAACGTTTAGGCCCCAGGTAAAAGGACTATTTTCTGCTAAAAGGTGTTTAAAGTACAACAAAACCTCTGCTCTAACAGTCCCACTAAGACATTTTTTTATTAAAAATATATTTAAAGGTGAACGCTCGCGGTAGACTGGCCTCATTTGTGGAACTTTATGTGATGATGGGGTTCCTTGTGGTGTATTCAATAGGGCCGTATGTATCGTATAATGCTGTTGCATACATTGGTATCGGGATCACCACTATATTCGGAACATTCTACTTTATTCCTGAATCACCAAGATACTACTTGACTAAGAGTAAGATTTAAAATTATTATACATGTTACAGTCAAAACAAAACTCATAACCATTTAAAACAACTCATCGACATCGGTTTAAACCACTTTTGACTGCTTTTGGCAGTCAAAAAGGGTTTTGACTGTTGTCCTTAGTCAAAAACACTTGACTGCATTGACCATCAGTTAATATCCGTAAAAAGTTAAATTGATGAAAATTACGAGGAAAATCATCAACATGCGCATTGCACAAAGACACTCTCTTATTTTTTTACTTTTCGGTGGAATGGATAACCGACACGACTACATATCAGAAGCGCAGAAAACAGAAGCTATTTACGACTCAAACATTTTTACATAGGTACTTATATTTAATGCATGTATTTCAGAGGACTCAAACGCTGCAGCTTCTAGTCTGATGTTACTTCGAGGACAATCTCGCGATGAAGTGGAAGAAGAACTGCAGGAATTGATCAAAGAAGTTTATTCAAACGAAACGGAGAGGAGAGTTAAAGTAAAGATTCTTCTGTTTTTTTTACTAGCTCACGGTTCATGTGCGGTTAGACGTAAGAAGCGACATACTTACCAATATTTATAAAAGGCTATTTTTAGGTCATGGATATATTTAAAGGAACTAATTTGAAGGCTCTATACATTCCATGCGTAATGATGTTTTTCCAACTGTTTAGTGGTATAGATCCAGTTATGTTTTATACAGCTGATATATTTGAAGCGGCCGGGTCTCGAGTGGATCCGGACGTTTCTACAATCATCATAGGCTTAGTACAAGTTAGTAGTCAGTTTCATTTTTTACTTAGTTTTATTTTTACATTTCTTTTTTCAATTGTTATAAATCTTTATCAATATAACATCACACCCTAATTTATTTTAAAGTAATAGTAAAGTAACGGTACCTACGCAAAGGCCCGTCAATAAAATAATAACTTTACAGGTGTTTACGTCACTTATATCATCAATTCTCATTGAGAAGCTCGGAAGACGCCCATTGATGATGATTTCGAGTGCTGGAACTGCTGCTGCCTTGGTATGTGTGATAAAGCGTATTTTAGTTGAAAGGTGATTACCAGCGCTCACCAGCACTGTTTTCGCAGGCAGTCTCTATACAATAATGCAACGATCAGCGCCAAAAATCATAATTTTACGTGAATAAACATTACAGTTATTTAGTTTCTAACAATAAAGTAGGGCCAGCTATTTAAAAATAAGCCGTGCCTCAAAAACTTTTCTAGCGTTATAACCACGATATGACTATATCACGTTACACAATTTGTGTTAATAGTAGGATCGCTTCTACATTTTTAAATTCATATTTTTTTTAATTACTATGTTTCAGGGAGTCTTTGGTCTATACTTCTACTTGGACAGTGTAGATAATCCAGTAGTACCACATCTTGGTCTAGTGCCTCTCGTTTCTTTAACGGGGTTTGTTATTTCATACAGTATCGGTCTCGGGCCTATACCTTGGACAATGCTGAACGAACTTCAGGCTATTGAAGTCAGATCTATTACTACGCCACTCGTTGCGACCTTCAATTCATTGCTTGGATTTATTGTTACCAGGTAAGCTGATCAACGATAATAATATGTAGGTATACTAGGTACACTTATCTAAATTGTTAATTCGCATCCAGCATTAAATACCTACCATTTGCACGTCATTGATTGCCGAATATAAAGGAATTTTGAATTTAGGTATAAAAACAGGCTTTGACCTGTAAATATCATTAAAAAAATGTATTATCAAAAATATATTTTCTTATTTTTTCGAGTTAGCAGACTTTAAGACGCGCATACAATTAAATACGAGTAGAATAATAATTATTCAGATTGGGTCCCAAAATAATAGAGAAATCTCTATTTTTTTATCTCCTTATTTTCTACTTTCCTACTTTTTTTTACATTTTGTACTAAAATAGATGTTCATAATTACAGGTTTTTCGGCCCATTGGGTATAGAGTGGGGGATGTACACGGTGTTCTGGATATTTTCAGCTTGTTGTGGGTTCTCTTTCGTCTTTACACTACTACAGGTACCAGAGACAAAAGGAAAAACTGCTTTAGAAATCCAGCACATGTTAGCTGGTAGAATATAGATTAGATTCAGATTCAAGATTAATTTATTTGCTGTGGGGACTGTAGAAAAAACTCTTGAAGAAATATGTATGCTGTACAAACGATCTAAATATTTTTTTGTCATCTGTATATTATTCTTACAATAAACTATTAAATAAAAAATACATTTTGATTTACTCTAAATCGCTCTCTACCGGTTGCGAGCCACGTACACGCTACAGGAACCGAGCACGAGCCGAGCGCAATTCTACGAGCCTCAAACGAGTGCGCTCCGACCGTTTCGCTCAAGCTCAATTATTTGACGAGCACGAAGGGATGTGCTCGTCAAAAAATTCACAACTGGCGGAACGCAACTTCAGTTTTAGAAGCTGGCATGAAAATACCTAGAGCTATATTTCAGATGAATAATCTGGATATGGGTAACTATTTTCAATGCCTCGGAATCCATGAGCAATTAGACTATTTTACTATTGAAGGCAAATATTGTATGATCCAAGCACCAATGAACAACATTTTTTTATCATCTCTTGATTTATTGAATTTGTCAGAGAACGAATTACAATTTTGAGTCAGGAAAATTTTGCTGATGTGATGCTGGAAAAGATTGATACTGAATTAAAACGTGTCCGGCCTAGTGTTAAAAGGTTGGTAAAGTAGATACTTATCTCACAATACAATTGACCGATACTTTTTATACAATTCTGATACAAGATGAAAATATCTTTCAAGTAGGTAATTAACTTAACATTTTATTTTAGCTTTAAAACAGTACCAGGGGTATCATTTTTACCCACATTCAATATGGCTCTTTGTATTTCCAAAACTAGCACAATACAAGAAGGTATAACCAGCCTTCTCTTCAATCTAACTTAAGAATTAGATTTGAAGAAGAATTCTGTAGGTTTAAAGACGATAAAGTTTGGGTTCCTGGAAACTATATAACCATGTAACTAACTACAAACTATTATTTTGCCATCATAACAATGTTTTCCCATTTTATAATCAATAAAATCGTCACTTTTTTTTTATAAAAAGAAAATACATAGCATCAAATATAGTTTACTTACCTACTCATTCTTTAAATTATTTCCCTAATCCTCATAATACTCAAATGTTATTGTTTTTTTTTAAACAGTGTCGTTTTTTCAGTGTATTATTTGCCATACTGGGATTCATAACCTTTTTGAGTACTGCATACGACGTCTGGAATATTTACATACTGGAGACAGGTAAAATTCCAATTGAATTTGACTTAGGTACTTACTCGTATTTTACAAATAAAAAGAAACCTACCATTGAGGCCCGTTTCACCACTTACAGATAAAATTTAACTGACAGATAAACCTATGCCAATTTCACAAAACATGACGTTTTAGACAGTAACAGGTATAAAATATCTGTCAGTTAAATTTTATCTATATGTAAGAGGTAAAACGGGTCCTTGTAAGTAGGGAAGATTTGAGCAAAAAGAAGTGGACTACGTGATATTATTTTACTAGCCACTCTGATTTACTACTGAGCTAATATCTATAAACGGAAAGACGCAAGGGAGGCCCCCTTGCGTTTCTCCGTTTAGATATCACGCTCGTCTGACGAATTTCAGTGAGAAAACATCCAGGTTTCTCACTGAAGGGTTTCTTGCATAATTTGTTATTTTCTTTTCAGATACAAAAAACATAAATATTATTTTACGGTCGTTCTCTGTATATACTAATGGAAAACGTCTGACTACCTTCACCTCACATCATAGTAATTTAAACTGCGTTGATGGTATAAGAGCTATTTCAATGTTTTGGATTATAATTGGACACACTTACTCAATATTGCCACCTACATATAATATTGTCGTTTATTATAGTGAGGTAATTTAATTTAAGTATATAGGTAATTTACTGAAAGATTACAGCAGTTAGTAGTTTACTGAAACCATAACTATCGATTGTTCGAAACCCAAAAACATAAAAGGTCATATTTTACTTTTTTTTTAACCCCCGACGCCAAAAGAGGGGTGTTATAAGTTTGACGTCGATGTCTCTGTGTGTGTGTGTCTGTCTGTGGCACTGTAGCTCCTAAACGCGTGGACGGATTCGGTTGCGGTTTTTTTTAATTGAAAGCTAATATTCCTGGGAGTGTTCTTAGATATAAAATATGCAAATCGGTTCAGCCATTTCAAGGTCATCGGCTCTTTTGTCAGCTGTGGTAGGATTGTAGATCCAATATAATAGCAGATATGTCGTATTTGGATTCATTTTGATCAGAATTTAATTCTTAATATAATGCAATGGTGGCAACAGATGAGGAGCTGATGATGGAGTCAGAACTTTCAGCACTCCATCCATTCTTGAAAAATTTAACAGCAGAAATATCGTGTTTGGAGTCGCTTTAATCAGTGTTTAATTCTTAATATAATGCAATGGTGGCTACAGCTGAGGAGCTGATGATGGAGTCAGAATTTCCAGCACTCCATCCATTCTTGAAAAATTTAACAGCAGATATATCGTGTTTGGAGTCGTTTTGATCAGCGTTTAATGCTTAATATAATACAATGGTAACAACAGATGAGAAGTTGATGATGGAGCCTGAATTTCCAGCATTCGATTTATTATTGAAAAATGTAACAGCAGATATGTCGTGTTTGGATTCGTTTTGATCAGTGTTTAATTCTTAATATAATGCAATGCTGACAACAGGAGGAGCTTATGATAATTATACCACCCATGTATCCCAAGAAAAGTCCTTCATTAGATGTGAAATAGACTAAAGATTTTAAAATAGTCTATTTAACATTGTTTAACTAGGCTTCAATGTTTTTTAAATTCCTACATCTTTGACATTTTGAGCTCTTGCTTAAAAGCAAAAAACGAAAAAAGAAACAGCTCGCACTCATTCACTCAGACCTAAGGTCAAACACATTCAAACGAATCTCAATAGTCAAATAATGCTGGGAGATTTTAATGGTGTCTAGTACACACCGAAGCATTTCAGAACAAATGATTGTGTAACGTTCACGTTAGCGAGTGTCTGTTTCTTGTAAATATACTTACAACAACAAACATCTATCTATATATCAATCTATGCGTCAGTCTATTTACGAGAAACAACACTTTCTAAAGTAAAATTTATTTCAGGTTGCAGCCTTATTTCTGTGGATATTATCAATAACAACCTTTCTAGGTCTGATGTATGTAACACATCTAATGAAGGACTTTTCTTGGGATACATGGGTGGTTGATGATCTAGTTAATTCTTTTGCAAGACCTTTATCGGCGACTGCGGTTGGATGGATTATATTTGCTTGCCAGAATGGTTATAGAGGTGAGATAAACTAAATTAAGGTGGTTTCATGGTATCTACACACCAAAGCCGTCGGCTTTTTTGACAGCTGTCATTCGTATGACGTAAAGCTTTAAAGGCGTTTGTGTGTAGACAGCATAAAACTGGTGCGCAATACGATTACAACATGACTAACTCTGTTTAATCTCAGGTCCAGTCAATTGGTTCTTAAGCCTTGGTGTATGCCATCTCGTATTTCCTTTGGAATGTATTTGATTCACTTTCCACTTCAGTATATTAGACAGGGATCTAAATTACAACCTATTTACTTCAGTGAAACTTCTGCAGTAAGTGTATTTTAGAATATTATCAAAGATTCAATGAAAATATGACAGGATGATAGCTTAACAAAGCTGGAGCCTATGAGTTAGATTATCATTTTTTATGGCAGAAAATTTTACTTTCTGTTATTCATTTTGATTTTGTTGCTCTACAAAAACTCGAAATGTGTCAAAAAACAAACAACTTAAAATTGTGGCTAACGAGTAAAAATTCTTAGTAGCCATATGTTTTTGTCGGTGGAGTTCTCAATTTGTTTTTCTTGACTTCTCAATCATCAGTGTGTCAATATCTTTAATGTTATGCCTTTTTTGCAGTTTGGAATATTTATTCAAGACGCAGTAGTAGAGCTACAACCGTTGCCTTCTTCATAATTTTAAACTGAATGCAATAAATATTGCATTGGCTCCTGGCAATAAAGTATTATTTTATAAATCAAATAGGTACCTAATATTTTTCTTGAATACTGCATGAATTGATTTCCGAATAATTTTCAATAGTCAAACCTTACTTTAAATGAAACATATACACTTCTGGACACCTAAACCGAGCCACCTAGTATGATTGGTTTCTATCGCCCATATCTTAAAAAAAACATATGAATGACCAAAAAGTTTTTATGCAGTTTTGTAGTTGATAGGTTTATCGTCTAATTGATGTGCATTTCGTTCTAAATTTGAATTTGTAATCGCAAAAAACAAAGGAGGAGCAGTAGTTGTTCATTACGTAGAATCCCATAACAATACTAAAACTTTAAAATACGAGCTTTAATTAGTGATTCTTTTGTTGCTGTGGATTGAAAAAGTTCCGTTAGTGGTTATCGTTAATTTTTATACTGTTTTCATGTAAAAGATATGGATACTTTGCCTGAAGTAGCTGCTCAACCTGTGGCGCTCCTTTAGTTTGTTTTAAGCCAGAGAAACTTCAGATAATATAGAAGATAGTTAGCTGTACAAAGAGTGTACCACAGGTTCCTAGAGACTAGGAGATATGACCACCGTTCAGGTAGAACACGATTTTGGGTAACAACCTTGCGACAGAATGGATTTATGATGACGGCCAGTTTCTGAAATCGTAACCTCACTTCGGTTCAGATCCAGGAATAGCTTCGAGACCTCCATGGAGTAAATGTTAGTGCTCGTACTGTGAGAAGAAGGCTTGTAGAAGGTGGATTAAGACCGCATTAGCCAGCCAATGGGCCCAAACTAGAGCGAACTCATCGAATGTCGCGCCTTCAGTTTGCGCGCCAACATTCACGCTGGACGCAAAGACAATGGGGTCAGGTACTTTTTACTGATGAAACAAAAATCATGCTTTATGGCAATAATGGAAGAAGAAAGGTCTATCGAAGGCAGGGAGACGTTTTGTACAGTGTTGTATAGAAGAGTGAGTAAGTAATGGCGGTAGGTCGTGGATCATCTGGCGTGGCATTTCCGCTGAAGGCAAAACTGCTTTTAAGTTTGTGTTTGGGTCTCGGATGTCATCTCTAAATGCTGATCGCTGTATCCGCCAATGTTTGGACCTTCATGTAGTACCTTATGCCATATTTCCAGGCTCAGACTTCATTTTTATACAGGGTAACGCCAGAACACACATATCACGAAAGCGGCGCAAATTTCATACAAGACCACAACATTACTGTAATTGATTGGCCATCCAGAATCCCTACATAAATCGGACCGAGCTCTTATGAGACAAGTTGAAAAGACGTGTTCGGTCTCGTCATCCAGCCCCAGAAACACTACGGGAGCTAAAAATTGCAATGAAAGAAGAATGTGAAAACACTCGTCAATATGCAATTTTTACACTCATAAATTCGATGCCAAATCGCATGAATGCCATTATTAATGCTTTGGGAGGCAATACAAGATATTAAATAAGGCAATACAATTAATGAATAAAAAGATTTTTTGTTTAAAACCATCTTTTTCTTTAATATTCCAACAAATGACTTTTTCAGTTGTTAAGCCAAATCAACACTTAGGTTGACTCGGGTCATTAACTTATTTTTAAAGTTCAAATTTAGAACGAAATGCTCATCAACTAGGCAATAAACCTATCAGCTATATAACTGCATAAAAACTTTTTGGTCATTCATATGTTTTTTTTGAGATATGGGCGATAGAAACCAATCATACTAGGTGGCTCGGTTTAGGTGTCCAGAAGTACCAAATACATAAAAGAAAAAAGAACAGAAACAGGAACAACCTATTGGTTCATACATATTATAATGTAAGAATTCAATAAGATGGAGGTTTGTCAGTGTCACAAGTTGTGACTAACAACATAGCAATAGATGAAATACGATAAAGTTAATTCCTTTTAGTGATTGACAAGTGTAATATTAACCTACTTATGTTTTGTGATGGCAGATAATAATAGCGATAATGCTATTAAGGAAAGAGTGTAAAATGAGTATAAACTGATAGAGAAACGGTAAGGGCCTGTGAAAACTTTAAAAGCAAAGTGTCACTACCATATATTTTGTGATGTGAAGTGGTCTTGGGATTGAGATTCACAGTAAATAATTAATAAATCTTATTGAAAACAATTAGAAAAATTGGTTCAATAAAATTAATGCTATATTGACGATCTTTATACCACTCACTCTCCTTATCTTTCTGTTTCTTAGTCTCAGTTTACGTTTAACTTGAAATGGCTTACACTGAACGGTTATATGATTTATCCTTGAGATGTTCTACCCTCTCATGCACCTTCTCAAGACGCGGTACACCGGAATTGGTCAAACTAAGGCATGTATAGCCCCCGAAAAACTAATGTAGTTTTCTACGTTACTAAATCAGCCACTGTCAACGAACCACTAAAATAATACTTAACCGGATATTTTCCTTTTTAAGCAACTTAATAAGTACCTTAGGTACAGACAGAACAACATAACTTCACAAGTAATCGTTCATATTAATATTAATTAATCATTAAACTCGAGATACAACCCAATAAAATGATCCGACAAATTATCAAAACCATAGAGGACAGCACGGCACACCATGCGAAATTCATCAAAATTAATTATAAATGTATAATAAAATTAAGATATTTTCAAGCGCCTCTCCCCGGCTGCTAATCCATTCATTATGTCGTCCAGCTTACTTCCAACCCAGCACCCCATTGAGTATAGGTACATACAAGTGTACAAGAATATTACCCTCAATGAGACGACATGTAAATATTGATGTCTCGCATTAGCTATGTTCATGGTAAAGCATTTATTATAACACATCAAGCAAAATGAGAACAACAATTACCCTAAAATTATGAGTATCATGACATGCAGGTAAACACTCGTATAAAAATATTCTCAACGATTTATTTTTATACTTTCGACAATCATCGCAGGCATATAATTTACTAAAAGTCATTACTTTTTTAGGGTTAAGCACGTACCAGCTCTTTAACTAAGCCGATTGTTTAGGTTGGAGTTCTCGATGTTAATTTTTATGACGAATAAATACATTTTAAATAATACCATGAAATAATTTCTCTTCCAGTTAACTTACAACTTATCTAAATTCTGACGACGTAAATACGTCAAACATCGAAGGTTATCAATAAAGAAAGTAAAGTACTTGGGTTTTTAACAACTATCTATCTATAAGAGAGATTCATTAAATAATTATCTGTAAGTAATTTGTTTATTTCTTAATCTTTTCCTGGTTCTGTTTTACAGTGCAAAAACATTTTGCAAAAATAAGTGGCACCGAACATATTTGTATGGAGCCTGGTATAGTATTTATTTTTTCTTTTTACCCGACTACGGCAAAGCCAAAAGGAAGGGTAATGTTTTATCTATCTGCCTATCCTCCTGCTTTGAACAGTACCTACCTCGAACAGAATTTACATAGAAGTCATGCTGCTAAGTATTAGCTGGTCTCTTTTTATGTGTTTTAAGGAAAAGCTTGACAAGCCAGCCCCCTTTCTGATCACTTACGCTAACCCAAGGTAAATATGCCTTATTAATACCAAGATCCGTCTCGTCATAGTAGGTATGCATTGTAGTGGGCTGGTACAACGCAAGTATTCACACTTATTTAATTTAATATAGAATCTTAAATAATTCATACATATTCAGAATTACACAAGGTATAAATTAAAAGGTCCGGTAACAAATATAATATGTCTGGAGTTCCTAAATTATAACAACTTATATTTTTACGATTAATAACTTATAAACTCGTACCTATCTACAAAAAAAATTAAGATTGTTTTATTGGACCTTTTTATAATACTTAATCTAAGTAACTTCTAAATTTTTTAAGGATCTTTAAAATTGGAGATTGCATATAAAAAATAAAAATTAATATTTCTAGTGATATTAGTGCCAGGTCAAAAACATTGAAATACTTTTTCATACTCCTTTACCTAAGAATGGAGTGGTTGCTTTGTATACCCAGGATATAGGTATTTAATATTTGATTTTCCAAGAAATTCAATTATAATAGGATATGAATTACGCAGTTAGTTTTGGATTACTTATAGATTTGCCTCTACAGATAAAACTCGGTTATTCGAGTTGTTTGACTAAATAAAAATATTTTAAAAAATAGCTTAAGCAATAAAATTATTCCAAAAAAATTAAAATCATGTTCTGTTTCTTTTTTTTTTGTTTACTTTTTGGTTTCAGGCTTAATATCACGACGCGAAGTGTGAAAAACTTACGTTCCTAAGTAGGTGACACATACGCTTAGTCGTATACGATTATGAAAACTGCTCATGCCTTTTATTTCAATCCACCTTCGACGCAGTATGATACAAATAACGAATTATTAAAGATAAAACCATATTCCACACGCTCTACCAATCGCGTGGTGAGGCCTTGAACCGAAGACAAATTAATATGATATCGATCGAACAGTATTCAAGTTTACATTCTTAGAAATTTGTGGCTTTTTGTTGGCATGGAAAATACTACACACACTACTTAATATACATTTATAAGTTTAGTAAGCTAAAAAAATTATAACTGAAATTATAAAATCCATTAAGTACCTAAACTAAAGTGCATTTAATATGGAAGAAGGTACTTATTTTGGAATTTTAGAAAGATACGGTTTTGCAGAGGTATGTACATACTGAACAGACAGACCAACCGAACTTAGTGAACAGGTACTTAGTGACTTGTTTGTCACATAAAAGACATCAACGCGTGCCAGATATGTAAGTGTTCGCTAATAACTTTATAACAGGTAAGTAAATGGACTATTAATCGTGCTGAATTTCAGAGCATAGAAATTTTTTTTTAAAATCAAGAATTATCCGATTCAGAATTTAAATTTTACTCGTGGGACTGCTTTACTCAGTGATAATTAAATAACTAATTTACAATATGTACCTATAATTATAGAAATATAAAAGCAACTCTAACCTTGTTCAAGTCCCGAAATATAAAAAATAGGAAAACCGCTTACTTTACATTTTTTGCTGGTGATCAGCAAGTAGATAGGATTTCATTGGAAAATGTGAGAAAAAACGCGCTACATGGAGTTTCAAAGTAGAATGAAGTAGGTCGCCTCGGTCGGATAACTTCGGCAATAGTCGGAGGTGTTCGTCATGGCTCGGCATCGGCGCTTGCGTTGCGCATACAGCTTTGAGACTTTGCCACGGACACAGTCGCGCGTTGTCTCAAAAAGTTTTCCAACTAAAACGTCAAAGGATGTATATTATCTGAAACCACGTGGACTGGACTGATTAAAGTTTAAGAAATATTACCATTTCGTTATATACTCGTTTCGAAGTGAATTGTGTCGGACTGTTTAAAAATCTCAAAACATGTTGTGGGAATCCGGTTTTCTTGAAGAGTCAGATACGGTATGTTTTTTAGATTTATTTAATGATTCCGTTAATTGTAGATATCGAAATAGTATCTATGTGTTTGAGTAAGGAAAATACAGTTGCTCAATAGCACACATATAAATCGGCATGCTTCTACACATTCTAAATGTACGTGTGCGTTGTTAACTTTCTAGTTTTCGCTCGCCGATCTTCGTACATTTGCATAAGACGTGCTTGGTTTTTCATAATATAAAACACATGGAAGCCATTAAAATGTATTTCGCTGTGTAAATATTCATCTTTCATTCTCTCTGCTGTGCCTGAATTGAAAATTGCTTTGTTTTATTACGAGAAGCTGGGATTTATTTATAATAACAATAAGTAGTTTAATTTTGAAGGAAAAACTAACATTTTTAAACATGTTTTAACTGACATTTTATTTTGGCTAGCTTTATCTCAAAATAAACATAAAATAATAAAGATCTCCTAAAAAGAATATAAAAAGTCACTTGTTTGGCCAATTCAACCGAAACGTTCTGCATCAGCAAAATCACAAAATTGTTAAAAGAACGTTAAATCAAAAACACTCAATAAAATGTTAAAGTTGTTTTAATAAATCAGTAAGTAATTGCTGCCATTAGTTTGGTATTAGATAATTAAAAACTTAATAGCTGTGAATATAAAAAGAAGATATTTTAAGTGATGATGTAAACTCAACAACTTGCTTAAAATTATTTTCTGCTCACAAACAAGTCCGATAGCTTATCTGTTTATTCCAATTTATTTATTCACAAGAGATAGCTATAAAAGTTTCATATGAGCGAGTGAAATGCATATTGTTTGATAAGTTCCTACGAAATAGTTTTATTTATCGCATCATTAAACATAAACATTGTTGTGTGACGTTTGTTTTCAAGGAATTTAAAATTGGCGTAGATCCAAAAACTGTTATTTTTCAGTTTTTGTTTATAAGACGCTATTGAACAAAACAGTAACATCCTATCAGTTGAATTTCTACCGTATTATAAATATAAAGTATTAACGTAACGTTTCTTAAGCAAGACAAAGCATCCACGTCACTTGTGAATTTTGTTTCAGCTTGACACACCCAAGTAGCTACAAGTTTTAAATATATATATTCTTTACTCTACCTGTATGATCTTTAGGGTGCCTGGTTATTAAGCAACGAGGAAATATATTGCAGAGCGAAGAAAGAAAAAATGCAATTTTTATTACTTGGTTAGAATTTGCCAAAATATTCTAACTATACATATTTCAGACATAGGTAGAGTAGAAAGGTAGGTAGGTAAATAGGTTGACAAATTCGGTGTAGGTAGAGTAGAATTAGATATTAACAGTTGCATCGGAAATGTACCTCGCCATATCAACACATACATGTTTGTAAATACAATTCTAAAAAAGTTCACAAATCTACGGAGAATGAATTTTAAATAGATCATATTGTACTAATTGAGCTTTAGATAATGTAAGTTCTGCAATAAATAAATACTATAGATTTATATTTAAGCAAAGATGCGTTAGTAATTGAGTTGCTTCAATTAAAAGACCAACGTAGATAGCAAATACCATGTGATTTCAAGTACATGCACATAGCTAGCAGTAATTACCTATGGCGCTTTCCCAGAGAAAATTTGCGCTGCCATCGTAGAACTGCTGGCGTGAAAACTTAAACGACGTTAAATGAAATTAAGCCCCAGTTTTTCCACGACATTCTTCCACAGCCAATGATTTAAGGACAACATCTGATAAGTACCTACACCGATAGTCTTTTCAAATTAAAGGTTTATTCTAAAACTTTTGTCCTAAAAAATAAGACGAAGACAGTAATACGATTAATTGACCTTTTTTACAACTAGGAAATGTCATACCATAAAACAATAACAGTAATAGCACAGATAATAATATCACAACTCACCTGTTAATAATTTTGATAAGTCATTGTTATTTTAAAGTCATACAAGACTACAATTCTGCCCTAGCTTTATCGAAAACACGAACAACACAAAAGCGTTTGGTTTTTTTCTCTCATGATTGCTCGGTCAAGAGAAAAAAAACCAAACGCTTTGACTAAGTCGGAAGTAAAATTTCGAAGGCCAATCGTGAGGCAGGCATTATAAAAAATAAGTAAGTAACTAGTTATACCACTTGTATGTAGTAGCAATAAGAACAATACGAAAAAGTTTATGTATAGATATAGGTATATGATGAATCCATATTTATTTGTATTTTTGTATATGCATAAATTTGTATTTAAATAAATGTAGGTAATATTTATTAAAAAATTGACAGTGGCTTACAAACAAAACGTGATAGTTTGCATAACAACCTGCAGCCAAAACAGAAATACTTACTTGCGGAACTTAGTCAGTCTTCTTTAGATTAGCCATATAAGAACGCACGAGAAATATGCCAAGGCCCATTTCTTTTTTGACTTTCGTTTGAAATAGACGCCTGCACTAAAAGGTGACTTTTTAGAAATTTTTTAGAAACTTTAAAACCTCATATTCTGATACGACGAAACTAACGAGACTTGAAAGTTTTAATATGAAGCCCAAAAAAATAGGTGTATGTTTTTGTTTTTGCTATATTAATTTTCATCATACGGGTTAAAACTCTCTAGGGGAATGTAAAGGTTTACGTTTTAACAGCGAAATAGTCTAGGTAGCAGTAGAAAGTAGACATAACTCTAGCCCATTACGAGATGCCGAGCAAATCGCTTAGACATAACACATGGTACCTTCTTTTTCAGCTCTAAATTTTGGCACGGGTTGATATACTCCTAAAGCCATAAAAGTTTCACTAGAAAGGGCTCTATTTTGTTTATTTTCGGCTTACGCGACCAAGTAACTAAGTAGGTATATAAATATTTTCCTGAAATAAAAGAGTTCTCATCTTTATTCATAAATTAGTTCTAAGAGCACTATTCTTTCAGTAAGTTAACGAGATGAGACAAAGTTTGAGCCGATTTTCACTTTTCTAAAGGAGGTCGAGGACGCGGCTACTGTTACGTGAATCGAGCTGATTCACATAATATTCGCCTTACTTTCCAACAGGTTTAAGTTTACATTGCTTCGTAAGTTAGCATCTTGTTATGTCGTTGGTTTGGTATGTGTAATGTAGGCTGAACAAAGATTTTCGAGTATTTCATATTGGGAATTTCTATGTTTACTCGTAAATTAAGAAGTAATAAAAAAGTGTTGCCATTCATTTTAGCTATATTTTTTTTAAAATAGAGCAATTTTTATGGATGCCAATGGTCAATTATACCGGTTTAAACTTTTTCTTTTCTTTTTAATACCTACTGCCTACTTAGGTATACGAATCTATTGTAAAAGTTGTGAATTTTAAAATCTCATAGTCGGTGAAATCTTTGAAACATTGGTAGGTATGTGTATACCGGGGCCATATTTGTATAGTTTTAAACCTACCTCTGTCTGCCTGAAACGAAATTCATTAATGTTATTCATAGGTGTTTACATGTAACAGTTTGAGGAAAGTGAGTAGAGGTCTATGTCCAGCAGTGGTCTGCAATAGGCTGATGATGATGTGTCTGAGGAAAGTGGTATAATTTTTCCAAGTGATTTTAAAGTAATTCCAAGAAAAAGGTGAAGTAAGGTTCATTTCAAATTAAACCGTTAAATTTATTCAAAGATTCATTTTCCTGTTTCTTTGGTTAATGAGAAAAATACAACACACCAACGAGTACTTTCATCATCATAGTTTTTTATAACATTCATAACGTAAACCGGACATTATTATCGTACGTTTTAAAAACTGATAATTTTATTATTTACCTATAATCAGTTTTTTATATAGGTATAACCAATGAAAAATATTCTTATTACTATGTCTATTAAGTCAATCATACATAAATCCCGTTTAAGTATTTATCAAAAAAAGGCTATTTCTTGGCAGATGATCTTGTTTTTTAAATAAACCATATGTTAGGAACCTTTGAAATGTCTACGTCAATATTTAAGTATTCACACGGCACTAGTTCGAATTATGAATCAGCCATTGCGAAAGCTGCAGCCGTAACAGGAAAATAAAGACACTAACTTGAAATCTTTGCTTAGTGAGGCCGGTTGGGAAATTATGACTCAAACACCAATTTGACTCGGACAGTAAAATATTTCAACGATAGTAGGTACCTACGTAATAAATATTAAAGAAGTCAAATATGAATGGCTAATTTTTCTTAAAGTTTATGATAATGGATAATCACAAATAGAAAAATGAACATGTACCATTGACAAAAGCAACAATTTACCTAAATCTAAGTTAATAATAAAGTTATACCAGACCACCTTTAAAAGTCGTCAAAAAACTATTTATAAATATGTCTTAATAAATTGTTTTGACCGTATTACAATTCGTAAAAAAGATAAAGGACAAAACTTTTTATCACTTCGTTTTGGGAATGACGCCTCTATGCTAATTTGAATAGAAAATATTGGAAACGTTTTCGACGAACGATACTTATTTTTTTCTTTAAAGGTGGAAATAAATCGAATTACATTTTCGTAAATAAATTAAAACAATTAAAACTGCATTTTGGACATGTGACTGAACAGGAGTTTATCACGTTACGTAGTTAATGAGTTTCTAATGATTTAATAAGTAGGTAGTTGTCGATTTTGTTTCCGTTATTCAGGTTAAACAATGGATTATTCCAGAAACTCATTTTATAAACCATAAATTAAACCTGTTTTTGATTATTTTATTATGTGAATGTCGTTTTTATTTTATAATAAAAATTTAAATATGTTCTTTTTATATAGGTAAATGAATCAAACTACAGATGGAGTAGTACTCTTGCCCCTCGGATACAGCATAATAGTATAGACAAGAATATGCAAATAAAACGTAAATCGATCGTGAATCAAATACGTGCGCACGCGGCGAGGCCCAATCATGTTGGTGAAAGGGATTCGTTACGTCACAGGTATTATGTGTAGCCTTCGGATAGAGCGGCCGTAGTGGACAATCACTTTAATATAATTATAGTTTTTAAATAATCGTTTATTCGATATTTAAATTGTTAGTTAATAAATAAGGCGACATAACTTTACTGTATGTGGAATAATTAAGGACGCCAAGTAGTCTTAGTGCTAGGTAATGGAGATGAAGGACGTAGTGGACATGATTTTACAATATTAGGAGACGAGTAAGTACTTATAAGTAGGTAACAGGTCTAAGTGCCCGTTTCACCACTCACCTACAGATAAAATTTACCGGACAGATAAACCTATGTCTATTTCATAACAGACGTTTTAGACAAAACAGGTATAAAATATCTGTCAAATAAATTTTATCTGTGAATGGTTAAGGGGCCGTTCAAGTATTACGTAAGCAGATTTATTACAATTATTTACCCCCCCATCCCCCTTGTCAGCAAAAGTAAGCAAAGCTCTTACCCCCTCCCCCATGCTTACGTAAACATTTTTCAATTAATATATTGTTTTTTTTAATATTATAATTTTATAAATAAGAAAATACTCGGTTCTAAAGCGAGTGCCTAAACGTATGCATTATTTGCGGGAATCCCCGAAAATGCGTTTCGTTTTCAAGCAAAGACAATGTGAGGGCTGCCATTCGTGTAAAAAAGTAAATAACTACCGATGACGTAATCATCATCTAGACTCCCCTACCCCCCATGTCATCCAAAATAAGCAAAGCAAAGACCCCCCCCCGCCCCCCCATAGTGCTTACGTAATACTTGAACGGCCCCTTAGACTTATTTTTAAGTTTCCAGAATAAAAAGAAAGCTCTTATTACATTTTCAGTTAATATTTTAACGTTTTGAAGCTTAACTCAAAATGTGTAATAGGTACTATAGGACAAAATATCAAGAAATGTAATCACGCAGCCGCCATTGGCAAGTTAATAACAATAAGAGGCGGCCATTTTGTATTTAAGCTGGCGGGAAAACCGAAGGCCTTGACAACCGGTTTGCTTGCGAGATTTACGATCAAGATCAAGACTTGCTACTTGGTAATTGAACATGTAGGAAAACCTACTTCAAGAAAAAATATTTAACGGCTATTCAAAATAGGTTTTAATAACAGAAGCTATAATGATAAAATGTATATCGAACTGTTTTCTCTAAAGTTAGGTACACAGAAATATCTAAGTAGATATCTAAGTAAAATACGATTGTTTTTAATTTTATCGCCATTCAAATAAGTTGCATTTAATAAATACCGTATTTAAATCATAAAGTCGTCAACCTGTTTTTTTTAATAAGCAATTATGTACATAAAACGGGTAATTTTGGGCAGATTAACAAAAACCCTTATTTATACAAATGGTAACATAATATTTTATTTCTAGTTTGTTTGTGCTTTTTCTGCTTGTTATCAGCGTGTTTATGCATCTGATGAAAATCAAGAAACGTAATCTGCTCATGAAACAGAAGCTTTCCCAAGAAACACTTTTCAATTCAGTAGTTATTTGACGAACTGGCTATTTTTGTCTTAAGAGAAAAAAATAACCAGCTCGTATTTTAGTATTAAGTGGATAAAAGAATCGAATAGATATACTACTAGCTTTTATTTATATACCTAAATCCCCATCAATTTTTTTTTCTGAGAATTATACACAAAGTTTTAATAAATGATTATGGCATAATCTTGAATGATTTAAGATTAGGTATCAGTTTACTCAGATAGTGTAAGGGGCTTCAACATTTTTCCTAATAAGGAACAGCGCAGTTGGTATCGATAAAGTAATGATAAACTGGAGAACTTTGCTCTTAATGATAACTTATCGATAAGAGACATTCCTCTATCGGAATAAATAAATGACATAAGTAAAAAAATATGTATTCGTTCTTGGGCTGCGTTGTCGTAAAGATTAGTGTACCATATTTTTTTTGATATATTTGAGTCAAAAATGGCTCCAATTTGGAAGGATCAGTACAACATGGAGCACTTTATCTACGATTATTATCAGGTAGGTAAATTTGAATATTTTGAAAGCAGGTATTTTCTTGGTTTAAGATAGGGAGGGAAATCAAAACAATACCAAGTTACAAAAGTAACAACAGAAATCGAAAAAATGATCATCCATAATAGTGACAAGTGACAAGACAAAATAGTGAAAAGACATACAACACAAAGAGCAATTATTTGCTCTTTTTCGGCCTCGATACAAAAGTAGAGTTTTGGGCCTCAATACCTCAGTACTAACATTTCATGAAATACCCAACAAGTGCACATCTACCTATACATACAATTGTTCAGTGTCCAACTCATTAACAATCAACGTCAAAAACAAAAAACTATCCAGCCAAACGTACTTTATTGTTGCACCTAAGCGTAGGTAGAAGGCTGTATGAATGGGTTTTCGTTATGACATAAGGCGGACAATATGTTAGTCAGTTGGCAATCCCAATTACATAATGCGACGACAATAATGTTTGAAATAGAATCGTTTGCACTGCTGTTGACTTATGATCACGCACTTGTAGGTGTATTTTTTACATTTATTTTATGAGTTTCAAAGATTTTAAAGATTCAAACATTTGCTTTAGCATTATTAAGATTGATTTACTGATAATGAGCTTACAACCTACCTACTATATAGTAAAAACTTTTTTAAATTCTAATGCAAAGCTACATATGAAACGATTTTCAACAATAACTTTTGAATTAATCCTCATTAACATTATCTTTGTTTATCAGTTAGCAACTGCAAAGTAGGTTCGAGTAGGTTGGTAGATAAATTATTATTTGATAGTGATGGAAAAGGAATAAATATATATTAAGTAATAAAACTTATATAATTGAAAAACGTGACATTAACAATATACCTAGCATTGCTAATACAATATAGCGTAACTCGTACCAGCTCATTTAGCTAAACCTGCATTTGCAATATTGCCACGTATTTAACTGGTACGTGTCTAACTTTTATAAAGGTTTATCCACACCCCACGTTTAAACAGAATGTAAGTTTAATTACATAGTATATCGTTTCTTTTTCTTCACATATTTAATAGATTATGATTACCGCATACTGCATATAACACTTAATTCTTTGATCTGGGGGCTTAGCATGGCGCGCTGCGACAATTATCTCACGCATGCTGTCCTTATCACATTTAATACTATAGACAGAGACGTAAGCGTGACAAACGCACGACAACGTCTTGTCACGGAGTGCCATGCTAAGCAAGCACGTAGCTAAATGTGTATGTCATGATGTAAGTAAACAATTAAGTCATAGTATAAACTATTTCCCATGTGATCTTTACATGCGTCAATTCGCAAGCATGTATGCGTAGGCCGTGTAGACGCAATTTTTGTAAGTACATGCTATTAATAGCGCTTGAATGAAATCGTAGCAAAAATTTAAAAACATTTTAATTACTTACCAAAACTGCCCTGATACCATCCTACCTGAAACAATAAAACAATTGAAAAACGGCCATTTATAAAATAACATTTCGTATTTTCAAACCTTTGGTTGTTCCAATTGATATGCATATTAACAAATGTAATCGTTTTTTAATGGCATTTGTACTAAAGTGCATTGATATAAATAGGTGCTTGTATTTAGGAAGTTGTAACCAAGCCAAAACCTTCCAAATTATGCGGATCTTAATTAATTTCTTATTAAGCTGACAACGCGCAATGGAAATACACAAAATTACAATTTCTATTTATAGAGACGTCATAGATATTTAATTAAGTGCATTATTGACGTATGTAATGCTAGTTCCGAGGTTCTATTCTTTATTGAGTTTACATTAGTTTAGAAGCGTACTTCCCGCGTGACGTTAGTTCATTGAAGCAAAGGCTTTGTGCGCGTTCGGCCGCTCAGTGGTTGAGTGATCTACCGGCAACTCGCACGCAAACATGGACCACAAACACGAATAGTTGATTCATACATTCGGATTCACAAGTCAAACCAGCCTGTTAAGGCTTAGAACCGGCCGGCGAAACATAACCTCAAAATTGCCATGGACTTTACCGCGCTACGGGCTTTTGACATTTCCAGTTGATTGTGTGAGTGCAGTTAAACCTTAATATAGTAGCTACAGTGACAATTTCAGTTATGGATTACGAGTACATGCAATACCAAGTGAGTTGATCTTAAAGACAGGTTTATAAACCACTTAAAAGGGACGTCTGGTGAAAACTATTCACAATACGAATTTATTTAAGCAATAAAATGTAGAGATACTTATGAGATTTTTGACCCCAACATAACGGTTTTATTTTATACAACTAAGTTGCTGTTGTATGAAACGTTAAAACTTTGAGTAGGTATATTTCAAATGTAAAAAGTATAAATTAAATTAGACCGAGCCATAACCGAACGTGGCAAATGCTTTTAAAGTAACTACCTACCTGACATTTATGTTCTAACAACCGATTAATTGAGTGGGGAAACCCAAAACACGAGTCAGGTTTTATTTAAGGCAATTAAAAGCAAATACCGCGTTATTCATGTGGACAACAGCACATCTCCGGTGTGTTTATGATAGAAATAAAGCTAAATACGAGTAAGTAACACAAAAGAACATAATTGAAATCGTTACGTTCTCTCTTTTAATATAAGCACAATATTTTCTGCTCAGTTCTTATTTTATGTGGTATCGGAGGCTGATTTGAACTCAGAAAGTTTTGACGTAAGGAAAAATTTATTAATTAATTTATTTATTTATTTCAATAGTACAGCCAAAAAACACCACCATTACGGGAGATTATCCCAAATCGATGGTATTATATTGCTAAATATACTTTTACACAAAAAAAACACTAAAATTAAGTATTTAATACCTAATTGTGATCTTAAATCTTATAGTTATGCAAATACCAACGTATATGCATATTTTTAGTTAGACCCTACTCTGAAACTGATGAGATTTCCTGAAAGCTCTATGATAGGTCCTTCTTACCTGGTATCATCTTACCTGGTAGGTAAAAATATCACTTTAATATTTATACCTACACGTCACTAGGTACTAAATTGGTTTTATCTACTTTAGACATCTTAGTACGAGACTTAGTACAGTTCTTGATCGTTAGATTATGGAAAAAACATACCATGAGCTTTTTAATGAGATATATCGTGACACCGTTTTTAGGGTTCCGTACCCAAAGGGTGAAAACGGGAACCTATTACTGAGAATTGGTTGTCCGTCTGTATGTCTGTCACCAGGCTATATCTCATGAACCGTTATTAGAATTTAGCTAAAATTTATATATAATGACGCATATTTATAATAATGCGCAAGTCCGACTAGCACTTGTCCGGTTTTTTAGCTTTACTAAAACAGTTTTTTTATCGTTTAAACCGAATTTAAGTTTGTCACTTAATAGGTAGGTAATTCTTTATTTCATGAATAAGGATTAGGTAGGTATGTATTTGATTTGAATCTTGAGAACCAGAAGGTACTTATTTGGCAAATATATAGGATTAAAGTAAATTTTATAATTATTATTTTTTATTGTACAAGTTGAGCAAACTCGTGAAAACCCCAAGGCCTTTTTAAAAATGTAACAGGGACCTGCAATTTGATTGGTCACGCCGGCGCGGCGTTGCGCATGCGTCTTGCTCTACTATCCAACAATGAAATTACGTCACAAAATTTTTTTGGTAATTGTATACTTCCTTATGCATTGGCCTTTGAATAGGCTATAGTTAATTATCACCTACCTATAAACTAGTATTCAGCCAGTGTTTTTTAAATCCAATAATACCTAATAGTTAGAAGTAGGTACGTTATTGTTATGATAAATAAACAAATTAGTTGACATTTTGCCTATTTACCTACGTTTTAATAGTGATATTTAATTAGGTATTCATTTATACATTCATTTATACACCATATATACACAAAGTGCAAGTTATTGTCTATCCTTCAAAGATTAAAACATAAAAATGTGCCCGGATGTCATCAAAAATTCAAAACTAATCACGCATAAATAGTAGAGGAATTATAGTACGTATATATATTTAAAATTATTAAGTTATAGTCCGCTTATATTAACTTGAATTCTTGAAGATGGGCATTTCAAACAGAACCTTTTCATAGTTATACTCTGTAAAGTAAGTTCAAAGTTTTATATTAAATACAATAATAAAAATGATATTATTAAAAACTTGCAGATTTTGAAAACATGTGTACCTACTTTACTACCTATCTAAGTATTCCCACGTAATAAAGAACAATCAATAACAAGACAAGTAGAGCAATTAAATACCTACTAACATGAGAATAGCTTTGTCTTTCTTAAGAATTCAAGAAACTCTTGCGTTGTTATGAAACCGGTCAAACCTGAAATAATTTTAATGTTAGAAACGCAAAAGTGTCTCAGTTTTGTTTGAGTAACACGATGGGATTATCACTTCTGCGAGTAAGTAATATCAGTTTTATTTTATATTTTTGACATAGTAGGTAATTTTACTTCTTTTATAACGTTAACGTATCGTAACAAGTGATTTTATTCCATAAAATAGGTATAGGCAGTAAAGTAAATTTAAACAATTCTAAAATTGGATCTCTTTAGCTCTAGGTAAATAAACTTTGCTAATCTGAAGTTGTTATGCTTAGCCATCTGGTTGAACGTCAGAAATGGGCGATGACGCGAATGATGACTTCACGATACAGTTCAAAACGCTATATTAAATATTTGACAGGTGTGAGAAGTGATGAGAACTGCTCATTAACAACGTGGTCTTAAAACGTTCTGCAAAAAATTACTTATGTACTTAAAATTTCAAAACGAACACTATTTATATTAAACAAATTATTTATTAAGTGTGTTTCTTTTGTCAACAGATGCCACAGACAGTGCCGCGGTCGGGTTGCAGCCCGCCGTCGGCATCACACGGAGAGCGAGCCGTGCCTGCCTCTCCTGCAGATCTCCACCATTTACTTAACTTTCTCGGGGCCCCATCACCTCCAGAACCTATGCTCCATTCACCACAGCACAAGCCTCCACCACCTTATCCAACACAAAAACAAAATCCACAAATAACAGAAGACAACTCCTTTCTCGAACGTCTATACGACTTCGACGGTTATCCTACACCTTCTCCATCTTCAGACGAAGGATCGATTCCAACAGTGACACTTCAACCATCATCCCCGTATAATTCCCTTGGGAACACTGGATACTCGCCTGTTTTTATTAAAGAGGAACCAAGCGGATTAACAGTCCCCGGATTTGCATCCCCATACCCTCTCTCCCCTTCAGGATCTTGCGTGTCCTACAGTAGCCACAACCAATACTCATCTCCAGTCCCACATCACGAAGAATACATTGACATCGAGGAACTGTTAAAAGAAAATCAAATTCTTCAAGAGAGTGTGCAGCAAAATTATATCACACCTAAAATAGAAGTGGAGGAACCAAGAGATCACTTACTTTTAAGATCTGCGTTAGAAGACACAACATTCCAGAAAAGACTAAATCTTAGACCCATTCCCTTGGAACTCGGGTCAATCAAGATGGAAGAAAGTAGTGGGGGGACTAATGGTACAGGAGATGAGTCACTAGTAGCCCAAGATATTGATAGAGTTTTGTCTATGGCCATTGAACAATCAAGAAGAGATGTGGACAACACATGCACGGTTTTGGGAATTTCACCAGGTAAGATTTTTTCATTTGGTGTTATTTAAGTTATTTGACTGTTAGTATCAAAAACACTTACCTACTTATCTATAACAAAATTAACAAAGCTAGCATAATATTCTTAAGCGAAATGATAACAATCAAGTTTAACTAAAAAAATATGCAATGAATCATGAAATAGCATAAATATGAAATTCTTTTAATGGATGTAATAATCGATAACTTCGCGATGACAAGTAAAATGAATGCTGTATTATTTCTGACGTACACGTTATGAACCTATTAATAATGACGTCAAACATATACACTTAGTAAAAAATTCCGGCTTCTTAGTAACCGTCATGACAGGTTCTGGCGCAGATTAAAATGTAAATTGATTCTCAGAACCCTATTTATAATCGATGGACGATTACGCAATCAAACGATGCTGCTACTAAGTTGTAGTAAATATTGCAACACTAAAAATTATAAAATGTAGCTTTGCAACAGCAATTTCGTGCTACTACCGCCCAAAACGTCGTTATTAGTATGATTCATTATAAAACCATTGTTGCAGACCCAATGCTTTGGAGTCCAGCAGATGTCAGATCCTGGGTAACCTTCACACTCCATACTTTCAACCTTCCAATGGTACCAGAAGAATATTTTACTATGAATGGAGCCGCTCTTGTTGCTTTAACTGAGGAAGAATTTAATCAGAGGGCACCTCAGGTAATATTTTCTAATATCTACATAACTACATTTATTGTTTTTGTTCTACTAGGAAGCACTTTAAAATAATAGTAAAAAAAGGTCATTTCTTTCTAGCTTAGATTTTAGTTTTAAAATATGTAGCCAAGAGAGTAAATAGGTTATTATAAATTGTTTATAATAATTTTCATATCTGCGGAATATTTGGTGATAATGTGTTGACCCCGGTTTAAGGGCGTGTTGGTCAAAGTCCAATCACACACGAGCTATGCCCTGATAACTTTGTCATGCGTTTACCCTTGATTCTTCAATCAATCTATAGATTGTTGCTTATATTATAACTTTTTAGTAAAATAACTTGTAATAGTTACTGTTCTTGAAATCAATCAACATTTACAAAATTTTGGTAGCAAGATTTTGTAAAATCAAAAGTTACATTTTTTCGGCCGTTCGTTACTAATCAATTTTGTTTGGATTGTTATTACTGTAATAATAGGTTCCTAAGTTTTTGTTGAATTGCTTACGTCATTGTCTACCTATCTGTTCATGATCATACGTCCTGAGTACAGTCTACACCCTTACTGAAAAAAAAAAGATTAAACACATATAAGCCCTTGCACAGTTTGTTAATTTTATAATTAAAGTTTTATTATTAAAATAATACAAGTAAACGTTTAATCAATCAAAACAAAGCTTTGTTTTACTATGATGCAACATTGTTTTCATTTAATTTATTTTTTATCGTCTTTGGCTTTGTATTTAAGTAGGTAGGTAATAAAATCCAATGGCTTCGTTATTATTATTTATTAATTAGTTATGATACTTGCGATATTTTGTTTATAGTTCAGTTTTTAAGGAAATCCGTTTGTAGGAAACCGGGTTACTACCTATCTTACATAATACGTTGTGTAGAACTTGTTTACTGTGTCTGAATATGACGGTGTTGCAAAATTAATAATAATTAACGCATCGCAGCTTTTCAAGCATCCGACGTAGGTTTTTTTTTAATCCCGATTATTTTTTAATGTGTAGTAAGAAGATGTATCTCACAGAGGCGAAACATGAAAATGCTACATGACTAGAAATGTTTTCGCTTACACTTAATTTAAATAACTTCATTGTGGGTTTTTTATTACCAACACCCACAAAAGCCATTTAAAAATAATAATAGGTGCTTAGTTTGTAGTACATGTTATACTGCTAATTACGTTTAACTTGTACGGATTGAAGTGCTAATAGCATCTAATCTTTGAGAGGGGAAGAGGAGAAGTAATTGTTGTAATCGTAAACGACGGACTTTCACCAAGGCCGATGAAAGTCGCGTCGACGGCACGTTCTACCAGTACCGATGTCTGAATACAAATCTGGTTTGTTAACTTACTGTTAAATGTTTATTTAAAGGAGCAAAACAAGCAAATTTAGTAATATAGTAAACTGACAAATTTCTCAGAATGTGCAAGTACTTACTTATAGGTTATTATTATAAAGCGATTTTTTCCGTGAGGTTTGTCATTATTTTTAACCCGGTAGTTTAGTAAGTTATTCTTAGTGTTTTCTTTCATTTATTTCATAAAAAATACATGCACTTAAAAACGTGATACAGGTATACATAATAATTTAAAGCCAACGCTAGATTCGCAAGGCAGTAGTTGTCCCCAGAGAATAGCAAGAAACTCTGCTATGTTGCTCTTTTCAAATAAACTTTTACAAATATTAGTAACACATAGATGCACATTTTATTCACATTATGTATTGTGTGTAATTTCTACGGTTTAACAAACAAAATCCATTTTCGCAGGCGGGAAGCACATTACACGCGCAATTAGAAATCTGGAAAGCTGCTCGACACGAAACGTGGCGGCCACAGTGGGCCGAGCATCAGCAGCAACCCTCCCCTAATCCCACTAGTGGACAACCTTCAGCTGATGATATGAGCGATGGTAAGTTTAGAAACTTTGTTAAAATCATATTAAAATAGAGTTTGAAAAATTTTCACAGCATTTCGCTGAGAAAGGACAACCACACTTCACATATTTGTAGAGTTGGTACGAAACAGGGACAATACTTAAAAAGTAAAAAATATATATATTTAAAGTAAGCTTAATGCAACGAAATTAACATTCAGGCAGATTACACTCAGAGTCAATAAACTTAATATGAATAAATAAAAGATAAGACACTACTGCTGTGTAAACCTATGTACAATACAAATGCATAACAAAGACAGTCGCTTAACACACCAATTCGTCAGACACAGACAACAATCATTCCTGACGTGTAAAACAAACTGCTGCTCATTCCTGGTACAGCTACTTACTATAACTCAAGCAAGGACTTTTTAGGAAAGCAGGTAAATAACCTGTACGTAGTTGGTAGTATGTAGTACAATGTAGTACAGCGATGCTTCAGTCAATGCAACGAATGCATTGTGATAACCGTTAGCTACGGCCCACATACTGTCTGTGGAGACAAACAAGCTAATGATAAATGACCACTGTCCAGTACTAAATCGTTAAAATCGTTTTTAAGCTCTATTGAAATGTACAAGTTGATTGAAAGCTGACAATCCGTCACGTCATAAAACGTAGCTGGAGAATTAAATTAAATTAAATAATATTATTTAATCTATATATTTGACATTATCGGCACTGAGAAATTTTTAACCTCTCACATCCCACTGACCCATTATAAACCCAGGCACAATAGATTTTCTATTGTTCTTTTTTTCTGGGATGTGAAAGATTAAAGCAATTCGATAATACCCATGTACTTAAAATAAGCATAAAAGATTCAGAACTGGCAGCTTTTTTTTTGGACTGAGCCGAGAATAGGCTCATGTAGAGCCTGTTTTTGAATATAGTATAGTCCGTCGAGATGTTCGTGAAGCGGCGTCAATTTCACGGCACGACCTCATGGCCAAAGATATTATAAATATCACATTTTTTGCGTTGATAATATTACGTGGATGCCAATACTATCAATATGAAGTATTTAGACACCCTACCTATTATAGGTATTTTTATTTATCTTACCTGTGTATAAAAATATTATTACTGAAATCATTATGTTTTTTAACTAATAAAGTTGCCAATATAAGATAAATTGCGGACAACATTTATCACATATGGCAGTCAGACCGCTAGCTTATAAAAACGAGCTGGCTAGTAGCACAGGAAATAGCTCTCGACAATTATCGCTTGCGTAGTGGTCACTGACGCATGTCTTGACAGACAGATTTATATCTGCAAGGGCCCATAGAAACAAGACTCGATCTGGGGGACTGGGTCGTTTTGGCGAGTTCAATTTAAATGCTTTGATTTTGTGAAAATTCATCACGAAAAGTTTTTATGCATTGGCGTATGTATAAAAAATTTTCGTGATGAATGGTGGATGGATGACCTCCGCGATCCACGTCGTTGTCGTTGATATGATTCAAAGTACATGTATTTGAGCGCCAGCAAACCCCGAGTTCCATTCAAAATAGAAACAGCACAGGTTTGAAGTAATGAGTCCCGATTGAAAATGAATGAATGAAGGACAAAAGTGCATTTACATTACTAAATATCCAATTGGTAGGTTTAAGTCCTGATAAGACTTAAGAGTCCTGATATGTTTATCATCAGACTTCGACACTCCATCTCTCTGATAAGAGCAAATTGTATCTTTATTTATGAATATTGTGTAAATTAGTTTTCAATTTAATCCCGTTACTTATCTAAAATTGATAAATGGCTTTACGATAGCGACGGTAAGGTGAGATCATCTTTCATTTTAGTTTTTTACGTATCCATATATATATGATTGGCAGCCGGTAAAATAAAGGTCGAGATGCTTGTTTTTACTTGTTCTCAGCTTTAATACAAACTAAGACCATATTTTACTTGTAACATCATCTCATTACTGTTACCCTAAGCCTCAGAATCGTTTAAAAAGACTTAATTGGTTAAAATTAAAGCAATTCTTGTAACCACGCCTGTTACTGTTGATCCATCAATCAGGCTGTCCTATTGCCATTCAGTCCAAGACTCAGGACTGAGTACCATATACGATAAATCTGCTTTTTGTTAGAGTTTTCCGATGACCTGGTTTCTATGGCATGTGTCTTGTGCCAGTAGACCAACAAGGTCGTCCGTATTCGCTCCTTGGTAATAAAAATGGGGACCGTAGTCTAAACTTACTTTTAAAAGCTTTTATGTCACTTAATTGACCAATATTTTGTCATATTTAAAATTTGTGTTTATCACACAAATACAATATTTGGTTCGGGTCTTTTTAGAGTTGAAGAGAACCTGATTCTCGTGTGACTTATAAGACACCGTGTCACACTGAGAAGCTTCGATAACCATTTTAGAGTTATTTTGTAGTAATCATTTTGCAAAATACTTACATTGGACTGTTTTTCATATGATAACTAAGTCCCTATTTATAAAAAATAAATAAAAGCGTAATTTATTAGGTAAAAGCACCAACATAACTACTCCTGTTTCAAAAGTTTGGAATTTCAATAAGGCACCTAGGCTAGATAACCATTTCTATGGGTGTCTCAACAGTCTTCGTTTAACATTCCGATGGAAACGGCTTTCTTTAAATAGCTGTCTAACTGTACGGTGTGTTGTTTATCAGAATGCTTAACTTGTTTATGTCTGGCTCTGAAGATTAGAAGTTGAGAAATTAGTTTAACTATGTACCTATGTAATTCTTGGTAAATAATATAAAAATGTTTTGTTGAAACGTCGAAAATCTAGTATCTACATAATACACGACTGCCGTCTATTGCAATACTCGTTTATTACCTAATTAGTTAGTGATTAATTCAGCTACCCACAAACTTTCACATTTTACAGGTTCGATATAAGTAATAGGTTAAAAGATTTACGAGAATAATTTCCATCTTAATTATGTTCATGTTTTAATCTTAAGGCAACGTGTATTGAAAAATCATTTCGAAAATTAACCAATTTCAAAGAAACTATTATTCTTCACCATGAATACTTTAAGAAGACCTCTGCCAAGTAACAATAACTTAAACAATTTCGTGCTAATAACTATAAAGTGAAATAATATATTTAATATATGTAAGTATTTTATTTATTGTGTGATTTGGAGCTTCTGAATTATCTATTATCAGTTCTATGCGATATGCCTCGAAAGATATATTAATTTCCATGACGCTATGTCACAGCTCTATACGTAGCGACCAAAGAGTGGACGTTTTTCTAAGAAGTAATATAACAAGACTTCTCTCATGCTACCATATTGTCCCAGTTTAGTTTTGCGTCATTAACCACCCCTTAATGCTTCTAAATCGTTGGATATAATACTTAGTTATAATGTTAATGATTTCAACGAGTATTTAGTATGTATCAAGGGCATGTACGTGTTTTTTCTTGATACTAATTTATATGCACATGGCGCTTCAATAAATTATTATGCAAATCTAAATTGATTATAAGAAAACTATTATGAGCATCTTTTGACTTTTGAGATGTCAAGAAACCAATAAATAGATTTGTTATACTAAATACTTAATTAAACCAATTTTAATAGACACATTTTGTCAACAGATGAAGACTCAGAATCGGCTGGCACAAGTGCAGTAACGACCGGCGGTGGCAAAGCTAAAACAAGTAGTACACATATACACCTGTGGCAGTTCTTGAAAGAGTTGTTGGCTTCCCCTCAAACCCACGGATCAGCGATACGATGGCTTGATAGAAGTAAGTAAAGTTTTAAATTACTCACCAACATAACTCCAAGACAACAAAAAATTGCTGGACAAACGAACATACATGGGATTTTTATTCATTAAATCTATAGGTAACGCCCTGTATATGTAGGTAATTAAGGTATCTTTACTCGTATTATTTAAAATGAGAAGAAAGAAAAAAACATAATTCGGACTTTTCGAGAACTGAATCGGCATCACGCTTTCAGAGCTAAAACATTTGAAAAACGACACTAATAAATAACAATGATTAGAACTTAGAACTATAACTATACAACTAGGAAATACTAAAATGTTTAACTAATAAATCAGCAATGATCCGAGCACGAATATTATTTATACAGTCCAATGTATTTAATGGCACGAATTTGTAGAGAATCGTGCTTAGGTTTAGAATAATTTCGTATACTCAATGTCCTTTAGATTCATTTTAAATTCAAACACCAGGATCCGTCTAGGTTACATTATAATGAATTATTTGACGTAGTTATGGTAATGTCGTTTTGCCATGGGAATTATCACAAAATAGGCATTTTGAAATTTAGATAAAATATTCTAACTGGATAAGTTATTGGGTAAGTTAGGCGCCATTCATACTCATCACCTCAGATAGATTCTCTAACTAGGTACGTTTAATTTACGAGTATTTTAACTAATTACTTATGGTAGGGATTTAGGTAGTCGAGTACTTTCGGAAATGTTACATGCAATCGCGCAGATAGTTTTCAGTTTATAATAACGAAAAGGAAAACCACATTTTAACACGCAGAACTGGTTCTTAAAACCAGATGTAAAAAGTAGGTACTTACTTATCTTGCTTATGACAATAGTAAACTAGTTTCTTTGTTTAAATGGTAACAAGTTCGAAGTATCATATGTATAGGATTGGACACAGAGTATAATTTATACAGATTATAATTGGGTCGGTTCACGGAATCCGATCGTTGAGTAGGCTTGTGTTTAGCTAAAGTATGAGACCATGGTCGTTAGATACAGCAGTTTTTACATAGTTTTTTCTAAATTATTAATATTTTACAGATAAATAGATGTCTCATTGCTGATCTAGATAATAAAGGTAAAAGGCAAACTCTGCCTTAACTTTACTATGAACCATTTAGGCAAAAATATGTTGAATGGAACACCTTTGCAGAAAATTTAGTTCTACAATATTTATTTTAGGTGGAGAGCTAATATAAATACATACTGAAGTATGGAAATATTTATTTTCATATCAACCAAGAGTGAATTTAAGAAACTGAACATTTGTAAAATAAAAGTAGAATGACTGAATTTCTTATTCGATAAAACACGAAATGACCATTGCATATTGAAACACAATATTCAGGTAGAGTTAGGTATAATAATATTATTAAAATAGTAGTGGAGCAAGTAAAATTCATTGTGCCAAAGACATTCTTGTCTCAAGGTGATCAAGCCGCTTACTTTAACAGCTGTGGTCTTAAATGGAACTCAAAACGTACTAAAGGTTGCCTCTGAGTCGTGACTGGCCTATAACGATATAGTACAGGCATTATACGATTTATACCCCATTATACGAGACAAGTCAAGCGTTGGTATTTCCAACTATAATTCAAGAAACCTGTTTTGATACAATTGTTCTCTTTTTATAGACGTTAATTCTGTTATGACCTTAGTTTCCCATTTTTCTTGTTTTAGTTATTCTTGTAGAAACCATTTAGGTACCTTCTGCATTTGAGGAGTTATAATTATAAGTTCCTATTTGGTCTTAATCGAATTGATTAAAATGTGAAAATATTTCAATTTATAAGGATTGTGTCTAATTCAAATTCCTTGTGCATTGTTGCAGGTAGCGGAGTATTCAAAATTGAAGATTCAGTCCGTGTCGCGAGACTTTGGGGCAAGCGAAAGAACCGACCTGCTATGAACTACGATAAGCTTTCAAGAAGCATCAGACAGTACTACAAAAAAGGCATTATGAAAAAGACAGAACGTAGTCAAAGACTCGTCTACCAATTCTGCCACCCATATTGCCTATAACTTGACACAATACTCCAAAAGTAGTTTTAAGTACATGTAAATAATTTATTTTTAATTTTACTGAGTGTTCCGCGGTAATGCGGCTATGGAACTGCTCATGTTTTGCGTTTATCCGCAAAACTGGAAGCAGTTGTAGAGTTATGATTGCTAAGCCAAAGCGAGTGATGTTTTAGGCTTGGCGTCAAATCCCTCCATACTATTCGAGAAAGGTAATTTTCTTCAGAATTCTATTGGATGGGCATCGCTGTACGTGTTAGTGTTAAGTCTAGTATTTTACCGGCGACTAGGCGAATTCGATAGCAATCGATGCCGTTATTCTCGATTTGCGAAGTTAAGAATCGAATTCGTCGAAAGCTGGTAATGTTTATCCCATATATCTATGATATATTTCTAGTACGTTCTATGAACTTTAGGGTATAAGTAATTGAGACTTGTAAATAGTTTATGAATTACAAATGCATTAATAAATTATCATTGGAGTTATGTATAATAATTTTCTATAACATTTCGTTCGAGTTTCAAGTGAGCTTTACCTACCTACTCATATTTTCTGAGTAGATTTGTGTAAACTTTTGATATTATTATTCAAGAGATTATTATGGATAACATAAATATTATTTTTTTATAAGAAAATAATGACGAGTTACGTCAAATTCTAAATGTTTAATATAAGTAATATATTAATTTAGTATAGAGGCGGTTATGAAATTTGTAAAGAAGAAATTGGGCCTCAAATATTGAGATTTTGTGCCAAATAGACGGATTTTTTTATTCGGGACAAAATTGAAAATTTGTTTATATTTAGACACCCGCCGATGTAAAGATTTGTATTTTTATAAATCAAAATATTTTTAAAACGGTGTTGGGTTAGAATTAATATATCTCTAAATTAAATTAAGTCAACGCAGTTAGCGTTTATAATTAACAAGACCAAACTAATGTAGAGTTTACATAATGATTTTATATTTGAAATAAAAATAAATGGCCATTTAATTTTTGTTTTATTCGCTGTTTACAGCGGAAACTACCTAGATACTTAAAAAAGTTGCAATCAAAATATAGTCCAATTTATTACCTCCTGCAAACTACTACAATCAGTTACCCAGAACCGAGTCCCTATAATGTGGCGAATTGAATGAAAGATATTATAAGCATAGATTTGGGTAGTCTAACTAGATGTTTGACTCTGGATTATTGTATTAAGAAGCTCTGGACACGACATCAGCGTGCAAGCGAGCCAACTAGGCGTCTTTACATCTTTAGTCATATTTAGTATGTAGTACCGTACATACATCCACCACGGTTATGGTGTTTCTGGCGTGAACCGCATCATAAGCTAAAGAGGTAGCCGGCTCGCTTGCTCGCGATTAAATTAAACATCATTTAATTCAGAAAATAGACATTTACCTATATTTCAAACAACAAAAGCCACAACACCCTTAGGGAGAGAACAAGACTAATAGTATTAAGTTAAAATGGTGCACATTGCATGAAGTTGCGCAAAGATGACGTCATTGCCTATGAGCAGCCAAATTCTTTGAGTGAAAGTACCTTTCGCTTGGGAGGGACGACCTCTACGGAGGAGGGGAGTACAGTAGAACCACCCACAAAAGTGTTTTATGTAGTCATTTGAATGTTATGTCAAAATAATAAGGAGAAAAAGAGTAAGTACTTAGTCTTTTTCTCTAGTGTAGTAGATAGATATGTTAGGTACTCATTTTAAAATGGAACACAGTAAGTAGGTACCTACTTATTTATATTGCGACAAAACGCACCATAGCTCCCTTTTTATTTTAGGTAAGTAGGTACCTATGTATCTAAGTAATCAAATAATAAATGGATTTGCAAATTGCAACTTCAACAATAACTACGATTACATGGACAAGAAAAATTATATAGGTTTGTAAGTAAAAAAAAAGTATTCTTTTATTGACTACGAGTAAGTAACACAACTATATTAGATACGGCATTTTCATATCTCGCTCAACATAAAGCTTTGGGCAATATTATAACGTGTAGGTATGTAGGTATAGTACAATTTTAATCAACTAATCAATCGGGAACTAAATTTTTGAGCTGTTCTTTAATTATTCCAGCTGTTAATAAGATCAGTTGAAAAACATATTGAGTAGTTATTTAATTTTTTGACGGTTTATTAATTAAAACGACAGTAAAACATGGACGGTAATAAAAAAATAATTGGTCTGTTCTAAAAAATATATTTGACCAATCCAAAATCTATATGATCAGTAAAATGAATTAATGAGCAGTTCGATAAATAGTTCAGCAGTTACCAGCGAGCGGTGACATCCGAACTTAAATTCATTGAAAAGAGAGGTAAATATTCGTTGCGTATGCGTTGCGTATGCGTTGCGTATGCGTTGCGTATGCGTTGCGTATGCGTTGCGTATGCGTTGCGTATGCGTTGCGTATGCGTTGCGTATGCGTTGCGTATGCGTTGCGTATGCGTTGCGTATGCGTTGCGTATGCGTTGCGTATGCGTTGCGTATGCGTTGCGTATGCGTTGCGTATGCGTTGCGTATGCGTTGCGTATGCGTTGCGTATGCGTTGCGTATGCGTTGCGTATGCGTTGCGTATGCGTTGCGTATGCGTTGCGTATGCGTTGCGTATGCGTTGCGTATGCGTTGCGTATGCGTTGCGTATGCGTTGCGTATGCGTTGCGTATGCGTTGCGTATGCGTTGCGTATGCGTTGCGTATGCGTTGCGTATGCGTTGCGTATGCGTTGCGTATGCGTTGCGTATGCGTTGCGTATGCGTTGCGTATGCGTTGCGTATGCGTTGCGTATGCGTTGCGTATGCGTTGCGTATGCGTTGCGTATGCGTTGCGTATGCGTTGCGTATGCGTTGCGTATGCGTTGCGTATGCGTTGCGTATGCGTTGCGTATGCGTTGCGTATGCGTTGCGTATGCGTTGCGTATGCGTTGCGTATGCGTTGCGTATGCGTTGCGTATGCGTTGCGTATGCGTTGCGTATGCGTTGCGTATGCGTTGCGTATGCGTTGCGTATGCGTTGCGTATGCGTTGCGTATGCGTTGCGTATGCGTTGCGTATGCGTTGCGTATGCGTTGCGTATGCGTTGCGTATGCGTTGCGTATGCGTTGCGTATGCGTTGCGTATGCGTTGCGTATGCGTTGCGTATGCGTTGCGTATGCGTTGCGTATGCGTTGCGTATGCGTTGCGTATGCGTTGCGTATGCGTTGCGTATGCGTTGCGTATGCGTTGCGTATGCGTTGCGTATGCGTTGCGTATGCGTTGCGTATGCGTTGCGTATGCGTTGCGTATGCGTTGCGTATGCGTTGCGTATGCGTTGCGTATGCGTTGCGTATGCGTTGCGTATGCGTTGCGTATGCGTTGCGTATGCGTTGCGTATGCGTTGCGTATGCGTTGCGTATGCGTTGCGTATGCGTTGCGTATGCGTTGCGTATGCGTTGCGTATGCGTTGCGTATGCGTTGCGTATGCGTTGCGTATGCGTTGCGTATGCGTTGCGTATGCGTAGCCCGGTGTCACATCGGGTTACACAGTGACTACGCGCGTCGCTATGTCGTGCTTACGTCTACGTTACGCATACGCATCCGGTGTGTTTCAGGCTTTATAAAAAGAGTTCCTACAACATCTACTATTAATTTTTTAATTTAATTCCTTCAGTCAAAGTATATTACTGTTTTTTATGTTATGTTACCACCTCATTGTTTATATAATTGCTTCAAATAAGATTTCTCACCGACAAATTCCGATTTGTTACTGCCCGCACGTAACTGCTCATTTATACATTTTTTACTGATCAATTACATTTTCACCTATAATTTCGTTATTTTTTATTACTCATTTTTCATTACTTTACTGCTTAGTTTTAACTGCTGAAATAGTTATTGAACGCGCAATTGATATTTTTTATCTTACCAAAACTACTATTTTTAACTGCTTCTTTAAATCAGTGCCTAATCAACAGTGATCGGAATATCTTAGTGCATGGTTTTGGATTAGTATGGATATGACTTATGGTTCAAATATTTTTTCGGATACCAATTTTTACGTCGGAATTTTTTATTTTGCATAGGTATAATCTCTTACAAGGTAAGCAATTTCGTCGTTATGGTTGCCATTTTTAGTACTTAGGTTTTTTTGTCTAGTAGGTACTTTAAAAAGTATTGCTTATATTTATCGTTAGTATAACTTTCATTAAAAATCGGGTATCCAATATTTTAAACTTAATATGCTAGCGCTAATATTTATTTTCGCTTGAAATTAAGCTGAATAGGGTTCATCAGGGTTACCATATTTTCATAAAATTATCTTTTTTCTTGCAAGATTATAATAATGACCGCTAGTAATTTGGTCTAATTTTCAAATTTGCTTAGTTGAAAATAAAACAAATAGGTAATAATGAAAAAAATATGTATTACACAAAACAGAAACATGATTGACATATCAAAATAGGTAAACAAAAAGGTTCTTATTTTTAATATTGCACAATTAGTACTTTCATTAGTTACATAATTAAAAAGAACTTTTAAATACCAAATCGTAGGAAAAAAAATCCATACAATAGTTACAAAGAAAAATATTTCGATGTTTTTTTGATTTTCGTATTTCATAATTTTTTTGATTATTTGCAACATACCATGGGTACAAGTGGACAACCAAACCCGCAAATAAGAATTTTTTCAAAAATATTTTGTGCAAACCTACTACTTTCTCTATAACTGACTTTAGTTAGTAATTTCATTTAAGTAGTTTTAGTATTATAAACACTGATTAACACAGAATCATATTTACCTATTAATATTAATTAATCATATTTACAATTAACATTAATTTACTTACATGACTCATTTTTCTTTGTAACTACATTATAGTTCTTTGAATGCAGGGTTGTTTACATGTACTCATGGCATGTTGCACATAATCAAAAAAAATATGAAGTGTACATGGACTCATTTTTATTTGTACCTATTATGTGTACTATAGATTTTTTACCACGATATGGTAGGTATTTAAAGGTTCTTTTTAATTATGTAACTAACCAAAGTACAAATTTTGCAGTATTAAAAATAAGAACCTTTTTGTTTACTTATTTTGATGTAACTATCAATCATGTTTCTGTTTTGTATAGGTAATACAAACATTTTTATTATTATTAGTTTTTTTTTGCAAAATTTTAAAAATAAACCATATTATTATTACCAACCGTCATTATTATTATCTTGCAAGAAAAACGATAATTTTATGAAAATAAGGTAGCCCTGATATCCGAATATACTATTCAGATGAATTTCAAGCTTTAATTAAATATTATATTTGGTATAAAATATTGGATATCCAATTTTTTATAAAAGTTATATTAACGACAAATACATCGTGAAATTTCAGTGGTTTTCGATCCGAAGGCAGGCAACTCACCTCAAGTAAGACGACATAAAA
Source organism: Anarsia innoxiella (assembly GCA_947563765.1). Lineage (NCBI taxonomy): Eukaryota > Metazoa > Arthropoda > Insecta > Lepidoptera > Gelechiidae > Anarsia > Anarsia innoxiella. The sequence continues at coordinate 2,902,773 of OX387397.1, forward strand.
TAAAAAATTAATCCAAAAAAGTCGTCCTTCGAAAGTAAAGCAGTAGTACGAGTAATTCGGCGCGCGGCGATCTCAACCGAAAGTACTTAGACACCGACAAACGGGTTCTACAAATCCCGCCTTGGCAGCGTACGCGCATCACCCCTCGCGCGCCCGCTCTCCCCGCCCGTCATCGATCTTGTTTCGATAAGCTAGCGAAATTAGTGCACTTCCGGCTTCCGTGTCACGTGCGTATCTAAGTAAACAAAACAGCTGTTATCTAAATAAAGGTGTTATGTAAGAGGGCGCGATTGAAAGAAATGGTTCGTATTCGATTATGGTGTGCTGTGGTGCGTACCTACTGCAGGTACCTAATTTGTGAACTGTGATGTAATTTTTTGAGTTTCGTAATTACGAACACCAACAGGGACACGAGAACTGTAAGTAAGCTGCTTGCGTTTTAATAATTGTCGTAAATAAGTTGATTCAAATCTTTTAAATAGGTACCTAGGTACGCTTTAATACTTTATTTTTGTTAGGTATCAGACCTCTTACTTAAAAAAATATCAAATTTCAAGGCGGCCTAGTTATAGCAAGTAATACCTAAACCTAGGAAACTAGTATCTATGACGATTCTAAGCCCTTACGAGTATGAAGTGAAGATTAAAACTAGTTTAGGTAGGTATTTATGTTACCTACTACTCGCAAGCTGAGCATACGTAATGAAAGTACCTCGGTAGGCGAAAGCTAGAGATAGAACATAACTACTGTTTTCTCGAAAAGAAAAGAATGAAATTCTAACTTTTTTATTTTTGGAGTTTTTTCTTAAAGCTATGACTGATATGCTAAAGGGGAGTCTTCCACTTGTCGATCGAAAACCATTGCAATTTCACGGTGTACAAACAATATTTTTTAAAGTACCTACTAGACAAAAAAAAACCTTATAAAAATGGCAACCAAAACCACGAAATTACCTACCTTATAAGAGATTATACCAGTGCAATGAACGAATTCCGACGTAAAAATTTATATCCGAAAAAATATCCGAACCAAAAGTCTTATCCATACTAATCTAAAACCATGCACTAAGATATTCCGATCACTGCTAATCAATCAAGTAATCTTATATTTCCCGTACAGCAGCCCAAAGGAAATAATAATCCTAATACAAATCTATCATAATTTGAAACGTGTATTCTTATAACTTTTCATAGTAGGTAACTAAATACGTGCTAAATACAAACTAAATACTAAATAAAATAAACTAGGGCCCTAAGTTAACAACTTAATAACCAACTCGTAATTAGCTATTGTTAAAGATCTACGTACCAATATCGTAGTGGTAGTTGGTTACCAATATAAGCATTTAGGTACTTAGTCTAAGTTCATAAACGGTTTGTTTCAAAGAAGGTGAAATGTGAAATCATCGGTGAACGGCTATATTATGACAATTTCAAATAACACTTTATTTTTAACAAACCGGGTTTACCGGGTAGTCATCGATGATCGAACTTCAAAGGCAAAACAAATTCAATCAAATGACTACAAATACCTACTTCATGACTAATAGGTACAACCAACCAAAAGCTACCACTCTTTGACACCACTTAAATAAAAAAAGCGGTCATGTGCAAGGACAGACAGACAGACTGACAGCCAAGTCTCGGTAATAGGGTACATTTTTCACCCCTTGGGAACCCTAAAAAGTTACTAACCAAGTACGGTATGTAGATTTATTTAAACATTTTAAACTCTGGGAAACACTACTACTGCTACTTTACGAATCTAGTCGAAGTGACATAATATTTTCAAGTGATTGTGAATGTAAATTTTCATACGAAATAAAAATTATTTGACTTCGACTTCGATTTTTATTTGATGTCTATCTATGATTTCTTAAGCTGCCTAAAGGAACTACAGTGTATGTGAGGTATATAACAATGAGATCTGAGACAAAAATCGCTTTTGCTTATAATTCAGCCCAAAGAGAAAATGGTTGAAGGTCGTCGACATTCCGTATAGATAATATACCTACAGTGTGGAGACTACAGTCGCCTGGCACCGTCTGGCAGACGCCAATATGCCTAAATATTTAAAAGATTTAATCGACAACAACGACACGCCTATATAACATGTAGGTAAGTGCATATTAAGTAAATAGGTAGGGACGTACAAGTACATTTATCGACATACACTGATCCATGAGTATGGTCTATAAGATGATCCATAAGTATGGATCAGCCTCCAATCAATCGATCGTCGATAGATGGTAGTTCTACCAAAGAAAATCGAACGGTTGCTCAAAATTTTTTTTTAACAAATTCGTAAAATTGTACCAAAATTTAAATTATTTTTACACATTCATCAAGTGAAATTATTGGTGCAACTGGCTATTATGATGGCTACACACGGACCACAAAACGTCACCACTGAACCATTTAGGTACCCAGGTACTGCGTATCTGTTGTCCCCGAGGTTGCCACTAACTTTTTCATTGAAACATGACATGACAGACGATGGCAGCATTTTATGTGAGATGACCCCTTACAAACTACGACATTCCTAAGACCGGTCTAATAGATTAGCAATTGACCAAACTCACAAAGCCGATCTATATTTTCGTGGCAAGTTAAAACAAAAAACACAGCAATTGGCTACCTATTAGCATTTAATAAGACACAAATTCAATTTTTGCATTAAAATCTAGTATTAATGCAAAAATTGAATTTTAGCGACACAAAAACCACAAATAGCCACCCAAACTAGACACTCACTCTCACTGGGTAGGAATAGGTGCAAAAAGTGACTGCAGTATGGATGGGATGCACCAAATGTACAAACAGGCTGGTAGTAGCTTCCAACCAATTGCAGAAATGGTCAATAAAACTATAATTTTCAATCGGCAAGGGTCTGTAGAAAATAACTTTCTTGATCATTGCCGCGAATGGGGGTTTGCTCTTTCACAAACACACGATCAATGAACTGAGAATGACCTTGAAAAGTCCACAAATTAGGTAATTTAAGAGATCTTTAATTCAATCAATAAAATTGGTACCTAGGTACAAAGGCAAACTTAACGGAATGACACATGAAAGTGTAGATACATACCTAGGTACCTACATAAGTACCTAAGTGTGAAATTCCCAGTTTGTAGTAGGTAGGTAGGTACATAAGTAGGTAGGTAATATAGGTACCTAGATATATAAATTAAGTGAGTAGGTACCTACCTACCTGAATATTCCAAGGTTATATAAAAGAATTAAGTAGATATCTACCTACCTACTTAATTCTTATATAAGTATTTTCCCAAAACAATTGAAAGTTTTCAAACAACACAGAACCTTTTGTTAAGTGATTTTGGCTAATTTAAGATGGATTTCTGGATGACCATAAAAAAACAAAAATTCAGCGAAACGAATACTCATCAAATCAACGTAGGAAAGGTAGGCAGGCAGGTAGGTAGGTACCTAATTAGGTAGGTAGGTACCTAGGTCCTACTTAGGTACCTAGGTACCTACAGAAACTTAGGAAGTACCTAGTTAGGTACCTACCTAATGTAAGTATACCTGCATTAACTACAAGAATGGAAATAAAACATTTTCATTTATGTAACTTATGGACCGGCGCGGCGGCGGTAATCTTCAATTTCAATTGCAGGAAGATTTGAATAATTTCTTTTCCGGCGGCCCTTTGATTTCGATTACGGTATATCACTTAGATACGATTACAAGCAGATAGGTACTTAAAAAAACAATAAATTAAGAGACCCACTAGCTATGGAAACGTTATTTTAAAACTTATGATTATTTTGGAAAAACAAAAGATTTCTGCTTCACTAAGAAAAAAAACAAATGAATAACCAACCAAACAAAATTTCAAAACAAAACGAACGATTAAAAAAAAAGTTGCGGTTTGATCGTTCAGCCAGTAAGTTTATAGAGTCAAGCATTTTTTATTTCATCTTGTATTGTAAGATCTTACTTTAAAAATAAACTAATGTTTATTCAATTTTTCAATGATTGGTCATACAACAGAACAATTAAAAAATAATTTTATTATACCTAAATCTACCTAAACTTTAATTTATTTAAAAAGATTTTTATGAAACTGCGTAGAACAAAATAAATATTATGACGGATTCGCTTAGCTAAAGTACCCTATTCACTCTCTGACCTTCTACTCTTGTCGAGGCACCACTACTATAGATGTAAGGCCGCCGTCGATTTAAAAGCAATTAAACCAACCGGATTTAAACGAAAAGAATAAAACCGTTTAAAACCAACCATTTTTTTTATTTAAAACCATTTAAATTTAAGACTTTTTTTATTTAATTACAACAAATCTTGATTTTATCGAGGTAGGGATATAATATAACAGAGTATGGTTAAGGAGGAAACAGTTGCTCAGTCGGGTACAGTGACTCACCATCGTTTTGTAAAGAAGGAAAAGTGATACGTTCATCCCTTTTGCACTTGCGCGTGCGCATGCTAAAAGCTTCCAAAAAGTGCAAAAGAGATGAACGTATCTCTTTTCCTTCTTTACAAACCGGTGGTGAGCCACTGTACCCGACTGAGCAACTGTTTCCTCCTTAACCCTACCTAAAAAACTGTTAAACATTTTTTTTATGTGTGATTTATATTATAGGTACATAAACTTAGCCTATTGAGTTCTAGTTATTCCGTCCGACCAAATATTACCTAGTCAATTGTTTTTAGTATGCAAACAACGATATATGCAGGTAAACAACTCGTTTCGGTCGAAAACTCGTTTTAAACCGCCCAAATTTTAATCAAAACAAAACCAAGAGTGTGGTTTAAAACTCAGGAGGTTTAAAACTTAAACAACCTTTAAAATAGTACCTAATTTATTATTATTGTCAGATGACATTATCTCACACATTTCTTAAATTTTCTAGATTATACTATAAAATTAATACATTTCTTTCATTTTTGTAGGCGAATATTCAATCGCTTAAAACCTTTTTTTTTGTTTATTTGTGATTTAAAACTTCTCAAAAAGTTTTAAACGTTTTAAATCTGTTTATTTCTTTGATTTATTTACATGTTATAGGCGCGGCGCCTTCTTCTTAGCTGCTGTTTGACAACGATATTTGCTGAGGAATAACGTTACCGTTGCGTTATTTGAAAAACCGACAACGACACATCGCTACTGCTGACTGGAAGCTCGTGAATAGGCCCCTTTATTCGTTCGCATTTGCAGTGACGTCACAAATGACGTCAGTTGGTTTGACATAACTTTTGACATTTTAGGTAGTCCAAAAATAGTCTTTGTTGTTTTACATAGTGGAAAATAAATAAATTACCTACATAAATAAATTCACAGAAATATGTTAGAAGAATTGTAATGTATATATAAATTCTTTCATAAAGTCAATAACTTTACCATTCGTTGGCCCCATACTTATGTTTCGTGAAATTTGTGCTTCAACTTTAGCGTGGGTTTATAAGCCAATTGCGTAGATGATGAAGCCAGGAAAAAGTTCGGACGTGAAGGAGGAGATAGCTGAAGTCCATATAAGTGGCCGGTCACCATCTCCTAAGCTTAAAAATGGCAAAAATAAGTCCAGATCTCGTAGTCGTTCGGGGTCAAGAAAACTATCAAATGGGCATAACGCTACGGGTGATTCCGTTGAAACTCCTCCGCTGTCGGAAGATCAGCCTGAAAAGTCCAAAACGAGAGATAGTTGGATAAAATCTGAGCATGAATCCTTAGATATCGAACTACCGATCCATGATCAAATAAAACAAGGCATTCTTGGCTTTGTCGAAAAAGAGATAAAAAAGTCGGACAAAAATCCGTCGTTCGTGTTTTATTCTCATGACCCTAATGGGTTGGATGAAAAATTTCTTAAGACATTATCTCGGCCTTCTAGTGGTCATAAGGAGAAAAGAAGTCCCTCATATAGGAAGAAGAAAAGACACTCTTCGAGGCATAGAGACAGAGATTTGCATGATTTTGAAATACCAGGATCCAGTTTGAGTGCTTTAGAAAAGGTATAACACAGTGTTGTGTATATATTACTATTATTAGATTTATTAGATTATTACTACTATTATAACTATTATTAGAGCTGAAATCTAGCTAGGTATCTACTGTAAGTAGAGACTATCAGGCACTCTCTTCAACTTTACAACATAGAATTTCGGTAACTATTGGGTTTGCAGAGATCACTTGCTTTTACTTGCCAAAAATGTCTCTTTATAGCTTAGTTTTTCTACTGAAAGGTTTCTGAAATATACAGTTTCTCCTGAGAACTTAGGTTTTCATTATATTTATAATTATTAGTAAAACCGCCTGAGATTTCAATCGCTGATCACTGAATCTAGTGTAAAAATAACAATAATCAATGTTAATGTATTTATAACTTTTTTTTTGTTTAGGTGGACGATTACTTAAAAGAATACAATAAAGAAGAAGTTGTGACATTAAGTGGTGAACTTGAAATAGAAGCAAATGATGTTGAAAACAATAATGGCTCCGCTAAAGAAGTCCGACATAAACCGAGGAAGACCCGGAGAAAAACCAGAGATGAAAGACAGGATTCTAATGTTAATGGAAGGGATATAAGTCCTAAAGTTTTTAAAACTGGAACCAAGAGTAAAATAGGAAATAAACCTGGTAAGTTAAAAAAACTGACAGTGATTAAAAAAAGTGTCAAGTGGAAGTATGGTGACTTTGTTCTTAGTAATCTGAACATGGATGAAATGAAAAGATATATTTGAATTGTAGCAAACAAAATCTTATTGCATACTTTCAAATTTGTATAATTATTCAAAATTGCCCAGTTTTTTATAATGTCCAAACTGTTAAAACCAAAAATGTTTCAGCTCGGCCAACTGACCTCACTGCTATGTTAGAAAGCCTTGAATCCAACATGCCCTACCATGACCAATACATAGACAATCCTTTCTCTTCTCCATCCCCACTCACATCCCCCAATGATGAACGCCTAGATCCGTTTGGGTCGCGAAGACCAGAGAAAATTTATTTACAAGGAGGGGGTACTTTTAAAGCTGTATCCAGAGATAGAATTTTGGAATCACAGCAGTCAAGAGAAGGTGATAAATATTTGAGGTAAGGATTTGTATTGTTATTTTTTATATTACTACTTACAATTTTGAATGGCCTATTAAATAAAGTCGCAATTTTAGTTTGAAGTAAGTATTGAAATTTATAAATATAGTAGTATCTATAGTTAAAAGTGGCTGAAAATGTTAATGATGATGAGAGAATAGTCTGTTTGATGATTTATTTTACCAATTAGTACCTATCTATGTACTACTTTCTTAAGAACAATGACAGTTGCAGCAATAATTAATTGTATAAATTTAAAAATCCAGATCTTAGTTTTACCACAGGTTTTATTGCATCTACTAAAACAAAACTGTTCTTTGTTATGTTTCAGGTTAGGTGATTTCACGCCCCTTGATGTTGCCTTAGCTGTTCAGAAAGGTTGGAAATCCTGTGTGCCAGCTTGTCACGGTGTCTTAGGCGGTCTCTCTCTAATGCATTTGCTACTAATAAGCTATTCTGATAGCTTAGATGCCGGTCACCTGTCGTTCCATGCAGTTGTCACAATGCCTTATGTTGCTACATATTATTTCTTCTGTGTTCTTTGCCTTCTGTCTGTTTTAGATCGGTAAGTGTTTGAATTGAATTGCGTAGGTAATAGACTACTACATATTTATGTTGATTTTACTTTGGATTTCAATTTCAAGAAATTAAACTTAAAACTAGTACCTACTTTATAATCAGAATTTCAGTCAATTGCAGAAATGGATATTCAAGTATTTTGACAATTATGGGTCAGATAGGTGAATCTTCCATCACACCTATTGTTTAAGTGCATGACTGACTAATATGTTTTATTTTAGCTTTTAACATTAAGTAGGAAGAAGACTATACAAAAGATTTTAGGTGCCTTCATTTGGCAGTCTTTTTTCCTAGCCTTTAGTAAGAACTTATACTTGGATTTTACCTCACAGTGACATAAACATATCTTTTTTTTTTTTATTACAGCTTAGACGTTACAAGTCTAGACTTAACGCGGGGCTTACAGCCTTACTTTCAGCCTATAGTACTAGTGATACTATACATGGCATGTCTACTTGTCTGCACATCAGCCAGGATGTATGATGAGCTCATGGTGTACCAGTACACATCTTTGGTTGCTAATAACACGTCAAATGTTACCACGGTAAGTTCTATTGCACTAAATGTTTTAATTTAATATCTAAACAAAAATTATTTCTAGCTAATTGAACCACTCTTTTTACAAGTTTTACTCACTCTTTGAATACCTTTCCACATACTATGACAGATAATTAATTAGATATTGTTTTTTTTTAGCCCACAATACCTTCTTTCTACCATACGTGGACTCATTTCTCGATTTGGCGGGCAGTTCTCTCAATCCTCGGAATGATTTACTTCATTATATCGAATCCTCAGGACTTGGTCTACAATAATGTCAGCAAGCTTTTACAATTTAAACACCCTATGCCAAGTATTGGTTGATCAAGTTGTATATAAACTAGGTAAAAGGTTTTTTGTTTACTGGGATATAGTCTTTTTACCTTATAAGCATAATTGAAAAGTTACATTATTTACCTACCTACCTATTTTTATTTTTTTCTCATACCTAAGCTATAAAACTGCAAATATTTTTCGTTCATTAACCAATGAATTAAAATAAGGTTAAGTACCTAAAAGCCTAATTTTCAGTGCATTTTTTGTTATTTGAATAGTAATCTTATTATCTATTTATTTTTCTTTTTATTTGTGACGTAATGTCATAATAATTTAATTTGCGGCTTTCTCTAGAGACTGAATATTAGTGAAAAAGCACAAACATAGTGACTCTTGTTTTGATTTCTTTTAAAAATAATATTTTAGTCGATTAAAAATATATTAGATATTGAGTACCTAGTTACCTATTGATTAAATTGAACTTAGGTATCTCCAATAAGCAGATAGTCAAGTAAGTAAGATTGTATTATATTTCCTTCCAAAGATTCGTATGTAATTTTAACTAAGACTGTATCGGTAAGAAATAAAGAGGAAGAAATCCTTGATAACTAATTGAGTACTAAAGATAACTAGTAAAAGAAAAAAGGCTATGCTCTAAAAACATTTCTTGCTAGAATTTAATGTGGATATTTATTCGGTAGATATTACTCGTAACATTGAAAAATATAACTATTATGTATTACCTAAGTACATAAATGTTGTAATAATTCTAACGGCAGCTAATTTTAATTATATAAGCCTAAAAATGCGAGCTTTAGTCAAATTGTATAACTATTAAATACCTTTTTACTTATAGTAAATTCTCACTAATCATTATTTCAACTTTAGTAAGTAATTAAGTTCAAAGTGTTGTTTTAGTATGTAAAGTACGTAGGTACTTAGAGAAATGGATCATTTAAATGGGCGTATAATAATAATGGTGTTATGGAATTTATGGAAAAAACAAAGAAAAGTTACCTTCGCCATCTACTTACAGATAAAAACTGACAGATGAACCTATGTCCATTTCATAAAACATGACGTTTTAGACAGAGACAGGTATAAAAAATCTGTCAGATAGATTTTATCTGTTGATTGTGAAACAGCCCTTAAGTAATTGAATTTATTAACTTTTGTGCATTGAATAAAGATCTCAGATATTTGATTTTTATAACGCTGCTGACTTAACTTTTTAAGAACATCCATCTTTTTGGCAGCACGTCACTCAATGCTTAAAAAGGTTGCTAGCGTTATAATACATATTTGTGAATCTAATTGTTTCTAGTCGCATAAATATTTAAGTACATTCCATATAACAAAATATTCCATTTAGTTAAGTATCGATGTAGAGATTATTATAACTGATTAATATAATAACTGTTAAGATACCTAATAAAATTAAGTTTATTTACAATATTTCAGACTATTGCAAATTATATGACATTTAAGTTAGCATACGAGGACAAAGTATATCCCTACTTTAGCTAGTTACATGCATATCATCATAATACAAAAGAAAATGATAATTGAATTAAATATGTAGATGACTATGTTGGCTGATAAGTTTTTACAAAATACTCCCTTGCACAATCCATTGTGGTGCTCCTGTGACAAGCTTAATCTGCTTTTGACTGTATAACACTATACAAGGCGTTTTACGAGTCGATAACATAATCAAAATTATAATTAAACTGAATTTCCTGGTGATTAAGGTTATTGGAGCCTCAAATCCTCTATTTTATATATAGTTCAAAGGTATTTCGATTGGGCATAGAAAGATAATGCCGTTTTATTTCATCTCCAGAAAATATCTTCTGGTATCCTTAACTTTCAGGAACAGGACCAGTTTTTTTAAAATATTCTGTGTTGTATGACTCCTTTTTAACATGAGTAGTGTAATGAGAGTCTGCTTTCGTTAATTTGTCGATTCATAGTTGCAAAATTGATTAAAAGCTGGTTGTTGCATTGAACATTTTTGACGTTGCTCACATGTCAAACTCTACTGAAATAAATCTTTGAAATAGAAATGCGTTGACACATTATGTAGAGTTTGAGACTTGATATTTATTTCAGTAATTGGTTTCATATACGAGTATAGCAAATAATTTACTTATCGTGTTATATCTGACACTGAGTAATTTATGGAACAAACATATTACTTGTTATATTAAAAATTAATTTTGGTGTAGGTAAGTATAAAAATGTAATAACATGACGAAAACAAATATTTTAATAAGTAATTTTTTCCGTGTCATCGTTAAATTGATTAATCCTTTACATAGACACATATCGTTTCTAACTTTAATCAGGCTTTTATCTTATATTCAGTTGCAAGAAAGGTCAATTAAGTTAATGCTCCACCTTACCCAATGCTTTCACTGTTATTGATAAAAATGAGATCAAGACGGGGCATGATGTTAAATTGCTTATTAATTTAATAAACGTTTCATGCAACTGAGGGCATGAACCCGAACCAAAAAATTGTTGCCTAAATGATAATGCCAAAAAAAGCTGCCCATTAATTTTATATAAAATACCTCAAATAAGAGTATAAAGTATCTACTTATTTTTTGAAAACATTTGCAAGTAGGTACTTAACAGGTAGCTAGTTTATAATTATAACTTAAGTTTATTAAAGTATGGAAACAAAAACAAACATAAAACATAATTCCCAAATTAGACTGCGTAAAATAACTAAACTAGTAGTAGAAACCTAAATCCTTTTCATTTTCGAATTGAATAGAGTGCAAGCACAAAGAGCTCACGTAACACTGACGCAACACTAAGCCTAAAATACAATGTTTGATTTCTATTCATTTCTGTTAATTAAATCTTTCCATTATAAAATATTTGTTGATTAGTATTTATTTTCAATGCCGTTAACCTGTATTTGAACTCTAGGTATAAAAATGACGTTCTTTTCTATTTCTTAATAAACGTATTCTGAACATACTTACTTATATAAATAAATGAATATCTACATAAACTGTTTCAAAATCCTATATATGAATATAATAAATCGGTAAAAAATATATTTTCCAATGTATTGCCTATTGTCATAGAAGCGGAAATATCGATATTTATGTCATTGTTTGGTTGTTTGTTGGAGAAAGTTATTCGAAATAAATGGCTCGTTTGTAATAAAGAAGCTTTTACTTTTCATTTAAAGGTGGTCCTAATAAGTATTCGTCCATTCGAATTCATAAGTCATGTCAATAAAAAACATAATTATGAATGATCTCATCAATTCATTAAATTCACCTAAATTTTGCTATAATTTCAGATATGGCAGAATAACAACCAGATACTAAAACTATGATATAAAATAGTAATAAAAGTGAATTTTTCCATAAAATGTAGGAATATTTCCCCAATCCTCTTTCCCATTTGTGTATAGTCTGTACGACGACCGGTATTAGAAGTCCGAGGGTTGAAAAAAAGATTGCTCCAACGAGTCCGATTAGAAGCTGCAGGTCTGGTATCGCCACGGCTAGTAAAACTGAAAAATAAAAAGTTAAAAAGTTTTTAGAATTTTTCCGGAACCACAATCGAGTTGATCACAAAATAAGTTAGTACCTACCTAAGAATAGGTATATACTTTTAAGTAAATCTTCTGAAGAGAAAGCTAAAAATTGAGTTACTTTAACACGTAAGGCTAATGAAATGTCGGGAAGGAAACCTCTGTGGCTTTAATTAATGAATTCCGAAACACATCAAAGCTTATCCAAGGTACCTCAATAGTGGAAATGTCCGAACACATTTCTATGTTTGATGAATCCGATAAATAAACAAGTAGCTTAGTTCTGAAGAGAGATCTAAAAATTGAGTTACTTACTATAACACGTAAGGCTAATGAAATGTCGGCAAGGAATCCTCTGTGGCTTTAATTAATGAATTCCGAAACACATCAAAGCTTATCCAAGGTACAGTCAGCATCATAAGTCGATGAACACATTCAGATTTTCAAAAGTAATTTACACAATTATTACACGTAAAACCTTACTTATTTTTTTTATTTTGAACCTTATTGGATGGTCATTAAACCCTAGAGTATCTTTTGCTAAGCGATTGCGTCTAATAACGGTGTATTTTACTTTTGAAAATCTGAATGTGTTCATCGACTTATAATGCTGACCGTACCTCAATAGTGGAAATGTCCGAACACATTTCTATGTTTGATGAATCCGATAAATAAACAAGTAGCTTAGTGTACAGAATGTACAAGTGTTTATTGGCTTTTTTGTTCGAATATTGATCGTTAGTAAGATAGCATTGTATCATAGATACTTCATAGATAAAATATATCGCTGTGAACAAAATGGATCCAATTTTTTTCGACAGTTTCAGTAGTACGTCTTGCAGTAGGGTTACGCTATGCTATAGCATTACAAATTACAATTTTTAATTTTAAAACTAGCACTAATCGATCCTGCTGGCTGTTGCCAGGTAGATACTGCGTCCCTCTCGGTTTTGAACCCATTTTGGACAGTTTGTGCGTCTTCTGTTCTAGTGACTACATTCATAGTCTAATACACTCGAGAACATTGAATGCGTTCCCTTAAAAAGTTCCTATATCTATGGGACAATGATTCAAGTAGGAAAGTACCTATAGTATAAAAACCAAAGTTTATAAAAGGAAAATAACGTCATTGCTAAATTTTCGAAAATATACTTAATGTATATGAATAGGTAGGTACCTACCTTTTAACTACCTTGGTACCTACCTACCTATTTAGTACAAATTCTATTAAACAGAAAATGAAGAGTTTAGAAAGCTGGTGAATAGCTGGTACCTGTTAGACTAACACTTAGAGTCCTTTGTAATATCTGTGCTATGTTGTGATATTTCTCACTAATCCTGCCTTTCATGCGCGTCCAAATTATTCCCATTGGTGCATACATTTGTAAACAGTACGTGAAAAAAACTGCTACTATAATGAGGCTCTTTGCTGTTAAGGCTGCACTGAAAATAAAAACGTGATAGTCTGTTAGGTCTAATCTGGAGAGCTAACAATTGCCGTGAATGCGCCCATTTCAGTCATTATACTAATAATAGGTCTTTACCTATGAAATTGCCGTTTTACAGTACTGGCCATTTCAATGAAAAATATTTTTTGTTTAGCTAAGAATTCTAATTTCAAATTAATTTCATTTTAAAAATATGGAATTCTTTTTCCAAAAACAGTCATTTGTTTATTGGTTAGTGTTACATTTTCATTGCATTTCAATCATTTTCGTCAACATGGATACGTTAAAAATTCGAGTAATTATGGAATATGAGTTCCGTCGTGGCAGCAACGCGGCACAAGCGGCTCGCAACATCAACGACGTGTACGGAGCTAACACTACAAACCAACGAACCACTAGTTATTAGTTTGCTCGCTTCCGTTCTGGAAATTTCGACCTGAAAAATGAACCCCGCGGTCGTCCGAAGACTTTGGTCGATGCAGACGAATTGAAGGCGATCGTGGAAGCTGATGATACTCAATCTACGGCTGAATTAGCAGCAGCTTTCGACGTTAGCATCAAAACAATATTGGTCCATTTGCGTCAAATTGGCAAGGTAAAAAAGCTTGACAAATGGGTGCCCCACGAACTCAATGATCGCCAGCGCCAAGTACGCGTCGAGACGTGCCGTGCATTGCTCAACAGACACACAAATGAAGGAATTTTGATCCGCATTGTCACCTGTGATGAAAAATGGATTCTGTTTGATAACCGTAAGCGCTCAGCAAGTTGGTTGGATCCTGGTTCAGCACCTAAACAATGCCCTAAACGAAAACTTACCCCTAAAAAGGTGATGGTTACTGTTTGGTGGTCTAGCACCGGTGTGATTCATCACAGCTTCTTACCAAATGGGGAGAGTATTACTGCAGATGTGTACTGTGAAGAATTGAACACAATGATGGAGAAGCTGGCACGTCTCCGACCAGCATTGGTCAATCGCTCGTCTCCGCTGCTCCTGCACGACAACGCGCGACCTCATACCGCACAAATGACGGTCTCCAAGTTGCAAGAACTGGGGTTGGAAGCTCTCCCTCATCCACCGTACTCACCGGACCTTGCCCCTACAGACTACTACTTTTTCCAGAATTTGGATAACTTCTTGACTGGAAAAAAATTCAATAACCAAAAGGCAGTTCAAAACGCCTTTGAAGAATTTGTTGCCTCTCGTCCAGCTGATTTCTTTAAGAAGGGCATTAATAAACTGCCACTGCGTTGGAAAGATGCATTGATTGTATGGGTAATTACTTCACTTAATACAAATAAAAATTATATGAAAAAAAATCGTTTGTATTTTTTCATACAAAACGGCAATTTCATAGGTAAAGACCTAAATTATATTAACTAATTATACAGGGTGGCCCGTCGATTGACGTCCAAAAGAAAAATTTGGATTCCTCGTGTCGTGGGGTATCCGAATCACCCCCATGTATGTTCCGCGATTTTTTACGGCTTCCGAGTTATGACGTTTTTTTTATGATTTTTTGAGATTTTTCAACAAACCACCCTAAAAAGGTTCGTAAAAAAAAAGTACAACACTTTTTTATAATTTTATTTTTGCGTCAGATGCTTCATGCATGACCCTTCCTTTTTTGCATAAAATATTCAGCTTCGTACCTTTCATAAAAGTTGGGGAAATATAGGTCGGAAGAGGAAAAATTGTATTGACTGAATAATAATCGAAATCTTCAAACTTAAAATATGTGACAGGCGGACGGATGGACAGCGTGGTCTTGGGTTGTAATGTAACGGTTTTTACTTTTTAAGTAGGTACCTACTTATGGAACCCTAAAACACTGAATAGTTTGCCATAATTGAGTAGTAATTGATGCTTAAAACTTTAACATAAAGTAATATGTAGATATTTGTATATTTATAAAAGCCAAGATAACTCATTGAAAACCACATTTTACGCGTTACGAGACCATAAAATATACCTAATTTGGTTAACAGTCTTTGCAAATTGTCGTAATTAAGGGACTCTTAATCATTACTTTTTGTGGAGCAATCAGGTAGCTCGTTAAATGTATCTTCAATTAAATGTGCTTTGCTATAGAAAAACGAAAGTTACACCCGAAAATATATACTTAACCTATAGAGACTCTATTTAATTAGACTTTATTTAATATTTTTTTATTTATTACGTAGTCTCATATTGCATTTCTATGAATATGACCAAAAAAGTACAGACGCAGCTTCTACATCATTAGTAAGTATTTTTTTAATTTTTGGATTAATAATAGTAATACTAGCATGGAGTAATAATGCAGGATCCTATTAGTTCTAAATTACTTATATTTTGCCTAACATTGAGTTAACTTAGCATTAAGAAAGGCTATTAAGAAAGGCCTTGTTATATTTACCGCTACAATAAAAAATAAGGTAACGTTACGATAGGTTTAACGATTCGTGCCAACTTCGCCATCCATCTTATTAACGAAATCAACATTTGAGTGATTTTTGTGTACTTTCGCGAAATTGAAAAGTAAAACGAGATCTATACGTTTTGTGCTCCAGATTCAAAGGCGTTTCTATTGAAATTTTACACTAGTCTCGATTGCGGATCGTGACTAATGTAAACTGCCAACCATAGCTAAATACCTACTTGTATTTCTTTTTTGGCGGATATTTAGCATTATCACAATGAGCTCTGAGAACAGACTTGTTTTTAAGGTGGCTCTGGGGCTCAATTATTCGAGCTATTTTATTCAATAATTACCTATTATTAAATAAATGTCATATTCACAAAAAATCAAATTGTTTCTACTTACAATTCATCCTTTGGTAAATTCATAATAACACTAGCTTCAACGTTGTCCCCATATTTGAGGTAACCACAGAATCCCACAATTCCATATAGCAAGGTCACAAATACCATGGTTACATTCAACACTCCTGGGCACCCTAGAAACTGCTCAGGCTTTGCCATTTCATTTTCAACTGGCATCACCACATTGATTCCTTCCATTGCAAAAATGGCTGTGCTAAAAATAAAGTAACTGATTAATTGTAATTAAGGAAAATATGGATAAAGATTTTGACAGATATATTGTATACCTAACTGGTTTCTGCTTTAGCCAGCTAGTGCGTGAGTAGGTTATATTGCCACACTAGTATTCAATGGTCGTTTTTGGAATTTGGTACACGTGTAAAAGCGCTGCTAGTATCTTTTTCTTATGCATCCAAGACCCTTTGAATTATTATTAGTCCCTTTGAATTATTGTGTTGGAATCCTTACACTTACGAAGTTGTGTTATTTGTAAAGATCAAAGCACAACGCCTCCGCTCCTACCCGGCATAAAGATGGACAATCGAAATATGGACTTAAAAGTATCGTTTCCTCGCATATCGCGGTATACTTTACATGGGCAATAACAATAAATATTAGATGGGTTCATTATCACTGGGTTTACCTACCACCACAACCATTTATAGCTTGTCATTCTAGTTGATGCTTCGCTTTGTTTGGTGCTACGCGGCTACAGCAACATTTTTAATTAACTTCGGAAACTGCTACGAAAAGGGTTATTATGTAGAAAGTTGGGGATGTGTTGGTTAGCCGAACTTAAATTAGGGGCGTTCAAGTGTACTTTGACCTTTATCAAACAATAAATTGTGCCTTGAGGGTTAAAGTACCCGAGCAACGTCTTGATTCTTAAATATTATTACATACCTCAAAAACAAAGGCCACTGGGTTATACTAGACACAAATTTAGCTTCTGATAATTCTGATAATCCACCAAAAGTATAGTAACACGTTATTCCAAAGGTTACAAATAAACTTATATTGGCTAATATTGAAAATGGAACCAAAAACTTAAGGTGTCGAACTTGCATAATTAGAATTAAAGGCAGAAGAAGAATACCACAAAAGTCTTTTACTGAAAACTTGTGGTCTGGAATGAAAATGTCGATAATCTGAAACAAAAAATACGTTACGTAAGTGAAATTGTTTTTGATTCAAACTTATTACCCGGTGTAAAAAACGGCTATTGAAGGATTCGGCTGAATCATTTGATACGGATGAAAGTAATTTTTGAAAGACGCATTTACTGCATTGTTTTTCCACTCTCTTAGAATCATTCGCGTAATACTTAGAAAAAGTAATTAGTGAACTAGAAATCGCTTGCCAAATCGCGCGTAAAACTCTTCATTACAGCAGCGGCGCCGGAAACTAATCCCAGATAAATAAGCATTTTGATTGACACAAAATGTTGGTGATTATCGAAGAAAGAATTCATTCAATCGTTAGTGATGAAGTAGGTAGGTAGTAATCGATTTGAGACTAATGTTTGATCTAGGTATTACTTATTATAAGTGGCGAGCGGACGTTAATAAATGGTGATTTCAGAGATAATGACAAATCTTATAACAAAAAATTACACTGTATTATTATATAATAAATATGTATAAATAATATCTAAACCTTATCAAACCTTACTAAGAATAAGGAAACCGGATGGAATTTCCCAATGTTACTTGCGTATGATATCGACATGGGTCTAATTGGATTGAACTCTTGAAAGGGTCGTCCTATTAAAAAAACACTATAGGTATTTTACATTCATAAATCTTCATGTTGCTTGTTTTTGTCTAAATTATTCAAAATCAAACTAAGAAAAAAGTTTATTTCTTTTAGACATCTCAAAAACGACCCACCCTTAAACCAGCAAGTTACCTACGTGTATGATAATAATTTTGAAAACTGAAGTATTTAGACAAACATCAACTTCTTGGCTGTATGTGTGACAAATATTGGTAGTAACTAGCAATACAAAAATAACAGAACAATACCACAACAATACTCACGTCTTTTAAAGATGATGCTATGAATATAACATAAACACTTGTACCGCCGAGACATACTCCTGTCATTGCGTAATCTACAAAGTATCTGGAAAAAGATTAGTTTCTATTAACTTAAATCTCGACAATGAAAAATACATTTGTCGAACTTAAAAATATATATAAGTACCTACTACTGTATCTGTAAAAGTGCCTGTGCAAGTGAGAACTTAATCTTTTTACCTATTTGATACGGGCACTACAAATAAACCTAAACTAATTGGATTGGATCGATGGGCCAAGATATCTACCAACTGGTTGCCGCTAGACGGCCACAGAGGTAGAGGTCGGCCTAAGAGGAGATGGCGCGACGATCTGGATGTATACTTGGCAAGCTGGTCAGGGGTTGCCGGAGATAGGGAGGCATGGAAGAGTGCGGGGGAGGCCTTTGCCCAGCAGTGGGACACATTAGGCTAATAAAAAAAAAATTATGTTAAATTGGATATACCTACTTATAAAAAACTTAGAACTGGATTGAAAAAAAATACAGGACTAAATCTTAATCTTTGGTCTTCGATGTTGCATCCAGTATTTCCGACTGCTTGGCCCAGGCTCGTCGTAAAAGTAGACTTGGGGATAATGTTCTTTGACAAATGACAAACCATCTTTTATAGGCTTCAGGCAGTTTACTGCTGACCAAACATACATACAACACTTCGTCTGGTACTTTAGTACGCTGCCGTAGCAACAACAAACTGTAGGTAAGTACGCAATTGTCATGTCAATTAGTCATGACAATGTCATCAGGGTGTAGGATACGCTAAGCTAAATTAGCATGAAATAGAAATTTGATAGATATTGGTATTGCAACTAATCTTCAATTTAATAATGATCAAACTGCACGAGAACAAACGTAGCCGCCCTTACTCTGATAATTCGATTTAATTTCCTAACCAGTTACTTAAAATATATGTTAAAAAGTACGTAGATAGATCATATAATTATGGCATTATAGTTTTTTTTCGAATTAAGTAGGTACCTGCTCGTTATAGCATAACAAAAGGCGATTGGTGGTGGTTCTTTTTGTTACACACTCATATTAAAGTCTGGAATCCTTTATAATTTTTCTTTGGTGGAAACTTCAAAGTTTTTTTCTGCCTTCATGTTTATGGATGTAGGTATTTAGTTATTAATATTATCTACTGTTTTCTTTATGCATCTTGGGCTACTTAAAGTAGCTACCTAGTGGCTGTTTTACCCGCCTTATGTATGTATAATTCTTTGGCACGCCCTACAGCCTAAACGGCTTGATGGATTTTAGCTTGAGAGGTGTCATCAGATTCGTATTTACGTATATAGTGACAAAGTGATAACGAGTACGTCAAAATAAAAAAATGCGTTTTCTAAACTCAGTCGTGTTTTTTTTATATAAAACGGTTAGCTTATTAAAAAAAATAATTAAGTAAGTTGTTATTTAAAATAGTACCTACCTACCTATGTAAGTAGATACCTAATTAAATATCTTGCTACTTATAAAAATGCCCTTTGAATATGAATTCTTTAATATTTGTAGATGAAAGGTTTGGAACAACCATACCTACAAGAAAAATGGTTAGGTAATATACTTCAATAACCTATTTATAGTTGTAAAATTCATCAATTATTTAAGACAACTTAGGTTATAGGTAATTATACCTTACGAAATTCGAATAGGCTCTTGTTTTTTTCGGTCCATATTTGAACACTTTTTCACACGTGTCTGTGTAGCTCAGGGAACCAACTTGACATTCTTTGCATATTTCCCTCGAGATTGTCACCTGTTGAGAAAAAAAACAATCCAAAGGTTTTCATCGTCGGCAAGTAGGAGAAATACTTAAACAATAAATAGCAAAATATCAACTTTGGTGGTTCCATAAAGGCAGGACAGGCTTTGGCTGGTGACCCCGCGAGCAATGCGACCTCTGAAATGGTGACAGATGTACGGACAAACAGCGAAGTTTTAATGATAAGATCAGGACCTAGCTACTACTTAGGTAATTCCCAACCCAACCTGTTGGGTGCCAAATCCAAATAAAGTACGTTTAAAAAATAGGGTGCAAATCTGACAGAAGACTATAGTCAAAGACACTCAATACCTAGATAGGTACCTAGTAAAGACTAGAGTTTTGTGGCAAGCAAAGTTTTAGTTATATTCCACTATGCCAAGTTTTACCAAAGCACTTCAAATGCTGTTGCCGAATAAGCTTGAGGAGACCGGTAAGTATATCTACTCGTATGTTATCTCCTTCGCAACATACTCTATTAATTTTACGAAAATTTGACTGTTTTCGATATATTTTTTGTTGTAATGTGGTGTTAAATGGAAATACGTATAAGTACTTGTTTAACGGACTTACCAGTATATGAACGCAATGTGTGGCAATAAGACCGACTATCAGGGTACCTATGCTCCCAGAAATCAAACCCATATATTTGAACGCAGCCGGCATCGATAGTAAACCAGAACCTAGGCTCGATTTTAGTAGGTTAATAAATGCTCCGGTTGTCCTGAAATAATTCAATCAGTATAAGATTAAAATTATATATTCCTTATTATAAATTTAATCTATAAAACGGTTTGTTTAATTAACTAAAGACTTCATAATTTCTTCCTAATTTAGTATTTAAAATATGTAACTAGGTATATTTTATCTTATAGGTACTTTTGTTTTTCTCACGTGGAGCAGCAAGTAGCGCTAACAGAGCTTTTAAATTATTTTTTTATGTCTAAATCGCGAGACATGTACAGGAAATATGCACGTATTTTGTGAACTAACGTCATGTGGTGACGGTTACGAACTGAAAGTCGGACAGGGGCCTGTGCCCGCGCACAACGTTGCTCTTCTGAGAAAAAATTCTGTGCAAAAATAAAAATATACTTACTCATGAAACGAACGTAAGTACTTATGTGATGTTTTGTTTGATATTCGTCTGTATTTTTGTAATAAGTTTTTGTACGTAGTCACCGTGTCCGGTAGGTTTTTACACGCGCGATAGGTGTGATAGTATGGGATGGTCGACGTGACGGACCACGCGTGCGGATATGTTAGTTTTTTCCCTGATTCTTGCGTTTAGCTTTCAAGTACTTGAAAATTATTATCTACGTATTAAAATTAATACATACGATGTTGGGTGCTCGACACTTCTGTGCTCGAAAGGGTTGTACTCCAAGTCTACTTTACTGTGAATGTCCAGTGTCTCAGTAGACTGCGCCTGCGATGTTGACAGCTCTTCGCCATTGACACTAATAAAATTAAAATAACAAAGCCTTATTGTCGGCAAAATCAACATCAACTTGAATTTATTTACAGGTGAACAAGTAAGCTAGATATTTACATTAGTACCGACGTTATTCGGTAATTACTGGATCACTAGATCTTTAAAAATATACATAATAAATAATTAACTATTAAAACTTCATTTAAGTTGTTAGACAAAAATCTTGTGCAGTTATTGTATAATTCTCTATAAGTAGATTAAACAATTATGTAAGTAAGGCACTATTCCAATAACTTTTAGGGTAGAAAATAATCGAAATTATGAATATATCTCACCTTATTGCTAGAGAGTGACAAAGCTGTAAAATAATAATTACAGGCGATGTTATGTTATCATGTTTAATTCTCACGTTTGTTCTTTGGCATTTATCTCCGAGCCTTGATATCACTTGATCTCATAACATTAATCCTATTTGTTGAACGCTTCGATACTTAACTTGAATTCATAAAGGCATAATTCATAACAATATTTGTTTAATAATGATTTTTAATGGACCATTAGTTATAAGAATAACCAATATTATTTGAATATTTTTTTAATAATGCATTATCATCGTTACCATATTGAGGGAACTTTGGTTCTGCTGCCATAATATGGGTGTTATAAGTTTAATTTATTAGTCCCACTTATTTTTATCACATTTTTATTAAACAAACGGTGATGTTGCTAATTATTAGACATCAGCAATCATGACCCTTAAGTGAAATCCACAAAATATTAAAAAGGAGTCCCGTAGATAAAGAACTTACAAAAAATCACAAAGGTACATACCTAATCATAATTTAAAAGACTACCCCAATGACTACCCAAATATTATAATTTTTCAAAAGTACAAGAAGAACTTTCTATAGGTCTCTATTTGTATTAAACCTGGTATAGGTCAGGCCGCATACTGTAGGATATAGAATCATGATGGAATTTTGTCTTTTTCATGAACCTAGTCTACTACTATGTTGGGAAGTTGGTATCGAAAATAATTTGGACATTTTTTTGTGAGCTTCTATATAGGTATTGATTTCATATCATTGACTAGGTAGGTAGCTACTGGAAAATGAATTGCTTGGGTGCACACTTTGCTTCTCAATCCATAATACTTAATCTTTATATAATTGAGTAAGTACCTAGATACTTAAAATCGAATAAATATAAAAATGATTCGACTATCAACATAGACATTATAAAACATACTTACTTACTTTGTATTCGAGTTACGCATATGCAATTTCAGAAAAGCTAACGCTCTATTAAATTAAATCTGAAGCTGAAACGTCATAATCACGTTTGTACAATGGTCAAGTTTTACTTCCTTATTTTGAACTGCATATGGCTTAAACAAAAGACCAAAAGTACCAACGCCGCCGTCCAAAAGTCACAAGAGAATAATCTGCATTTTAAATAAGTGTGTGAAATAGCTCCTTTGGTTGAGTTGAGAGTCGTGGATTTGTTTCAACTACTTAGGTGAATTATGAAGCCGAACAATGGCCGTATAGGAGGAAAATGGGATTACCTACTATATTTAGTATGTTTTTTAAAAAGTACCGTATAGTGTAACAATCCCTTAGAAAAAGTGTGGATATGGCCTCTATATACGGTGCGGATGCACCGAAATGTCACAGCTCTCCCGTGCCAGTCCCATGCCGTAGTAGAGTAGCCATGTCTATCTGGTATCTACTATAATGTACCTACTTACAGTCACTAGTTTGTCTACGTATAGATATATAATCATATAAGTAGAGTGTAAGTACTAAGGTAATTATGGTGTTATGTCTCCAACATTAAATTTTCAGACATATCTCTTAAATAAAACTAAATATTTTATTTTATAGATATGTCGGAAAGTTTCAAACCCCATGCAGGGATTATAAGTATAAATTAATTGAAATTAACCGTTGGTTTGATGAAAAATTAGGTACCTGTCATCTTTCTCCATCTAAAGTACTTAGCGTTCCGGCAAAAACTAGCTCTTCCTGATCTTACCACCTACTTTTTGTACGATTCACTTATGAGTTTCAATAAGGAGTAGGTACGTAACTCTATTTCTATTTGCTGTAAAAAAAGAAGCAGCGGCAGTTTAAATAATATTGTACACAATTAAACAATAGATCTTTTTTTTTCACTGTTAACTTAATTCACAACTACACTATTATATAAATGTTTTTTATATCACAAGCTTAATATACTCTATTTAACTTTTTATGAAATTGTAGACAAAGATAGTATTTTTCAGAGCTCTTTGAGAGCAGGTGTAAAGACGTACTAGCGGCATGGAATTAGTGTCACTGACTGACTTCAATATCATAAGCACTTGAAATCTTCATTGAACGCTCTTTTAAAACGTCAGGTGACCATTCTTTATGCATTACTGGAACTGTTAAAGATTTGTTTTACGATGCAGTACCTTTTTTGTTTCACAATTTCAGAAGGTAGATATTTTATTAAAGATAAGAAGTTTAAAATGTTAAAATGTAAAAAAAAACGAACCGAATCAATCCATTTACGAGTAATACCTATAATACCGAATAAAAATGTATCTATTTACGAGGAATATCAAATAAAGTACGTAGATTAGATACCTTGATGTTTAATTAAATACCTGCTCTTATTCGACGTTTTTCGTTTCGACTTAGTACTACCTATATTTACTCTTTGTTGCACTAAATAGCGCTAAATTTAATTTATTGGCTTACTGCCTTCAGTTAACAGTTTTTTTTGTCAAAAAAAGTATTATGGAAGGTAAATTTTAATGACTGTTTATGCAACAAGCTCTTACTAAATCAGCATCTTATTATTTTCTAATATATGAGTTGCAGCAATGCAATGTACCTAATCTAATAATGTATGTTATTACTCGTTTTATTTAATAAGGTTCAAATGCCTATTTTTAGGCACAAAAGATATAAAGAACAAGAACAAGCGTAAACACTAATTGTGATAACAGACAGAACGCAATTATCTACATAAGTACACGTAATTATTGTCATAAAATACCTGCGTAAGTATGTACCTATGTAGGTAACTAGAATACCGTATTTCAAATAATAATTGGCACGTATTTTCAATACCCAGACAGTAGCAGATAATAGTTACATAGTACAAGGTATAAAGTTTAAGGTCATTTAGGTAATTAAAAACAGATTAAAAAGGAAGTTAGATAATATTGCATTTTAATTTCCTAACTTTTAGTTTCAATGTTTAATCGTATAACAATTGTTAGTAGTCTACGTACCTATATTATCTATCTATGATACCATATTGGTTTGGTATCATATTCTTCATAAAGTATATTGTGTAGGTACTTTGTGAGGAATAAGACTGAGATTATAAGTATAAAGACTAATAAATAAGATACTGATTGAGACACCTAGTCATTTAGCTAAGGTTTTATTATTTAGTGACTCATTCGCTCGCCAGCTATAATTCTCCCTGAACTGTTTGTATTGCCCCTAATTACAGTATAAAAATCGAGTTCCTAGTCAATTCGACGTTTTAGTTCAACCCATGGCGACTCTTCTAGTCTACATAAGCAGGCAACAGGTAAAACAAGATTCTAGACGGTATCTAGATCCGGTTTATATGCGACAAGGAAAAAGAGAGGGCACCCGTTTGGGTGTGCAACTTTCTACAAGTTTTAATCGTCTTTTTAAATGTTCTGCGGACCTTAGGGTATTTACGCGTAATGTTGTTTTTGCCGTTTTCTGTATTGCTTGTTAGATAGTGCTTCACATTTTTTTAACACGCTTTTATTAGCTTGGGTTGTATGTATGTAACGGAATCTTTGAGCTTAATTTTCACCCATTTCCAGAAGTCTGATCAATTTGAAACTTTGCATACGTATCAAGGACCGATGACAATGCAATAATTTGATAAAAGTTTTCTATTATCCTTATTAGGACCGCCAGGATTTACAAATTTTTTTCTAGATCCTCTGTGGTAGAGTAAAAGAGACAGAGCTAGCGCGTGATCTGCGCATAGTCGTCGTATTAAAAGTAAAGTCGTACTAAAAAATGTAAAATAAATAATAGTTTAAAAAAACTAAAAAACACGCTTTTATAGCAAATCGAACTAAATCTAGAAAATAATTTTTAATAACAAATTAAAAACAAATTAAAAAATAAAAATATTACCGTAGCACAGAAGATCAAACAATTAATCATAATTAATTACTTTAAAATAAAATTGTAGTCAAATTTAAGTTATAAACAGAATCATTATGTTCAGAGTGAAAAGCGTGAGGTGCATTTCCCTATATTTCCATAACTCTCCTCTAAGAGATAGTTGCCAATAGATTGATTGTAACCTTCCATATACCAAGCACCCCACGACTTTTAGCCCAAACGGCCGAGCGGGCGAGCCATCATTCAACGGCGCTCAAGGCTGAGGCGTGCGCTGTCAGATGGTTCCGGCAGGCGAACACGCATCGAACATAAGCCTCGCGAGGCAAATGCTCGGTCAGTGTGGACGTGCTCTCTAACATAATCCTAGTAGTCCGACTTGCCTGCTTATAAAGTTATTGCAACAAGTATGAAGTAGTATGTTAGGTAGCGACCACAAAGACGCAACTAAATTACTCTATCGACCTGCTAAATGTTACGCTAAGTATAATTAATCAAAGTTATTATACATTTAGTGTTATCTATAGGTGGGCGAAATTTCATTTGCGGTGCCCTATAACAGGGTCCATAATCCTTTTCAATATAATTAGCTGTAAGCTGTTATATATTATGTAAAGTTTTATGGAGCAATAAACCATTGAGTATTGAGTATAATAGGTAGGTATGTCATATAAATTAATAGACATACATATAAGTACATATAGTCCACTAGTACTTACTTAAGTATAGGTTGTTTAATTTGTAGATATTGTAAGGTTATAATTTGACCTTATTATGGTATCAAAAACTGAAGAAGAACTCATCATCAATTCCATACATACATAATCTCTTCCATCACATAAGTATGATAAATAATATACCTAATTATTAAAAACAAAAAATTGTATTAACAGAAATCCATAGTTATCGGTGGATTTGTATATGCGACATAAAATGACAAAAAAAGAAACGCAAGAAGGCACCGCTAATACTAATGAATAAGCTACTTCCTTGTCTAGTAAATCTGAACATTTCGTCGATAGATATAAATAAATAAATAAATATTTGAGACATTGCACACACGGTCACCTGACCCCAAACTAGGCAAATCCTGTACTATGGGTATCAGAGACTGATAAGCATACATATACGTATAGATAAATATATAACACCCAGACACGGAACAAACATTTATGCTCATCACATAAATTTTTGTAACCGGCGGGGATCGAACCCGCGACCCGTGCGTAGGAAGCAGACGCACTACCGACTACGCTAACAGGCCTGTCGAAAAGAAAGAAGATAAGTTCGAACCTATTTATTTATCGTCGATCGATCTTGGCACGGCAATATCTAACATACTTAATTAGGATATCCACGGTCTTATTAACTCCCGACGAGTTTAGCTAGAACATTTCTTCCAAAATAATCAGAATAAATATACATCAACTTAAAAGGTTCCTGGGATCTGTACTTTACAATAAGAATCAACCTACTTGTTGAACGGACTGCCCTCTAAGATATATGTACTTATTCTACTTCAGACTCAAAGGAATCCTTCCTACTTTACGTATTGAAATATGTAATTCTAATCTATAGGTAGGTAGATATAGTATAGAATAGATAGTAGCTTTTAGAAAGGTTAGGTAGGATTTAAATAAAATACCAAATGCCAATTTAATATTTTATTGTTTTAATTTGGGTAAGTACTAAATCATTTGTAAGGATTTTTTCATAAACTCAGAAATTACATATTTTCAAAAAAGACTACGTGAATGGTTACTTCATTACATATATCATTCATTAGGTACTATTTATCAGTAAAACATTTAGATGATTGAAAACCGACATGTAGATACGAGTATGTAAGCATTTTCAACATTGATATAGAATTCTACTCTATTCTTTCAAAATATAATATTAATTCTGGAAAGGAAGTTTTGAGTTTCCAAACTTGTCTAAGATAAAAATCTACTATTTGATTGATTAACTTAGGTACGCCCTTTCAATTACATGGAAAAAAATCACAAGCTACCTCAAGTTACGCGTGGTCTCAATTTTCTTACAATTTTTTTTTAACTTTTTAGAATTTTATTATTTTAGAGGCTATAACATTTTTTAAACAATCCAGATATTAATTACCTAAACGTCTATCTTAAGAAGTTACTATCAATTTTCACACTTGGACCAAATTCTTTTTGCACCCTGTATAATTTTTCCTCTTACATTACCATTTCTTATATAACCAACTTGAAAACAAGTTACATCCTAATTTCGTATGTTTCTTTTAAACTTTGAACACAACTCCATAAATGGACGAAATCGCAAAAATATTTTATAAATCACGTAAATATCATATAAATACAATTAAGTAGGTAGGTAGGTAGCTATATTCATATCTTAACATGTCATTTACCTACCTATACCTGGGTACTTAAAAGAAGGTATGTCCTTTTTTCTTTTATTAACAGAACAATTGCTTTTTGTAGGACATAGACGCGATGAATACATTTTATATAAGTAGGTAAGTAGTTTTTTATTTCTAGATAGACCGACCTATTTTCTGACTTACGTATGTGTTATTTCTTAACCTAATTCTATAATTTATTTTCTACAGACAATTATGGAATCTATTTTACAAGATAGGAAGTTAATATTTTTGTTTGAACTTTAGTAAGTTCCTACTTAGCTAAACGCGGAGCAGATCAGATTTGTCATTATTTAAAATCTTATACATAAAACTAAGTAGGATTACATTATTAAGCTCATATTTATTTTATCTTAATTGAACTATCGCCGAATGAGCGTAGGTCGTCACTCCATCGTTTTTTGGGCCTACCTCGGCGACGTTGACCGTCTGGCACCCAATTTGTGGCAATTCTCGCCCAGCGCTTTGTATGCATGCGACTCACATGGCCAGCCCAGTCGAACTTTAATTTGGCGGCTTTTCGTCCAACATCTGCGATTCCAGTATTGGAACGCAGCACAGTGTTCCTCACCCGGTCTATTCTTTTCACACCTAGCATGCTGCGCTCCATTGCT
Source organism: Anarsia innoxiella (assembly GCA_947563765.1). Taxonomy (NCBI): domain Eukaryota; kingdom Metazoa; phylum Arthropoda; class Insecta; order Lepidoptera; family Gelechiidae; genus Anarsia; species Anarsia innoxiella. The sequence goes on from OX387397.1 coordinate 2,931,521, forward strand.
CTTTGGCAGACCTTGAGCTTGGACTAAGCTCATTAAGGGACGATTGGTGGGATGCAGCTAATGACAGGAGTGTTTGGAGAGGCATGGGAGAGGCTTTTGCCCAGCAGTAGTGGGACGAAATAGGCTAAGAAAAAATAATTGAACTATAAGTAGAAATAAGTATAAACTTTTTTCCATGCTGAAAAACTACAATAAACCATTGAGAAAATGATAAAAATGACTACCTAACTAACCTTTTTATAGCAAAAACCGACTGCGGTTAAAATATAACTCCCACAATAAATAGGAATTTAACGACACATTTCAAGCTAAAATTCATCTAGCCGTTCAGGCTGTAGAGTTTCTCAAAAAACATAGGTACCCTCCTTCTGGTGCAGTCGGGTAAAAAAGCCATACCCACAACAATAGAAAATAAACAATCAATCAACATCGACATAGATCAGAGACAAAAGTGGGAATATCGTGTTACGCGTTGCTTAAAGTCAAAAAGTTGGTTATTTTGAAAAAGACTAGGTAGGTACAGTTCTAGATACGAAAGGTAATATCGCCAATTAAAATCATTGTAAATCGTTTGGAACACTACACACAAACAGGCATATATAATTGTAATTAGTAACAGCAATTATTTTTAAAATATTATGTTGCTTACTTAGGTACCTACGTACTTCATTGTCTTCCCTAACTTCTATAAGTTTTTGATGGTTTATCACGCTTCTACAACTTCACTTCATCACAACATGGATCACTCACATTTTAATATCAGAAATCTCCTCGAGTTTAAGAACTAAGATAATATTTGGTATTCTTACAGATAGGTACTTATAGAAAAATGAAATATTCACAGAGAAGTTGTGTGGATTGCGGCGTCGTTTTCGCCTGCTTCGTTCTCGTCCAAGAAATGCGATACAGGACGTCCTCGTCTGTCTCGATGACCTTTAACACAGGAAAGTTTAGGTAATCCTAATAATATGTACACAATTATAAATGTCAATCATGGATGGGTGGATGTGAGGATGTTTGTAAGGCCCTTATTCTTTATATTATTACTGAGACTTGGCTGTCCATCTGTCTGTCTGTCTGGCCGTCTATCACCAAGCTGAATCTCACGAACCGTTATAGCTAGAGCGTTGAAATTTTCACAGAATATGTATTACCGTTGCCGTTATAACAGCAAATACAAAAAACCAAATAATAATAATTAAGGTGGACGGACTGACGGACTGACGGACTGACGGACTGACGAACTGACGAACTGACGGACTGACGGACTGACGGACTGACGGACTGACGGACTGACGGACTGACGGACTGACGGACTGACGGACTGTTAAATGTTAAAAAAAATATTTTCGCGCTCAATTTTTTTTTAAATTTTTTTTTTTAGCCTAATTCGTCCCACTGCTGGGCAAAAGCCTCTCCCATGCCTCTCCAAACACTCCTATTATTAGCTGCTTCCCACCAATCTTCCCTAAATGAGCGTAGGTCGTCACTCCATCGTTTTTTGGGCCTAAAATTATTATAAACAATTATTAATTTTTTGGAGTTTTCATTGATTTATATTAGTCAAAAGTCATATTTTAAAAAGAACAACTACTTGAAAACTTGATCTTGGATCTTTAAGGACTGCAGGTATACCGATGAAGGTCGGGTTGGAGAATAGAGGGGATAACAGCAGCTGTTCGGTATTGTTCATGGCGGGCCCCGAACTTCGTATCGTACCGCCTAACAGTCAATGAATGTCGTGTTACTTTTTAGCTGAACTAATTTAGGCTTTGATGAACGTAAAACAATGATACAAAATAATACGTATCGGTTTCAGGAGCAGGAATCTCCGCACATATTATTATGATGTCATCTATTTGATCTGACCGAATTCTTTCGACTAACCAAATCAGAATGTGAGCATGCGGTAGGCCTCGTATTTGCCATTCGATTGAATACATCCAGCATTGAGTATTCCCAAAGACGTGTTGCTTTACAATGTAATTCATTAGTGACCGAATTTTTTGCCTGAAAACACGTGCGGTGATGTCGTGTCGATCACTTGATGTTTGTCCGGGAAGCACCAATTGAATAATTTCTATCCATTTCGGATTACATGTAAATGTAATGAATAGATCTGGCCGACCATAATGACGAACATATGTCATTGCATCTTGCGCATATTCATGCAAATGACGCGGGCTACCTATGTATTCATTCGTAGTGGTTAGGTAGTTATATACTCTTTGAGCTATTGTCAATGTCTCGAAAGTTCAGGAGTTCGCTCGAAAGTTCTCGCTCGAAAGAAAGCTCGAAAGCTCGAAAGTTCTCCAACCCGACCTTCATCGGTATACCTGCAGTCCCTAAATCCAAGATCAAGTTTTCAAGTAGTTGTTCTTTTTAAAATAATTATGACTTTTGACTAATATAAATAAATGAAAACTCCAAAAAATTAATAATTGTTTATAATAATTTTATTCCCAAAAAACGATGGAGTGACGACCTACGCTCATTTAGGGAAGATTGGTGGGAAGCAGCTAATAATAGGAGTGTTTGGAGAGGCATGGGAGAGGCTTTTGCCCAGCAGTGGGACGAATTAGGCTATAAAAAAAAAAAAAAATTGAGAGCGCGAAAAAAATTTTTTTTTTACATTTTTCTATATACTATTAAAAACATTTTTTCAAGGTTTATATTAAGATTCATTGACTGGCCCTGGGTTCCGAGGTTTGACCATTTTTATGCCTTACGGCACTCTACATATATGTAGTTTCCTTGAATTTATAATGAAAATGCACATTAATGCTAAACACAAATTTTAAAAACATACCTAAGCGTCCAGAAGTGCGGCAGCCCCTGACCACACAGGCAGTGACTTCTTGGTTGGAAGGTAGAGGGGTCACTTGTTTGCATTCCACGTTCTCAGCGCAGCATTTCCTTTGTGAATTGTATTCAATCATTTACATTTTCCACACAAAAACAAACAACAGATACAGTTCTTTACCCATTACGTTTCCTTTATTAGTTTTTACATATTTTTGATTGATATTTATAATGCTATGTATTTAAAACTGGTTATTCAGCGATTGTCCTTAGATATAGGTACTCATAATATGGCATTCGATTCAGCCATTTCAAGGTCATCAGCTCTTTTGTCAGCTGTGGTAGAATTCTAGATCCAACATAACAATAGATATGTCATGTCTGGATCAGTGTTTAATTTTTAATATAATGTAATGGTGACAACAGGCGAGGAATTGATTCCAGCACTCCATCCATTCTTGAAAAAAGTTACCTACACCTACAGCAGATGTTTGTTTTCGTTTTGATCAGTGTTTTATTCTTAATTTAATGTCATTTAAATATCATATCATTTAAATAGTATATCTAATGTATGTACGTATAGGTACTTAGTTTAAAAACTTCGAAATAAAAATGAAACTAAACATTTTAAAAGCCCCTGACAGTATAAAAAGTAACAAGTGAAATAAGTAGTATTTTATCAACTGGAGATCGCTTTACGCTTAATATTTCATACAAGCTGACAACTTTCATACAAAGTTCATTTTATCGAGGGACATCCATATTGAAATATTAAGAAATATGGGATTCCTACCTATTTCTATAAGTTTCTATATATTTATGATGAACTTATGAAAACTTATTTTTCTCCGCCCCACATAATACCTACGTATACTTACCAACACATCTTACAAGATTTGAGTAGTGTAATGAAAGCCTGCCTGAATTTGCGGTTCATGAAGCAGTACGTGATGGGGTTGCTGCAAGCCGAGCAGAAAGCCAGTAGTTGTAAGCAGATGATTCCTTTAGGGCCGATGTATTGGAATAGTTCTTGTGGAAAGAATAGGTATATCTGTTGAAGACAAATCATAGGATTAAAAAAATAACATCTTCATACAAAAAAATAAGTTCTAAAAACTAAAACCCGCCTACGGGAAACCTGCGATCTTAAAAGTAAGAAACAAGAAATAATTCTTGTCTTCTTAACTACCCCATAAATGCACAGACGTAGCGATTTACAGAGGAAAGCCGTGGTCGTATTAGACGGGGGGCTGTGCCCCCCAAACCCTCCTACACAGTAACTTAACTTCTTTGTCTACAGTAGAGTTTGAGAAGTGTTTCGTTTTGTTTAGACGGGGGGCTGCGCCCCCCAAACCCCCCTACACAGTAACTAAACTTATTTGTCTACAGTAGAGTTTAAGAAGTGTTTCGTTTTGTTTAGGCGGGGGGCTGTGCCCCCCAAACCCCCCTACACAGTAACTAAACTTCTTTGTCTACAGTAGAGTTTAAGAAGTGTTTCGTTTTGCACACTGATAACTGTTCATAGTAGAGTTCAAGAAGTATTTTGTTTTATTTCAAACTTTCCAAGACGCAGTTGTTAAACGCATCACTAATTCAACTTATGATAATAAACAACTTTTAATATTGGATAAATTTTGGCAGAGTCCAAAAGTGTTTGCTTTTTCGTACAAGTTGCTGTGTGCAAAATGTACTTATTGAGGGACCGAACATTTTTGGATGCCTACAAAGTTGGTTCCCTAGTAAATGTCAACATACTCGTAATCCTAAGGAGGCCAGATTTGGCAAGCTGTAGGTAAGTAATCTAGTTTCGAAATATTATGGTAGAAGAAAAGACAACACGTAAAAACACATATTTACAAGTGAAACCGCGCGCAAAACAGTAATATATATATTTTTGATATGCACTCACTAAATCCTTTCATTTGATACCCCCACACATTACCCTTTACATTTTTTTATATTTTTCGTCGCGACTTCTTGTCCACTAGTTTACAAGCAAATCCGTGTGCAAAACCTAGTGATATATATATTTTTGGAATGTACTCGCTGAGCTCTTGAATTTGATACCCCACACAACACCATTTACAAACTTTTATTTTTTTCATCGTGACTTCTTGCCCACTAGTGGGCAAAGTATTGAACTTATTGAAAAACTAGGTATCCTATGTCACCCGCCGTATTGTAACGATTCTTTTGACACCTCATTCATTAAAATCGGTTCAGTTGTTTAGACGCTACGGTGGAACATACATACATACATACATACATACAAACATACATACATACATACATAGACTGCCAAAAACATTACCCTTCCTTTTGGCTTTGCCGTAGTCGGGTAAAAAATATCGCAACATACGGAACTACATTAAATTGTGCCAAATCAAACGATACCATAATTGTTTAATTATGTATAGGTTTAGGGGTTGGGAAACGTTATGGCTCGAAACCATATTTTGATCACAAATTGTAGGCAGTTGCCGCAAGGACCTGCACCTCTCTCTATCGCACAATATAGGTCGGGGGGCAGGATAGTAATATACCATATTGTAGTGATGTGCGTGATGTCATCGATTTATCATTTTCTAAGGAGGAGTAAGGTAAACTTGCTATTCGTACCTGCGCTTATATTACCTCGCCTATATCACAACTCCGGTAATAGTTTTAGAAACGCCTCTTCAGACTAAAAACAAATGTACCACTTAACAGTCGGCCGTCCGTTTGAGCACCTGATACGACACAACTTCTATTCCCTCCTTTATTTGGTCTATGTAAGTCCTTCGGCAGAGAATAGAGAAGAGTGGCGCAGACTCCACCGACAAGAGCGACTCTCTTAAATTTAAGATGATGAACAGTCGGCCATGTTATCACCTAAAAGATGGCTGCCGGTAGGTTTCTCTTATTAAAATTGTTTAACTCATAAGTATTTTTCAGCTTTTTCTGCAATATTTTGATAAAGAACATTATACAACCTAGGTGGTGTTAACCTGATTTATTGTTTTGTTATGTATTTAACTAAAGATATTTTTTGAGTGACATTTTATGAGTGGGAAATTTAAAATGAGTTCGACTCTTGCGCTTATTTCGTACCACATACCTACATGTTCTTAAAATGTACTTGACAAAAATAGAACAAACCAAGAGGAAAAACGTTAAAGGAAAGAATGTTTTAATACAAAGAAAAATTAGGAAATAATGCAATATATGAAATGAAATAAATTTATTTGCATGAACACAGTAAGTAAAGGTCTACAATAAAGGATACAGCAAAGTTCGTGCGTTCTACCTGCAGGCAGGTGTGCAAATGTTAAACATTAAGTAATTAATACATACAATCAATAAATTAACAACATAAAGTCTTATCTTTATATTATATCTAGATAATCTAAAAATTCACGAACGCTATAGAAACATCTAACCAGTAACTAGTCTGATACTCGTTTTTTTATACACTCGGCTTCAAAAAAATCGCACCTTTTAAGAAATCTATTTTAAACATCTTTCAATCGTATTTGTATTATGAAATATTGGTAATGTTCGGTATCATTTGAAAGGTAAGGAAACAGAGAATGCAAAAACAATAATTCATTCAATGTTTTTTATTGGAACTGAGAAAAAATTACAAAACAATAAAAATCCTTAAAAAACCCTAATAAAATCGGATTAATTCTAGGTATACCCGAGATAACACAAAAAAGCTTGGAAAATGTCCCAATAAGTTTTTAAGTTATAGATATATACCTACTTACCGCATTTATCACATGCAACGGCGTCCAGCAGATGAAAAATTCCAGAACTATTACAAACAGCATCTTTATGACCTGAAACGAAACACACAAAAGCAAATTGTGTATTAGGCATTTGGGGATTGATCGAGTGTAGCTTTAGGACAGGAACAGCAGAGAAAGAGATTAAGTAGTGAAAAACCACCTTCCGCTTGGTTTCAATGTTCTTGTCAATGTGAGTGGACCGGACGACGACGTGATGTAAATCTAGTTCCTCGTGTTCGCAACAATTCTGAGGGCTCTGTGCTGGCTCGATGCGTTCGCGTTGCTCCGTTTCCAACTGGATACACAAAGTCTGTCAGAATCTACATAGTATAAACTTATTAAAGTTTTAAAAAAATATTCATTTCGGTTTGTATAAATGGTAGGTAACAAGAATTGACAGAACGCTGTCGTAAAAATTGGGGGTTAATGTTGAATATTTTTTTATTCGATAGTTGCTAAACTCACTTACGAGAGTCCGGCTCGCAATGGGTATGTGACATATTTCAATTATTTGAAAATCTCTGTATTTATAATTATTTTCATTTCTTAAAAAAGAGATCACAATGTAAGTAAGTTTTTAAATCTAAACATTTTTGAAAGTTAGATTTAACATTTGGCATATTTCAAATAGGTACTAAATAGCATAACAAACAAATTAGGTACCTAAAACATTTACTTCAACATACACTGGGCGTCAAAAATACATAAGTGTACAGTAGGTACAGTTTTTAAATTGTGATTACTCTAAAACTATAGAAGATAGAGTTTTGAAATAAAAATCATTTTATAGCAAATTAAATGTAAGTATACTTTGTTTAATATAACTGAAGGTTCTTACTTTAAATCAGGAAAAACTAAAAAGTTGCCTATTTTGAACGAAATGTCCAGCGCTTAATTTTTTCGTATTGAGTCTTGTTCGTACTTTAGTAACTTGTGTTGCCGCCCCGGGCTTTGATTACAGCTTAAAACCCGTCTGGCATGCTGAGCACTAAGTTTGGAGGTGGAATAGGGGAATATTCTCCCATTCTCCTATCAGAGCCTATTTAAGGACCCTGAGGGTGGTGGGAGGTGGTATACGCCTTCTGACTAGCCTCTCAAGCTCATCCTAGGTGTGTTCAATCATGTTAAGATCTGAGCTTCTTGATGGCCAAGCTAACAACCTGATGCCAGTTCATCTTATGTAGGTACTTTTAAACGTGGAAATCAGTGTATGGCCGGGCGTTATAATGCTGGAGTATTGCTCTATTACCCATATTTACGAAATATGGCCCTGAATTCTCGTTAAGGATCTCTAAAGCATATTTTTCACCAGTCAGAGTGCCTTTTTTATGTCATCTCTATGACAATTAAAGCCAAAACACACGGTGAAACGCAACTGTAACGAAACGCTTATGAAACTATCAGTTTTAAACCAGTTTCAAACGTAAATCCACACACGGTGCCACCACAATCGTTTCAGGTTTCCTTGAGAACATAAGCGTTTCAGTTGAGTTTCATCGTGTGTTCTGGTTCGCACGCCGGTTTCCATGCAACTGATTTGAAACGCGTTTCAAACCGATCTCAAACCAGTTGCGTCGTGTGTGGTTTTCTAAAGAAGTCTATAGCAGAAACTTCGATGCAACTCAAAAGAAACTAGCAGTTTCAGTTGCGTTGCAGTCGTGTTCTGGGCCTTAGTTCTGTGTATGATCAATTAAAGAGATGTCAGCCCATACATGTACAGAGGCCCTGCTTGTTGGACTCTTTCCGAGATGAAATATTCTTCTTCGCCCGGCGTAGCGTATCCCTGCTACTTGATGCCCTGTGTCAAGTTTGGTGGTCTTTTGGGCTTTATATTGGCTTCAGCAAGTATTCTTCTCAATGTAGACTCACTAACGTAGTCTGTTCGGGTCTAAAAAAGCTATTATTGGACTTCAACTTCATTGAGGTGACAATTTCTTAAAAAAGTACGGACTTTGATAAACCATACTACTTAACTAGATGCAGAATCTCACTCAAAAAGTGTCCGAAGAAAAACTCTGCCTATCGCGTCAAATATAGCAGACTTTTCATTTAGTATCTCCTTGGCCGATGGCGGCGCAACCTTTGGGCGCAACACAGTGTCACGATGACGAAATGTAGCATCAAAAACTGCAAAAATGACTCGAGAAACGCCTTAAAAAAGGATGGTTTAACTTATTTCAGGTAAGTAATCCTCAAATATTATCATATTTTATAGAAAGTCGTGTATTTAAAGGGTTTTTTCATATATTTTAATTTTTTGAACATTATGATAATCGAATACAATGGTATGTTCCGGCTTGACAAGGGATTGATGTTTTCTTAGACTTGAAGTGCGTAACAATTGAATATCGCACCTGGCATAGGTGCTATACTGAAGGCGTTAAGGTCTAAATTGGAATGAACGTATTATGTTATAAACTTGTTAAAAATATGTCAATAGCTGTCATACGAACATTGCGCCGCGGAAAGCAACTCGGACATTTTTTGGTTGAAGTTTCTTCGTGATTGTTTAGCTAGTTAGTATGGTTTATCCAAGTTTATCAAAGAGTACGGACAATAAAGCGGTCTTCTCGAGTACTAATGCACCTGAATCTGCCATTACTTTCTAAGATGATTTCCAGTTTCTTCTTACCTTTACTTTATTTACTCGTTTTTAGAGTTACACCCTTCGTTCTTGCAGTACGACGCATATTGATGCCTACTTAGAGAAAAATTATGCTTCTTGCCCATTCCTTATTATGGAAGAGGCATGGTTAGTAAAGTTTAATCGCTGAAGACACCTTTACTTTCGAATTTCAATTGACTTATCAGCAATAAATATAAAAAAGAAAAAACAAATAAGACAATACCAGATCACTCAGAAAGTATTGCGACACACAGTTTTTTTGTATGTGAGACTGGCCAGTTATTTATTTATTACAGTTATTTTAAAAATATGATTTAATATGATTAAAAAGACGGTTGTCCTAAATTCACAACTTCCCTAAATTTTTTTTTTGCGAGCTCATTAAAATTACCGTGTCTCATTGAAAAACGCATTTGCGTCGAGAACATTTTCGCGCTATGATTTTTTACGATTTCAAGTGTCGCCTAATACCGAACGAATCGTACGATAGACTTCATCATCATCATCATATTTATTAAGAGTAAGACTCTTGTCGGTGGAGTATTCGCCATTTAGGCCTATCCTCTGCCAGTGCCTTGACTTCTTGATACGACATGACGTTAACTTTCTCCGTCACTTGAGTGAATTAGGTACGTCGCGGTCTTCCTCTGCCTCTCTTCCCCTCAACGATAGACTTCAAAGTGGTATTTATGGATAAAAACTTTTCTAAGGCAACCGTGTATCGTTGTTTTAATTAATTTAAGTGCAGTCGACTAACTTTGGGGGTCGCAGAAAGATATGGCCTTTGATGGCTGTTACGGAAGAAAACGTGCTAGCAGTGAAAATTTTAATCAAAGACTATAGACGAGTTATATGCCAAGAGATTTAGCATAGACTGCAGATTCGATCGGAAAGCCTTTACAAGACTCTACACGAGCATCTACGGGTACGGAGGAATGTTTCACGCTGGGTACCGCACAACCGCAACGATGTTCGGTACCTAGCAGGCAAGGGTGGAATGGTGCCATGTTATGTTAGACAAATTCAAAGCAGGCTCGTCTCGGCTTGTTTACGACATTATTTTAGATGATGGAACCTGGATTTATCAATACGGTCCAGAAACAAAGCACAAGTCGATGGTAGAGGTGTTTCAAAATGAATCAAAACCTACCAATGCAAAGCGACCTAGAACTGGGGAGAAAATTTTCATCGCGCTTTTTTCGATTTGACTGGCTACTTGGTGTCAATGCCTTTACGAAACCAAAGTAGCATCAATGCTGAATGGTATATTACCAAATGCTTGGCAGACGTTTTCTCTGTTATGAGCAACAAGCGAACAAACATAAAGCTCCGCGGGCTACTGCTCCACTACGATAATGCGCTCCCAGACTATAAAGGGAGTTCCTAGACAGCACGCTGGTCAATCTTATGGGTTATTCTCTTAACAATCCTGCCCTAGAATCGTGTGACCTCTTCCTATAAAAAAATAAAAAGTCAGCTCAAAGGGATACAATTTTCGTCGTCAGATGATGCGCTTCCAGCGTTCGAGCAGGCTGAAAACGAGGTGTCTGCGGTGGACTAGAAGAAGTATTTAAAACATTGCTTCAGACGCATGAAACTGGTTGAGAGTACTTTGAAAAGATGTCATAAAAATATAATTACCTATTAAAAAATTTTTTGAGAGTCGCAACATTGTCTGCGTGTCCACGTAGTTCACAAAAACAGTGTTTCTGTTTATCAGGGCTTTTTTCAGCCAATTTAAAAAAAAATATATGGCTAATTCTCAAAAAAGTGGCACCGCAACCTGTCAATCAATTAATGTTAGAACTTTTTTTTTACAGTACGTCCTAATCGTTTTTAAATTATCAAATATTATTTAAAGACACTTTCTACATCGAGGCCTAGTAATTAAAAGTAAATAAAATGTATAATATTATATTAACTTTAGTTTGTAACTACGTTTTGTCGTTCACTTGACATGTCCCAACGCCAGATACCGAACTTTGAGGTTCAAAATAAAATAGAAAACATTAACCAAAAAAATATTGAGTGCTTTACGTAGCTTACTTATACCTTCCATATTTATAATTTTAGTATTTTACAACTGCTCTTAATACACATTTTTGTAGATAAATGCAGTTTAAGTTTGTCCGAGGTAGTTTTTGTCGTTGTTCTGCCACCGCACGAACACTCCTATAGAGTAAGCACTATGTTACCCCCCGTGCCCCCTCTTGCATGAATCGACGCGTCCAGATGTCGGCCAGCTCCTATTACAAGTTCATGTGTTTATAGCTATTGTAGGCGACGTGGAAAATAAAAATATTCGGCGAGCGGGAGTTTGTAACAGGTAGGTATGTTGTCTTTGTTCTGCCATTCAAAAGTCGAAAATTATGTACTAGTTGATGTGATCAAATTCGTTTGCATTATGTAAATTGGTGTTTATTTTCTTGTCAAAACATATTACGGACATAAACCAAATACTTTCCTTGTAATTGTAAAAAAACCGTTAAATTGTCGGTCACCTGTAAGTCGTTAGCCTGCTAGTGTTAAACAAAAGACTAACCAATCGGGTTGTTTACCCTTCTTCTAAAGTACTTGCGATATATTTACGGATTGTTAGGCATTTGAAATCAATTTTTTTTACTAAAATTTTGATTTCGTTAATAATTATTTGGAAAAAGTTTAGAATTATGCTTTGTTTATTTTTCGTTATAGCCTAAGAGGTACTTTGAAAAGGCTAATATTAAAGATAATTAAAATAAATGTGATTGATTATTCTAAATGAACTGTATTTTATTTTTCTAAACTATGAACCTGCGCACATTGTCGTTAACCCGCTGATAGTTTCAACTAATTTTGTATGGGATTGTCGGTATCCTGCACTTCTTATCAATAACCTGGATCCTGATATTCGTTCACCTGTCATCACAGTCATTAACCTGGACGCCTAGTATTTTTAAATGCTTATATTTCCTAAACTATTTGAAAAATTTACTTCCCTCCACTTGATATCGAATACTGGTCTATATATCTAGCGATAACTGAAGTTAGAAACTTAACATCGCAAACTTAAAAAAAAAATGCAAATTTAATTCAGCGGTGCCACTTTTTTGAGAATCAGCCATATATTACCTATGTATGAATTTTTAATAAATGAAATTGAATTTTCCTTAAACTGTTTTTTTTTATTTCAAAGGTCTAGATTCTGTAGTTAAGGAGATTTTGCAATTTTAAAACTGTACTACTTACTTTTGACGCCCAGTGTATTAATTAATATACCTACCTACTTAGAATAAGGAAATACTTTTTAACCGACTTCAAAAAAAGGAGGAGGTTTCTCAATTCGACCGTAAATATCTTTGTAAGTCACTTATATTCATTAGTCAGTCAAGTTCTTACGAATATACTTATTAAAATCATTTATAGGGTCTTATTGGATACAAAAACTTAAACGGGTAATTAGACTCAATTTAACGGACTTCTTTTCTATTTTGTGTTTTACATACTAGCCCATTCCATAGAAAAACATACCGTATTACCTACCATAGCTTTCCATACAACGTCATACAGTATCACCTACCATAGCATTCCATACAACGTCATACATCATCAGCTACCATAGCGTTCCATACAACATCATGCAGTGTCACCTACCATAGCTTTCCATACAAGGTCATACAGCATCACCTACCATAGCGTTCCATACAACATCATGCAGTATCACCTGCCATAGCATTTCATAAAACGTCATACAGTATCAACTACCATAGCATTCCATACAACAACATACAGTATCAACTACCATATTATTCCATACAACGTCTTACAGTATCAACTACCATAGCATTCCATACAACAACATACAGCATTCCATATAACACCTACCATAGCATACCATACAATATCACACATATGCAAAACATTCAATAATAAAAAAATTGGGAGGTACTTCATTATAAAATATTCTTACTCTAGAAATTAATTTTACAATAAACATGTTTGAATAATAACGAGGAACCCTAAAAAAATGGAACGCAAAAGTAATTTTCGTTGTAAGTCTCATTGAGGTGGATGTTTCTCATTCCGGTGCATCATTCCGGTGAATTTCTTCACCGTAATGAGACACCCGAATGAGGAACCGGTAGGTTTTCTAAATAAAAACCGAGTCCTGAGGCTAATCAAAAAACCTATGACATATTAAAGATAACCATAAAACACGTTAGATATCAAATTAGATATCAAATAGAGTTAGATATCAAACCCAAATGATATTTTTTTTATCCCCAACCACCAAAATGATCCTATTTACCTTTTTGGCATCAAACTGGAACAAGCTGCGAAACGTCCATTACTACCAAATTATTAAGCATGACTGACTAATCGTGCAAATTAAGCTTTACAAGAAAAAACTATGTTCACCGTTGAAAGTACTATGACAAAAAACAAAATCGCCACTGAAATGACTTGAGCTCGCCGGAAACTTTTGTTTGAGCCTATCAAACTTCATGAGTTAATTAAACATAAAGCATTGTTTAAGGTACCTTACACAATTGCCAACAGCATTAAGAAAGTCATTTAACATAATTATAAACAGTATGCTTATGGCAGGCTTGATAAGGTTCAAAAAAGAAGTTAGGACAGGTCACCGAAATGAGAAAATGAGCCTTTAAATGTCTTTTTCATAATGAATTCGATTACTTAAGGTCGTGGCTCCAGTAGGCAAACTGTTAGCGGCCGACTGAGTGGGCCGCAAATGTGTGGCGAACTGAAAGAGTTAGCTGAAAACTCAAATCAATGAAATAACCGGTTTTGGTTGGAGTCGGCCGCTGTCTGAGATAGTCAGCGCGCGTAACGCTGCGAACTGCGTACAGTGAGCGAAAACTAGCTGACTGTGGACAATCCATTTCAAATATATGGAAGGGCGTACTAAATCGATACGCCGCAAACTAGTCAGCCGCTAACAGTTTGCCTACTGGGGCCACGGCCTAACAAAATTGTTTTTATTGCCCCAATAGACGAGTTTCTAAATTTCCTTATTTTTTTTTTGTTATTACATTGCATCAATTTAAACCATAGTTTTCAGGCGCCCTACTCTTTCGCGTTGGGAAAATCACTATATTACCTTATCAGTTAATAAATTATTCAATAATTATATTCTTAAAGACAAATAGCAATTATTTCTGCATTTCGTCAATCTTATAGAAGCCACATTTAATAATTAATTTTGGCTCTTTTTGCAAAAAATAAATAAGTAAATGACTGTTTATTTTCAGCATTTTAATTGGAAAGTGTTTATCATTGCTGCATTGTCCATAACAGGTTCCTCTACCTTCTATAAAACAAATAACGTTTACAGAAACGTAATTTATGCAAATACTGTACCTTTGAGCTTACCTTATCAAGGTTTGTACCGGTCAAACGATTTTTGCTACACAACTCCTCACTATTTTGTTGAGGGCGTGCTGTTGTTGTGAGCAAAGTATTTTGTAACACTGTAACAAAAAATACTATCAAGTTTGTCATAAGTTCATCGATTCGTAATTTTTTCGTTTCGAAATCGTTATGGTTTAAAAAATGTTGGTTTTGTTTTTTCCAAAATTCAGGTTTTCAATAATTCGTAGATAGACATTTCATTCTGGAAAATTATTTAACATTTTTCTACCATATCCTTCGCTGAAAAAAATATTTATTAACTAAACTAGTGTTTGCCTCTGACGCCTAATCAATTGCATCAATTCAGCTTTTCATCGGGAAAACCCATTCAATGGGATCGCCGAACGCCAGTCGTAATTATCATTTGGATTGACAGCATTGCTACTCCTGCTGCGGACGCGCGGACGGTCGTACCTATCGTATCACATCTCCAGCAAAAGATCTTTAATAGTGCGTCACATGTATAGAGCGTAACATGTATAGAGTGATTTTAGTACGATGAGGTATTATTGCCTTCTGCTTGTTTTTTCAACGCGTGAATTGCTTTGTTTGTAAAATATTGTTTTCTAGTAAGAAGTATGTGATTAGGTCTATACCTACTATATTATCTACTCAATAGGTACCTATTTATAATGTACTGCACCAAGAATCCTACGTAAAGCATCAGTAGTTCCTTTTTATAAAGAGTAGAAACCGAATAAAATATTCGTTTGTACCAGTAAGAGGTATAACGTCGTATCTTCCGTTTCCTATTTCGATATCTGAAAATTCCAGTCCAACATTTTTTTCCTTATTTTTACCGAAATAAAAGAATATAAAAAAAAAGAATATAGGTACCTAAGTAGATATCTTATATATTATGTACCTACTTACATATTTAATAAACTTACCTACTAAGATATTACTTTGGTGTAAGTACTTATTATTTTTTATAATCTATCTTATAGTTTTTATTCTTATATTCTTTTATTTGCTGTAACCAATAATAACCTATCTTTAAAATGGTTTTTCTTGTAATTTAATAGCATGTGTGGTCGTAGATTATAGAGAGTGGCGCGTCCAATTCCAAAGGCAATCATTCATTTTATTATTATAGATAATACATAGCTGAATACAAAATATTGGATTGATATAGCGCTGCTGTCTACCCCGTCTTATTTCATAGTACATTATAATTACAACTGTGAGGAAGAATTATTTTATATTTCTGTTTACCTGGTAGCAATCACTGGAAATCCACATTAATATCAATAAATTCAGAAGTGACTATGAGCGTATTTCACTGAAAAACGGATTGAAGAATTGATATTTTTTACAAGCTTTTATTTTTACAAGCTTTTATTTAGTTTCACCTGTCCCGTTGTCTGTCGTTCTGTAATCAAATCTTGCAACTTAAATTTGATCCACTTCCCGGTTTCCGATTGAGCTGAAATTTTGCATGCTTATGTATATCGCGTGACAATGCAATATTATGGTAACATGGAGCTGATCTGATGATGGAGCTGGAAGGTGGCCATAGGAACTCCGTAATTAAATGATGCAACCCTATCGAGTTTGGGCTCATTAGATTCGTCTTGACAAGTACTTTGATACTATATGGTAACCAGGGTCTGATGATGGAGCCGGAAGGTGGCCATAGGAACTCCGTAATTAAACGATGCAACCCTATCGAGTTTGGGCTCATTGGATTAGTCTTGACGAGTACTTTGATACTATATGGTAACCAGGGTCTGATGATGGAACTGGAAGGTGGCCATAGGAACTCCGTAATTAAACGATGCAACCCTATCGAGTTTGGGCTCATTGGATTAGGCTTGACGAGAACTTTGATACTATATGGTAACCAGGGTCTGATGATGGAGCCGGAAGGTGGCCATAGGAACTCCGTAATTAAACGATGCAACCCTATCGAGTTTGGGCTCATTGGATTAGTCTTGACGAGTACTTTGATACTATATGGTAACCAGGGTCTGATGATGGAGCCGGAAGGTGGCCATAGGAACTCCGTAATTAAACGATGCAACCCTATCGAGTTTGGGCTCATTGGATTAGTCTTGACGAGTACTTTGATACTATATGGTAACCAGGGTCTGATGATGGAACTGGAAGGTGGCCATAGGAACTCCGTAATTAAACGATGCAACCCTATCGAGTTTGGGCTCATTGGATTAGTCTTGACGAGTACTTTGATACTATATGGTAACCAGGGTCTGATGATGGAGCCGGAAGGTGGCCATAGGAACTCCGTAATTAAACGATGCAACCCTATCGAGTTTGGGCTCATTGGATTAGTCTTGACGAGTACTTTGATACTATATGGTAACCAGGGTCTGATGATGGAACTGGAAGGTGGCCATAGGAACTCCGTAATTAAACGATGCAACCCTATCGAGTTTGGGCTCATTGGATTACTCTTGTAGAGTACTTTGATACTATATGGTAACCAGGGTCTTATGATGGAGCCGGAAGGTAGAAATAGGAACTCCGTAATTAAACGACGCAACCCCATCTAGTTTGGGCTCATTGGATTAGTCTTGACGAGTACTTTGATACTATATGGTAACCAGGGTCTGATGTTGGAGCCGGAAGGCGGCCATAGGAACTCCGTAATTAAACGACGCAACCTCAACTACGGACTTCATAACGGAATAACGCTGCTACGCGCTGCGAACTACGTCGTAGTAAATCTCGAATTAAAAATAGAGGTACTAAAAAGTTAAAAATAAAATTAAAGAAAAAAAAACCTTTTTAAAAACAAGCTTTTATTATTTGTTTATAAAATGAACTAAAAAGTTAAAAATAAATTAACTCTAAAAAGAAATATAACACTTTGTAACTTGATTGTAACCTTTAACGACAAATAAGCGTCTTCGTCTAGGACAAAATAATTCCATATTGTACAAATTTATTTAATTTTAACACTAAAACTTTTCACCATACATAATTATTCAATCTCGTCCCCCCTCTTTATCATAGTCCCCATTTATAAATGAAAGCGTGTTACATTGTGATAGCCTGAGGAAAATGTTGTGATGTATTAATTAAATACAACTTATATGTTGTATTTAACAAATTAAAAAGAAAAATGTTGTGTTGTATTAATTAAATACTCATTTTCCTCAAGCTATCACAATGTAACACGCTTTCATTTATAAATGGGGACTATGATAAAGAGGGGGGACGAGATTGAATAATTATGTATGGTGAAAAGTTTTAGTGTTAAAATTAAATAAATTTGTACAATATGGAATTATTTTGTCCTAGACGAAGACGCTTATTTGTCGTTAAAGGTTACAATCAAGTTACAAAGTGTTATATTTCTTTTTAGAGTTAATTTATTTTTAACTTTTTAGTTCATTTTATAAACAAATAATAAAAGCTTGTTTTTAAAAAGGTTTTTTTTTCTTTAATTTTTTTTATGAATAACTTACATTATTTCATAAATAATTTTAGGTAATGTCCATCCTTGAATGTTTATCATTAATTTAAAAACTCAGTACTTTTTTATTTAATTTTTTTGCCAATTGAATCGCCAATACGATTTACTGTCATTCGCAGAATTGACTACCTTCTTATGAAATATTTACAGTTGTTAACAGTGAAAGCGGAAACTATAATGATTTTAAATGAAAAGCATCGGCTTACATTGTTGTTGATGTTTCATGTGCCGGATTTCGTTTTGCATCCCTCTCCAGAGCTTCAAGACGATGAGGCAGTACGCGAAGCACATGATGAAGAAAGGGACAACGAGCATCGCGCCATTTAAACCAAGGTTAAAGACTCGCTCCAGCACCACACTTGGCCATGCTTCTCTGCATTTGTAAGCTGGAGAGAAAATCTTTTGTTAGAAATTATATAAGGTACTTGTTCATAGCCTTGTTTCTGGTCATCTAGGTTCACAAAAAAAGTTAAACAACGAATAACGATAACGATGACTTAATGTCCACTTTTAATCTGAAGAGCTTGTTGCAGAAATGGTCATTATCTATAATACCGATTATCTATTATCGAAAAAAAACTGCAGTGCTTAATCAGTAGGTAACCTATCGATTACTTTATCCATTGTCCTTTGCCATTTAACTGTCAGATACTGAATTTATTTCCATTGCCCAAAAATTATGAAACCCGTTTTTGTGCCGAGGGTTTAAAATCCATCCAATTTGTTATCTAAAGTTAGGTACGTGTGACTTTTCAGACAATTAACACACTTTTAATAGAAATATCAAGCGATAATGTCTTCCCCAGGCCAAAGGCCTCCGACGAAAAAAGAGGGGTGTTATAAGTGTGAAGTGTTTATCTACCTGTGCCTAGGGATTGCAATCTGGTATCATTTTCAATCCGGCCGGATTATACCGGATTGACGCCAATCCGGATTTTAAGATTACTTAGGGCCTAGTATTTAGTGCTTTTAGTTCTGATAGTAATACATAAAAAGATAAATAAAATACATATTTATGGCAAATAACATCACTTTTAATCATATTTTTTGGTATTAATTGTATTTATTTTAAATAATAAAGTAAGTAATCAGTCTGACTCTCACGTATTGTATTGTATTATATGTATTATACATGGTATTGCCGTAAGTATCTGAAAGTAAATACTTCAGTAATAATACTATTAAACGGTTATTAATTATCTACATAGGCTCGAGTTAACAAAACAGTCTTTTTTGTACTTATAAATTCAACTTCAGACCATATTATAATTATAGCTGAAGTTGAAACAATAAAATAAGAAGCATTTATTTTTTGCAATGCAGAATGCAAGTGAGTGTTATTTCTGTGCCTAAAAATACGATCTTAGAAAACATTGTTGTTTCCTAATCTGCTTCTGATGGCACTACAAAAATAACCTGCAGCAGAAAAGGCCCTTTCTGTCTCAACACTGGCTGGCCTAATCGCCATTGATTAAGTAACTGTAGATCAGAATCGGAATCGGAATTCATATTTTCGTCTGCTGTTTCTGTCACATTTTCATAATTTAAGAAATCGGTGCATACAGTACTGTTTTACGCGTATTTTTTGCTTTACCGGATCCGCCACCGGATCCGGAGCTGACTCGCCGGAACCAGTGGCTCCGAAAACACGCCGGATCCGCCGGATTACCGGATCCGCCGGACCGGATTGCAATCCCTACCTGTGCCATCATAACTCCCGAATGCGTGAAACGATTTTGATTTAGTGAGGTAGTCTTTTTTTTTTTAAAGTTTTTTGTCGATTGGATTAAAATCAATCCCACCAAAAACATTCTGTAAAAAACTAGCCAAGTCTCTATGGAGCTGCTTGTTTATCTCTACAAAAAGTACGGTAATGAAATCTAGACAAAGTAGTACCAAGTCTAAGGCTAGGTACTGTGATTTCTATATTATTATAGTTAATGTTGTGAGACTTGGCCGTTGAACATTTTTTATAGGTTAACTAGCTTTTGCCCGCGACTTCGTCCGCATAAGATTTTTTGTTTTCTCCCGGCTGTAAGTCCCGCTGCAACAATGTCCCACCTCAATTCAGTTTTCTGCCTACTTCCTACCCCCTAAGTACGATGACGTGATCATTTTGATCTTATATCCGTTTTTAGGTAACCATCTATTACCTTACTAAATTTCATCAAAATCCGTTCAGCTGTTTAGGCATGATAGAGCAAAACTCCCAGCAAAAACCATACAAAAAAACACTAACTCAATTCAGTTTTCTGCCTACTTCCTACCCCCTAAGTACGATGTCGTGATCATTTTGATCTTATATCCGTTTTTAGGTAACCATCTATTACCTTACTAAATTTCATCAAAATCCGTTCAGCCGTTTAGGCATGATAGAGCAAAACTCCCAGCAAAACCATAAAAAAATCACTAACTCAATTCAGTTTTCTGCCTACTGCCTAACCCCTAAGTACGATGACGTGATCATTTTGATCTTATATCCGTTTTTAGGTAAACATCTATTACACCTTACTAAATTTCATCAAAATCCGTTCAGCCATTTAGACGTGAAAGAGCAAAAGTCCCAACAAAAACGACTAAAAATCTCTAACTCAATTTAGTTATCTGCCTATTGCCTACCCCCTCAGAACGATGGCGTGATTATTTATACCCTATGACCATTTCTAGGTTACTATCTATCACCATACCAAATTTCATCAAAATCGCGTGAAAGAGTAACAGACAGACAAACAGAGTTACTTTCGCATTTATAATATTATATAGTATGGATTAGTATGGATTTAGTATTAAGTGCCTAAATATAAAGTTTCATGGTTTTATCTTTGAATAATGACGATCTCCCATACTAACTTTCATCCCTTATTACCACCCCCTTAAGCCGTTTTTTTCTCAAAATAAAAAAATAAAACATAGCCTGCGACCTTACCTAGGCTTTAGTCGAACTCTGTAACAGATTTTATGAAAATAAGTTCCGGTGTTAGGTGTGGAATCGTAACTTTGATAGGACTTCCATACGCACTTTCATCCCTTATTTCACGTCTATACAGGTAGATATTTCCAAAAAGCTAGAACAAATATTTATTTATTTAGTACTAAGTGCCTAAATATAAAGTTTCATGGTTTTATCTTCGAATAATGACGATCTCCCATACTAACTTTCATCCCCATTTATTACCACCCACCCCCTTAAGCCTTTTTTCGCGACAAAATATAGCCTATGTCCTTTCTCAAGGTCTAGACAACCTCTCTACCAAATTTCATTGAAATCGGTTCAGTAGTTTAGGCGTGAAAGCGTAACAGACAGACAGAGTTACTTTCGCATTTATAATATTAGTATGGATGGGTACAAGATAATGATTTTTACCTGCACGTTATGTTATATCTGTTATAACTACCTACGTTTGTTAAGCGAGATAATTAGCCCATACTGGTATTGGTACGACCAAGTCACACAACATTAACTATTTGCCCTTTATAAAAGATAAAGGAGATGAAAGCATTGAAGTAGGTATGGTCAACCGAATATTTCTAACTAAATACGCCCGAGTTGCATGCAAATCCAATGAAAAAAGATGTATCATATATTACAAGTCGTTAGGGATTTTTAATTAGTTTCATTTTAAGTTTTTTTGATAGTAAATAGGTAGTCTTTTGAGACAGGTAATGGACAATCCATTGTCACGAGGTCTGTTGGCCCTACTGATGAGTGTTACGAACACACGTACCGCCTCCTCGCATACGCTGCAATGTTGACGTTAATAGAATCGGAGCATTCGTCATGATGGATACCATCCAAATTGTAGCAATCATTTTATAAGCATGACATTTTGTCTGCCATTGCCTTGATTGCAAAGGTCTGCAGATTGAAAAATAGCGCTCCAAAGATAACGCCACCAACGTCCACACGTCGACGGACACTGATATAGCTGTGAAATACAGTTTTAAATTAGAATGTTTTAGATTTGATCAGATTTAAAAAATACCTATGTTACCTACGAGAGGCTGCCCGCGAGTTCGTACGCATTTATCGTCATATCTTGGAAAAAAATCACGATATCTCAAAATAATATACTTAGTTTATGTGTTATTCTGATGTCCAAGCTAAGTTATTGTAAAACATTGAAATCTGTTCATTGGTTTTTACGTGATAAAGTAACAAACATCCATTCATCCATCGGCACAAATATTGACATTTATAATATTATTAGAATTAGGATTTATGCGGTAGTTAGGTATCAGATTTTTTGTGACTTATACTCCGTACTTTAATGTAATTAAAGCCTCCTCTCTTTCATTTGCCCTATAACAGGGTCCATAATCCTTTGCAATATAAGTAGCTGTAAGCTGTTATATTATGTAGTTTTTATGGTGCAATAAACCATTGAAAATAAAAGTTTGAAAACTGTGTTACCAAACTTTCATTTGCTATCCATGGGTTTCGCGCCTTTTTTATGTTCTCCAAGTAAAATAACTTCTGAACTACAGATTTTTTTGACTGATGAATTAACAAGACTAGGGGTCGTTTCACCATCTACATTATAAAATGTACCTGACAGATATTTTATACCTGTCTCTGAAAAACGATTTTAAAAAAAAAACTTAGACATAGATTTATCTGTCAGTTAAATTTGGTGAAACGGGCCCTAAGTTAAACACGACTGTATTTTACCTTCTAATGAGGTTTATGAGTGACTTATTTAGTTGAAAAGAATTTGTCTTCAATAATACCTATGTTAGGTAACTTACCTTGGACGAACGGTATCAGTTTACATAAAGCAGCTCCGAAAAGGAATCGTCTATAGATTTGACCTATCAGTGTGAATGGCATACAGAAAACTCCCAAGAGGAAATCGGATATTGCCTGTAACAAAGAATACTGCACTTGTCTTTTTTTGATACGAAGACATGGGTTAGAACGACAAAGTCTGCCTAGTCTTGAAAGTAACCTGGTTGTCTTTAGGCACATAAATAGGTTTATCTTTGTCTTTTTGTCAAACTGGACAATAAAAAAATGTTTAATCTCAATGATATTCCATACACTGTCAATATCGTTAAAAATCTGATTTCTTTGTTTCCATTGTCTAGGAAAATTTTCAAAAAAAAATTGTGTACAATTTTATACAGATACCTAGGTTTGTTCTATATTCTCAAAGATCATGTGCTAATATTGGACATAAGACAGTACCGAAAAACGAGTTACGAGTCTTACTCAGCCAATAACAAGCTACTTAAATCGGATTATTGTTTAGAAACTATTCAACACAATTTTTTACATGCTACAGTTTTTAAATCTCGTATTAAGCTGTTTTGTTTAAAAACTTGTACAGGTGCTAACTGTTTATACAAGTAGGTACTAAGTGGAACTTAAATAAATAATATACGTACCAAATTCAGCAAATATGTGTTCGTGACGTTTCTCATAAGCTTGTTACTAGCTATCACCGCTATCACCATGCAGTTCCCGAGTATCGATAAAAAGAATATGGCGAAATAGGGCGGTAAGACGTATCGCCATTCGTATAACGCACTCGTAGCTGAACGAACTACGGTATTATTTCGAACTGCCATCGCCGTTGACAAGGTAGACTGGAGGCGGGTGCCAATTTCTGTAGATGTGCTGTTCATTGTTGTATGTTTTCTGCAACAAGAGAGTCAAATTTTAGAAAATCTATTTTAATCATGAGTAGGTTGTTATTATAAGTGATGATAAGTTTTAATTGAAGAAATGGCTATTTTTGTTAATTCAAGGGTTGGTTGGGACCGTCAGATATCGACATTTCATGGAAATTGCTGTCGATGACGCTTTTGGTTGTTAAAATAATATCATTTTCATGTTTTACACAAAAAATAGATACCTACTTCGAGGACCGGGTATATATACACTCGAGTGCAATGAATCCGAGTAAACAAAAAACTAAAATATCTCGAAAACTAGGAATCAAAAGCCTTATGAAATAAAATGTGTTTAAGAGACCAATAAATACTTGTTAAATGAAAATATAAAACTTCTGAGTTACTTCTATATTAATGTCATAACAATGAAATCTTCGTTTGCGGATTTTGGTATATAGCATGCCAAATATCGAATGGAAGCACGAGGAGACAAGCGAAATGTTAAAATTCAAGAAAATGCTTACCTATGTTGTTTAAAAAATATTGTTTAACATTTTAGTTTTAAAGTTAGATCATCAGTTTTTTTCTTTACTTAATATTCTATTATTAAAATGTTGTGACTTACATTGAAGGAGTATAAAATTGTCTATTAAACACAATTTATTTCATTATGCTAAGCATTCTTGGATCGCGAGTTATTTGGATTCTTTAATGACCCGGATTCATTGCTCTCGAGTGTATTATAATAGGTCTTTACCTATGAAATTGCCGTTTTACAGTACTGGCCATTTCAATTAAAAATATTTTTTGTTTAGCTAAGAATTCTAATTTCAAATTAATTTCATTTTAAAAATATGGAATTCTTTTTCCTAAAACAGTCATTTGTTTATTGGTTAGTGTTACATTTTCATTGCATTTCAATCATTTTCGTCAACATGGATACGTTAAAAATTCGAGTAATTATGGAATATGAGTTCCGTCGTGGCAGCAACGCGGCACAAGCGGCTCGCAACATCAACGACGTGTACGGAGCTAACACTACAAACCAACGAACCACTAGTTATTGGTTTGCTCGCTTCCGTTCTGGAAATTTCGACCTGAAAAATGAACCCCGCGGTCGTCCGAAGACTTTGCTCGATGCAGACGAATTGAAGGCGATCGTGGAAGCTGATGATACTCAATCTACGGCTGAATTAGCAGCAGCTTTCGACGTTAGCATCAAAACAATATTGGTCCATTTGCGTCAAATTGGCAAGGTAAAAAAGCTTGACAAATGGGTGCCCCACGAACTCAATGATCGCCAGCGCCAAGTACGCGTCGAGACGTGCCGTGCATTGCTCAACAGACACACAAATGAAGGAATTTTGAACCGCATTGTCACCTGTGATGAAAAATGGATTCTGTTTGATAACCGTAAGCGCTCAGCAAGTTGGTTGGATCCTGGTTCAGCACCTAAACAATGCCCTAAACGAAAACTTACCCCTAAAAAGGTGATGGTTACTGTTTGGTGGTCTAGCACCGGTGTGATTCATCACAGCTTCTTACCAAATGGGGAGAGTATTACTGCAGATGTGTACTGTGAAGAATTGAACACAATGATGGAGAAGCTGGCACGTCTCCGACCAGCATTGGTCAATCGCTCGTCTCCGCTGCTCCTGCACGACAACGCGCGACCTCATACCGCACAAATGACGGTCTCCAAGTTGCAAGAACTGGGGTTGGAAGCTCTCCCTCATCCACCGTACTCACCGGACCTTGCCCCTACAGACTACTACTTTTTCCAGAATTTGGATAACTTCTTGACTGGAAAAAATTCAATAACCAAGAGGCAGTTCAAAACGCCTTTGAAGAATTTGTTGCCTCTCGTCCAGCTGATTTCTTTAAGAAGGGCATTAATAAACTGCCACTGCGTTGGCAAAGATGCATTGATTGCATGGGTAATTACTTCACTTAATACAAATAAAATATATATGAAAAAAAATCGTTTGAATTTTTTCATACAAAACGGCAATTTCATAGGTAAAAACCTAATATAAAAAATGTTATGTTTTATAAATGTTTAATCAAAAATTTGATTTTCAAGATACCGTTATTGCTACGATTTTCATACCAGGCATTTAGCTTCGTATTCACATATGGTTTATGAATGAACTCTGCTAGATAAATAGCCTGAGTTGTGTGTTGGCAGAGTGTCAATGGCATTATTTGACACATTTGGTATTCTGCTAAACAATGGCTTACATGCAGACCAACTTATCTGTGAACTGAACGGCGGCGCTAATAGTAATACAAAATTGTACTTCTACCAATCACAGCAGTTCTGGAATTTGACATTTCCATGTTAACCCTCTGCGACTGAGGTGACTTTATAGAAATCATTCTACTGAGGTGGAGTCTGTCAGACGTCAGTCGCAGAGGGTTAATGGCGGTAGTTCCAATAACGGCCGTTTCACAGATAACCTTCCATGCAGATAACTTAGCACTGATTGCGACCAAATGTGTCAAAATTGCCATTGATACTCTGCCGACCGAGCTGCAGACACACAACTGAGAATATTGTTGATAAGCAGACTTAGCCCCTGCTCTTTAATATAATTTAGTGATGTCCCGTTCCCGTATGGTGTAGTTCGTAAGGAAAACAAAATATATAACATAATTTTGTTTTAGATTTTGACAATATGTGATAAAAAGGCGTGTATGAATAATAAATCTTTCATAACCTTTAAAACAACATTTTATCAGAGCACCTATAATGCGTTGGGGTGCAATGGTCCTTCAATAAATTTTGTTTCAATATCCAGCCGCCATTACCTACTTTGCGCAAAGACAAGGACCTCTAATGTAGAAATAAAAAAGGTAACAGACTTCATAGCGTGCGCTTATTGTAAAAATTAACATTTTGTTAACCACGGTTAACATTTTGTTCTTTTTTACTTGATTTATTCTTTTTAGTTTCGCAGTAGGTTTATGTTTTGATTTCTAAGTATTTTAATTTTTAAGTTGTTTTACATAGAGAAAATACAACACTTACATGTCTATGAGTATCTATCCTAAAACTGCAGCGAGGCCATAATAGAGAAATGTATTATAGCATAGCGTTAGGTTTTTGGTAATCATGTTATTTTGAAGCTTTGAGACAGGGTAGAAGAAATGGATTTTGAAAGAAAAACTGTTGTGCTAAATACCAGATTTGGTAAAACGCGTTGCTTTTCATAATATTTCAGTTCATATTAAGTATATCAATGTCGCAAAGAATTATGTTATCTACTTATATTTCGTTCTTAGTGTATGAAAGAGCTAAATAATGCAGCCTAGTTAATATTGGTCTTAACCTATTAAATTGCCGTTTTGTATGAAAAAATTCAAACGATTTTTTTTCGTATAATTTTTATTTGTATTAAGTGAAGTAATTACCCATACAATCAATGCATCTTTGCCAACGCAGTGGCAGTTTATTAATGCCCTTATTAAAGAAATCAGCTGGACGAGAGGCAACAAATTCTTCAAAGGCGTTTTGAACTGCCTCTTGGTTATTGAATTTTTTCCAGTCAAGAAGTTATCCAAATTCTGGAAAAAGTAGTAGTCTGTAGGGGCAAGGTCCGGTGAGTACGGTGGATGAGGGAGAGCTTCCAACTCCAGTTCTTGCAACTTGGAGACCGTCATTTATTTAACAGTTTATTGTAAGATGATAGTACAAAGATACAGAAAAAAAGAGAAGTTATACAAAAGGTACAGCATATTTCTAAAAGAAATTTCTTCCTGCAGACCCCACAGAGAGAGAAATGATAGCATGAAGGCAGGATAGTCACTACAATAAACAATAAATATATAAGTATAAACCTACATATATATATATATATATATGTTACGGGCAATGTGATTAATGCGGGCAGTATGCATAATGCCCGGGCATTATGCATACTGCCCAGCTGTATCGGGCAATGTAATTAATTACTATCAAAACTGTGCTATTTATCACATTGCCCGGGCATTATGAATAATGCCCAAGGACCATTGGGCAATTTGATAATAATAGTCCGTTAACTTGATAATTGTAGGTTGCGATTATTCTTAAGTCGCCAAATTCTTGAAACGTTGTCCGAGACATATTAGTGGACAATATTTTTAGAAATTTTAGGCCATTTCTTTAGGTAGAATTTAAGTTTTTGCATTTTTAGCAACTAAGATTATTGAAGTGGAGTAGAACAATAATTGGCATCTCGTATGTTATGTTATTAATTAAGTACTTCAATACAATTAAGTTTTTAGAAACTACGTATTTGCTGCATAGGTACCTAAAGGAAAAAAATGCTCATAATTTCGGCATTATAAGATTTTTTTAAGTTTCTAATTTTAATATGAAAATTAAAACGAAATCGCAATCAAAATCGAAATTAAAATTAAAATTATTTTTATCATGTAGGTTAGGTTTGCCAACACTTAGGACGGGTAATTTTTTAAAGTTAATGCTAGATTCGCAAGAGTGCCCCCAGAGAAGAACCTAGCAAGAAACTCTGTTGGGTTGCTCTTTTCAATTTAAGTTTTACAAATTCTTAGGCTGAAACACAGAAACAAACATAAAAATTTACATTTCAAAAGAGCTGAAATCAATAAACAAATAATAAAAATTTGCCCCTGCAATATCAAGAACAAGGTATAGGTAAGTAAATAGGAAGCTGAAAAGTGAAAGGCTTAGCTTGATAGAATCCGCATAGGTACATGACCGGCCATCACAGCAGCACCTTCACACAGGTCTTAACGCATGTGCCAGCCATCAACCCTTTCCACATATTTTAGGGAAGTAGTATTTTAGGGATTTAGGAAGTATTTTAGGGAAACCAGCGCATGTCACCCTTTGACCAATCAGATTCGAGTCCGGAATGGCCTAACCTAAACTAAAACCCAACTTAACCTATGAAGAAATGATGAGAATTTGAAGTTTAATAATACCTACACATTTATTTGACTTTCAGTTAGGTTTAGGTGAGATAAGGTTTCATTGTAAAATAAAAAAAGTACTGAAACAAGTTTATTATCACTCTGCCCAATAGGTGACGGGCATTATGCATAATGCCCGGGCAATTTGATTAATGGCAAAGTATTTATCACATTGCCCGCTTATATTGGGCATTATTCATAATGCCCGGGCATTATGCATAATGCCCAATTAATCACATTGCCCGTAACATATATATTTTTGGAATGTACTCACTGAGCTCTTGAATTTGATATCCCACACAACACCATTTTCAAACTTTTATTTTTTTCATCGTGACTTTTTGCCCACTAGTGGGCAAAGTATTTAACTTATTGCAAATCTATATAGCCTATGTCACCCGCCGTATTATTACGAATCTTTTGACACCTTATTCATTAAAATCGGTTCAGTATTTTAGAAGTTACGGTGGAACATACATACATACATACAAACATACATAGACTGCCAAACACATTACACTTCATTTTGGCTTCGCCGTAGTCGTGTAAAAAATCAATTTAAAAAATACAGCTAACCATCTAATTTATTGATGTTGCATAAAGGGAACTGTTATCAACTTTTATAACAAATGAAAAATATTTTTTGGGTCTACCTTTTTTTGTATAAGATTTATTTTCCTAATCGTACTACATTACGTATTACATTATAATGTTTGGCTAAAGTATCTTACAGCCGAAAATGGTATCGCAGAATGCAATTTTTACTAAACTTATATCGTTTTATACGTCTGTCACAGACCTGTTTTCTGGGTTTTCATAAAATAAAATATCTAAATCTAACCTTTCCGTATCGGTGTGCCTGCATTTTGCTGTGTCGGTTGCCTAATTTTGGGTACCTGGTCATAAAAAATAACCTATCAGAAGAGACGGGGTGCCCCATTTTGGTGTTTATGAAAACACATTTTTAAACATATTTTCGAAGAAATAAAACTTTGCGGGAAACTTAAAATTGTTTGAATAGAGTTTTAGACAAAATGAGTCATATGCCACGTAAATCTTTAGGAGATAAGTGTTATGTTTAATGAGTTTTGGACAATCGAGTTGATTCCAGATAAGAGAAACCCTTTTTCTTATTGGAACTCACTAAACAAAAAATACTACTTACTAAATGTCTTCTCTTCTTAACTAATTGAAGTCAACTACGAATAAATATAATTTTGCTTAACCCGTATAGATGTTACGGGCAATTAGATAAGTCCGGTCACTATTAATAATGGCCGGTGTGTATTAATAATACCCGACTCAATTGGATAATGTGATTGATACTGCATGCTTATCACTTTACTCGGCCCTTGTGAATAATGATAGGGTATCATGGAAAAAGTATTTAGCAAAAAAGGTGAACCGAGTATTCTTGTTTATGAACCTCCCTTTCGTGTCGGTTTTTCGGGTTGTCATAAAAAAAGTAACCTGAACCTAATCTATCTGAGTTGAGGTGCCTCATTTTGGTTAAGTGGCTAGTTATTTTTGCATTTACATTTTCTACCATCATCTACAATAAATTTTTGACAACGGCCGCTGTCTAATTTATAACCAAGGTCGAAATCATTCAAAAAATTTTGAACTCCCCATACAAAATGCACCAGCTGATAGTATGGGGGAACAATTTTTTTTTCAAGATTTCGAACTTTGCCCCATAGTAAAAGTTGTTTGTTATAACGAGTACATGCATATCCTTTTCTATCGTTCACTAATTTAAAGTCACCCTATATATATAATATACTTAATATATAAGGGAAAATTACTAATGAAGATATTTACCAGTTAACCAGATAATTGGCGAGATTCATGTCCAAGCTATAAATTTCAAGCTTTCGTGAAAAACTTTGAACAACCGAACATGATATTTTGAGCATAGTGTATCATAAGGTAACATACCTATAGTAAGTGAGTACCTAAATGAAATAATACACACACAGGGGGTCCTTTTTTTATATTTTGGCGTTCACGTAATTTCGAATTTTTGCTTGTCAGTTCATAAATAAATACGAGTACAATACCTATACTAAGAATTATTTTGTCAAAAATAGAATCTAATAAATACAACTCAAATTTAAATAACAAAAGGGGGATCGCCCTCCACGCCTCTCTTATGTCTTCCACATGCATTTGCCTTTGGTTTTTATGTAATCATGTGTAGTCAATTATTATTACAATTACCTACATAAGAGGCTCCAGTCAGGTCAGACACACCCCCGAACGGACCTCCTCCCAAAATAATAATAAAAAATTACATTTGCTTTGAATGACTATCACTAGCTATTATAAATGTTGGGTAATTTACCTACATATGTATATTTTTGATGCCACTGCGATTATCTGAACGGTAGCCGGTGGTATCTAGGTACCAGGTGTCTGCGTAAGGGAGGCAAAGAATACTTTTTGTTCGAAAAGGTTATGTTAACTTTTTAAGATTGATATCGTTTTCTTATGATTTAAGGGCGGCGAATTCGTTTTAATACCTACACACTTTAACTGAATCTACTAGCATATCATAACTCAAGCCACCGCATTAAGTACTTCGTTTGAACCCGGTGGAATCAAGCTAGCCCTCTTCTCCAACAAACAGCCTATCAGGAGATACCACTCGCTACTACGGGGCGCAAAGCACTATTGCAGGTACTAACTTAATAAAACTGTGAACTTTTGGCAAGATGACTCGTTAGCTACCCGATACATATACCTACAACACGCCCTCGTATATTGAACGTTTTTTTTTTCAATTTTGATTCATTTCATTTTCTGTGATTATTCTCCACTACTTACAATGCCTGCAATTGGTTTTTATTTTAGATTTTTGTTTTGTGCCGTAGTTAATAATGCTGTTACAAAAAAATAATTGCTTACAGAAAATTAAGTTAAATTATATCACTTGCTCGTGTTACGACATACCTAAGTAGGTATTTATCTAGATCTAGAAATCGAATCGCCCGGAAGTTAAAGATTTTATTGTACTGTACATCAGCTAACCGCCGTCGTCCATAAAATAAAACAAAAAGTTTATATTTTTATGAACAGCTTGCTTTAAAAGCCTTGACAAGTTTAAGAAGTTTATAATAATATAAAAAGGTAAAGCTCAATACTTTGATATGCCATGCCTTAGAAGCTTCAAAGTTTTCACTTAGGTTTAAGTTACTATGTGAAAAATATTACCGAATTGTGCTATAAGTATGCATTTCGAGATCTTTTAACAAAATTAATATTATATTTATCCGTCGTTAGTAAAAAAAAAACAACCTAAGTACCTACCTAATTACCAGAGGCAGTTACGACTTCGTATGCATTTATCATCGTATCTCAATACTCAATATTTATTGTCGCACAATGTAATATGAATGAGCTTATAGGCAAGTTTATCTTGGCAAGTTTACGCAATACCTATCTTAAAATAATATAGCTTATGTCTTATTCTGTTAAGTAAGCTACAATAATGTAAAGTTTCAATAAAATTTGTTGAGTGTTTTTTGCGTGATAGAGTAGCAAATATCATCAAATCCATCCATCCATACATCAGTAAAAACAAATCCATATAAATAATATTAGCAGGAAGTAGGATAAGATACTATGCGTTGCACTTACCTACTTGAACAATCACTTAACAGACACTTGAACTTCAAATTAAGAACTACTCACTAAATACCGACAAAACAACATTTTAATTATTCCAACAAACACTAAGATATTGAAAACGTTTATTGAAATGTGTTTCTTACTCTTATAAATAAAATTCACAAACAGCGAAAAACCCTTTTGTGCACTTTCATTAACATTACTTTTTATCGAAACCGAGTTGAGGAACTTTCTGATCTTGGAGTACGGGCGTTATTATCCGAAGCTCTTCCCGGACTGGGCTTTTCTCCGTAACTTCGGGAAGCTCTACGCATGCTCCAGATGCAAACATAATTATTTTGAATCCTTCATGGAACGCATTTAGAGACATTGCAGATGTAGACGCGTTTGCGAAGCGTACGATTTGTTTTACGCTACCAAAACGCGCCTACGCGTTTTACTCGCGTAGCGTTCGCGTTTTGACAGATAGTCCAAGAGCCTGAGAGCCCTATCTTCCTCACGTTCGGAAAGCTGAATGTTCTTTTATGTGTATACCCGACAATAGGTATGCTGTAATTCAGTCTGAACTTCCTTAAATTCATACATTTTCAGATTAAAAAAAAAAAACTAAAATCTAAGATCAACGTGCTTTTGACAATAAAACCATTTTTTTGCAAATAAAACCAGTCATACTTAATATTTAGTAATAAAGTCTTAATACGGCTAGTCTTTATTACCTACTCGTTTACGCAAAATCATAGGAAAATCACAATATTTTGCTATGATGCGTATCATCGCCCTTTCCTGCTACTACTCCAAACGCGCTACAAAACGCGTGCAAGACGCGCGCGTTTTGGTAGCGGAAAAAAAACGCGTACACTCCTCAAACGCGCTTACGTCTGCATTGTCTCTAGGACTGGCCATTTTTTATTTTAATACCGATCAACTCTTGCGATATTCTCATATTAGATCACATTAGGTTCCGTTCTGCCTGAAAGGAAACTAGCGTGTTTCGGTATCGGGTACTGTATCGCCTTAATATCGAATGGTGAGGTACTCAGCTGAGTTGTTTTTTGGAAGAACATTGTTTATTCATTTATTTATTTTAATATAATATATTATAACACTTGGGTTTAAAGATAATAAAAACACGTTATGGCTCAATGGTAAAATGAACTTTTATATAGAAAAAAAATTAAAATGCGATCTAATGACAGTTTTGTTTATATTGTAAGTGGGTATGTTGTGAGAATTGTTTATTTATGTTGAATGAGACTTTAGTATTTAAGTACTTATCGGGTAAAATAGTGTAATACTTCTTTACTTAAACTTAAGTATTTATTCATGAAGACATAAATTAATGTTCTGGTGTAACAATATCCTATTCTTCATGAATTCGTACAGTGTCACTAGGTATGCCATTACATCTGTAGATTATATTGTAGTATTTTGACTTTATTTTTATTTAAGTCTCTTGACGTGACGTGAGAGTGAACACTAGCCCACTAGCTCTCTATTATATAGCATAAAACATGGTGCCAGTTAATTTGGAAAAAAAATGTATAGGTACCTGCCGATCCCACAGGTCTAACCCTTGTACCTACACGGAATTAAATACGGAAAGATGAAGAATATTTGTCGCTTTCTCGTGTTTTGGGAAAGTTGAATGGTTTTATAAGGATAAAACATGTCCCTTTGGCTTTGTCTAAATAATCCTGTTGATTTTATGTAAACAGAAATGAAATGTTTGACACCTACACACAATAAGAAATACTAATAATATCTTAAATAATACATACATATTTAAAAAATATATATATTTGCAAAGTTAATTATGTCTTTATTAGATAGATCGTTTCATTTTCGGCCTCCGGAAGTGTGACCACGTCTCTCACTATCGTTCCCTTCTTCAATGGCTACCTATCCGTCGTCGGCGAGACCTTCACATTGTTTCCCTCCTATACTCAGTCCTTCACCATCATCATACTCCTTCATACCTCAAAGATCGTTTCTCTTTCCGTTCTTGCTCCCTCAACCGCACCTTACGTTCCTCTCATGAACTCTGTCTTAATATTCCCACCTTCTCCTTGGCCTCCTACTCCAAATCCTTCACCGTGCAAGCTATCCGTCTGTGGAATTCCTTACCTGATTCTATCCATAGAGCCCCTTCCGTAGCTTCCTTTAAATGCCTCCTCCGCAAACACTTCCTTAATTCCTGACCTCCTTCCTACCACTACTTGTTGTCTGCCATCCTACCATCTTACCTCATTCATCACACTTTATATCTATTTCCTCTCTGGTGCATTTTTGCATATATATATATATAATGATGTTTATTAGGGCGTAGATAATTAAAGGTTGTGTTTTCTTGTCTGTAAGAGATATATTTTTTCCAATGAAATTATAGACTAAAATTAAGAACAATGTAAAATAAAAAAAACAAAACAACCGTACTTACCTGTAAGAAAAACAACATATTAAAAACCTTCTTCTCCCCTCGAGAAATTCAATAATTAAGTAAATAACAATAAATAAACTAAAATTAATTTTCTTCTCACAAGAATCAGACATTGACAATTTGTCATTAAAAAAAAGAAATAAATAGATAAATAGTAAAGAGATTCTTTACATCTCCCCCGCCGAAGACAACAATTGCTGATTGAAGAAATTACCAAGCGATTGTTGATACTCAATCATCCGATTACTTAGGTATATATTTTCTGTGGGCACAACTTAGTTACATGATAAAAATTTGATTCTGTTTTCTTGTGTCCAGTATCAACTTCGTATATAGAATTTGATATTTTCTTTATAATCCTGTACGGACCAATCCTCAGCTCATCCAATTTCCTTCTATTAAGTTTATTACCATTCTCAACATAAACCATATCTCCAACTTTAAATTCATGTTCTTTTCTATGCTGATCAAATATTCTTTTATTATAATCATGAGATTTTATTGTATTCTTAAATGCCCTATCTCGATCTTCCTCTAAATCTTCCCTTGTGCTTATTGACCTCAATTCAATTGGCAAAATATCCCCGTTTTTACCTTCTAAAAGATATTTTGGCGCAAATTTTGTAACAGAGTGTTCGGTCATGTTATACTTCTCTATACATTCATGGGCTATAGTGGTCCAGGCAACTTTATTTTCATTCTCATTTATTTTGCATCTTATCTTATTAACAATCGTTTGATTCAATCTTTCATTTAATCCGTTTGAGAACGGTGCATCAACAGCCGTAAAAATAATGTCAATACCTTTTCTCTTTAGATATGTTTTAAATTCTTTAGAATTAATTCCAGGGTATTGATCTGTCAAAACCAAATCAATCTTATGATCCTGATTCTGTGTCACATTGTCAATAAGTTTAATAAAATCATTCGAGTTCTGATTCTTTGATGTTAATATATATGCATATCTCGTAAAGTGGTCTACCAGAAGATGTAAATACTTCTTTGTCGATCTTGATCCACCAAAACCCCCAATAGTATCTATGGACACAATTTCAAACGGACGTGTTGCCGGACCCAAATGAGACATTAAACCATATTTTGACTTTTTCCTTGATTTATTTCGAATGCAAACTTCACACTCATCACACATCAATTTAATGTTAGTGTACATATTTCTTGCTGTGTAAAAAGGTGTTATCTTGTTAATCATCTGTGTTCTACCAATATGGCAATAAGTATTGTGAACATCTTTAATAAGAACTTTACTCAAGTCTTCCGATAGGATAAGCTTTTTCCTCTTTTTTTTATTCTTATAATAGATTCCATTATCTAGAAATACATTTCCGTTCCTTATATCTGCATTTACTAGTTGGTCGTTCTTTATCTCTTCCAAACTCAGTAAATTCACAACTTTAAGAAAATCCTCATTGTTTTCATAGTGCTCAAGAACCGGATTCCTACTTAAACAATCAGCCTCTTGGTTTGATTTTCCTGGGTTATATTTTATCTCAAAATTGTATTGTGACAAGTAATACATCAGATCTCCAAGTTCCTCGTCAGTTCTAGCCTTAATATTCATAGTCTCTAATGGCTTGTGATCTGAATATACTATAAACTCTCTTCCCATAAGCCAATGCTGCCAATACTTCACAGCTTCTTTCACTGCCAAACATTCTAAATATATTGCTTTCTTTTTCTTCTGTGATTCTGTCAATTTTTTTGAAAAATATGCTACAGGTTTACATTCTCCATCTTCATTTTCTTGTTTCAAAACCGCTCCTACTCCTCTTAGGCTAGCATCAGTAAATATTCTGATTGGCAGTTTTGGGTCATAGATCTGTAATACCGGTGCTGTACATAATAAATCTTTAATTCTATCAAAAGATTCTTGACATTCTGACGTCCATTTGAATTTAACATCTTTCCTTAATAAATTGTGTAAGGGATCTAAGATAATTGCACTATTTGGCATAAATTTATGATGAAAATTGATTTTCCCCAAAAACTGTCGTATATTTTTCCTTGTTTCTGGCACTGGAAAGTTCCTAACAGCCGTTAAATAGTCTTTTAATGGTTTTATCGAATTATCTTCAATGATATGACCTAAATATTTGGCACTATTGTTTGCAAAGCTGCATTTTGATAATTTCAATCTAAAACCTTCTTTCATTATTGCTTGTAATAATCTTGATAGATGTATTAAGTGTTCATCAAATGTTTTAGAAAAAATTAAAATGTCGTCTATGAAGTTTACAGCAAATCCGGAAAGACCGTGTTTTCTTATTATATTGCTCAATATCCTTTGAAATATTGCCGGTGCTGTTTTTAAACCAAACGGAAGACAGGTCCATTGGTAATGGCCTTCTTGTGTTACAAATGCAGTTTTAGGTCTATCTTGTATCTTAAGTGGAATTGACCAAAATGCAGAATTAATGTCAAGAGTGGAAAAATATTTGCAGTTTACAGTCTTGGTCACTAAATCATCTATTAGCGGGAAAGGTTGAGATTGTGGAACGACAATTTTATTTAACTCTCTGAAATCTATACACAATCTCGTTCGTCTACCATCCTCCTTTTTGTATGCTAAAGTAACCGGAGCAGCGAAAGGACTATAAGACTCTTCAATTAAATTATTTTCTAGTAGTTTTGCTATCTGACTTTCTATTTCCTTCCTGTCTTCTATCGTACATCGATATGGGCGTTTGTAACAGTACTTATCAACAGTTAAATCAATATGAGCCTCATAATCTCGAACAGTACCAATATCAAATTTATCTTTAGCAAAAACCGTTGTATATTCCTCTATCAGCTTATCAATCTCCGATTTTTGATTTACATCCAAATGATTAACAGATACTTGAAATTCATTAACATTAAGATGCTCATTAAAATTGATCTCACATTTCATTGAACTTGAATGATTAGTACCCTCCTTCAAAACCTCTGAGTATAATTAATGATTAAACGAACTTACCTGAAAGTGAAGTTCTATCATAATTATACGAAGGCTTCGTCCGAAGAGATTAGCAAAGAAATAATACTTGTAGTAACGCGTAGTGTTAGCCATCTCGCACTATATTTAAAGTAGGTACACTTTTTTTTTTTTTTTTGTGGGTAGTTAGCCTACTTCTACCGTTTATCGCACTTGGTTTACTAATGTTTGACATAACTTAATTTGCAATAATTTCATTGGCTATAATTTCATTAGCCATAATTTTATTTGACATAATGATTTAGGTGCCATAACTAACGAAAGCAATAAAATTATTTGCAATAACTTTAATATTCATAACTAATAGAAAGACATAATCTTCATAATAAATAATTTTACATTACATACAATACAAATGAGATAATTTTAATTAAAGAAGCTATTTAAAGAAATAGATGCGAATTCTTAAGAGCTTTAGCCTCAAATTTGAGCTTATTGTAAAACTTCTAACCGCCTATTTATATTTCTTTTATTACATATTTGATTTGATTAGTCAATCTCTGTTTTATTTGACCTATTTATTACTCTAGCAGGTAAAGCAAGCAGCATGCAATGCATGCCAGCAAGCAAGCAAGCATGCAGCAGGTAAGCAAGCATGCAGCATGCAAGCAAACATGCAGCATGCAAGCAAGCATGCAGCATGCAAGCAAGCAAGCATGCAGCATGCAAGCAAGCATGCAGCATGCAAGCAAGCATGCAGCATGCAAGCAAGCATGCAGCATGCAAGCAAGCGTGCAGCATGCATGCCAGCGTGCAACATGCAAGCAAACATGCAGCATGCAAGCAAGCATGCAGCATGCAAGCAAGCGTGCAGCATGCATGCCAGCGTGCAACATGCAAGCAAACATGCAGCATGCAAGCAAGCATGCAGCATTCAGGCAAGCATGCAGCATGCAAGCAAGCAGGGATGCAAAAATCATGTTCTAACCTAACCTAACCTATCCTATCGGGGTTGCCTGGTATTTTGTTTTTTCTCTGCGGGGGGCTTCGCCCCCCGAGCCCCCCCTCGGGGGCTCCGCCCCCGGACCCCCTCTGTCACGTCAGGTTTTTTTGTATTGTAAGTACATTCATCTCATCTAGTATAATAATACGCACACGATGGCATAATTATAATATGTCATCTGTAGATTATGTATTTAATAGTTATAGAAAATTATAATTATGGCCCTTGTTGTTTATGAAACATAATACTATGGCTAATGTTAATTATGACTACTGAACCATTATGTCCATCGTTGTTAGTATAAATAATAATATAGCATATGAACTTTATGACTGTAGAACATTATGACATGTGAAATTATTGCAAATTAAATTATGAAAAACAAAATAATACCATCGCACTTTTACTTCATTTAGTTTAGAGACTATTATTTATTTATTTAATTTTTACGAAAAAGGAAAGGGAGGGATTAGTTCGTTAGGGTATGTTAACTAGAGAGACTGCTTACATACAAAGGGTGGGTTGCTAATCTCTTCGGACGAAGCCTTCGTATAATTATGATAGAACTTCACTTTCAGGTAAGTTCGTTTAATCATTAATTATACTCGGCTTCGTCCTCGAGATTAGCAAAGAAATAATACTTGTAGACTTTTAGAGATTTTTCGTAAAATATTAAACGAAGATCAACATCTACATCTTAGGATTTTTTAAGGGTGACTTAAATAATTAAGGTTATTTGAAAACAGTAAAGAAAACAATCTAGTAGGTTGATACTATAAACCGTTTAATTAGAAGGGTAGATAACATAAAGCAATATTTCTGTTCATTCATACTTAAAGACATTCTTAATCAAAGAGAATCAGCAATATTATCGATAATAGCGCGTGCAAACGAGCCGTCGTTGTGCGTATTTAAAGGCCTATTGTAAAATTTGAAAAAGGTATTAGAAGTAGCGCTCCAGCCAGCCGTGCGGCGAATGACGTCAAGACTGACGCCAAGACGGTGCGCATGCGACACTGCGGCGTGCCGTGTGCTTTGCGCCCCGAAAGCCGCGGCACCCGGCACGCCACTCTCGACTAGCGTGGTGTGGATCCAACGGCTAAGCGTCTGGCTGGAAACGGCTTTGTGCGGCCGAATCACACTAATGAACAAATATTTAACGTTGCCGCGCAAGGCGTTTGTTTTTTGCATATAGTCCTGTAAGGTTTTTCCCGGGCATATTTCTGGTTTTTGATTAAAAAATGGTAAAAACAATATAGGTTGAGGTGAACCTATTCTTGAAGTCTTAATTAAGTCGGTAATTTTTATAGAAATGCCAGCTGATGTTATGCATATATTTTCAATATTAATTTTTGACAAGGTTTGTAATCTGTGAGCAGTGACCAATGACAACAGAGTAGCAAGTTTCTTTGAAATTGCTTCAAGCGTAATATTTTCATGGGGGTAAAATTTTTCTAAATAGGTTAAAACAACGGAAGGGTCCCATATTGAATCGTATCTAGGCTGTGGTGGACGTAATCGAAATATGCCCTTGAAAAACCTTTTTATATTTTGGTTTGATCCTATGTGATCTCCTAATATCAAGGATAATGCGGAACGGCACGTATTAAGGCTGCCGTATTGTGCACCTTCATTATACAATAAGGTCAAAAAATTTATAATGTCAGATACAGAAGCATTGTATAAATCAACATTTTCTTTTAAACAATATTTATGCCATTTCCTTAAATAAACGTCGTATTGTTTGATGGAATTTGGGGATATTGACGCCAGAATAATTTCCAAAGCAGCAGGAGGAGTAAACCTCTTTAGAAAAGCCGACCGGATAACACTGCGACAGCCAGGGTAATCCGTGTGTGCATTTCCCGACTGCTGTAATTAGGACAAATCAAAGGATTATCATGTGGCTTGAAATACAGAACTTCGGACGTAACTAAACGTTTCCACATTGGGTACCACGGCTGTGTGGGCCATAATGGTACCACCATTATACCTGTGGCTTTATCTAAGACTATTTTTCTTAAAGCTTTGAGGATCATAGAAAACGGCGGAAAGGCGTAGAAGTAAAAAAGTGACCAGTTTATTGTAAAAGCATTAACTTTGTATGCGTCTGGGTCACGCAACCAAGATACGTAGGTATTACATTTTTTGTTTATTCTACTTGCAAAAAGATCAATCGTTGGAGACCCGAAAGTATTCACAATCTTTTGAAAAATAGTATCAGATATCTCCCACTCTATATCTGGGTGAATCCTTCTGGATTCGGCGTCAGCTTCAGTGTTATCAGCGGAACTTATATAATATGCGTAAATGTAAAGGTTACGACTTTCGCACCATTGCCATATATCTCTTGATACCTCATTCAGGTGTGGGTACTGAATGCCACCCATGCGGTTGATATAAGAGATAGCGGTAGTGTTGTCTATGCGCAACAAGATTTGTCGGTCACTAAGATCATTACAAAATACCTTTAAAGCGAAAAAAGCTGCCAATAACTCAAGGTAGTTAATGTGCATAGTGCGTTCCTCAACAGTCCACTGACCGTTAGCTCGCTTCTCCGCACAGGCCGCCCCCCACCCCGTAGTTGAGGCGTCTGAAAAAACCTCCAAGTCATAGTTGTCAAATTTAATTTTGTTTGTTGAATTTGATATTGA
Organism: Anarsia innoxiella; assembly: GCA_947563765.1. Lineage (NCBI taxonomy): Eukaryota > Metazoa > Arthropoda > Insecta > Lepidoptera > Gelechiidae > Anarsia > Anarsia innoxiella. The sequence continues at coordinate 2,972,777 of OX387397.1, forward strand.
ATGTCTCCACCACAATAAATCTGGTGTAATTGATTTAGGAACATTCATGTATTTATCATAATTGTTATCCGGTTGTAAATTTAAATATTTTATCCGTTCAAATAGTTTGGTGTATAACCAACCATACTCAATAGCGGGACAAGCCGCGACAATTAAGCCGACGAACTTCGCAAATTCTCTAATACGACATCTTTTTAAAAGGAGAAATCGGTCAATTTCGGATTTTATTTTTTGAATCTTTTCAGAAGGTAGACTGACTTGGAGATTCTTTGAGTCAATATAATATCCTAGAAATAAACAGCGCTGATTTGGAACAGGAATGCTTTTTTCATGGTTAATAATAAAACCTAAGGAAATCAGTAGCCTGCTAGTAGTTTTAAAATTATCTAGGCATAAATCCGCTGATTGGGCTATAAGAAGCCAGTCATCTAGATACACGGTTGACAAATAACCTGCGGAACGGAGAACTTTAGCTACTGGTTTCATTACCTTTGTAAACACAAAGGGCGCTGTGCAAAGACCAAACGGTAAAACATTAAATTCATAAAGATCATCATTCCATTCAAAACGTAAATATTTTTTATGTTCAGGATGTATTCTAATTAAAAAATACGCATCTTTCAGATCAATTTTAGTCATAAAACAGTCTTTTGAAATCAGCTTTAACGCTGTTCGAAAATCTTCAATTTTAAAATGTTTAGTATCCACAAACTCATTCAACTTTTTTAAATTGAGAATGAAGCGCATTTTACCGTTTGGCTTTGGAACTAAGAATGTACTAGATATGAATTGGCCTGCACAAGGTTGGCACTTGGAGATAGCACCAATCGATAATAAATCGTCAATTGCATTCTTATAATGAAGATTCTCGTCTCGAGAAAGGGTTCTCTTCTGATGTGTATAATTTTGATACACAGGCCGAGAAAAGGGGATTTCATAACCTTGAATATATGAAAGAATTACTGGATCGTGAGTAAGAAGGTTCCATTGTTCAAAATATTGAGCAAGTTGACCAGCATAACGTACCGGCGGCTGCGAAGATGAAGATGTGGAGGGCTCCGATGTTAGCGGCGGGTGCGCTCGCTCCGCCGACTCTGCGATGGCCTGGATGAGGTCGTGGGGAGGGTTCTCGTCGTTGCCGTTGATCTCGAGTCTTTCGTCTTCGTCGTCGTCGGGATCTTGCGGGTGAAATTGGAAAGCTTCCAGTTTTTTGACGTATTAGGCAAATTCTTCTTATTAGGCGGTTTAGGCGTTTGAGAGGATTTTAAATCTGCTCCGGACTTGTTAATAGCTTTGGCCGCCTTCAAGGTTTCAGCTAAGTTTTGCCCAAAAAGGAAATTATCAATTGTTGTATTTTGCAGCGACTCTTTCATTTCTTTTTTAACTGAATAAATGACGAAATTGCGTCTTGTTATCGTGTGAGTATGTTGACAGTCGCACAAAGTACGTCCTGTGTCCATCAGTAGCCGAAGAAGCTCCGTGTTCTTCGGTTTTGCAGATAGAACTAAAGTTATAGCTTGGCCTAGACTTGAAATTGCTGAAGCTAATACACTTTGTTTAGATTCTATTGTTTTATCTCGTTTAATCACCAAATCTGATAAGGCGGCTTTGATTTCCGGATTTAAGGCAGGCGCGCCAACTAGCTTACAATTATCCGGTAGCAAGTATCTTTCTAAAAGTTCCTTGCGTTCTTCTTTAGATAAACCAGTTGTTGCGTTATGCTCAAATCTAATAGCAACATCTTTTTGTATTTCTTTACCAAACTTAATTGTTTTTGAAGGGTCTACTCCTAAAATCTCAAGGATGTCAGCGTCAAATTCAGGAGTGACGTCATTCTGGATTTCCGGCAAATAACTAGTGCCCGCTGTGTCCTCTGCGATCGCAGGCGTAATAAGAGGATCTAAATCCATTTCAGCTTGCGGAAGACTTGACTGTGCGCAGTCTGGAATACATCATTACTAGTGTAAGATAGGGTGATTAACATAATGTGACTCGAGTCAAAAAATATTTAACTTAGTAATCGTGCTAGTTTATAAATGCTACATAAGGCGGTGTAGGCGCTTGACTATAGACTTTCATCACGGGTGAATTCAAAAAAATATGAAGGAGTGGCCCAACAAGCCAATCACAACATGATTACATTGTGTCGTCAATATGCATACATATGTTAATACATATATGATGGCTGGATGTGAAGAAGTAGCCCCACAGGCTACCCACAACACAAACTTACACCATCAGATGCACGAAATATAACTCACGATAAATTTATTGTGAAGAGGTAGCCCCATAGGCTACCCACAACTCAATTGTATGGCACGAGATAGCCCTTCAAGCTATCCACAATACCGGCACTCTTAATAAGTGCACGTGAGATTTTTTCCTAACAAGGTAGGTACCTACCTAAAAACAAATACGAAAAAATCTATATAATAACTAACCTGTAGGTGTCGACTGACGTGCTGATGAGTCATCGCTGTCGCTGGACGATGAAGAACTTGATAAAACACGCACACGTTTTTTACCGCTAAATATTGTTTTTAACTTTTTAAAAATCTTTTTAACATCGTTCTCACTATCACGCTTTCTTTTCGACATTATAAATCACGAAATAAGATCGTTAAAAAACACCAATAGGACAGAATTACGTAATTATCTGCAGGTGTCGTGCGGATGGCAGGGCACTAAATCGCGAATGAAGTAAAAGTGCGATAAACGGTAGAAGTAGGCTAACTACCCACAAAAAAAAAAAAAAAAGTGTACCTACTTTAAATATAGTGCGAGATGGCTAACACTACGCGTTACTACAAGTATTATTTCTTTGCTAATCTCGAGGACGAAGCCGAGTATAATTTTCTTTCATTTTTGTCACCTAGTGCATCAGGAATATTGACAATCTTTGAATCTTTAATAATATCTTCTTTCACATCCTCAAAAGTATTATTTGACTTTTTTATTGGATTCTTATACTGTGTGATTCTCAACTCTTCATTTTGTATCAGTTTAAATTTTTTTATACAATCCAAACCAATTAAAAAGTCGTAATTGAAATTATCTTTATCTATCACAAAAACATCAACTAAACTTTCTATTTCACCTATTTTTATTTTCAATGTTACCATGGTGATAAAAAAACTAAATCATACCTTTAGTTTTTTTATCACCATTAATAGTCTTTAAGTTTACTGTTTGCAATTCATTTGTTTCTCTATTTTCTTGTATTTTTAATAATTTTGCATTTACTAATGACACATTTGAACCTGAATCATAAATTCCTTTTACTTTTACAGTGTCATTTAACAGTAACTCTATCCTTATTAATGGTGGTATCACTAGTTTTTTGGATTTGTCTCATTCAATTCTATTTCCAATTCTGAATTATTTACACTCTTCACAATAGGTTTTTCATTTCTCTTTTTAAACCAACAGCTTTCTTCAGAATGGTAACGCTGTCCTTTATTTTCAGTTAAACATATATTACATGGTTTTTTCTCTATCATTTTTTTAGCTTCGAAACTAACATAGCTCTTTTTCTCAAATCTATTCTTTCTGACAAGATGCTCATATTTCCCAAGTTCGTTGTATAAATCTTCCGTCTCTTTTAATGTTTCTCTATCGATTTTGTCCGCAATGTAATTGGGTAAACCAAATACTATAAGATCTATAAGTGTTCCCGTGTCTATAGTTTTCCTTACTTCCAATATCAATTTTTCTTTCTTTAATGCATATTCAAGCAAGGAACCAGCCTGGTATTTATAGGCTAGAGCATACCTTATAGGCGACCATCCTTTATTTGCAAAGGTCTCACAGAAATTTCTCTCCCACTTGTCCCATTCTGAATCAACAGTAAACTTAATTAACATACAGTTATACCAATCCGCACTAGCATTCTCCAAAAAATTCTTCAAAATTTCTATTTTCTTTCTATCTTCATTTATTTCGAATCGTATACATTCTTTATTAAAATCTTGTATCCATTGATACGCGTTTGACTTTCTGCCCGTATATTTCTCAATCATAAAATCCTTCGCCATTTTTCCTAAATTCTGTGTTTCTGATTTCTTTGGTTTTTCTTCGAGTAATTTCTCTAACAATTTCTCAAGCATTTCATTTGTTCCTCCAGTCAAACTTTCACCGCTATCCGTCTTTTCTTCTATCTCTTCTAAATATATATCATTAAATTGTAAGTTCTCTTCTTCATCTAAATATGCCTTTGACATCTCTTCCGTAACAGTCATCCAAATCCGTCTAATCTGATGTCTTTTGGTTAAAGATTTTCTTATTCTAGCATATGCAGTGGTATTGATGATTGCTTGGTGAAGGTTAGCGGGCTGCAATTCCAGTGGTATGCAAAAAGTCTGCCCGCTTAGTGTGCCTATTGAGGCTACAGCAATAAAATTTGTCTTTCCGTCACTCATAGGTTTAACAACAAATTCGAACTTTAATTTATCCATTTTTGTATGTTAGGTAATAAAATATGTTGTCTTATAATGATGTTTATTATGGCGTAGATAATTAAAGGTTGTGTTTTCTTGTCTGTAAGAGATATATTTTTTCCAATGAAATTATAGACTAAAATTAAGAACAATGTAAAATAAAAAAAACAAAACAATCGTACTTACCTGTAAGAAAAACAACATATTAAAAACCTTCTTCTCCCCTCGAGAAATTCAATAATTAAGTAAATAACAATAAATAAACTAAAATTAATTTTCTTCTCACAAGAATCAGACATTGACAATCTGTCATTAAAAAAAAGAAATAAATAGATAAATAGTAAAGAGATTCTTTACATATATATATATATATATTTATATTATCTATTTGGACAACCCGCAAATGAAAACTGAAAGATATTGCTTGCTACCTAGCAATAAGGCTTCTTATATTCTTGTTTGTGTCTGTACCTTATGCAATTTATGCAATAAAGAATATTTGTATTGTATTGTATTGTATAGATATCAGAAATTTTACCCTAATGTGGCCACTAGACATACAACTTTCTTTTTATTGAAAGTACTTATCTATTCGTCAAGTTAAAATAATTGACAAAGTTAATCTTTATTTAATAAACCTGTTGTCCTTGATAAAACAACAATCGTGTAAAAACGTAGCAATTTTAAGCTAATTTAACTCGTCACAACCAAGTACCTACATACTTGAGTATGATGTAACTTTGAACATAGACTGACGAGTTTTCTTACTTCGCTGCAGGTAGGTACTTGACGGGCGGCGTGTAGGCAGCATCCAACGCGCAAAAATTTAATTATTTTTACATTTTACTTAGTTGCTTTAATAATATATATTAATGATAACGGTATTAATGATAGTTTTTGATCTGTTTAAAAAAGTAGGCTCTTTTGAGAGTCGAAGTCACTCACTTACTAATGCGATTTAGGTAAAATAATTCATTCGTTGTATTTTATACGAGTATTTATTCGATGATTGCGTTAGCTATTGCTTAATGCACATGTACTTAAAAGGAAAACCAAACGTAAAGTTATGACTGGTGGTCGAGCAGATTTTTTTCTATCTAATTTTATTATATTATTACTAGTGGCCGCCCGCGACTTCGTATGCGTTTATCATTATATCTTTGAAAAAACACAAACTATGAGTTATTCCGATGTCCAAGCTAAGCTATTATAAAATTTCATTAAAATCTGTTCAGTGGTTTTTGAACACATGATGAAGTAACAAACATCCATCCATCCATCGGCACAAACATTAAACATAATATTAGGTATTAGGTTTTATTTATTTATAGCACTTCCACAAAGTTGACAGTATCTTAGGTACGTATTATGGTATCTACACACCAAAGCCGCCGGCTTTTTTGACAGCTGCAATTCGTATGACGTAAAGCCGCCGGCCTAGAGCGGCGGCATGCCGGCGGCTTTGGTGTGTAGATAGCATTAACGGTATTAGGTACAAACAATTGCGATGCAAGCATTTGGTGGTAGTTTCTAGTATGCAATAGGCTTGATAATACCGTTTCGAATAGCATAATACATAAAGATAAGGTCTAGACTAATTTTCAAATAATACCTAGTTTCCTCGCAATTGAGAACTTATCAACACCATATCAACAACGGTGGCGTCGTCGTCGGCTTGCATTGTGGGCATTTAAATGTAAATTAGACCTAAATTAAGTACTACTTAATAGATAGGTATTTATATTGTCTATTCTTAAATTTTACACGACGAAGGGGTTCCGAAGCAAAAATAACTAATTTTTCATCGATTTTAAAGTTTCATACAAAGGTTATATAAAACCAAACCTATCATTTGATTTTGCCTATCTATTTGTTCATTGAATTTAAAATATTTATATTTATTTATAAAGTGTTTTTTCATAAAATTTACATTTTTAGATAGTATACCCACAAGATGTATAATTTGAATTCAAAAATATTTTCTGCCGATTCAATTAAAATTTTGTGACTGTATGAAAGAAATTTCCATATCTACTTGTTTTTATGGCAACGGAAATTTTTAGAGCAATCGTACGTACTTATTCACCTTTGAAAACATAAGTCACGGATGATGATGGTATACTTTAGAGCAACCGTTGTTATTTCCGTATTATATAGTTAAGTAAACAGCCTTTGAGCTATACCTATAGCTAGATCTTTTTGTTATCATAATAATCCATCTATCCATCCGGTCGGTCGGCTGTGAATCTTAAGAAACTTCAGAGCTAAGTATAACATGTTTATCTTTTCTATAATAGACGAACGTCGCAAAATATCAGAGATAATGACATAGTATTATACAATAACTTCATTGTCAAGTGTTTAACAATTGTCTGTCGTGCGAGATGATTTGCTATAAAATTAAGATTCGACTACGGAAAACAGTCACTTCTTGGCGAGAGCTCCGTTGTTGCGGTCTATCGCATTCGCACTATGTCCGCATTAATTCAGATACTGTTTTGTGTCACTTTATCGTTTTGCTTCGCTTCTGCGGAAGTAAATGATCGGTACTACCCAAGATACCACTTAGCTCCACCTTATGGATGGATGAACGACCCCAATGGTTTTTGTGTCTACAAACATGAATATCATATGTTTTACCAATACAATCCGAAATCAAGTTTGGAAGCAGGCACTGCCCATTGGGGACATGCAAAAAGCAAAGATTTATTCCATTGGGAACACCTGCCAATAGCCATGTACCCAGACCAAAGCTACGATAAAGGCGGAGTATTTTCTGGCAGCGCTTTAGTAGAAGGTGACGTGATGCATCTGTTTTACACAGGAAATGTCAACCACGCTTCTGAAAATCCAGACCATGAACAAAGGCAAGCTTTAGCTTCAAGTATTGATGGAATAAACGTTACTAAGTACAACGGAAACCCGATCGTTCAAGGAGATTTGTTGCAGCCAAACATTAGAGATCCTAAAGTTTGGAAGCATGGGGATACCTACTACATGGTTTTAGGCAACTCATTCAACAACGACACTCGAGGAAGAGCTCTTTTATTCTCCTCCAAAAACATGATATCCTGGGAACAAGTCTCTGTGCTCGACGAATCTGATGGATCTCTTGGCTACATGTGGGAATGTCCAGACTTCTTTGAACTCAAAAACCATCGTTTTGTATTACTTATGTCAGTGCAAGGAATCTCACCGCAAGGCAATAAATATAAGAATCTTTACCAAACTGGTTATATTGTTGGGGATTTCGATTACGAGTCTAATACTTTTACTCCAGTTACAGAATTTAAAGAACTAGATCACGGTCATGATTTTTATGCTACTCAAACAACGCTTGATAGTAATGGCCGTCGAATTCTTATGGCTTGGTTTGATATGTGGGAAGAGAAATATCCTGAACGCGCTGATGGTTTTACAGGCTTGATGACTATTCCAAGAACATTAACTTTAACCAGGGACAATCTAATTTTACAAAAACCTGTAAAGGAAATAGCTTCGGCCAGAAGGAAATCTTTACATTCCGGTAAAGCTGTTAAAGGAACGGTTATTACTTTAGAAGACAAAGCGGGAGAGGTAAAAATAAAAGGAGAGAAAAACCTAGATTTGGAGGTAATCATAGAGTCGACTGGAGCTCTCGTTAATATTACTTATGACTACAAGAAAGGTACAGTAACTCTGGATCGCGGCGGCGATGATGGTATTCGTTGTACGAAATGGCGCCCGAAGGGTAAACTACGCTGGACGATCTACATCGATGCTAGTTCTATTGAATTATTCTGTGGTGAAGGAGAAATCACTTTCTCAAGCAGATTTTTCCCCAACGGGCCAATCAATGTAGGAGTAGGCAAAAATGATGTTCATGAATTTAATGTAAATAGTATGAGACGCACGGTCCCTTCGCCTAGCAATGATGCGAGCATTACTAGGTCGTCTTTGATACTAACTACTGCAATAGTATACTGAATATCGCATAATTCAACATTTAGTTTTGGAGGCTTTTCAAAATGTAGAGCGATGCCACACATGCATGCAGGTACGGAGTACCTGCTCAATAATTTATTTATTTAATAGTTTATTGCAACAAGAGAGTTAAAATATTATACTAATTATCCTTTCATGATTGTAGGACGTAAAATTTTTGAAATTTCAATTACTTATATAAATAATAAATAAATAGTTTTATTTCATTTTCATTAACAATATAGCTAATCTTTTACCATATACATAGTTACATAAAATTAAAAAGTAAAACTTGAACAAAATGAAAATGTTGAAATAAAGTTTACTTGTTTCAATGATGTTGGTTTTTCATTTTAATTATACCTACCGAATGATTTTGACTTACGTAAGACCATTACTTTGTTTGTTGTGTGAAGCCTGTTATACTTACTTTGTAACACGCTGTAAAAAGTACACAAAATACAGACCATGGAAATTAACGATCTTAGAGCATAGCGGAGTCGTCATGAAGTACCGTGCGCTCATAATATTAATTACTGTGCAATGACGATAACTTTACTTGCTTCTTTTTTGTCGTTACTACTACGAGTATAGTGTATTTGTTATGAACCAAGTGATAAATTGGGCATTATGCATAATGCCCGAGTATTATGAATAATGCCCAATATAAGAGGGCAATGTGATAAAAACTATCCACTTAATAAAATTGCCCGGGCATTGTACACAAGGTCAGTATTTTTTTTTTTAATTTTTACTAAATCCTTACCCAACCTAAACCTAACCTAAAGTCAGATAAAAAAGTAAATAAGTATTATAAAACTAAAAATTCACAACATTTCATAAGTGTGGTAAGGCCATTCCGGACTTTCCTCGCTCCCTGCACCCCCTCAAATGAATCTAGTCCGGTTGTTGAAGCACTTTAGCCGTTTTTTTTACACAAAAAAAACATGTATGCCCCCTACGCTGCCGCTTTTCGACGAGAGGCCCGGTCACTAGCCTAGGTACGCGAGACGCTTTTTCGTAGAGCTTGCGAAGTCTTAGTTTGGTATAAAGTTGAGTTATAATTTGTGGCACAGTTATTTTTTACACTGTTATGATGAAATCTCATTAATTTGACAAACTTTTGTTCAATATTAACCGTAACAATAACAAAAAAGGGTAATTATTATGAAAGCACTAGATTTAACTTACGAAACTTTTAAAGAAAGATTGACTGAATACGTTTTACATCATCTTCATTAAAATTTTAAATTTACGTATATTGACGAAATTATAAGCCTTTTCTTCCTTAGGTAAGTATGCGCAGCACATACGTAATTTTTTTTAAAACTTAAGGCTAATTCTCAAAAAAGTGGCACTGCTGAATTAAATTTGCATTTTTTTTTTAAGTTTGCTATTTTAAGTTTCTGATTTCAGTTATCGCTAGATATATAGACCAGTATTCGATATCAAGTGGAGGGAAGTAAATTATTCAAATAGTTTAAGAAATATAAGCATTTGAAATTACTAGGCGTCCAGGTTAATGACTGTGATGACAGGTGAACGAATATCGGGATCCAGGTTATTGATAAGAAGTGCAGGATACCGACAATCCAATAAAAAATTAGTTGAAACTGTCAGCGGGTTAACGACAATGTGCGCAGGTTCATATTTTGGACAAATAAAATACAGTTCATTTAGATTAATCAATCACATTTATTTTAATTATCTTTAATATAGCCTTTTCAAAGTACCTCTTAGGCTATAACAAAAAAAAAAAACTTAGTTTAAAGAAACCAAAAAAACACGCTTTTATGGCAAATCGAACCAAAAACTAGAATTTTTAATAACAAAGAGTTTATATTACCGTAGCAGAAGGTCAAACAATCAATTATAATTAATTACTTTAAAATAAAATTATAGTCAAATTTAAGTTATAATAAGGTCAGTGTGAAAAGTCGTGGGGTGCTTGGTATATAGAAGGTTACAATCAATCTATTGGCTACTAACTCTGAGAGGAGAGTTATGGAAATATAGTGAAATGCACCCCACGTTTTTCACTCTGAACTTAATGATTCTGTTTATAACTTAAATTTGGCTATAATTTTATTTTAAAGTAATTAATTATGATTGATTGTTTGACCTTCTGCTACGGTAATATAAAGGTAATATAGAAGGTAATAATATATTGGACATATAATCTCCTCAAATGCCTAACAATCCGTAAATATATCGCAAGTACTTTAGAAGAAGGGTAAACAACCCGATTGGTTAGTCTTTTGTTTAACTGACAGTAATTTCTAAGGAAAATGACGTTCATCTGCCTCACGTTTCCTTAACCTGATTTGGACTAGCAGGCTAACGACTTACAGGTGACCGACAATTTAACGGTTTTTTTACAATTACACGGAAAGTATTTGGTTTGTGCCCGTAATATGTTGTGACAAGAAAATAAACACCATATTACATAATACAAACGAATTTCATCACATCAACTAGTACATAATTTTCGACATTTGAATGGCAGAACAAAGACAACATTTTTATTTTTCACGTCGCCTACAATAGCTATAAACACGTGAACTTGTAACAGGCGCTAGCCGACATCTGGACGCGTCGATTCATACAAGAGGGGGCATGGGGGGTCACGACAAAAACTACCTCGGACAAACTTAAACAGCATAAGTATATTAAAATTTGTATTTGGAGTAGTTGTAAAATACTAAAGATATAAATATGGAAGGTATAAGTAAGCTACATAAAGCACTCAATATTTTTTTTATTTACGTTTTCTATTTTATTTTTAACCTCAAGTTCGGTATCTGGCGTTGGGACACGTCAAGTGAACGACAAAACGTAGTTACAAACTAAAATTAATATAATATTATACATTTTATTTACTTTTAATTACTAGGCCTCGATGTAGAAAGTGTCTTTAAATAATATTTGATAATTTAAATACGATTAGGACGTATTGTAAAAAAAAAGTTCTAACATTAATTGATTGACAGGTTGCAGTGCCACTTTTTTGAGAATTAGTCTTAATTGTATTGAGATAATAACATTATCATACGTGATGCCGAATATTTTTTGTACTTTAGTTCAATAATCTTAGTTATATATTTGCTAAAAATGCAAAAACCCAAACTCTAACTTTAAAAAATATATATAGCCCATTATTAGGTCTCTAACAACGTTTCAAAAATTTGATGAGTTTAGAATTATCACAACCTTTCTCTAGGTGCCAGACTATTATGATCAAATTGCCCAATGTTCATTGGGCATTATTCATAATGAACAGGCAATGTGATAAATAGTATTAAAGCTTTGAAATGAATTAATCACTTTGCCCGATACAGCTAGGCGTTATTTATTTTGCCCGCATTGATGACTTTGCCTATAACATACTAATTGATTACTAAATAGGCACAAGGTTGCATACCACTATGACTATTACCTGAAAATCGCTTCTTTTGTGTATTTATGGAGGAGGTGAGGAGGAGGTAAGTGAGGAGGAGTAAATAATTACATAATTTTTGTTTGTTACTTATTTCGCTGCTTTCGCAAAGCGGAGGCTGCGCCCGTAGTTCCCCACAATGCTCCTTAATATTTAATTTCTCCTACTTAAGACTGGAAACTGGCTGTCGCTATATTTATTATAGTGGGGAGGCTGCATTTTTCAAACATCCCGCTTGTTGAATTCAATTTTTTTATACCATAATAGGTTGACAAAATTATAGAATGTTACAAAGGTACAGATGTCTTTGTACACTACTCTACATTTCTTATGCTATTTCTATGTATTTGTAATTTTCGCTTATACTTATACAGGGTGTTAGGAAAAGTATCACTTTCCTTTTAACCATGTATAGTGTTAGTGATGTAGAACACATTCCACGAAAAAAAAACTTTTTTGAACTCATTTTTAATTAAGAATTTTAAAATTAACGCATATATAGCTCTATTCATATTGAAATTTTGTTTGTTCGCTCCTAAATTTACCTACGTTTTGCGATGTACCCCCCTTTTCAAATATCAGAATCTACTTCAGGTTCTGGACTGCACACTTTTGGAATGAAGTGACGTGGAGTCAAGCTTTGCTCCCTGTACGCTTTGGTGGTTTAGGAATTCCAAAGATGACATCAATCTCTCTGCCTGCCTTTTTGTCGTCCGCTCACGCTGCTAATCTTCTTTCCGGTAGTATCTTAAACCCATCTATCGTTTCCGTGGAGATTTCAAGGTTAGCGGGGGCAATACAGACCTGGCGAGAGGTTTATCCTGATAACTGCCTATTACTTTGAATTCTCAAAGGCAATGGCATGAACCTCTTTGCAATGGTGTTTTGCTGAACTTGGTGTCCAGCAGTCCTACCACAGTACAGCGAGCGAGGCTTCTGGCTGTCTCCGAAAGAGAGTCAGGGTTGTGGCTCCAGGCGCTTCCTTCGGCGAACATAGGTACCCTTTATATAACCGCACATTATCTTTAGTAGTTGGGCTGCGTTTAGGTCTGAAGCTGCGTGTGTGGTGAGATGGTGGGTGAATTGGTACAACATCGTCTTTCCTGCCAAAGGAGCGCAGGGCGGTTGTCACGTCATGCTGCCATCAATGACATTATCCGCAGGGCATTGGTTTCCGCTGGTGTTCCTTCAGCGCTGGAGCCCGCTGGTTAAATGCGCTCCGATGGCAAAAGACCGGATGGTCTCACTTTGATACCGTGGAAGATGGGAAAGTGCCTTGTATGGGACGCTACCTGCGTGGATACATTAGCTCCATCTCACCTGCCATCTACGTCACTGAGTGCTGGCGCGGCTGCAGCGGCAGCTGAAGGGCTCAAACGTCGCAAGTATGACGATATTACGCGCAATTACATCTTCGTGCCTTTTTCTGTAGACACGCTTGGCCCCTAGGGACATGAGACTAAGTCCTTCCTGTCCGATATCTCGACGCGTCTCCGTGAAGCATCAGGCGATCCGAGGGCTGGCAGCTTTTTTGCTCAAAGCTCATAGCTATTCAAAGAGGAAATGCTGCCAGCCTTTTGGGTACCATGAATCCCGAAGACGTGTTCGAAGATATTTTCCTATTATAAGTGGGTTATCTATGAGGTTATCTATGTATAAATATGTATATGTCGCAGCCAACTGATTAAAACAGCCGTTCAATTAAATAGCTAGCCCTTTGATTGAACAAAGACATTCAATCACACGGCTATACGTCGTTCAGCCATCTTGTCCACTGCAACGTTCAACACTACAGCTAGACGACGCTTAGCCAACTGGTTAAATGGAAAATTAACTAGGGTGACCATTATTTTAGTATGTAAATTGAAAGAATTAGTAAGCTTTTTTAATTTCTTGGAAGATTATTCTTGGATTAAATTTAAGAGATCACCACAAGTTTGATAAAATAAGGAAAAATGTAAAATAATTAATAATCATTATATTTTTTTATTGCACCAAGCAAAAATTTACAAAAAAAATAAATTAGGAAGTATGAAATTATATATCATGTGTTCGTTGTATCACTCGTATGTGCCTCCACAATTTCTGTATGTTTAATAACACTATTATCTTATATTTACTACTTTATTTTCAAAAAGTGTTCTGGTACTATCAAAAACACCGGCTAGTTGACGCCATATTGGAAACAAAACGCAGCTAGCGCCGCGGTGGTGGCAAGCAATGAACTAATTCAATTACCCGGCGGCTTTTAAATCAGCTGTAGTGTTGAACGTTTTAAGCGCCTCAAATATTCAATTGAAAAGCTAGCCGTGTAATTGAATGTCGTTGTTCAATCAAAGGGGTAGCTTTTTAATTGAACAGCTATTTTAACCAGTTGGCTGCGACTTAATATAGTGGGTACTTAAGTAGAATAAGTTTGTATTATATTGTATTTATTTAAGGTGAAGTTTATGTATATTTAGTTATTGAAATGTAAATAGAATGTTATTATTAATCAGGCGCTCTCACGCAAAGGTCATTCAACTCTCGGCGAGTAAGCGCACTTGCCGCCGTAGTGAGCGAGCGCTCCCGACCTACTTACTCGCCGATAGTTCAAAAACATTTTTTTTTTCGTGGAATTTGATCTCACTAACACTATACCTGGTTAAAAGGAAAGTGACACTTTTCCTAACACTCTGTATACAAAATAGCTTACATTTTGTATTGTACTAATGATAAGCAAAATATTCTCGCATAATTTTATAGGTTTTTATCTATCTCTTACAGTTTATGTAAACTTTAGGTATCAGCATTAACACCTACGAAAATTGATGTTTACAGGACACATTATATTATTTTTTTGTGCACAGTTTTAATTTAAAAACTTTAAAAATGATGTTAAATGCAATAATTCTATATGGTACCTAAAACACTGCATAATATGATGCATAATGTATAAGATTGGATAAAGATTAACATACATTCGAGAGCAATAAATCCGGGTCAATAAAGAATCCAAAAATCTAGCGACCCGAAAATTGTAGCTTAATGAAATAAATTGTACCTACTTAATAGACCATTCTATTCTTTCAGTGTTTTTCCAACCATACCCCCATTCTAGAATTCTGACAAGTAGTTCAGAAGTTATGATAGATAGTTTATAAGAATTGTAAAACTTTATTTGAAAAGAGCAACCCAACAAAGTTTCTTGCATGGTTCTTCTCTGGGGGAAACTGCACCTTAAAAAAACCTCAAAAATTTGCCTATATAATAATGTAACGGTTTCAAAAGCATTTTTGAGCTTATGAAATAAATATATTTTTGAGTTTGACTTTGAACAGACTAAAATAAACATTGCGGTCAAAATCATGATTTCATCCTCCTTTTGGTTTTGCCGTAGTCGAGTAAAAAAAAGGATCTTTCATTCTTATCTCCTATCACCGGTATTTGTCATATCTTCGGGATCTTTCGCTCATCTAAAGAATAGTTTAAGTGAGCTATTTGAATTTAGCTCATTTAAAGTGTCTATTCACCAGGGGCCGTATTCTTCTAATTACCAAATGAAAAAAATGGTATCTCTCTAGAATGCGAATTGTATGAATTGACACATTTTGGTATTCTCTTAACAGATAAGTTGACAGTGGACAACGATCGGCCGTACATTTTATTACTTTATGCTATAATCGGTATTCTACTCCGCAATGTCACATGAGTGGCAGTTCCAAACGGTATTCTCTTCGCTATTTGACAGTAGACAAAACCCTCTAGAGACTATTAATCGTGGCACTTAAGAGAATACCAAATTTGTGACATATTGCTGACGAATGTTTATCTGTTGGCTATAGTTTGGTCGCTTAACTTAATTTAGCGGAATTGCTACCCTGAACCACTGACAAAACCGACGGCCTTCATTTGTTCGAAAATGTTTGAAAATTACGTAAGCCGGCGGCTTTAATGTATAACACATGTGCTAACATTTAAAACTACACGAATTATTTTCGGTGATCATCAAGTTTAACGCTAATATTATGTGACTATAAGCTTAACAAAATAATTTGCATGTCAAATTCGATTCCAATATGATTTTTAAAATATGTAAATTTGGCAAAATCATTTGTGTTTTAAGTCAGATTTTCTAAATTAGTATTCCAATTATTTAAACTAGGAAATTCTATTGTCACTTTTGTTTTCAAAAATCAGTAGAAGACGGAATATTGGATATTTTTTGCGGCATTTTTTGCAACTGGCCGGTTGATTAAAATTAATTTGTGATAACTAGTAAGATACCAATTAGTGTTATTGTACCTCCAACATATTGTAGTATTAGCACTAAAACGAATCCCCTACCCCAGGGGGGTACCGTGTTGATCTAAAATGAAATCTAAAAAGCGTTATCTTATCGACCAAACTGTGTATCGGCCAGTCGATGTTAGACCTCAGAGCCCTGTCACACGAGCGCCGAACGGTTTGACTCTGTTTTTCTCGTCGGAGCTAGATAATCGCGGCGACCCGCGGCGAACACTGTAGCGCTCGTGTGAGAAAGCTCTTACCTCAGTGTTATTTGAACAAATAACAATAAATACTTTTGTGTTTGAAATGAATGAATACAATAAGTATTTAAATAAAAATGTTAATGGCAGCGAAAAGAAATGGTACGATGTGTCTGGCCTTCTATTTACATTTACAAACAAAGTTTGCTAAAAACTTAAAAGGCATTGCATAAGGCAGGTACCTTAATATCTAGGTATAATCCAATATAACTCTTTGGTGAAGGAAAAATGTTTGTCAAAGCAAAATAGGTAAATCATTCTCCAACACACGGAAGTCAGGGAACCACGTCAAGGATTCTTTATCATGAAGGAAATCACTTTAAGTATGTGGGTAACATTTTAAGTAGGCATCTCCCTCTTCCAGTGACATTGATCGTTCGTTAAACTTTCCTTAAAGTTCTTTGCGCAGGTACAATATAAACATTTTAATGATGGTAATATAATAGAAACAACAAGTTTAAGTACTTAGTTTATTATTGGCCTTGATAAACTGTTTAACCGTACATCAAATGTCGTACGGAATTTAGGTAAGTTAAATACTACTTACATTTGCTTTGTACTATGAAACAACTGAAAGTTAGAGCAGCTTTTTATACGTTTGTGTATGAAACCCAATTGATAAAAATATGTCAAAATTATAAACAAAAAAAACTATATTTTATCTGTTGTTTAAATAAAGCGGATGAAATCTAAAACATCTAGATTAAATTAAAACCGTATTTACTCGTACAAACACACAAAAAAAATCTTAGAAAACAACTACAAAGAATTTTTCCACAATAAATAGTATAATCTACTATGGTGAATTGATACGAGCAATTTTATAAGTGCGGTCACTATTAATAATGGTCGGTCTTAAGTTAAAACGGGATTATTCATATTGCCCGGTCCAAGTGGATAATTGGAGCAATCTAGAAACACTGACTTACTACCACAGGAATACTGACTGACATCGGACATTATTCATAATGGTCGGTCAACATTATGAACAATCACTTTGTCCGTCGCTCTAGGGTATAAATAGTGGCCGGTCCTTATTAATAATGCCCAGTTAATCACGTTCTTCGTAACATATATGCCTAAAAGGTATTTCAGTTAATTGTCTCTATGTTGTGTTTTCTTATTAGATACAAATATTGAAACAGGCCTAATGATAACAAATACTGTTGAACCTATAGGTACCGTAAAAATGGGACATTCCATTAGCTGATTTAAGATATTGTACAGGGGTTAATCTTTGAGATTTCGGTACCTATAGGCTCTGTAGTGTAAGTGTAGAATAAAAACATCTTAAAAATAAATAAATAAATATCTCGTCTAACTAACTAATGTGCATTTAAGCCCATTCAGGCTAAGATAACTAGGTACTTAAAAATTTTATGCTTTGATGTACTGGTGCCACAAAAATTAGTAGGTAGGTACGGCATAGATTTGCCGTAGGTACTTACCGAGGTTGTGACAAATAAATACTTATGTCATTTTAGCTTAGTAGGTTAAATCAGCCGATTGTAACAATACTCGGATATCAATTTTATTCTGAACCAAGTGAAAAGCTCAAACATAACTTTTCATAGTAGGCAAAGGTGGCGAGAACTCCAGCAGCAGTGAGAGCCTGGCTCTAACATTATATGTATAAATGAATACTATTTCAAACTTTTATAAAAGTTCGTATTTATTTACTAATTAAATAAAGCTACTTTATCTTTGTACTTAAGTATATTATTTGTAGCGCACCTTAATTAAATTGAGTCTAATATTAGAAAGAAACCTACATTATTGTCGAGAGATATGTAGCTCCCTATAGCGCTAAAGAATTGATAGTGTCGTTGCCGTGAACCTCATGGTTACCAGAAAAGTCTTCAATCATAGCAGCAATAGAAACGTAAGCGCCAGACAACAGAGCTATAATAGCAATGATTCCAATGATCATATTTTTCCATAATATATAGTTGAATTTTCCAAGGTCTCTGTCCCAAAGGTAAACGGTGTGGATGATGGCGGGGAAGAGAAGACCCAGGGTTGAGAAGAAGATGGCTCCGACGAGACTGATGACCAATTCCAAGTTCGGGAACGCAGCTGCGATCGCAACTGTAACAAAATGGCCAAGAACAAATTAAGAAAATATTAATTAAGAAAACAACATTATTTTGGAACTAGAATTTTCAATTAATCCAGAAATCCAGAAAACTAAAACAATCAACTTGTTTTCTCGTCTAAAACAGTTTATTTTACATCTGTTGTTCTTAATGATACTGATACTTTATCAACTTAGGAAAAATAGTTTATTGAGATCTTTTCAAAAAATATTTTTTTACTTGTCATGCAAAAAGATCGGCTTATCAACAACTTGATTCTTCATAGAGACTATGAAGAATCAAGTTTTTTTGTTTCATTAAAAGTAATCTATTCTAAACACATATCCATGAAGGCTACTTCAAACTTTATCTCCTACAGTACTACTTCTTCTTCTCGGTAAGTCTATAGCTGTCTACTGCTGAGCATAAACCTCCCCTACTACACTATAAAAATGATCTAGATCCGATAATATGCTATAACTAGACTGTCTAATAAAGCTCGGATTATGTTTTACTGAGACACATCGAAAGGATCATTCTCATCACCCTTTCGGATCGAGCAGAATCTCCAGTGTGACTGGTGTTACAATCATCCTATTAGGATTTAAGAAATATAATCGGCAGGTACAGTTAGGTATATAGATACGAATGTATTTCCGCCCTATTAATTTTTTTTTAGATGAAATAATATAAACTAAGTGAGCTGTCTTACCACTGCAGGTTACGATAATAGTTCTAACAGATATCTGTATAACGTTCTCGAATCTATCAGATTGCCTCTTCTGAAGTAGCCTGTTGATCATTTCCATAGGCACGTAGAATTGTAGAGTGTATGAGAAAAATATGACTATCGCCATTATCAATTTTGCAGCTTGTGCAATTCTGAAAAGATTGAACATTTAAAAATTCTAATCTGAATTTAGATAACAAACAGCGCTAAATATTAAAATATTTCATTTACGGATTCTATTATAAAGTTCTCAGAAATATTTATCATACTCTTCTTGTAATTTTTCTATAAAAAAATCTAAGCTGACTTAAGTATACCAGAATCCATCGATATTATCTGTAATTTGAGGTTAAAATACTGTAACATCATCGTTAACTAAGAAGATTTACAGTTTACGTACAGGACGTATAAATAAGAGGATTTGTGCTTCTTAAAGGTAGAATTTCAGAAGAGGCGTAGCTGCTCCTGCCTACTGCTTCGATCTGATTTCACACTAAGACCAAGGACAAGATAACAATCGAAATTCCGTTAGGAGATCTATAAAGATGGAAGCTGTTTGTAAAGCTGTCGGTGAAAACTTTAGCAATCAATTGGCGTCGAGAGCTTTCCTGCGTTGAAATCAAGCGTACGAATCCTTGACTGTCTTGATTTTAAAAGGTTTTTTGGTATTAACTCTTAAATTTTAATGTTGGAAAAGATTATTTGTGCTTTTTTCAAAGGAAATGAAAATGCACCTTGCAATTTACGAACACCACGAGACCTTTTTTGGTACTACTACCTACTAGTTTAATGCCATTTAATTACCAGTTTTTTTGTTAGGTACCTGTTGAAAAATACATAGTAAAAGGTTTTATTATTAACTAGGCTGTATAGACTTAAGTTCTTTTTGAGTCTCAATAATATTTCTTTTAACATTCTCTTCATCTCTCTCTTCGCCATATTGAATCAAAATTATATGTCATGCTATGTGCAATAAAATTAAATTAAAATAGAAGTTGTTCTTATTTATTAAACATTTGGTGCCGAAACGGTTCGTAGGGGCCTAAATCACGACTACGAGTGTTTGCAGCGAAATCCCTTGCAGTCTTCGTTGGAGATTTCTCATATTGTTTCAACGTTGTTTCAACATCCGTCGCCGGGGAATACGTGTCACGTGCGACAAAGAAGACGAGGTGCAAGTGAGACGACAAACTCCGAGGATTTGCGCAGATTGACACACGCTGACACTCCATTCTATATCTTCCATAAATATCTTCTATTATTTATTCTTCTTCGCTGTCATTGCTGTCAAGTGTAGTTGACACTTGACATCAAAACAACTTTATTTTCAGCAAATTTACATCTTTATTATAACATCAATTAATAATAATAAGACCAAGATGAGTGACGCCGAAGAAGCAAAACGATTGCGCATAGCAATAGGACGGTTTAAGGCTAGTCTTACTAGGAACGAAAAATATGTGCGAGAGCAACAAGTCCAGGGTCTGATCGATAAAGAAGCGATTAAAATCAGGATGGACGAATTAAGAAGCGGACTATGCAGCTACAAGGAGCATGTGATCGATTTGCTGATGGTTACGAACGAAGAAATTCCAGTTGAGGATGAAGTGGAAGAACGATTTTACGACACAATGTCAGACTTCAAGAAGCTTTTAGAAAGTACGAAGCTGAAACCTGAAGACGAATGTAGTCCACCACCGAAACAAGCTACCTGCAGACTACCAAGTCTCGAGATAACGCCTTTTGACGGAAAAATTACTAACTACAAGCCGTTCATAGACATCTTCAAGGCAGTTGTCGACAAGGATGCGTCTATAAGTGCAGTGCAGAAGCTTTTCTATTTAAAAAGGTACCTCAAAGGTGATGCTTTAATGTTAATTGAAGGTCTTCCACTAGTCCATGAGTCCTATGCGGAGGCATTGCAATTACTCGACAAGCGTTACAATAACAAGTGTTTAGTCATTACTCATCACGTTAACGCGTTGTTAGACTATCCTCCAATCCTACGAGGCTCAGCAACCGAATTTAGGCATTTTGTATCTGTAATCAGACAGCATTTAGGGGCATTAAAAAATCTAGGGCAACACACTGAACATTGGGATATGATTGTCATTCCGATGTTATTACGAAAGTTAGATGCACTCACTTCTAGGATTTATCACTCTGAGCGAGATCCAGCGAAGCTACCAGACATCGAAAATTTATTAAACTTTATTGAGAGGAGAGCAATGAGTTTTGAAGAAACACAGATGTCAGCTGGTAAGTCAATCAATAAATTACCTATTACAAAAAGTGTGCATTTGGCCAGCAGCAGTGACACCATTCCAAAACCTTGTAAATTCTGCAGCAAGATAGGTCACAAAATATTTGAGTGCAAGGAGTTTAAAGCTCTTGGATTTCAGGAGCGTATCACTTTCGTTAAAGAACAACAGTTGTGTAAGATTTGTCTAAATTCTCATACCAAGAAATGTAATTTTCACTTTAAATGCTCCACATGTAAAAGCAAAGAACACAATTCACTTCTACATGCTGATGAACCTGAGGTAGTTTGCAACTTTTCAAATAAAAAGGAGATCAAAAGTTCGATAGTTCTGCTTCCTACAATAAAAGCGAAATTTAGGGCAAAAGATGGTTCCTATATAACTGCCAGAGGATTGCTCGATACTGGCAGTCAAGTTTCATTCGTTAATACGAATCTTATCAACAAATTGGATGCTTCTACATTCAATTATAATGTTCAAGTCACAGCTCTTGGTCAAATGCCAAAGCCGGTAACGAAGGCTGTCAATTTATCAATGTACTCGAGGCACAGCGACTACAACTGCAATGCATTGTTTTCTGTGGTAGACGATATTACAACATTTCTTCCTCAGACAAAATGTGACCTCCGAGACATTGCGATACCTAATTCCATTGATTTAGCTGACGAAGATTTTAATATTCCTGGCGAAATTGAGTTTCTGGTTTCAGCCAATATATTTTTTAAAATAATGCTGCCAGACAAAATCGCCTTAGCCAAGGATTTATTTTTAGTAGCTACAAGGTTTGGATACATTGTTTCAGGGGACGCATCGATAAGTAAAAAATGTTGCTCCCCATTGTATAATTCTCATAATAGCATTGTAATGAATGTGTTATCAAATGACGATATAGTATGTTCTCGAGTCGATTCCCTCATGCAGAAGTTTCTCGAAGATCAACACATTCCTGAAACTATGTCAGAGGGTACAGCAAATGTGTGCGAAATAGAATTTAAAAACACTGTACAACTCAATAATAATAGATTTCAGGTTAGTCTGCCCTTGAAAATGCCAATAAATGAGGTCAAATTAGGGAATTCATTTGATACAGCTTTACAACGATTAAATGCTATATGCAAAAAGTTTAAAAAAGATAAAAGGTTAAGAGATGGTTACATAAGTTTTATCGATGAGTACGTGGCTTTAGGTCATGCAAAGAAAGTCGATTTATTTACGCTAGACAAGCCATTAGATTGTTGCTATTTTCTACCGCATCATGCGGTCATTAGGGAAGATAGAGTTACTACAAAGTTACGCGTCGTCTTCGATGCTAGTGCTAAAACAGATAACCAGATGAGTTTAAATGATATATTACATTCAGGTCCAGTAGTACAAAAGGAGCTTTTAGACATATTGCTGCTATTTCGCACATACAAGTATGTTGCTATGGCCGATATAAGGCAAATGTACAGGCAAGTTACTCTGGATCCAGCTCATACTCACCTGCAACAAATTTTATGGAAAGAAAATATAGATGACCCTTTGTTATGTTTACAGCTGCAAACCGTGACCTACGGAGTGACATGTTCTAGCTTTTTAGCTACGAGGTGCCTCGTAGAGCTGGCTCAGCGGTATGATCGTGAGTACCCACTAGCGGCGTCCGTCGTGTTAAACAGCAGCTATGTTGACGATTTTTTGTTTGGTGCAGCCTCGATTGAAGCACTTCAATCAATTTGCAGTGAGTTAATTGAATTAATGAAAAATGGTAGTTTTGAATTACATAAATGGGCTGCAAATAACGCAGAGGTGCTTAAAACGATTGATTCAACAAAACATCAATTTGACCATAGGAATTTAGATCATACTGAAGTTAAAGTAAAAGCTTTGGGCCTTCAGCTAAACTTGCAGTCCGATCAGTTTATAATCTCGCAGCCATGTGGTCATGTATTTAGAGAGTGGACCAAACGGACGGTCCTTAGTTTTATAGGTTCCTTTTTTGACCCCCTAGGATTGGCTGGTCCCGTGGTAACTCGCGCTAAGGAATTTTTGCAAAAGGTATGGCAATTAAATTTGGCATGGGACATTCCCCTGCCAGAGGCAATTTTATTGCCTTGGAATTCATTTTTTATTGATCTCATGAATATGAAAAGCATAAACATTAACCGTGATTTAATGATGAGTAATGCTGACACAATTGACTTGATTGGGTATTGCGATGCTTCCAACATAGCCTATGGCGCTTGCATTTATGTAAGAGTGGTACAAAATGGTCATGTATATGTAACGCTGCTGTGCAGTAAGTCAAGAATTGCTCCCATGAGAACAAAACAGACAATTCCTAGATTGGAATTAAATGCTTGTTTATTATTAGCAAACTTGTTTACAAGAGTAATAAATGTATTTCATAATTATAAAATAAGCAATAAGGTTTTGTACAGTGACTCGCAGATAGCACTGTGCTGGATTGAGAACCCACCAAATAGGGACAATTATGTCAAACGTAGAGCTCTAGCTGTTCAAGAAAGAACGCGCGATTTTTCATGGGGTCATGTTAGTGGTGCGCTTAATCCAGCAGATTGTTTATCGAGGGGCTTAATGCCTTCAGAGCTTTGTTGTAATGCTTTATGGTGGCAAGGTGCCCCAGAGCTTAAAGATGTGAATTTTGAGCACAAGCAATTTTGTGCCAAAGATGTATGTGTCATATAAAATGACGATAGCAATGATTTGCAGGGCTCTTTGGCTGTCAATTGTAATGCCTTAGATGAGGTGTTACCAATATCTAAGTACTCCTCCTTGCTAAAACTGCAGCGTGTAGTTGCCTATGTGTTAAGGTTTATTAAAAACTGTAAGCTAAGGAAAGAGGAACGCGGTAGCGCTATACAATTACATGTAAGTGAATATAAAAGGGCCATGCAAACTATTGTCAAGCATGTACAGTCTTTGCATTTTAACGAAGATATTGTTTGTATTCAGAATAATAAAAGTTTAAAGTCAAACTTAAAGAAATTTTGTCCGTTCCTAGATGCAGATGGATTGTTGCGTGTGGGGGGAAGATTAGTCAGTGCCAACATACCATTTTCGCAAAAACATCCAATAATATTGCCGAAGCATTGCCATTTGACAAAGTTAGTCGTCCGACATGAGCATTGTGCTTTATTACATGCTGGATTGAAGTTGACTCTGTCTAGTCTTTCCACCAAATATTATTTAATTAGTGCGATAACGCTAGTAAAAAGTATTATTAATAAATGTGTGATTTGTTTTAAGTTTCGGGCTCAGAATGCGCAACAATTGATGGCAGCGTTGCCTAGAGATAGAGTTGTTCAAGATACAGTATTTAATAAAGTTGGCATAGATTATTGTGGGCCATTTAACATTAAGCAATCTAGTTTGCGACGCTCCATTATTTCAAAAGGATATATTTGCATCTTTGTGTGTTTCATAACAAAATGTATACACATAGAATTGGTCTCTGATTTAACAACCGATTGTTTCTTAGCAGCTTTTAAAAGGTTTCATTCCAGAAGAGGTTTACCTCAAATTGTATATTGTGACAACGCAGCCACATTTAAAGGTGCAAACAATCAGTTAAGAAAATTGTATGATTTGTGTCAATCAGCAGGTCACAGAAATGCTGTGAATGAATATTGTTGTACTCACGGAGTAGATTTTAAATTCATACCGAGCTACTCCCCAACATGGGGTGGTTTGTGGGAAGCTGCAGTTAAATCGGCCAAGTATCATTTTAAAAGAGTAATTGGGAACCTTAATTTAACTTATGAACAGTTCGTAACCGTAGCTACCCAGGTTGAAGGTATTTTAAACTCGAGACCCATCACTCAGTTTACTGGTGATACTTCAGATTTTTCTTTCTTGGCGCCTGCTCATTTTTTAATAAATAGGCCAATGACAGCACTTCCTGAGCCAGATTTGAGCTCTAATAATGTTAATACTTTGACTTTTTGGAAAAAGTGTATGAAAATACGCCAAGATTTTTGGCAAATGTGGCATAAAAGTTATTTATCACAATTACTGAGTCGTCCAAAGTGGCATAACATAAGACCAAATATTCAAGAAGGAGCTTTAGTTTTGTTAATCGGAGAAAAGGTATCTCCACTGCAATGGCCTGTAGGTAGAATTACTAAAGTGCTAAAAGGTAATGATGGGCTAGTTAGGGCGGTTGAAGTAAGAACTAAAAATGGATTTTTGCAAACTCGAGCTATAAATAAGATTGCTGTTTTACCAATTTATGATGAGTAGTTATTTACATTTATTGTTATTGTTTCAAGAATAACGTTAAGTTTTTTATTTTTAGTTGTAATTAATTTGTTATAATTTTCTAGAAGTTCTATTTAGAGAAGTTCTCTGAGAATTTAGTAGTCTAGTTTCTTTTGAACTTCCGTAGGGGGGGGGAATATATGTTGAAAAATACATAGTAAAAGGTTTTATTATTAACTAGGCTGTATAGACTTAAGTTCTTTTTGAGTCTCAATAATATTTCTTTTAACATTCTCTTCATCTCTCTCTTCGCCATATTGAATCAAAATTATATGTCATGCTATGTGCAATAAAATTAAATTAAAATATAAGTTGTTCTTATTTATTAAACAGTACCTATTTATTGTGAACTTCCTAGGCTATATACTTACACATATTCCTGTGGTAGGTTCAAAGTGATGCTCCCCTTTACATCATCGCCATATTGCACATAACCGAAAAATCCGAAGATTCCATACAAAGATATAACTATCACCATAGATACATTCAAAACTCCAGGGCAGCCCAAAAACTGTTGGGGTTTCTCCATTTCATTTTCAATTGGCATTACTACACCAATACCTTCCATTGCGAATATTACTGTGCTGAAATACAAAATAATAATAATAGGTAAGTAATTTTAAATAGATCTTTAAGTAATATGATTTAATTGGTTTATTTTTAGTATCAAAAAGCACATTGATGCACATCAGAAGGGAGACTGTCTTATGAATAGTTGTAAAAGGCGATAGACAAAGATTCAAATATTTCCTGATGTGTTTTTCTACCGATGTGCCGTGTAGTTAGTTAAGATTTATCTTTTAAGGCCGCATCGTTAATTTTGCATGATATCCTTATTTAAAGTTATTTGTTGTTTCTTCTGAGTTACCCTGGTCGTTCGCTATGAAGACGCTTAAGCAGCCTACTAAAGACATCACAATTATTAACAAAGGCATATGATGAGTCGTAACTTTAGTTTGAAAAAAAAACGTAATAAAAATAATTACCTAAAGAACAGCGGCCACTGAGTAACACTAGCAACCATTTCCCTCTCACTGACTGGTGGTAAATCAGTAAACACAAAATACATCGTAATTCCGAACACTATCACTATCAATACGTTCGCTATAGCTGAAAACGGTACTAAGTGTTTCAGGTTTCTAATCTGGCTGATGATTACTATTGGCACCAGGGTCAATGCACAGTAGGTCGACGTTGAGAGTTTGAAATCTGGATAATACTCGTCCAGGACCTGAAAAACCAAACTTGTCATTTCCTACAGACGACAAACCCAAAATAAAGAGTGTTTACTTTGCTTGCTTGATACAAGAATTAATATAAATACTAGCTGTCATTAAATAAATACCTATACGAGAATGATTGCCTGTATGCCGTTAGACGGGATTGGCCCCGTGTCAATGTCAATAAATATTATTTCGATGAAACATTTCCATGTAGGATGTTAAGGCAGGCGTTAAAAGGCGTAAAGCGATTTACTGCCATAGAAAATACTCGTACGTGCCATAAAAATAAACTAAATTAAAATTTTTGAAAAATACCCACAACGGCAATTTATCAATAAAGAAAAAAATAACTCTAAAAAACCCTCGACCGAGGAATATCCGTCGGGGGCTGCCTTTAAACGTTTTTCTACTCATAGTGACGCGAATATAATTAAGTATTATTATTTTTCAAAATAATAATATTATTTTTCAAAATTTTTAATTTAGTTTATTTTTATTTTAGACTTCTTGGAGACCATATACGGCTTATAATTTAATGCCTTAAGCTACCATGAATACATTTCTGAAAACGGAATTGTAATCGGATATTTCCTTTTTTATATTGCAACATTGTTTTGCACTAATATTGTGGCGCCCCCTAGTGAGTTACAGCAATGACACTTATCTAAGAACATGCACCTGTTAAACACAAACTTGTTATTGAAAACCGCATCAAAATCGGATCATTAGTTTAGAAGATAGGAGGGAACATTAACTTTGCTTTGCACTTATATTGTGGCGCCCCCTAGTGAGTTACAGCAATGACACCTGTCTAAGAACATGCACCTATCAAACACAAACTCGTCATTGAAAACCGCATCAAAATCGGATCATTGGTTTAGAAGATAGGAGGGAACATTAACTTTGCACAAACGCACACACAAACAAACGGATAAAAGGATAATAAAATATTGCTGGTAATTTGGAAAAATTCAATTGTTTAATTTTTCACCGTAGTAGCCGTTATAGATAAGTAAAATGGAGTTTTATTAATAACAAGGTTTTCTGCAATAGGTTTTAAATGAACAATGTAGATATTATGATAGATTTATTTGATAAAATCCTGAAAAAGCTGTAAGCTGAAAGTCAGTTAACGTAACTGAGATACCACTTTTATGAACATTGTATTCTTTTAAAATCTTTTTAGTGATCTATTCACAAAATACTTTAAAGTATTTTAATTATCGTATTATTAGGTACTTTTGTATTATGCTGTCTACACACCAAAGCCGCCGCCATTACAGGTTAATATGTAGTAAACTGAAAGTTGGGTATAAGTATCTAGGGTCGCAAGGGATACTCACCTCCTTAAAAGACGATCCTATGAAGACGACGTAGACGCACAGAACACTGAAGTACGTTATTGCCATTGAATAATCAACCAGGTTTCTGGAAAAAAATACTTATTAGCAAACGATTTTAATTTAAACGTTATCATAATTAATACACTCGAGCGCAATGAATCCGGGTCACTAAAGAATCCAAAAAACTCGCAATCCAAGAATGCTAGAATAATGAAATAAATTGTGTTTAATAGACAATTTTATACTCCTTCAATGTAAGTAATAACATTTATGCGTCATAACATTTTAATGACAGAATATTGAATAAAGAAAAAACTGATGATCTTACTTTAAAACTAAAATGTAAAACAATTTAAAAAAAAAGAACTTAAGCAATTTCTTGAATTTTAACATTTCGCATTGCCTCCTCGTGCTTCCATTCGATATTTGGCATGCTATATACCAAAATAAACAAAATTAAAAATTTTGAAAAATACCCACGACGGTAATTTAATCGAAAAATAATGAAATAACTCAAAAAACCCTCGACCGAGGAATATCCGTCGGGGGCTGCCTTTAAACCAGCTAAAGTTTTTCTACTCGTAGTGACGCGAATACAATTAAGTATTGATGTTTAACGATTACATAAAATACATTTATGAGTATTATTAAATGTTGAAATTTCTTGTAGAAAAGGCAGCCCCCGACGGATATTCCTCGGTCGAGGGTTTTTTGAGTTATTTCATTATTTTTCGATTAAATTACCGTCGTGGGTATTTTTCAAAATTTTTAATTTTGTTTATTTATTTTAGACTTTTAAGAGAGCATATAGGTACGGCTTATAATTTAATACATTAAGCTACTATGAACACATTTCTGAAAACAGAATTGTAATCCGATATTTCGTTTTGATTATATTGTAACATTATTTTGCACTAATATTGTGGCGCCCCCTAGTGAGTTACAGCAATGACACCTGTCTAAGAACATGCACCTATTAAACACAAACTCGTTATTGAAAACCGCATCAAAATCGGATCATTAGTTTAGAAGATAGGAGGGAACATAAACTTTGCTAATTTTGTGAGTTTGAGTTACAGCAATGACACCTGTCTAAGAACATGCACCTATCAAACACAAACTCGTAATTGGAAACCGCATCAAAATCGGATCATTAGTTTAGAAGATAAGAGGGAACATTCACTTTGCTTTGCACTAATATTGTGGCGCCCCCTAGTGAGTTACAGCAATGACACCTGTCTAAGAACATGCACTTATCAAACACAAACTCGTTATTGAAAACCGCATCAAAATCGGATCATTAGTTTAGAAGATAGGAGGGAACATTAACTTTGCACAAACGCACACACAAACAAACATCTCTCACCCTAAACGCATATACCTGCTCCGTTCCGTCGTGGGTAAAAATCCGCGAACGAAGATTTCATTGTTATGACATTAATAGAGGTGTATAACTCAGAAGTTTTATTTTTAATTTAACAAGTATTGGTTGGTCTCTTAAACACATTTTATTTCATAAGGCTAGGATTCTTAGTTTTTGAGATATTTTAGTTTTTTGTTTACCCAACCCGGATTCATTGCTCTCGAGTGTATTATAAATGTTAATGTTTGTGCCTCTCGAGTGTAGATATAGATATAGCCTACGGTCATTCTATTCAATGTTTTTGTATGAAAAAGTAACAAACATTCTCACATCCATCGGCATACGCATAGATTATAAGATTAGTAGGTAGGTAGGATGAAAATTCACATACTTGACGAACGGACCCCAAGACCGAAGTGATTTAGGCCCATAAGAGAAAGCGGCTCCACAAGTCTCTGCGAAACCCATTGAAGGCTTCTTAGCATCAACACATACTTCTTGTGATGTTCTTACCTGGAATATTTTCAGTAAATAGGTATTAGGTATTTTATTGATAGTTTATTGCATAAAGGAAGTTTACATAGTTTTACAACATGGGTATAAAAGGAAGGATCGCCAGAGATTTTCTCATTAATTGTGGAAATCCTCCGGAGGGATAATTGGAGACCGTACACGACGTATTGTTTTCCCTCCTGACGGGCCACGGCCCGGATCTGTGTAGATAGACCTGAACTGATGCGGTGAGGTGGCTTTTAAGTTTAAAAAATAGGTGAAATCTGGTAAACTTACAACCATGGCGACTGTGTGCGTACATATGAATCCAGCAATAATTGTGCCCACGCTGCCCAAAATCAAGCCTGAATTCTTGAAAGCTGAAGGCATAGCCAGGATCCCTGAGCCCAAACAGGCTTTAAGGAGATGAAGGACTGAACCTATGGTTCTGTAAGAAATACAAAAATAAAAAAGCCGACATTTTGAGCATCGACCATTTAAGTATCTAGGTTTCGATCTTCATGTTGGCCATCCTTCTGCTTTTGAAAGACTTACAATCTAAATTCACTTACGTATTAGGATGATCCACTTGTCGGTTTTCAAATGGATTATATTTCTTTTCCTCTGAAGCAACATCTTTTGAAGCTATGCTCAAACTAGATTTGAACCCGGGGTTACTCGTAAGATCAGCTCTGAAAATAAAGAAAAATGACATTTCTTAAATAAAATTTTAACTTTGCACGAGGAAAGTAAAGCAAATATTTCTCGAGCTATTTATGAAAAAAATGGCTCGAGCGACGAATTTTTATAATGGTATCTACACATCAAAGCCGCCGGGTTTTTTGGTAGTAAGTTCCAGCTCGCAACAGAATTGATAATAGGTTTGTCATATTTCAAAGTTTACAATATACAGTAAAATCTTTTCGCAACATTAAATGAAGAAGCCATGTGAAGCCTTGTTATTTTTTGAGTAACTCAATAGATATTTTTTCATTTGTACTTTCGTATACCTATATTACATATAGGCCGGTTGTAAGTAGTATTACTACGGCTATTACAAAAATTATAATATACCATAAAAGCACAAGGTAAACGTGATACAGTTAGTTCAATCCAGAATTTACTAAATTTACTAATAACAACATACCTTACCGACTCTATAAAACAAAGCGCGAACCATGTTATCCAATAGCAACCAGATTAGCAAGTATCTAAAAATCACTGAAGCATAAACACAATAGAAATCAAGTACGTACTTGATTTCTCATTGTAAAGTATTGTCAATTTTTCACAACAAACGAGTTCCGAATGATTTGCAAAGATATGGCATACTCAACCAAAATTAACAAGCAAGGCTTTGTACATTTTTATCCTAATACCTATAGGTATTTTTTCTATTTCGAGTCAAGAACATTTTTTTGAAGAACAACGTCATGGCGGATGAGGAGAGAGGCCTTTGCTCAGCAGTGGGACACAAGTGGCTAGATTAGATTAGATACGAGAAAAGGTCTATCTAAACAGATCCGGGCCTTGCCCGGTACGTGTCCGGGCCGTGGCCCATCAGGAGAGAAACAATACGTCGTCATGACAACGTATTCGGGCTGTGGCCCGTCAGGAGGGAAAACAATACTTTTATGTTTTCCCTCCTGACGGGCCACGGCTCGGACACGTCCCGGGCCCGGCCCGGATCTGTGTAGATACCTTTATTTTAATCCGTACAGGAACCTGCAGTCGTTAGAGTCCATGCTTTCGTTACGTTTATAAACTTTAGAGGCTCTTGCCATATAATCTAGCCACCTGAATAGTAAACTATTGCTTTATTGATTTACAGTTCAGATTGCAGTCCGCAGGTTGATCACACCTGCCCGTGCCAGTAGAAGCACTAATGAAGGTCAAAAACGATGCTATATCAATGCCCATAGATTCTTCCAATGGTGGGGCAAAGGTACCTACCTACCGCTTCCATTAAAATGCATTAGACCATGAACCTATGCGGTGATATCGATTCTTTATTTCTGTTAATTTAAACCAATATCAGAATTAGCTTTTTTGGAATCTATACTTACGTCGATTTGAAATTGTCAACAGTGCACGCCGCACCCTTCCCAGTCATTTTGTTGATGCAAGTACCTGTAAAAGGGTGATTTTCCCAACGCGAAATTTTGAGTGGCGCGCCTGAAAATCATAGTTTTAATTGATGCAATTTAGTAACAAAAAATTGTTTTGGGTAGTTCAGAAGGCCATCTACTTGGGGCAATAGAAATAATTTTGCTGAGTAATCGAATTCATTAAGAAAAAGACAATAAAAGGCTCATTTTCTCATTTTGGTGACCTGTCCTAACTCCATTTTTGAACCTTGTCAAGCTTGCCATAAGCTTACTATTTATTATTATGTTATTTGACTTCTTTAATTTTGTTGACAAATGTGTAAGGTATCTTATACAATGATTAATGTTTAATTAACTACTCTACACGAAGTTTGATAGGCTTAAACAAAAGTGTCCGACGAGCTCAAGTCATTTCGGTGGCGATTTTGTTTTTTGTCATAGTACATTCCACAGTGAACATAGATTTTTCTGGTAAACCTTAATTAGCAGGATAAGTAATGCTAAATAATTTGGCATAATCGGATGTGTCGCAGCTTACTTCAGTTTCTCACCAAAGAGGCAAATAGGATCATTATGGTGGTTGGGGACAAAAAAAATATCATTTGAGTGTATGCTATTATTTCTAAATTGATAACTTTTTGAACTTGATATTTTGATATATAACGTGTTTCATGGTTATCTTTTCACATGTCATAGGATTTTTTGATTAGTCATAGGACTCAGTTTTTATTTAGAAAAAACCTCCCGGTTCCTCATTCGGCTGTCTCATTCCGGTGGAAAAATACACCGGAATGATACACCCGAATGAGAAATATCCACCTCAATGAGACTAACGACAAAAATAACATTTTGGGTCAATTTTTTTAGGGTTCCTCATCTTTATTGAACATGTGTATTGTAAAATAATTTCCAAACTAAGAATATTTTATAACGACGTACCTACCATTTTTTTTTTATTGTTGAATGTTCTGCGTAAGTGTGATATTGTATGGTATGTAAGACGGTATGTTATTGAATGTTAGGGTAGGTTGTATGTATAGTGATATGATCTATGATAGGTAATACTGTTTGATGTTGTATGAATGCTATTGTAGGTGATACTGTATGACGTTGTATGGAATGCTATGGTAGATGATACTGTATGACGTTGTATGGAATGTTATGGTAGGTGATGCTGTATGACTTTGTATGGAATGCTATTGTAGGTAATACTGTATGACGTTGTATAGAATGTTATGGTAGATGATACTGTATGACGTTGTATGGAATGTTATGGTAGGTGATACTGTATGACTTTGTATGGAATGTTATGGTAGGTGATACTGTTTGACTTTGTATGGAATGCTATTGTAGGTGATACTGTATGACGTTGTATGGGATGTAATGGTAGGTGATACTGTATGACTTTGTATGGAATGCTATCGTAGGTGATACTATATGATATTGTATGAAATGGTTTAGTAAGTAAGCCAAAAATAAGCTAACCTTTCATTTAAAGAAATACCCGACTGCTTTAAAAAATACGCATTTTTTATTTTAATGTACCTAGTGTAATTTCCACTGTAATTACGAATCAAACGACACCTCTCAAGCTAAAATCTATCAAGCCGTTTAGACTGTAGGGCGTGCCAAAGAATTTTTCATACAAACATACATTACTCTCGAAAAACATAACACTCCTTCTAGCGCAGTCGGGTAAATAGAAAAGTAGTTTGTAAAATTGAGTCTAATTACATATTTAAGTTTTGTATCCAATAAGACCCTACAGGTAGGTAGGTATATGAATTTTTCTTAAGATACGGAACCGACGTACAAATAAAACTCGCGCTTTGAAATGAATATTTTTGTCATTTCGGTGGAAATGTGTCATTCCGGTGATTTTTTCTCATTCCAGTGGTGAATTATCATTTTGGTGGCACTGAAAAAAACAAACCCCTATATTTCCGTCATCTTTCATGGGATATCTGTCCCCTTATCATATGTTGTTTTTGATGGCCAAAAGTATAATTTGGCATAAAAAAACTGAAGAAAATAGTAAAAAAAAAATCTGCCACCAAAATGATAAAAAAAATACGCTTGTTGAAATTCACCCAAAACAAAAGACAAATGTTTTTACTTTAGGCGCTGTTAATTAGACTACTGTGTATTCTGACGGCGTTTTATCCGAATTTATTTAGATTTTAGCCATGTTATCTAGCAACACCCTGTATTGACTGATAATTACACAGATATAGATTTACTTAACCGCTCGAGAGTTTTATGTTGAAACGTACGCGCATAGGTACATGTTGCCGCCGGTGGCGGCGGCGGGTTTATGAAGTTGGAAAAATCAATGACTGTTTTTTATATCTCTAGTAGGGCAATACCAGGAATAAGTAGAATATTGGGACAGGATGTAGGTAAGTCGCACACGTTCTTGGTTTAAGCTACAATGTCCGCAATTTTTTTACCTAACTACAGCGTAGGTATTACTATTGTACCTAATGGAGATGTAACTCATATTTTGAAAAATGTGACTTTGAATTACCTACATAAAAAGAAAACTTCCTTAATTGAGTTTTACCTACATCATCCATCACTTTTAAACCATTAGCTGACATTAAAGCTGGTTACAGAAGGTTTGTTCAAAATGGTAGTAAACAAAAAACGAACCAAGACTTTGTAGAGATATGTATGAGGTGAGTCAGATTTAGTAGGTATTAAGAAAAAAAAAAGATTTCTATTCAATGATTTTCCTTTCTTATTTTTTTTTAAACATTTAAGTATATCGTTCAAAACGTAATATATTCAGTATCTAGTAAACACTGTTGTCCGTGAGCTCTCAATTGATGAATCAATATTAAACTCGTTAATTTATAAATTACTGTTTACAATAAAAATGGCCGTTCGTGTTATAGAAATTATATCGACAAGGTGTCACTCTGTTGTAAATAGAGGTTATTCTACGCAGGAAATTCACATTTTCTAATAAAATAATAATATCTTTCGAAATGTATTACGTTGCATCTTACAAGCAGCAACATCTCCGAAAGAAAAGTATTGGAAAAGTGATTATCTGGAATACGTAAAGATGATTAACCCAAAAACTAAAAAAGTGACACAGCTAATGCTCAACTATTCGTTTGTAACTATTAGCAAGTAAATTGTTAAATAACGAGAGTAAAATAACCTTAACCCTATTTAGGTTTCGGAATAACAATTCACCAAAATTATGAGTAAGAAAACAGACGATTGAGTTTTCAAAGGTGATGTTTTAAAGTTTTTAAAACGTCTAATTTTCTCAGTGACTTTTTGAATTTTGATTTTCATAAAAAAAAATCTTATTGTGCCTTTCGCATCACATCGCGACTCGACAATCAACGAATTCCATTTGAATATTTCTTTCTTTCTAAAAACACCACGTAATTATAATGAAAAAATTAAACCGTTTTACGATGGGAACGCAGCTCTTTGAGTGTTTAGTTATGAGTCGTAAGAATTTGTTAAGTATATACGTATAAAGTACAATAAAAATTCTAGTTTTTATCTGGTTTAATTAAATTATGTTAATAATTAAAATACTATAAAAAGTTAAAGAATAACCATTTTGTTCCTACGTAACTGTGGGAAACAGAATATTCACGATTCAGTTAGTGCCCTTTTTACACGTCCCGGTGTAGAGATACCTGGCAACCAATACCTGTGATAGGCAATAGTTAAATGTTAGTTAAAAAGAATCGCAAATCAAATCATATCGGTATGCCTCGTCGTGTCGTACAAATCAGAAAGAGTTTAATAAAGTTGTTGCCCTTTCTGCAGTCCATGATACTATGCTAATTAAACAAACATAACAGGTTAACTTGTCACTCTACGTGAACACTGCTTGACTTTTTACAATAAAATACTTTTCATACCTTATAATATTAATACTTATAAGTTATTATAGTTCTTAAAATCTTACATGATTGGAATGGTGTCACTAAAAGTAGCGAAGTAACTTTATACTAGCGGCCCAGAAGTGTCGTAATTTGCATCAGCAAAAATCATAATCATTTTTACAACTATGACCATTTTAAAATTATGAACTGTATTTATACATACAAGAAAATTAATGTTTTCGACATAAAACGTAAAGATACATAAAAAATAATACTTAATACTTATCCAATAATAGGAGATTAAATAATTTTACGTTCTGAAAAGGTTATATCATCGCGAAAAAAAATTAAGGATGTGAAGAAAAAAAAATAAGGACCAATCGAGTTTTTAAGTCGACATTTTTTCATTATCATAAAGTCTATGAAAATTGTAATTATAAGATATTTTTGCGTTTAGTAGTTTTAGTAGGTTTTAGGAGCTTTTTTAATCGATTCATTGTTTTTAAAAATTTGACGCACGGTGTCACACTCTTTAGTTTTTTAGTACCTGCGAATATTTAACCGAGCTCAAAATGGAGAATTAATTACGTACTTAATTATGCTATTTCGTAATTACTAGTTATTTTTAAAATATTTGTAGTAATAAGCACTTAGTCTACAAAAATTTTGCTTAAACCTCGATTTAACATTTTCATCCCATCACTATTCGGCGAGGATTGGCATGTGTCATTCTAATCATGTATGATTTTAAGAACTATAAGTACCTATATAATAATATTTCGACACTCAAATCATGAAAAGTTATTAAAAACGTACAGTACATTTTTCCGAAAAAAAGTTCATAACTTCACGAAACACCATTTCTATGACAATATGATAAAAAAGAAATACATTTTCGACCAAAAAAAAATAGCTAGAAATCATTAAGAAAATTGGTGGACCTACTTACTCTTGGGGAAAAATATTGTTAACCTGATTATAATAAGTACGTTATTATACTCAGCTTCGTCCTTTTTAGCATTGACTTATGTTATTTTTGGAGCTGCAGTTAGTTTTAAATCTACAGAGTTAGTTTTAGTATGGATTTACTCACTACTGGCTTGTAGACTATTTTACCAATAGGTATCTAATCAGGTAAAAGTTCAGTGGGTAGCTGCTCAAAGTTTCATTAATTAAATGTAAAAGATATTAAGTTACGTGGTCTGAACGATACATATAATCTAATTTGTATTAATTATTTTTTGCAATGTATCTAAGTATTTTTTAGATCAAAACATTTAAAAAAGTTTAAATCCAGTTTTAATCACCTTCTGTTGTATAAACTATTATTATTGGTATTATTAAAAAGTTAACAAAATACATAATTAAAACAAACCTTAAGTTTTCATAAATAAATATACAAATAAAAAATGCACTCAATGTCACTAACAGTTGCAAAAAAAAAATGGTCAAAAAACAGGTGCTGAAACCGCGACATTCAAATAACAACTGGAAACTATTATCTGCGCAAGAGTGTCATGCGGATCAAGCACGATCTGTCACACAAATCATTGACACGGAATTTTCAATCTTATAGAACTGAGTGTAAGACTGATTGTAAATCCAATATCACTTTTTTGTCAAGGACTTTCAGAGAACAGTGTGAGAAAAATACAAGACGTCGAGATTGAGACTTGATTTCTTTTATTGGTGATATAAACTTAGGTGACTTTAAATTAGTGAACGATAGAAAAGGATATGCATGTACTCGTGATAACCAACAACTTTAACTATGGGGCCAAGTTTGAAATCATAGAAAAAATTGTTCCACCATATTATCAGCTGGTGCATTTTGTATCAGCAGTTCAAAAATTTCGACCTTTGTCCCATAGCAAAAGTTGTTTGTTATCACGAGTACATGCATATCCTTTTCTATCGTTCACTAATTTAAAGTCACCTTCGGGGCAGTCAAGTGCCTGCGCCATAAGGTAACAGCATCGAACCTACATAAATTCTGATTTTTCTGTTCCTTGCTCCTATAAAGTTCCGCAGCCAGATGTCTGGAAACACTCGAAATATTTAAAGGTAAATATTGTGGATGAAATGTTTTAACACGTGCTTTATTGAACATATTTCAAGAAATAGGATTTTGTAAGTATTGCTTGATGTTTGCAGATCTATTCCGATTAATTGCTGTCACGTTGGTTGGGTATTTCACTGGGTACTATGTAACATAAAGTATGATTTTTTATGTATCTGTAAATACCGACAAGAGGCTAGGTCTTAACTTAAATACCTATCTATGCGAAAGAATAGTCTCTAAGTCATAATTACAGTCATATAAGTCATCATTAGTAGGTACTTAGATAGTTATAGCGTTATTTAACATCAAATAAGTAGGTACACCGTATTTTTCTGACGTAAGGGTAAGGACATAAAGAAGCAGGTTCCCGGTATGGTACGGGTCGGTATAGGTACCGATTCGAACGGGTAAAATATCCCATGTTATCATATGCGTTCGCTCATAAAGAAGCAGGTTGGGACTTGTCTGTACTATTCGTCGGTACCGGTTACCTAGACTGGATCATTATCTCTGCAGCACCGATCCCTGACCTGACCCGTACCTTAGCCCGTACCGACAAGTCCGTACCGGAAAACCCGCTTCTTTGTCATTACCCTTTGTTTTGCGAAATTAAACTCAATTGAAAGTACATATATTATCCTAAACTAGAAATAAAATAATTGTTTTATAAAATCATCGAAACAGTTATATCAATGGTTATTGCAAGAAATACTTACTCTCTGGGTCCCTCACAAAAATAACAATCGAATAATGTTCTTATTTTATGTTATGTGATGATGTTAAATTAAAATACTTAGGTATAAGTAGGTATAAATAATATTAAATTATTTTGATAAATACCCAATTGCCTTCATTGAAACAAGCTAAAATAATTCATATTTGCGATGGTTGACATGACAAAGAATCACGGTTCTACTCGTCCATAAAAATATAAACACGTGCTTCAAGTTTTTATGGTTAAGTAGATATAAGTAAATAATATTAAATTATTTTGATAAATACCCAATTGCCTTCATTGAAACAAACTAAAATAATTCATATTTGCGATGGTTGAAATGACAAAGAATCACGGTTTTACTCGTCCATAAAAATATAAACACGTGCTTCAAGTTTTTATGGTTCAAAAGCAATAGGTATGTTTGAGCTAGTAATGTAACTTAAAGCGATATTTACAATGTACTTTTATACATTGCACACCGATGAAACATTGTTGTATTCATTCAAAAAGTATACAGGGTGGCCCTTCGATTGACGTCCAAAAGGAAAATTTGAATTCCTCGTGTCGTGAGGTATCCGAATTACCCCCATGTATTTTCCGCGATTTTTTACGGTTTCCGAGTTATGACGTGTTTTCTGATTTTTTTGAGATTTTTCAACCAACCACTCTAAAAAGGTTCGTAGAAAAAAACGTAATAGGTATGGCTTATGGTAGGTACGAGTACGTCCACACTTAAGTCAATTTTCCGAAAATACCGTGACTGACAGAAACACGTAACAGTACCTAGGTATTTTGTTGCGTGAAAACTTTGTAACAAGGTGCAGTACAGGGTACAGCACGGCCCATCTCAAATATTCACAGTACCTATCTAAGACAGAATGACAGACAGGAGTACCTTTGGCGTTATGATCTGAGCACTTAGGTAGGTTTACCATATTGGTTATGACCTGGTACGACCTTATACATCGATACCATTGTTTCAGAGTTTCTGGGCAAATGCTTCAGGCTATGCAAAAAGATAGATTCCCAAACGTTGCAAGAATAAAGGGACGTTATGTGGCAATTTTTTGCTGCAAAATAACTGCAGTGTGGACGAAAAATGATCATTCCCGATTACTGACCTGGCGTGTCAAGCTAAATATTATTATATAGGTACTGGTCGGTTTGTTCTGGTTTCTCGTGAAAGTTAGAGCTTGGTCATGAATGTTAGTAGTTGAATGAATATTTTACCTTAATTCTATTCATATTTTTTAGATTCTAAGAGGCGTGGCTCGATCAAAAGATAACTTTTTAAGTTTTAGGAGAGCATCATCAATATGTCTCTAAGGGTCAGCGCAGACAGAACGGAGCGCAGCGGAGAGGATTTTATTACCGCACTTGAAAATAAACCTTAAATTTTTTACAATTAAGTGCATAAATGCTCGAACCGGCATTCCCGCGCATCCTCGAGGACGCGCGAGCAGGTTCGAGCATTTATGCACTTAATTATGCAATTAATCTGTCTGCGCTGACCCTTTGGGTCAGCGCAGACAGAACGGAGCGCAGCGGAGAGGATTTTATTACCGCACTTGAAAATAAACCTTAAATTTTTCACAATTAAGTGCATAAATGCTCGAACCTGACAAAAAATGCTCGCGCGTCCTCGAGGATGCGCGGGAATGCCGGTTCGAGCATTTATGCACTTAATTGTAAAAATTTTAAGGTTTTATTTTCAAGTGCGGTAATAAAATCCTCTCCGCTGCGCTCCGTTCTGTCTGCGCTGACCCTAAGAAGATTATCTTATCTGTAAATCGATCGAAATTTGATTTTTAGAAATGTAATACTCAGAATTGACGCAATAATCTTTTGCAACGTGCCATTTAAGTATCTGCAGATAAACAAGTACTAGACACTTATCTAATATGAGAACATTTCACATTTTATGGACTAAGTATGATCTTTTTTGTATAGGAAGGTACCTAAGTATGTATTTTTCTGCGATAAATGGTATTAGGTAAGTATATGGTATGTCAAATGTTGTCATGCAGGATTTGACTCTGAAGATTTATGCAAAAAAAAAGCATTTGATTTCTTTGAGTGGTTTCCTACTCTCAATCGTTTACTAAAAAAGTAATTCGAAGCAAACATAACCACTTCAATATTCTTTATTATTTCATAGGGTCAAGCACAAGGATGGCCACTGGCCATTGGGACAGAGTATTTTGGAATTATAGGCTGGTAAATTGGCAGAATGCCATGAAGGTAGGCAATTCTAATAACTGAAGCTTGCTGATAGAACTGGCGGCGCAGCGCTATGAGTACTTTGGTATAGATAACTATTAAACGTGTGAGTTGCATTTTTCGGAGCTAGCACTATTGTAACTGATCAGAATTTAGGGATAAGTAAAAACAGTGCACCTATCTTTCATCAATTCATCTCAACTCAAAACAAATTTTAAAATCATCAATCTAAGTAGCAGTGAAATGTTAGCTATGAGGTCTCTAAAATACATTTTACATTAACTTTAACTCATTTGAAATTGATTTGTATCACGTAAAAAGTTACGTTGCTGTCTGAATGTGTCTTCTTTTTATATATGTACAAACACTTGACACTAATCCTACATGAACAAATACTTGAGTATTTGCTACTGGTGAGATAAATTCACAAGAGATAGGTTATCTTCAACAGTTAGTGGAAAATTGCTGACGATCTCAAATGAGTCCGCTGATCGATAATATAGTATAAATATGTATGTTTGTATCAGTTACCACCGGTAGGTTATTAGGTAGGTATGTATAACTATAGCAATCATAAATATATAGTTGTGCGTAATAAGTAGGTGAATATTTTACCTGTCTATTCGAGTAGAATTCTTACTCTAAATAAAGAAAAATAAAAATTTGGTAGGTATATAATAAATTCAATCCGTAATATTCAATCTGTATGATGGATATTTTGGTTAGAACTTAACTTGATGAAAATCTAGGCTAGGTACCTACTTACAGATTGTACTGAAAACTTTAAAGTTTAGTTGACATTAAAATTATGTTATTTAAAACTTTAATAAAAAAAAACTACTGTAGTTAAAAAAACACAATGATGTAGGATTTTATGGCACAATTGCGGTTTAATTTATTTTTAATGGTCCAATTTGTTGATAGCACATTTTGCGTAAACATACTTTTTATATTAAAACGTACCTAACGTTAACATATTTTTTATGGTACTTAAGTGTTCTATGTAAGGAATAATTGCCTCATTTAAATATCTCACATTTGTCACCTATGTAACTGCTAAGTACTTATACATACATATAACACATTTTGTCCTATTTTTTTTGTTCTATCTGATTTTTAATGATATCCTACCTACTAGGTTTAGGTATACATACTTATTAAAGAATCTCCTTCATCTGTCGGCAGTAATTTATTTTGAATATCCTGAGATAGTCTGGTCAATACTCCATACTTACCTACTTAGTTATCATTGGATTATAGGTTCTACTATCTCATAAGAGTTATCTGAGATTTGTTTTGGTAGTAGTTTAACGACAATCAATATACAACATGTTTCTATGCAAGTTTCAAAATAAAACGTATGCATAAATGATAAAAACCTAAATTAATTAGTAATATAAATTATATAACGTAATATTACTTATATACCTATTTAATACAGAAATACCTATGTTTCTACTTTTTAATTTTTATTTATAACCAATTTTATACGCTCAACGCTCAAAATTTTCGGGAGAATGAAATCCTTTAGTAAAAGCATCGAAGATAAGCTTTGATTCTATTAAATCAAAATGAAACAGACACTACCTATGTTTTATACATTTTTCAAATTCTATCACTATCTTTGAAGGTAGAATGTGTTGAGCCTTTAGCGCCTGTACTAAAATGCAGCGCAAAAACGACGGCTTATGAATGTTTTGTAGCTCGTAAATAATTTGAAATTGAATTTCATTTTATTTTAATATTAGCCAACTCTTTTAAGAGCTAAAAGAGGTTATTTTATTCACCTATTCACAATATATCGCCTAATCTTATACCTTAGTAGTACCTAACTAAAAGGGGCCTAAAAGTTTATAATAATAAATACTAAACACCCTGGTAGTAATAGACGGATTACCAGAAAATACTATAGTCCAGTAAAAAAAGTATGAAATAATGTTAGTATTTAAAAGTTAGCTTTTATTAAAAACCGGCCAAGTGCGAGTCGGACTCGCGCGGGAAGGGTTCCGTAACCTAAAAGAAATAGAGTCTCGTTTTCACCCTTTGGGTACGAAACCCTAAAAAGTGCAGCTCAATATAATTGCACCTACTTATAAAATGTGCCAACTCAGTCAGCGGAGTAAGGTTGCTAGTTTCACGATTATTAAATCATTAAGGTAACTTGCGATGTCGTAATACTTGTAACTGGTAACATAACATCGACTGACCAACAACTCCTCCCACATAGTCTCATAAGAAGAAAGGTTACAAGTGTTCCAAATAAAAAAAAATAGTTGCACATAATTATGAGAACCTATTTTTAAACGTTTACAAGTTATTTAATTATAAACATTTTTTTCATAAATTGGTAGTTAATACGTCCTCTCTCCATCAGCAATCGGTCACATTATTTATAATACTTACCTGTATCATTCTAGAAGCAAAGTCGCTCGTAACTTTTGTGTTAAGTATACTTTCACTTTGATACAGTTAAAGCCTAAAATTGAATAACAACGCAATTATGTTGCGTAAGGTCATAATGTGATCATTTTTAAATGAGATTTTTTTACACGCAGGTTTGTGGAGGCTAACAGATGACTATCGCACGGGCTCGGTTTACTAATGTTTGACATAACTTAATTTGCAATAATTTCATTGGCTATAATTTCATTAGCCATAATTTTATTTGACATAATGATTTAGGTGCCATAACTAACGAAAGCAATAAAATTATTTGCAATAACTTTAATATTCATAACTAATAGAAAGACATAATCTTCATAATAAATAATTTTACATTACATACAATACAAATGAGATAATTTTAATTAAAGAAGCTATTTAAAGAAATAGATGCGAATTCTTAAGAGCTTTAGCCTCAAATTTGAGCTTATTGTAAAACTTCTAACCGCCTATTTATATTTCTTTTATTACATATTTGATTTGATTAGTCAATCTCTGTTTTATTTGACCTATTTATTACTCTAGCAGGTACAGCAAGCAGCATGCAATGCATGCCAGCAAGCAAGCAAGCATGCAGCAGGTAAGCAAGCATGCAGCATGCAAGCAAACATGCAGCATGCAAGCAAGCATGCAGCATGCAAGCAAGCATGCAGCATGCAAGCAAGCATGCAGCATGCAAGCAAGCATGCAGCATGCAAGCAAGCATGCAGCATGCAAGCAAGCATGCAGCATGCAAGCAAGCGTGCAGCATGCATGCCAGCGTGCAACATGCAAGCAAACATGCAGCATGCAAGCAAGCATGCAGCATGCAAGCAAGCGTGCAGCATGCATGCCAGCGTGCAACATGCAAGCAAACATGCAGCATGCAAGCAAGCATGCAGCATTCAGGCAAGCATGCAGCATGCAAGCAAGCAGGGATGCAAAAATCATGTTCTAACCTAACCTAACCTATCCTATCGGGGTTGCCTGGTATTTTGTTTTTTCTCTGCGGGGGGCTTCGCCCCCCGAGCCCCCCCTCGGGGGCTCCGCCCCCGGACCCCCTCTGTCACGTCAGGTTTTTTTGTATTGTAAGTACATTCATCTCATCTAGTATAATAATACGCACACGATGGCATAATTATAATATGTCATCTGTAGATTATGTATTTAATAGTTATAGAAAATTATAATTATGGCCCTTGTTGTTTATGAAACATAATACTATGGCTAATGTTAATTATGACTACTGAACCATTATGTCCATCGTTGTTAGTATAAATAATAATATAGCATATGAACTTTATGACTGTAGAACATTATGACATGTGAAATTATTGCAAATTAAATTATGAAAAACAAAATAATACCCACGGGCTCATCGCGATTCCCTCGCTCGTAGAGATGTCGTCTATTTTACTTTGCCTTA
This sequence comes from Anarsia innoxiella, assembly GCA_947563765.1. NCBI lineage: Eukaryota > Metazoa > Arthropoda > Insecta > Lepidoptera > Gelechiidae > Anarsia > Anarsia innoxiella. Next base: position 3,017,697 of record OX387397.1, read on the forward strand.
CAATGTGACAAATGTTACCGTTCGTCCGCGAGTATGGAAACCGCCCTCAAAGATGATTGACTCAAAGATTATGTAATAAAATAACAAAGGGCGGTTCAGCCGCTAGTGTGTTAAAGTCTTAATATAGCATGTGAATACAGTCTTAATATAAACCATGTTCATAAAGTGGGTAAAGTATTTATCGAACAAATAAAATTCGCGTTCCAAAATTTGTGTAATTTAGCATGCAGTTAGGTATATTAAAACTTAAATGTGCATAGGTATAGGTCGCGCCACGTAAAAAGAACTTTAGAAACAAATGAAAATCAAGTGTTCGCGCATGGGTACACTAACGCTCGAAAGTACTAGGGCTATTTATCGTTTCATTTTTGTAAAAGTCTTTCGCACGCGGTTACGTATGTTGACTTATAGACTATACGTACTTAGGGGATGATGATTCTGATTCCAAAGGTTATGAAAGTGACGACAACGATGATAATAAAATGGCCACTTCTGGCATCAACACCGCGTCCTCATCTGGTTTTCGCGACACCCATGAAGACTTAATGGAAGAAAAATATGTTCTTTTTTAACTTTCGAATATTTTTTTACATTTTTAACATTTTACACTAAATCCAATATTGATTGGTAGTTGTGTATTTTTTTAAATTTATATTCCACCTTACTAATACCTACTACTAATAATATTTTTCTTTCCTTTATGCGTAAAACCATGACTGTAATTAAACACTTTTGTGCGCGATGGTATTTTAAGACAAATTTTAAACGTCAGACTCAAAAATCGTCTAATGCGCATCTGTCAGCTAGGGTTCATTTTACGTGGCGCGACCTATACTTAAATATCTATAAAAGTATATAATTTAAAAAATACCTACATATACGATCCAGTTAATGAAGAAACCTAAAATAACATTTAATTAAGTGTGTTCACTTCCATACGCGTTTATGTTATTTTTGCGTAACTTGAACATTCGCGAATTCAAACAGAAATTTAATTCAGTTCGAGACCACGTGTTCGTATTTTTATTTTCCTTTCACTTGCAGTCGTTTCTACCAAAGTTGGAGACTAAAGAAAATGAACTAAAGAATGAGCCTGCATGAAAAAAAAATAACTGTAGGTACATTTTTTTATTGTACCTACCTGACACATGAAGTTACAGGACCTTACTTTTTTGTATTTACCTACTGACTAAATAAAGATAAATACTAAGAATACAAGCGTATTAATTATTATTACGCACCAGTAAGTTTAATTCACGTTCTATGCCTTCAATATAGTACAAACCTCGAACTGCAGACATGCGTTGACCAAAGATGCAAAGAAGAAGAAAACATTAATTCAAGCTAAAATGAGATCAGTTCGAGCTGAGAAACTTACAAACACCTACACCTACACACAATCACAACACAGCAATACGGGCAAAAAGTAATATTACCCGTTATTTAATCTTAGAGAAAAGGCAGCTGAAGGATTTCAAAACTCTCAGTAGGTACCTAACTATTTTTAGCTCCATAAATAACAAAAAAATATTTATGTTTTTCCTTTCCCGTTATTACCAACGAGGAAAAATAAAAATGGTGATAACGTTTTTATCCAGGAACGTAATGGATTTGCAAGCTTTCATTGCCACTTTCACCCCTTTAATATTTAACTTTAAGTCCATTTTTTTAAATGTAAAAATCTTGTTTTTCACAGGAAACAATATAATCCGAGTGTTAATCTTTCGAAGTAAGAACAAGACGATGATGGATGCTGGCTCATCTTTAATAAATTTACCGCGGGCAGCATTTCAACTTATATTATAGGGTCATCTATAAGAACTGGTCGCGGTTGTACAAGTAAGTACCTACTTCATACCTACCTCGAAAGCAAGTGGCGTTCGAGCCTTTCACCAGTTATGCATTCGAGTAATGATTACGTATTCCGTTTTGTCTGACTTTTATTAGTATACTATCCATTTCGTTGGTCCTATCGCTGTAGAATTTTAGAAACTACCTAGGTAACCTGTTAGGAAAATGAAAACTAAGGTATTGAGGTAATATTATAACTACGATTTACGTTAACTAATCAGAGAATGTTTGTTACGAGTATAATTATTAAAATCACCTGAAAAAATATCATCGTCTATACTAATCAGAGCGCGAGGCGCAAGATAGGAGTGGATGGAGACGTCTTACGAGGGCCCCTTGTACCAACGGAGTACATATAATAAAATTCCGTTTTTTACACTAATTTTTATTTATACTTTTACTTAATAATATATCAAAATTAACTAAGTATGTTTTTTAATTTACTTCAAATACCTACTTTCAAGCCAAAACTTATCGTTGTTATATCGTCATACCTTGAAAAACTTACACAATGTTTTAAAATAATCTATTCTCTGGGTTATTTTAAGTAGGTAGGTAGTTATGTGCAATACTTATTGCAAAGTTTTATTAAAGTTCAGTGTTTATTGCGATGTTTTTAATACAATAAGATAATAGGATATCAGGATTAATATATTTTTGTTTAACATTTCCCCGTAAAACTATTAAACTGTCTCTATAAATTTTTCTTTACTGTCATTAACTAACTTTTCTTTTTCTTCCTCTTCCTGGCTCCATTAATAAGCCGAGTAAAGTTCATTTCCTTTATTTTTGTTTATTTAGTGTGTACCTATGAGTTAGAAAGTGCGTGGTAGTTAAGTAAATGTTTTATCAGGAACAAAAGATCCTTTGATTCGCTTCTTTTCTCATAAAATGTTTGAAGTTCTTTTTTTGTTTTTTTTTTGTTTGTTAAAAATAATAAACATTCAAATTAAATATAGAACATGTTAGTATGTATGTACTTATGCATATACTGCTTGTTAAGATTACTTTCTTTCTGAATGCTTTGTAATATTTTAAGTATAATCTGGGGACAATGGGGTTGGTTGTACTTTACATATTTTTAAGTTTTATGACACATTACGTTTTAACCATTGTACAACTGTTTTTTGTCCTTAATAAATAAAAATAAAATAAATAAATAAGTCAAATATTTAAGCATTTTTAACGCCAAAAACAGATACATATGTACATATAGGTACATACATTTGTTACGCGTCTTTCTCATCGGAATAGGCGGAGACCACTTCCCTCCATTTGCTATAAACGAAACATATTTCTTTCGCTTCATCGACATTCATCGAAAAAAAGTATAACTTGTAGGTGTATTCTTAATTAACCGTGTCCCAAACTCCCAACTTAGCATAGTGATGTAAAGTATTTTAGACTTATGTTGCTGGCAAACCAAGTGAAAGGTCTGAAAATGTTCATTAGTGCAGTTTAGAATGCGATAGAGCCCATTGAAGTCTTGATGCAGGAGTCTTCCAAGATACAAGCACAGTCTCCGGCCGCATCTCACGAGCGAAGCGCGTACTTGCGCTTGCGCCGAAATCGTGCAACTTTTAACAAAATAAGGAGTGTGTGTTTTTGGACTCTTAGTGAATTTAGGCTTAGTTACGGTATGTGTTTTTTATCAATTTTGACAAATTCTAAAATAAGTTCTGTGATCATGAGCCCAATATTATTACCGGAACGCATTTCAGAAGAATATTTACTTCCTTATTGAATTTGATAAAGCACTACTACTCTTTATCTGCAATATTGGATAATATTATAGTACTTACAGTTAGGTATTTCCATTTTAGAAAACAACAATGACAGTCAATTTTATAGAGGTTCTTGGATTTAAATAATGCAAATTACTTGCTGCTGCTGATTTATTTTATAACTATGAGAAGTAAATTGTTAGGGCCAGTACGGATCGCATTAGTTAGAATTTTCTAGGGAACAGTATTATAAAATATAAAGAGAGTCGACATTTTTACACTTGATGTGTTTTTGTTGTTACTAAAACAACAGATACAAAAAACATAACAATACTTATAAGTAGTACATACTCGTATTTGTTATTTTTGGGAGGGCTATAATAAAACAAAATATGTACTTTTTGCCGTTTTTAGAGTTCCCTACTCAAAAGGTGTCAACGGGACCCTATTACCACTATTACTGAGACTCGGATGTCCTTCCATCCGTCCGTCTATCACCAGGCTGTTATCTCATAAATTGTTATAGTTAGGGCGTTGATCACAACTGATGTATTGCCGCTATAATAACAAATACCTACTAAAAATTGAATAATAATAATTAAGGGGGGCTCCCATACAACAAACATGATTGTTTTGCCTTAAGTATCTGATACGTAACGCGCACTTAGCCAGTTTTTTACTTTTTTAAACCAAACTAAAATTGAAGATTTTAATACGAGTATAAGAAAGTAATTTTATATGGCGTACCTTGTACAAACTTGTTTTGTATATTATATGCTATCTAATAGTAGTACCACAGATTACTAAATATGTAATCCAACGTGCGCGAATGCGACTCATATAAGTATAATCATGCGTTTTAATATTTTTCCATCTTATTACCTACCTCTGCATTAAAT